>BSBM01001229.1:42091000-43317000 GCA_027924585.1 Larix kaempferi
CAAATTGCAGACATCTTCACCAAGAGCTTCAATGAGAAGAAGTTATCTTACCTCCGTTCACTGTTGGGGGTGAGTTCCATCATGGTGGAGACATATTAGATCCATTTTTATGTTTAGCTTGAGGGGGGGATTTCTTCTTGCTGGGTTTTCCCTCTTTCCTCACTTAGCTTATTTCAGCATTTTTTTGGATTATTGTATTGGGGTGACCTTTGGTCTCAGTAACAAGGGCCCTACATTTTATTTTTTATAGCATAATATAGCTTGAGGGGGGGGTGTTAGGATATCTCATCATTCAGTATGTACTTTTCATGCATTTTTCTTTTTGCATGCATTGCATGCTTCCCAGTCACCAGTATGATGCCTCTAGCACTTAGTCCCTAGTCTTCCAGCACTCGGGAGCTACTTTCCACTCTGATTTAGCCCTCCTAGCTAGGGAGGCACCCACTTCTCACCTTCCACTGCAGAAGGGTGCCTTTTCTCACCTACCAGTCAGTTTCACTTCAGTTATTTAGTTGTCTTTCCTTGATTTGAGGCTAGACTGAGTCCTAACTGTTGTTACCACTTCGATTCACCTCCGATGAGCCTTGAATACATATTCTGAGTGCATTTGACCCCTTATGCACCCTCCACTAAGCCTCCATCCCTAGATTAGTGCCACTTACCATCAATTACACTTATTACACTCAGTTAGACTTAGTTAGACTCAGTTTGACACTTGTATGATAGTTACTTGTGCATTGATGACCACCACTGATTGATGATGAGGACTCCTAGTTGGAGCCAAGCTACACCATGCAGATATTCAAACCTCCTTGGTTAATTCGAATTGCTCATTCATTGTGACATTATTGTATTGTAATTCTACCATTCTGGATTATAGAGTACTGATGCATCTCTGTTGCACAGTTTTTACTCCAAATTGTTTTACATCTTTGTGATTGATATACTTGTTCAATAGATCTGTTGTGACTAATTTTACAGTACCCACCTAGTCTAGTAAGCATATGTTGGTGCGCCCAGGAAGCTTTGGAGTATATTTCATCCAAGCTGATGTTCTAAACATAAATGGCCCAGTGCTTTGTGCTTAGGACTCTCCCTCTGATATTATTATTTGTTGCTGTACATTTCCCCATACAAATTCCAGAACTGAAAGTTCATCCCACCATCCTAAGATTCAGTCTCCATCCCCATCACTAACCTCCTGCTTTGTTTGAAAATATTATTAAGAAATTTATCAAGTGAATTTTATTAAAATTTCTGAAGTGAGTTAATATCTTGGTTAAATATTCCCAAGGATATTACACAGCGCCATGTTGTGGGAGTACCGAGTCCCTGGGTGCGACTACTGTAATGGATAGCCAACGCAGTACACTATTACTATCAGACACATCCTGTCGAGGTAGCTAGGCCTCCTTGTTGGGCTTAGACATCTTAGAGTCCCATATTTTTGTATCAATATGTATTTTTTTGAGAGCTACAAGCTCCAGTTTTGTATTGTGACACTACCATTTTGGACATGTTATTTATAAAAAACTATGGTTCTTCAGTTCTACTATATGTGTATGTACAAATGTATGAATGTATGTTTATTTGTGTGCTTCATTATGAATGTGACAAATGCCAATCTAGGACATAGTTAGCATATGCATCAGATACATGATTAAAACTTCTCAGAACATGAATGCATGTAATGGAAACAAAATGATGCTCCAAGAGTCTTACCCTTAAGAATCTCTGTAGTAAAGTAGGATCCCTCACACAGTACTGACCATTCAACTGAGACACAACCAGTTGTGAATCCAGGAAGACTTCTAAATGTTGGATACCATGCAAAATAGCATCCCGATGTAGCTCAACTACGACACTGTACTTAGCCACATTATTGGATGTAGGACCAAGACAAGGACCTCCCGAAGACACAACTAGGTGGTCAGGTGAATAAATAACCCAAGCAATAGAAGCGAGCTACTGCATATGAGGGCTAGCACCATCTGCGAATCCCAAGAACACGAGAGATTCCGCTGACATATGTCAACCAAACGGAAGCGAATCAACAAACGAAAAAACCAAAATAAATCTAAACTATGTACAGAAGAAACTATACAATAGTATACAAAAGTATTAGCTTGAACTAGAAGTTCAAGCGTAATATCGCTTGAGATAGAGCCCATTTCTAAGCTCCTTCAAGGCATTCCCTTCATAATCTTCGAATTCGTAGGCTCCTTTTTCCAGGACACGCCTCACTATGTAAGGACCGTGCCACATGGGGTTAAACTTGCCTACCCCCATGGGTTCTTTAGCCTGGTCATATAAGAGGACCAAGTCACCTTCAGCATATTACTAGGGATGGATAGACCTATCATACTGAACCTTGACACAATGTTTATTGGCATCTATAGCCACAGCGGCATATCGACGTTGCTCGTTAAGCTGCTCAAGGTGGATCAAACGTTTCTCAATATCCAATGTATCAGGGAGGAGCTCTATGGCTAGTTTTAATGAAGGGATTTCACATTCAATCGGTAGAATAGACTCCACACAGTGTACTAGCTGAAACGGTGAGAAGCCAGTGGTAGTCTTAATTGTGGTTCGATATGCCCACAAAGAAGGATATAACATAATATGTTAGTTTCTCTTTCTCTGTTGGATGGTACATTGGAGAATGGTTTTTAAGGACTTATTGACTGCCTCAACTTGACCATTCGCTTGGGCGTAGTACGAGGAGGAGTGTTCTTGACAAAAACCAAGCTTGAGTGACAAATCTGCCATCATCTTGTTCTGAAAGTGACTGCCATGGTCAGTGACAATCTCTTTCGGAATACCGAACTGAGTAATAATCTGATTGAATACAAAATGGGCTACTGTAGCACCATCGGCTTTTACGGTAGGCATGGCCTTAGCCCATTTGGAGAAACAATCCATGGCTAAAATGATATGGTGATGCCCCCAGCCGAAGCTAGTTTGCAATCCATGAAATCCACCCCCCACTTGGTGAAGGGACCGACGGTCACGACAGATGCGAGTGTACATTATGAGAAAACACCTGGAAAGGGTGACATCTATTTACGGTGTTCATACAATCCTTGAAGATCGAAGGCCAAAAGTAACCAGCTCGCATAATGCGTTGGGCTATAGCAAGCTCGGATAAGTGACCACCACATGCCCTAGCGTGGCAATCATTAAGAACACACACTGCTTCTTCGTGATTCAAACAACGACGAAGGATAGAATCCTTTCCTTGATGATACAAAGTGTCACCGACGATGGTATAATCTCTAGCGTGGTGTTTCACACGTCGTTGTTCGTCTCATGAATAATGTGAAGGAAACTTCAACGTTTGAAGATATACAATAATATCCCCATACAAAGGGTCCTCAAACAAGATAAGAAATAAGTGCTCATCCACAAAGGAATCTTTATGGACAATATCCTCATCAAGTCGCGGAAGGTTCTACATGAGCTTAGCAAAAGCCAAGGATTTCACTGATTTCGTCGAAGCAAAATCGAGATCAAACTCCTGAAGGATCACAATCCATTTATTGTACTTCCCCTCTATAATACGTTATGATAGCAAGAACTGAAATGGATTGATATGTGCTATGACTGTGGTTCTCCTAAGCATGATGTAATGCCGTAACCATTGGACTGCATGAACAGTCACAAGTGTCAACTTTTCCACATGTGTGTATCTCAGTTCAACGTCTACTAAATTTCGACTAAGGTAGTAGATCACATGCTCCATGAGCACATCATCAACCTGAACTAAGACCATGCCAATCATCTCTTGAGACGCAACCACATAAAGTATAAAATCTCTTGCGAATTCAGGCGGACTAAGCAGAGGGGCCGATACCCAAGCTTTCTTAAGAGCATCGAAAGACTGCTGGGCTCTCTCATCCCAGATAAACGGTGTGTCTTTCTTCAACAAGCATGTGAAAACTTTAGTAAGATTAGCATAATTCACTACAAAGCGACATAGAAAAGTGGCTCTCCCTTGGAGGCTCTGAAGTTGAGGTAAATTGCATGGAGGAGGCAACCGAAGTATTGCCTCAACTTTAAGAGGATCGACTATGATACCCTCTTTCGAAACTATGAAACCTAGAAGGCGACCTATTCTCACAACAAAGATGCACTTATTGGGATTTAACCAAATTTTGTAGCATATTCATCTTTCGAGAATTAAATGGAGGTGCTTGGGGTGGTCCACTCTCTTGCGAGAATGGCCAACAAGATCATCCAAGTATGCCTCCACTATGCGTTTAAGGTAATGAAAGGCATAGGTCATAGCTCGCTAAAAAGTGGCTCCAGCATTTTTAAGGCCGAAGGGAATCTTCTGGTATGCAAATGTAACCCAAGGACAAATAAAAGCAGTCTTATGTTGGTCCTCGGGTTTTATCTGTATCTAATTATATCCTGAAAAGCCATCCATAAATGAAAAAACTTCACTTCTCGCACAAGTATCCAAAATATGATCTATGAATGGGGTGAGGAAATTGTCTTTCGCACATGCACAGTTCAGATCTCTAAAATCAGTGCATACGCGGATAGTTCCTTGCTTCTTATCCACATGAACGGGATTTAACACCCATTTGGTAAGGGGAACTCGGTAGATAAAACCAGCCTTAAGCAGTTTCTCCACCTCTTCCTTAGTAGCGTCTTCATTTCTAGGGTTCATAGCATGAAGGCATTGTTGAACCGGCTTAGCATTTGGATATGTTATAATCTCGTGTTCGACAATGCTGGGGTCTATTCCTGGTATCTCCTCATATGACCAGGCGAAAGCCCCCCAGAGTTCCCTAAACAATTCAGTGTAAATGTGAACCTCCTCAAGAGAGCAATCAATACCGATGTAAATGTTCTCAACCTTTCTAGGGGTAGGAGAAATGTTGATTGGTATGGTAGGGAAAATATTAGCCATGTTCCCCTCTGCTTAAATCCCATGCAAATCCCAACGAACCACAGGGTGACCAACCATCTCGGCAAGAGTCGTCCTAAACTCTTCTTTCTCAATAAGATCCACGTTGGGAAGAAAATGGGAACGATGATGCATGTCTTCCCAAGGTCTTTCACTACCATACATGGCCTGAACAATAGATTCATCCGAAGGTTAAGTATCGTCAAGACAATCGTGCGAGCAAGATGAGTTGACTGCCCCTTCCAGCAGCATAATGGGAGCTTCCTCGTCTATCCGTGAAGAGGAAAGATCTGGCTCTACAGTGGCTTGTTGAATATCTTGATATGCAAGCTCAACAGCAGACAATGGCATAACCATTCCAACATGTGCAATGTCTCCAGACTTGGAACTCGTGGACGGTAAGGTCCATGGATCATTAAAATACAAAGTCTGGAATAGTACATTATTCAATGGAGGAGGTGCATTATCGAAAATGGTTCCAATAAAATCGATGGGTGCAGGGAAATCAAAAGATCCCAACAATGAGGGGTACAATCCGACACCCATGTTCCCAGTTGTCAGTTGAGAATCTTTGACTTGAGGGACAATGGGTCCCGTGGATGCTGTGGAATAGGGACTAACGAAATCGAGCTTGTCGATTGTCACAATCTTTCCTTCGTGTGGAAAGCAAATAATTCTGAATACAGAGGACACAACCGCTCTCATAGTGTAAATCCAATTCCTACCTAGGAGAAGGTTGTAGTCGATGGGCGCATCAACCATCTCGACTTCAATAGGCATGGGTTTCCCACCTAAGCAGCCAACAAGGAAAGGGAGAATCCCATGCGGCTTAAACGACCGACCATCAAATGCAGTGAGCATGGTCATAGACTTGGATAAGGGAAGAGAGACAAGAGATTTCCAACAAGCTAAAGACATCACTGACGTAGAAGCACCTTCGTCAACCACCGTTCTTTTGACAATATTCTGCAGGCACTCCACATGGAATTGAAAATCCACATGATAACGTAAGCAAGGTTGAACGTCAGTAGTATCAAACTTGATAACGTTAGGACTTCCCCCATCCTGAAATACTAAAGCACACACAAGGGCATGCCTTTGAGAAGGACATGCCTGTGAAACCTAAAGAGCCGACATGGCACGTGGAGTTTGACCCAAATATTCTACAATAGATTATTTTTGGGTGGCTCGAGCATTGGGATTATGCATAGAGCACTTGAGAACACCTTTTGGTATCTACGGCATAACAGTGGGCTTCTCGATATGCACAGAGGTATCAAAAGGAGGAGGAGGAGGCTCATTCCCCATATTCGGTTGTGGTGCATCATAATCACGTTGGCGAGTAGCAACACTAACCTCTGATTAACCATATTCACGCATCCAAAGCCAATGGGATGGGAAGTAGACGTGGAATTTTCATGGGTCCCATAGCCAGTAGCGGGAGCATTTGAAGCCATATTCTGATGACATGGAAGGGGATATTTCAACACAGTTGGGCTCTGTGCAAGATGCTTCAATGCTTCATCAATGCAAGGACACAAGTGAGTAAGATGATCTTCCCCACAAAGCTTGCAAGGGAATTTCACTTTATGCCTAGGTATATGGTCCCCTCCAGCATTTCCGTCGTCCAAAGGGGGTTGAGTTCTCTTTTCGAGGATTATTATGATTACTACCATTGTTCCCATTATTTCCACCCTTGTGATTATTTATCCCCTTGTTCTTACCAGTAGGCTATTGGTTACCCGATGGGTTCGCCGATTGCATAGCGTGTACATCAAATGATGGGGTGGAAGTGGACAAGGTGTGAACGTGTCCGGGAGTAGATTGGTTAAGTGAAATTTTTTTCATTTGATTAGCAACCAAATCTATAGGTCGAGTACTTGTGGATCCAACAATGCCATCGGCATGTGGTCCAGGAACTGGCTTGGGCTCATGTCGTGATCGCGATGAGTCAGGAATAATTTCATACAGAATGCCATATTGAGCATAGAGCAAATCTAGTTGCTGGACTTTTAGTATAGCTTGTTCCTCAATCGTAATGCCGGACATCGAAACATCCTTAGAAATGTATGGAAGCAACGAATTGAGAAACTATTCCAACGGAAACTCTTGAGGAATGTTGGCTTTCACTAACGTCTTCCTTCGACACCACTCTTGAACGTGGTCAGATATGTGTGTGGCCTTATTCTAGCGGAAGGTAGACAAGAGTTTAGTGCTAGTATCGTAGCGAACCAGCAGCTGGAAATGATCCAGGAAAAAAAAGGCTATCTCATTGAAACCCTTGTACGTGCCCCCAGGAAAATCGACATACCACTTCGCGGATACCCCCATGAGGGTGCGTTGAAATAGTCTCAAATGAATGGAATCATGATTTAACGAGTTTGATGAGCACCAAAGGTGAAAAGTCGTGACGTGATCACCTGGATCCTCACCACCCTTCCCCTCAAAATTGGGAATGTTCGAAGGGATCTTGGTAGGGACTGGAGGCCAATTAGGATCGTGACACACCAGATAATTCATGAGCTTCAAAAGATCTAGAAGATTCAATCGAGCAAGGAACGGGAGCTACGGTGGAAATCTTGATTATAAGCTCCCATAAAAGGTTGATTATATGGACATGAAGGATAAGATGGACCATAACAGTGACCCTGGCCATAAGGCTGATAACCTCCTCCAACCTAACCCGTGTGAGGGTAAGCAGGTATATATGTAATATGAGCACCTTAATGAGGTGGGTTGTAATGAGGGCCAACACCGACTGTATTATAGTAAGGGTTACCACCATAATTATGGGGCGTAAAAGTATTACTCGTAGCGGGAACCGTGTTGTAATGACCATAATTATTAGGTATGTTCCCACCCCCTGCATAAGCATTACTAGTAGTGTTGGCTTGGTTTTGCAACCAAGCTTTGTGCAATGGGCTTGGATCTACAACAAATTCTGGATCAATATACAGGTGTCTTTGTTGAACCAGTGGGATTGCCACCTTCAAGGTTAGAAGACCATCGTATTCATCTCCTTCCTAGCAGCATTCCTCCCAACATTAGGCCCTATCGCTACCCATTTCACCAAAAAACAAAGATTGAAATGCGCGTTTGGGACTTATTGAAGCAAGGTATTATTTGCCCAAGCACTAGTTCCTTTTCTTCTCCAGTTCTTCTTGTCTGCAAAAACGATGGGTCATGGCGCCTCTGCATTGACTTCCGAGCACTTAATCTCCTCACCATCAAGGATAAGTTTCCAATTCCTATTGTTGATGAGCTTCATGTGGCTCAATTTTTCTTCAAGTTGGATCTTCGCTTTGGGTATCATAAAATTCAGGTTCATGAGGATGATATCCCTAAAACAGCTTTCCGCACACATAATGGCCATTATGAGTTTTTGGTCATTCCCTTTGGCCTCACTAATGCTCCTTCCACATTCCAGGCCTTAATGAATAAAATATTTCGGCCCTACTTGCGGAAATTCATTCTGGTATTCTTTGATGATATCCTCATCTACAGTAAAACATGGGATGAACATCTCCAACATCTGGATCTTGTCATGCAACTTTTCTCTGACCATCATCTCCACGCCAAGCAGTCTAAATGTGTTTTTGGACAGAAGGAAGTTGAGTATCTCGGGCACATTATCTCAGCACAAGGGGTTCGCGTGGATCCTGCCAAAATAGATGCCATGAACAATTGGCCGCATCCTCAGACACTCAAGAGCCTTCGTGGTTTTTTGGGGTTGACTGGCTACTACCGCAAGTTTGTCAAGGATTATGGGAAGATTTTAGCTCCATTAACTGCTCTATTGAAAAATGATGCTTTTACATGGAAACATGCTACTCAGTGTGCATTTGAAAAACTAAAACAAGCTATGTGTACTACACCTGTTCTAGCTATGCCCGATTTTTCCAATCCCTTCACTATTGAGAGTGATGCTTGTGGCAATGGAATTGGTGCTGTTCTCCTTCAAGATGAACACCCCATTGCGTTCACCAGCAAAGCCCTTTCAGGTAAGAATTTAGTTGCCTCTACATATGAGAAGGAAATGATGGCTATTTCGCATGCAGTATAGAAGTGGCGACCATACCTATTAGGGAATCATTTCTGCATCAAGATTGATCATTAGAGTCTGAAATATTTCTTGGAACAACGTGTTTGCTCCCTAGCATAACAGAAATGGGTTTGCAAACTCATGGGTTATGACTATGAGATCACTTACAAGAAGGGTAAAGACAATATTGTGGCACATGCTCTTTCTCGCACATTTGATGCCCAAGGTTCTATTTCAGCTATTTGTATGCCTGTTCCAAAGTGGTTGCAATCTGTTCAACAAGGTCATGTCAATGACTCTTCCTTATCTCAAATCATCCAACGCTTGACCAACAACCCTTCTTCTCTACCACATTACTCTTGGGATGGTGCTTCTCTGAGATACAAGGTTCGTCTAGTGCTTCCCTAGAGCACAAATCTTCAACAGGCTGTCTTCTATGAACTCCATGCTTCTCCATCTGCAGGGCACTCTGGGTTCCTCAAAACGTATGAACGGGCACGACGTAACTTCTTTTGGCAGGGCATGAAAAGGACAATTCAACAGATGGTGGCTGAATGTGATACCTGCTAGCACAATAAGGGTGAAACAACACTCCTTCTAGGATTGCTCGAACCCTTTCCCATACCTACACAGATTTGGACAGATATTTCTATGGATTTCATTAAAGGGCTCCCTAAATCTAGTGGGAAGACAGTGATTCTCGTTGTGGTTGATCGCCTCTCCAAATATAGTCATTTTTGTGCTCTCAGCCATCCCTATACAGCCTCCTCAGTTGCTCAAATTTTTCTAGACCAGATCTTTCGTCTTCATGGCATCCCTTCTTCCATTGTCTCAGATCGTGATGCGACTTTCACCAGTCATTTTTGGACAGAACTATTTAGCCACACTCACACCAAATTGAATATGAGTTCAGGGTATCACCCACAAACAGATGGTCAGACTGAAATCATCAATAAATGCTTGGAAACGTATCTTCATTGCTTCACCTCTGAACAACAACATCAGTGGGCAAAGTGGCTCGCTCTCGCTGAATGGTGGTACAATACCTCGTACCACACTACCTCTAAAATGACCCCATATGAATCATTCTATGGTCAGGCACCTCCAGTTCTTCTTCCATACACCCCCAACAGTTCACCAGTTCAGGAAGTTGACACGGTCCTTCGAAACTACGATCAGATTCTTCGCATTTTGTAGGACAATCTTCACATGGCAAGAAATCGAATGAAGCAACATGCTGATCAACACCATTTTGAGCACACTTTTTAGGTAGGCGATATGGTTTTTCTTTATCTCCAGTTGTACAAGAAATCCTCCCTGAAACTCAAAGGGCGTCATAAGCTCGCTCCAAAGTTGTATGGGCCATATCGGATTCTTTCAAAGATTGGGTCTGTTGCTTATAAATTGGAACTTCCTCCTTCTTCCCACATTCATCCAGTATTTAATGTCTCTTGTTTGAAAAAAGTTCTTGGCACCAACATCAGTGGACAAACTATTTTACCCGAACTGGATAATGAAGGATCCATCCTTTTGGAGCTGAAGGCCATCCTCAATCGACGCACTCGTCAGCTTCGCTCTCGCTCTATCACAGAGGTCTTAATTCAGTGGCATGGCATTCAACCAGAGGATGCTACATGGGAACCAATCCTTTAGATTCAACAACAATTTCCACATCTAAATCTTTGAGGACGTCTGAAGAAAGTTCTTGGCACCAACATCAATGGACAAACTATTTTACCCGAACTGGATAATGAAGGATCCATCCTTTTGGAGCCGGAGGCCATCCTCAATCGGCGCACTTGTCAGCTTCTCTCTTGCTCTATCACAAACGTCTTAATTCAGTGGCATGGCATGCAACTAGAGGATGCTACATGGGAACCACTCCCTCAGATTCAACAACAATTTCCACATCTAAAGCTTTGAGGACAAAGATTTTTTTAAGGGGGAGGGGATGTTAGGAACCCATGTCTTTACTTTGTTAGTATATTGTTGTTGGACGCATATGCTTTGTAAGTCGTCCCGTAGTATTTGTTGATCAATAGTTTGTGTTATTGTTGTTGGCGCATATGCTTTGTAAGTCGCCTGTAGTATTGTTGATCCATAGTTTGTAGTGGCCCATGGTTTTGACCCATAGTATTGGTGCCTAGAGTTAGTATATAAGTGTGTGTTGAGACCTATGAAGGCACCGTGAAGTTATTTGTATTGAGCTTGCTTAAAGGAGGTTGCCCCCTCGAAGTGGCCTGTGATCAATATAAAAGTGATTCTGAGTTCTATCATTTCTGTTGTTTCGCATATTCTTATTAATTAATTGTTGCAGGTGCTTCACACTTCCTTGTATTCTCTGGCCACTATTGAGATATTGTAACTTCAAAGAATATTATATTTGTACTTTATTATTTCGGAGATGATTCATTCCTCCGTGAAGATCTTATTGTATATTCAGAGATGTTTATTCCTCCGTCGGAATGTGGTAACTTGGGTTATTAGACTTCCCTAGTGGGGGTTGTCCCTGTATGTGTTATGTGGGTCAAAGGGTTATTAGACCACCCTAGAGGGGTCGGCCCAGTCAGTTGTAATTGGGTATTTAACCCAATGGTTAAATACGAGCCTACATGTCTTGTGTAAAAGAAAAGTCGGAGTAGTGTATAAATAGAGGAGGTGTGTTCCTCATTTGATACACTCACTCACTTGAGAGTGGCGCACTTGTGGAGGAGAGGTCTGCTATGGAGAAGGAGGATATTATGCTCAAGGTTACATCTTTGTATATTTCTGGTCATCTATATTGAGGAAGCTTTACTGGGTTTTCTACCCCACGAGGGTTTCCCAGGATAAATCTGTGTCTCTTGTGTTTATGCTGTGCTTGTTGTTTCTTCAGTGATCTTGTATATGCTATTGTTGTGAAATGGAAAGTAATGCTGTTATTTTCTGTCTTAGCATATTAAATATTAACATGGTCTCAGAGCTAACCTGAAGGAAGGCAAGGTATGGCACTTACGACACTTGCTTTACTTACGAAAATTTGAAGGTTAGGGTTTTATATAGCAAAAACCAGTCATCGTGGAACATTTTCCATAAATCCATTTTGGAAACGTTTCAGGATCTGAAACCTTTACAGGTCGTAGATAACATATCCAGGTATCTGGTATACAAAGGGCACCCTCAGATTCGTTTTACTTTGTAAGTTATGATCAGTACAAGTTAGGGTTTCTGCCTCTTCCAGATCTCAGTCAAAATCAGGTGACCTTGGAAAAAAGGTCATAACTTGGGCTAGGAAGCTCCAAATGACATTTCATAAAATTTGACAGGTAGTACACAGACTTTACTATCTCAAGAAATGTTTTCAGAGGCCGTAGTTGAACCAGTGACACGTGGCACGCCGTACAAGTTTTCTCTCCTACTTTATCCCATAAACAGGTCACGTTGCGACACTTGGCATAACTCTCTATCAGAGAGTCCAATTGAGTTCAAACCTATCAGGATGGAAATATAATAGCATGAGCTATCTCAGGAAATGTTTTTAGAGGCCGAAGTTCAAACAGTGACACGTGGCACTCTGTACAAGTTCGCTCTCCTGTGATATCCCAAAACAGGTCACGTTGCGACATTTGGCATATCTCTCTCTCAGAGAATCCAATTGAGGTCAGACCTACTGGGATGGAAAGATGATAGGTCAAGCTACCAAAGAAAATGTTTTCAGACCCTATGAAGTGAAAGTTTTGGAGTTACAGCAGAAACAATCAGGTACATATTTCTGTCAAAAACAGAATTATTTTTTGAGCACCTTCATTCATGGCTTCCGGAATTTAGGTTTTCGGAGAAAGTTAGAATTTTTGGAATCAGAATCCACGGCTGAATGCTACTCAGGAAAATTGAAATTTAGAGACCAAGATCAAATTTTTTGGTTGGGTAGAAGACTGGGTTTGATCAAACCCCAGTTCGGGATTTTGATCAGAAAGATGGAAAATTAGGGCTTCAGCAAAAGTTGGAATTTTTGAAGTCTATAACCACGGCTGGAAGCTCCTCAGAAAAATAAGAGTTTAGAGCCTTGGATCGAACCTTTTGATTGGACAGAAGGGTGGGCTTCATCAAACCCTAGTTCGGGTTCCTGTCCAGAAGATCCAGAAGTTTCGAAGGCAATTTTGAGGGGTCAAATTTTGGAGATTTAAAAATTGAAGTATGCTAGTTTGATCAGCTCAGCAAGACACATCCTTCCATTCATTCAGAAATGTGAAAGTCAAAGATTGAATTTTTAGGGTTTCTCTAGCAAACCCTAATCAAGCTCCAGATCAAGTTCAGGGGGAGTTTGTAGCTAGGGTTTTACCCCTAGCTTGTGCAAATGAGCACCTACTAAGGAGAATGGACTCCTTAGTAGCAGTTCAGTAAATGTAAATTATTAAACTAAAACAGAAATGTAAACTAATCTAAAACACATGCATGAAACATAAAGAACAAAAGATAAATAATGGTTTTTGTATTGATATTACCTCCAATGTGGAGGTTGATGAAGCTCTTGCAATGTCCAAGAGGGTTGCTCCAAGCTCCAATGTGCTCCTTCTCTTTCTCCAATGGTGGAAATGGGCCAAAAGGGGCTCTCAAGGTGAAAGTGGCTCAAAGGTGAGCTAGGGTTTCAAGAGAGATTTTGGCAGAGTAAGGGTATACTTGATTGTGGATATGAAATTAGGAATCTCCATCACCTATTTATAGTTTTTTGGTGGTGGAGTGCTGACCCATGGTTTTGGGAACCATATGGTTTAAGGCAGCTGTATAGGGTTTTTTCCTCCTTTTCCTCATTATTTTATATTTTTTATTCCCTTTTTAGAGGGATTTTGCTATTTTTGGAGGAAAAGGGGGTTGTTTATCCTTTTTGAGGCTATTTTGATGGTTTTGTGGCCTTTCGGAGGCATTTTAGGCCTTTTGGAGGCTTTTTAGTGGGATTTTTAGGGTTTTTAAGGGAAATATGGTGGGAAAATGGACAAATGAGCCATGTAATGAGGTAGATGAGGTAGTGAACACTTTTTGGGTGTTAACAGATTGCCCCCTGATGTGTGAGGGCAAGATCTCATCGTATGGCCGATGGACATTATAAGTCATGTATGGTTTTCCTGGGGTGTGGAGAGAAGATAAGAAACAAATTGAAGCCCAGAACAACGATCCCGAACAAACTGCAAGAACTAAAACTACATAACCTCAATAATGGATGAGGAAGCATTTGATCATATGGACGAGGCGGGCATTCCCATGCTCGTATCAGGATATAACAATGGGGTCCAAAAAATGGGGACCTGACATATACATGACCTCAAAAACTGAATGAGGAATAATCTCAATATATGGACGAGGCGGGCATACCCATGCTCGTATCAAGATACATAAAAAGAACTGTGAGGCCCAAAAATAGGACCTGTAAGATACATAGAGAACCACTATGTACATCATAAGGGTCCAGAGGGGACACAAATCTGGGATGTACTGCTGGGATGACCATGTCTGAGCTGAAGAACTGATACAATGGAACAATCAACAATGCTACTGAGTGTGGTACCAAAGGAACGGATGAGCTGTTGGATCAGAGTGACAAGGGGTACACTCGCAATGGTACACTGAACTGGAACTGATCGAGGACTGAACTGGGTACTCAAGGAAGCATAGAACTGGATGGCTTCCGAATACAATCGCCAACGCAGCCCGGACATCCAGGGGAACATACAACTGGGTGTTCCGAAGTGACTCACCAATGTGCTAGAGTCGGGGGAAATCCGGGGTCTTCGACAAATAATGGTAGGGATGTAAATCCTGCGTGATTATCAACGATGCGATCAAGGTGCTGAAGTCGAGCATGTGAGAAACAACCATTCGGAGAGGCAATGATGACTCCTCCCAAAATGGTCCATAGGAACCCACCACAGATGGTGATGGGTCCAAGGCGCAGGGACCTCTGGGCCTATCCTCTGGAATAGAGGGGTTGTCGTCGACAGAGGGAGACCTGCAACTATCAAGGCAATGATGTTTCCTTGACAGGAGCGTGAGGTGGAGAACCGAAATGTGATAGTATTGATGGCAGGACTAACAAACTGGGGGGACAACTGGGCAAGTAGAGTGGGTAGACTCAAACATCCTTTGTTCAGAGTATGATAATGGGGATGATCGGGCAGCATATGAAACTGACTGATGGGAAAGGGATCATAGCTGTATTGGATCTGGGATGGTGACTGGGCTGAGGGAGACTCAAGCTAGGGTAAACTGGCAGGAGACTGCATAATACTCTGAACAAAGGTGACCTGATTGGGGGTGCTACCGAGATGATTGATCATAGTGCCTGGAGGCACGGGATGACTTCTTCATGGGTTAAGGAACTAGAAGAAGTGTGTGTAAAATGGCACTGTCGTGTGGATTGAAACGAGCCCAGGACAGTTCATGTTCGTGGTTGCTTTCAATTTTAAGGAGTCTGAAAGCGATAAGAAGACTCTGAAGTAATGGAATGGTACCGTCGTGTGGATTTTATGAGCCCAGGACAGTTCATGCTCATGGTTGCTTTCAATTTTAGAGAGTCTGAAAGCAAATAAGAAGACTCCAGGGGGTTGCTTTTTCGTATATTTAGTCTCCAAGGCCCAAAGAAGCATAAAAGGATACAATGAAGAACTCTTCTAGCCGGTGTGACTAGAGTATTCCTTTTTCGTAATTAGTCTACCAGGTCCGGAAAGGGGTAAACTTATACCAGATAGACGCCCTTTCAGGTACTTTAACGAGCATGAAAGGAAGCAAGATGGCTCGACGATCTTTTCATTGTTTTAGGAGTCAGAAAAGAGCTTAACAGAAACTCCCTAAGTGCCTTTTTCGTAAAGGACTTGTTCGGCCCCGAAAAATGGATAAAATTATACCGAACAAAAGGAATGGCCAGGCAAGGAGGAAGTGTTCAATCAAGGAACAGTAATGATGACCAAGAACGAGGGTAGGGGGGAACACTGGTGGGCCTCCTTGCGGGGTGAATGAAATGGTGGCAAAATAACAAAACATTTGCAGTATGACAGGAGTGAATGGCTCATGTAAAAGTGTGGAACAATCCGATGGCGGTCGATGTGGCGCACAAACCGAGGCAGCAAGGTGTTTGGGACACAATGTTGAAACTGTACCAGGTGAGAGCGAGAAATGATCTCAAGCATCATCACGAGCTCAGAAAAATGAATCCGACGATATAAAGAGTGTCGAAAACGGATAACGGCCGATGTGGCATGCAAACCGAGGTGACTGGGGGTGTTTTGGAAAAAGACCCAAAAAATATGGGGTTGAGAGCGAGAAATGATCTCAAGCATCATCACTGGCTTGGAAAAATGAATCCGATGATATAAAATATGTGAAAAATGGAGAACAGTCGATGTGGCACGCAAATCAAGGCGACAAGGTGTCGGGACACAATGTTGATATTGGTCCGGGTGAGAGCGAGAAATGATCTCAAGCATCATCACGAGCGCGGAAAAATGAATCCGACAGTGCAAATGGTGCGAAAAATGGAGGTCATAAGGACTCCAAAATGGTCAAAGGAAATAACTAGGTTAAAGAATGGCTACAAATAAAGGTGAGCCCACCAAGCCAAGGATGCAGTGGTGGGGAGAAATGATGACCCGTGGGGAAAGAATACTAGGTGTATCAAATCAAATCAAATCTACAAGTGATATGTGACCTCAAAAATGGTTGAAATCACAAGTGCGAAAAAGTGAGAAGGGTTAATGACTTGCCCCCATGCTATGTGCATGGGGTTTGTGATTATGGATCACATACGTGTGGGTTTGAACAATGGGTTCATTGACGTGCTGAGATAGATGTGATGGGGAAGGTTCAAAATGATTGATCATGCCCCCTATCCCAGGGTCGAGGGAATCTATTATGCCCCTTGACTCAGAGATGTCAAGGTGGTGCTCCATGATAGCAGGGTCAAGACCAGGCATTTCGGTATAGGACCAAGCAAAGACATCACGGAATTCTTGGAAGATTTTTTTGTACTCCTCAATCTCTTGTTCACTGCAGGAGGCTCCTAAGTCAATGCATTCATTGACGCCAGGTGGGTCAGAGATATCTATGTGGATGATGGGTGAAATATTGGCCATGTTTCCTTCCTCAAAGGCATCCGGAGCAGGAATAGGGTCCTTAAACCAGTCGACCTTGGTAGGAAGGAAATATTTGGATTCAACCGCAAATTGGGTAGCGGTGCTAGAGGAAGATGCTTCTGGGAGGAAATACGAATGATGGTGCATGTCATCCTAGGGATACTCCGAGGCGGTGAGTGCCTCAAGAATCTCCTCATCAGTATGGAAAGTTTGGGTCGTCAAATCAGTTGACGAGGGAATGGTAGTTGAAGAGATCATGTAAATGGTGTTTACCTCCCCTGATGGGGGTGAGATCGGGGGGTGAATCTCTTCAATGGTGGTTGGTGCCGTCTCAAGATCCAGATTGTTCATCTCATATAGAGCCGCTCTGTAATCTGGGAGATCGGGACAATGATGTGAGTAGTGCCCGTAAACACCGCATATAGCACAGGGGTGGTTGGTACGCAGGGATTTGTCTTTAGGCTTGGGAGTGGGGTTTAGTTCAATAGTTGGGATGTTGGGGTCATCGTCGAGCATCTGCATGTGCTTCTGTAAGGTTGGTAACTGTGGACACTGATGAGTGGCATGGCCTAACTCATCGCACAATGAGCATTTGGGAGGAGCACGAAACACTGGAGGGTTTTTTACTGTCTTGGGAGGTGGTACAGTAGTGTAAGGTTGGGGACCTCTGCCCCCAGTGGGTTTGGGAGTAGGGGGAGGAGTCGTGGAGGACGAAGGGGTAGAGACACCGGGGGGTGGCTGAGTGGTAGTAGCCATGGGTTGCACCGGTTGGAGGACAACGCTTGGTGTCGGCTGGGGAACGAGAGGCGAAAGATACCAGACGGGTAATCCCAAGGTTAGCCCGGGGAGGCTAAGGGTAGCCATGACCGGGGCGCTTACTACTCCCGATGGAGGGACTAGGAAGGGGATTGTATGGATAGGTGTAACACTAATGTGGCTAGGTACCAGTGGTGGTTTAGCCAACAAGGGTGGCTGATTGGTAGTTGTTTGGTTATCGTGGGAGAGGGTACATAAGTCAGACACTTCGAGCGTAGACAACGGGGGAGGAATGGATTGGAAGGTGGCCATCATCGGCAGGTCTGAGTAAAATCCAGGTCCCAAAGAGGAAACAAATGAGGTAGCAGCGCCACTGACCGGTTGTTCAACCATGGGGAGAACATTTTCGGGTGCAGTGGGGGCATTTGGATCATAGTAAGTGAGTTGGTCGATCTTAACCACGCGTCCATCATGGGGGTACATCATGGTACGAAAGACAGAGGAAGCGACCGCCCGCATAGCATACATGTAGCTGCGACCGAGTAAGAGGTTGTAATCAAGCTGGGTGTTGATGACCTCGATATCGATGAGGACGGTTTTACCACCTAACTGGACAGGGACATTGGCTAGGAGACCTTGGGGCTGAGCTGAACGACCGTCATAGGCGTGTAACGCAGTGGTGGACTGCTGGAGGGTAGGGGATCCCAACTTCTGCCATACGAATGTAGACATAACGCATGTGGAGGCACCCTCATCGATGATGCATCGATGGATGACAAGATTCCGAACGGAAACAGAAACTTGGAATGCTAAGGTGGAAGGCAGGCGTGGTTCGGACTGGTCCAAATCAAATGCCATCAAATTCGAATCATTTGGGTCAATAGCCCCAATGGCTGAGAGTAAAGTCTTGCATTGGGAAGGGCAGTTCTTTAAGACTTCTAACGCAGACATGGCTGCGGGAGATTGGGCTAGGTCGTCTACAATGTTGTAGTTTGACGCAGCGCGCGCATTGGGGTTGTTGTTGATACGACGAAGTGGGAAGCGAGGGGATTTGGAAGCACCATCTATCGGAGGTGGTGGTATACGTAACACTTGATCAGTGGGATGAGCGTTAGTAGTTTTATCAGTGGGAGGGGCTTCAGAGATGGAGCCATATTGGTTCCGACGGGTCTGGAGGTTGACATCAGCGAAAGACATCATCAACAAATGGTGGGTACCTGAGTCAAACATGGGTTGATCAGGAGCGGTGTATGTGATCTGTTGTTGTTGGGGTTGCGCGTTGGCTTGAGGGGGGGCCAACGGCTGAGTGTTCACCACGCCTTGGGTTGGTAAGGGGTTTTGCAGCACCAAAGGCCACTGCTGAGGTTGTGGGGGGTTGGGCTGCGCTTGAGGAGCTGCATGTCCTTGGCGATGGGCATCATCAACCCAAAGTTGCCGAGCTCGCTCCAAATGTGGCAAGTATGTGTGTAGTGGCCATAGACCCCGCAGATAGAACAAGGATGGTTCGTTCTCAAATTAGGGTTTTTAGCCTGCTTGGGTGGGCGATCAGGGTTTTGGTTAGCGGGGGCCGCGTTGTTGTTGTCTGGGGGATTAGCCGGTTGACCACCTTGGTCTGTAGGTTGGTTGTTCCCACGATTACGGACTTTGCCGTGATTTTGTTGGCCCTGGTTGCATTGGTTATTTTGGTTTTGCCGCGGGTTGTTTTGGGCATAAACTTGCCCTTGAGCAGCGGGTGGGTTTTGAGGTTGTGCAGGTGCGGGAGCAGGCTGCGGTGGATGGTATGTAGGTGGAGGCTACGCAGGTGTGGAACCTTGAGGAGGTTACTGATATGTCTGCGGAGCAGGTTGTGGGTTGGCCGCAGGGGCTGCCTGTGGCGGGTAATAAGCTGGTTGGGCTTGGGAAGGCGCAGGAGCTGGTGCAGCCTGCTGGTGGTAATAAGCAGGTTGGGCCTGAGAAGGAACAGGAGCTGGTGCAACCTGTTGGTGGTAATAGGGCTGAGGTGCAACCAGGGGGTTATAAGAAGGGGGCGCATGACCGAAGCACTGAGGTGGACAGGTGGGTCCATGGGAGTGATGGTGATGTGTCATAGGAGCATATGAGTTGGTGGCCCCAGACTGTGAGGTAGACCATGAAAGGTTGGGGCCCGGGGTAGGACGTGCTATGGAAAAGGGTCGAGGATGCGAAGAAACAGGACCAATGATGCCGTTTGCAGCTTGGGATGCCCCCGGTGCATCGTGATGGGAGGACTCACCGCGAGGGGCGTCAGGTATAATGGTATAGAGATAACCCGACTGGGCGTAAATGAGGTCAAACTGTTGTGCCTTAAGGATGGCCTCTTCTTCAGACTGGGGTCTTTCAGAAGCTACATCCTTAGCAATAACAGGAAGAAGGGACTTGAGGAACCAATCTAGGAAGATACGGTCGTCTAATTTGATCTTGCATAAGCTACGACGTCTACGCCACTCATGAATGTGGTCTGTGATATGGGTAGCCGTGTTTTGTCTACAAGATAGGAGTATCTCAATTCCCGCGTCATAGCGGACAGGTAACTGGAAGAACTGCAGGAAGGTCGAGGCAAGGGAAGTAAAGGTGGCATGGGTCCCATGGGGTTGCTCGATATACCACTTGGCTGCAGAGCCAGTGAAGGTGCGCTGTAATAGACGGAGGCGAATAGAGTCATCCACTATGGAGTTGGAGGAACACCATAGATGGAAGGACATGATATGGTTTTGAGGGTCCTCACCCACCTTGCCCTCGAATTTAGGAATGTCAGAGGGGAGCTTGGTAGGCATGTGAGGCCATGCTGGGTCGTGTCGGATAGGGTCGTTGGTCAGTTTGGCTAGGTCAGGTAGGTTGAGGCTACCCATGAATGGCAGACTGGAAGAAGGATGTGACACAGGAGTGGGTTGGACCAAGTTGGGGCCCATGCCCCCAAGTAGAGGGGCAGGGTTGGGAATGTTGCCCCCAAGTGGGGGAACTAAGGAAGTATAGGATGGGCCTGCACCACCATGGGTAGTGTGAGTAACTGGTGGAGTAGTGGTATGTATGCCAGCTACGGGAATGGGAATGGTGACCGGGATGGTGGATGTGGCCCCCATCGAGGGCATTCCCAGAGCAGATGTGGTAACTGGTGTAGTGGTGGATGTGCCACCAATGGTCCCTACATCGAAAGGAGTGGAAGTCGCGCCAGCCATGGGGCTAGTAGGGGCAGTGTAAATAGGGTTCTCAGACTCTTCTTCAGAATCGGAGGTAAAGTAAGTTGCGTCAATATCTGGTGATGGAGTCATATGCCGTTGACGAGTGGAGTCAAGTGACAAGGCTCTAGATCTGTGCTAAGTGGTATCAAGTGATGATGATCTGTGGCGATGACATGTGGTGTCAAGTGAACCGTGCTGTGGGGGCTCGACCCTGAGGCACCGAGAATGTCTTGGGGACTCAATGGTGACAGATGGTGTCGAAACTTTGTGGGTTGAGGTGAGTAAAAAATAGCTCAAAAACCCTAATGCAACCGAGCATGCAGAAGGAGAGCTCAAAAAACAAGGCACTCAGGCCAACAACCAAATCAAAACACCCACTGTAACAGCTGTGCTACAATAGGTGGAGTACCAACAAAATGGTCAGAATACCAACAAGCAGTAGGTTTCCTAAAAATGAAAAATGGTGAACTCACTAGACCACAGGGAGGTAAGGGAGCATGCAAACACCTAACTAAAAGTATTCTGACTCAACTAGACATATCCTCTGCAAGGTGATGAAATCCAAGTTAGACAATATGAATAGGAAAGCCAAGTGGCTAAGATGTCCCCCTACCGGGAGGGACACCGGGTAGTCAATCCTAGAAGAATGGCAACTAAGATACCCCGTTCATGACACGTCCAGAAAGGTGAATCTGTCGTTTGGTCCTTTTACCACAATACCCCAATACAGGGATATCCCGAGAACTGTGAAAGGTAGCCCTTCGGTTACTGAATGGAGTGCGGTATTCCGCTCAGGCCTCCGGAACCAGTCTCGCGACTTCAACCCTCCTAGGGGAGAGGCCCTCTGGTAAACTGGTTGTGACCGTGCCAAAAAGTACTAGGAGATTTTGGTTCCCTATTTGGACAACAACTATGTCTTAAGTGTAAGTAATCGAGGGGTGTTATTGGAAGCCTATCCCCCCGATCCTACCTAACTACAAAGATTCTTTTGTGTTCCCCAAGTGGGGTTAGAATATTGGTTGAGTTAGATAGTTTTTTTAAGGCTCACTTGGATTATGTGACAGAGTGTGTGCTCGTGAGATGATGATGAACCCAAGTAGAAAGTGCCACTAGGGAGGGCAACTTTCTATCTAGCAATAACAATACATAAATGAACTTTTAAAATGCACAATTTTATTTTTCCAATGTAAAGTGCTGAAAATGTAAAAACGATTCTGTAAATGAAACAGAAATAACAACTATAGAAAAATGCTGTAAGGAAGGGTGGCTGAAGGTAGGACAGAGGGCTGTGCTGGTGCAGAAAATAATGCAGTGAAGTTCTGGGTTCAAAACTGTAAAAAATGCAGAAATCAGACCGCGGGTTTGTGGCGAAACTGAGCAGCCGGACTGCGGGTTTGAGGGAAACAGGCGCGGACAGGACACAGGTTTTTGGCAGACAAACACAGTTGGGACGTAGAAAAGGGGCTGAAAGTTGCAGTCAGGACATGGGAAATACGCCGAAAGGAGCCGGCGGGTTGCGGGAAAATGGCCGAAAGCCGCAGGTGGGACGCAGGAAAGACGCCGAAAGGCGCCGGCGGATTGCGGGAAACTAGCCGAAAGCCGTAGGAAGGACGCAGGAAATATGCTGAAAGGCACCGGCGGGTTGCGGTAAACTGGTCGAAAGCTGCAGGCGGGACGCAGGAAAGACACCAAAAAGCGCCGGCGGGTTGCGGGAAACTGGCCGAAAGCCGCAGGCGGGACACCGAAAACAGGGAAATAGCCGCAGTTAGACTGGATCAAACAGGCTAATAGCCATGGCCGAATCGCAGGTAACAGACCGAAAGCCACCGGTAGGTCATCGAAAATAGTCTGAGAGCCGCAGTTAGGTCGTAGGTAAGTGCCTGAAAGATGCGGTCGGGATGCGACTGTTGGGGGAAAAAACGCGGTATACAGCGGCCGAAAGGGACAGCCGAACAAAAAAAAGATTTAAATTGTAACCAGAAATTCAAACTTAGGGGAGTTTCCAAAACTGTAGCTAGGGTTTTACCCCTAGCTTGTGCAAATGAGCACCTACTAAGGAGAATGGACTCCTTAGTAGCAGTTCAGTAAATGTAAATTATTAAACTAAAACAGAAATGTAAACTAATCTAAAACACATGCATGAAACATAAAGAACAAAAGATAAATAATGGTTTTTATATTGATATTACCTCCAATGTGGAGGTTGATGAAGCTCTTGCAATGTCCAAGAGGGTTGCTCCAAGCTCCAATGTGCTCCTTCTCTTTCTCCAATGGTGGAAATGGGCCAAAAGGGGCTCTTAAGGTGAAAGTGGCTCAAAGGTGAGCTAGGGTTTCAAGAGAGATTTTGGCAGAGTAAGGGTACACTTGATTGTGGATATGAAATTAGGGATCTCCATCACCTATTTATAGTTTTTTGGTGGTGGAGTGCTGACCCATGGTTTTGAGAACCATATGGTTTAAGGCAACTGTATAGGGTTCTTTCCTCCTTTTCCTCATTATTTTATATTTTTTATTCCCTTTTTAGAGGGATTTTGCTATTTTTGGAGGAAAAGGGGGTTGTTTAGCCTTTTTGAGGCTATTTTGATGGTTTTGTGGCCTTTTGGAGGCATTTTAGGCCTTTTGGAGGCTTTTTAGTGGGATTTTTAGGGTTTTTAAGGGAAATATGGTGGGAAAATGGACAAATGAGCCATGTAATGAGGTAGATGAGGTAGTGAACACTTTTTGGGTGTTAACAGAGTTGAGGCTAATGCCTTACATAAGAAGACTACAAGAAGTCTCGACAGGTATGACTTAAGGAGGTTCAGGTATGTCTTGAAATCTGATTCTTGATTAAGTTCATGATGTGTTTGTCTTCATATGATTTATTAGTACAATCTTGATTAATGTTAGAATTGTCTTATCACCCTAGTAATAGTATGAATGCATGTGAATGATCGAAGACATTCATTGATTAGGGCTATATGATTGTACTAATACATTATGGTGTTGTGTGAGGTTGATGTTGTCTTCTAACAAGATACAGGTACATCACAAAAGACAAATCAAGTTCCATGACCATGACAACATGAAGACAAAGACTCATCCATAATATTTGTTTTACTTACAAGGTATATATGACTTTGTTATATTATGCTTAACCTATAAGACATGCAGGTTCTAACTCAGGATCTCTAAATCATTGAAGAGATTGTTTAGGTATGTTGTACATAACTAAGCAGGTATACTAATCCAGGTATGTTTTCCTATGTCAAGTTAGAATCTTACCTTGTGTTAGGATCCCTTATATAAGTATACTTGGTATGATTGGTTATGCTTATTCATAAAGTTAGTAATCAAGAGTTTATGCATATTATGTCTCTTATCTTGATGATTTAATTAACCAGAAGAGTACTATGATCAAACAAGAATATGCATGAGTAAAAGAAGACTTCCTTGAAACCCTGAATACTAATGATCATGACTATACATATTCAAGATTATTTAGAATTAGAATATTTTGATAATATTGAGAATATACTAATGAATGTATGTTTGTGTATGAGATCATGATGATGACACTAGTGCACACTTGAGCATGCACAGTGGTACAGAATGAATAGAAGTTCAAAATCCATATAGAAGATCAAGCGGGAAGCAACCACACAAACATAAAAGATAAGTATTTTAGTTGTTATTTGAAAAAAAAAAATGATATTTCTTGTATGCATATTTGTATTCCTAGAATATATCATGCTGAGTGTAAACATTCATAGAGCATTGAACAATATACTACTAATATGCATATGATTGGTAAGTTGGACAAACATTCCATTGTTGCTTGTCTAGAATGAAACCTCTTTGCTGACATGCTGAGAGCTATGCACACTCTCGATAGTATATTCTGGTAGAGATGGAAGGCATCTAGATAGCCACTGTATGCATACAGGATATGGGAAAGTGTTGTGCCAAAGTATTGGTCAAGATAGTTGCATAACTATGTAAATGATATCTGTATGCATAATAGGTTATCATGTCAACATGACTTCATGATTATAAAGTATTACTAATCATGTACTAATTTTTTTTTGTAGGAAATATCATGAAGAATGATGAACATAGAACAAGTGATGGATGTTCAACAAGAAGATTTACAAATCAAACAAAATATAGAAGGCTCATGGCTAGAAGATTCTCTTAGAAAGAGGAAGAGAATGATAACAAGATGTTTTCTCCAAGTGGATAAATAAGACCATTCTCTTAATGTTGTAATTGAAGAAGAAGTGTGAATCAGGTTCTGTATGGGTACCCAGGATCGATAGTAAATTGATGATCTTAATGATCACCATGGGTGATGTGGATCTCAACCTTTGCTAAAAGGTTGAATATGGTTTCTATACACAGATGACATGGATGCAAGAATGAACTCACCACAGAGTTCGAATGATGTTGAGGCTCATATCAGTAGACCCATCTAATGAGAGATGGCACATATAGATGGTTGCATAAATGAAAATGAAAGATCTCAGATTGATGCATTACTTCCTAGGTTTGGAAGTATGGCAAGGCTCAGAAGGAATCTTTCTCAACCAGGGAAAATATGCTGATAAATATTAAAAGGACTTGATGTGTTGGAATGGCCACTCTCATGGATTCCAACTTGAAGCTATTAGCGGATGACTCTTCAGAGTTAGTGGATATAACTCTGTACAGACAAATTATTGGGTCACTGATGTATCTAATAAATACTAGGTCAGATATATGCTTTGCTGTGAATACCTTGAGTCAGTATCTAGTGGAAACTAGATGTCTTCACCTATTAGTTGCAAAGCATGTGATGAGGTACCTAAGGATACAATAGACTTTGATCTATATTATCTTGGAGATCATGACTTTAGATGTCTACACAGATGTTGATTGAGAAGGAAGTGTATTAGATAGGAAGAGCACATCGAGAGGATGTTATTGTCTAGGATCAACCATGATCTCGTGAGCACAAGCAGAATATATGGTTGCTTGCTCTGCTAAGTTATGAGGCAGTATGGCTACATGATTGTTTGACTTAGAGATAGACCCAACTGTGATACTATGTGACAAACAGAGTTGTATCAAGATGGCAGAGAATCTATTGTTCCAAGATATGGTGCAGAAAGGAACTATAAAGTTTGAATTTGTAACAGGTTACCGATGCACTAACCAAACCTCTACCTCAAGTGAACAAGTTGCCGATGTACTAACCAAACCTCTAACTTAAGTCAACAAGTTGCCGATGTACTAACCAAACCTCTACCTCAATTAAAAGTTTGAATATTTTCGAGACAATCTTGGTGTAGTTCAGAAGGACTCTCCTCGAAAGGGGGAGTGATGTGGTCACTTATGATGAGATTTCCTGCATCGACAGAGAGGTCAATGATGTGGTTACCTTTATTGGTGACGCCAATAGAGAGGTTAGTGGATGGTCCTTAGATAGGGTCTAAGTTGACAATGGGATTGCATCATCCTTGAACATATGTTCTAAAAGGATCCGTAGATAGATGTCTCCGAGAACAAAATCCTGAATGAACAGGTAAGGGGATTGTATCGTCCTCGAACTTTAGTCCTGTGAATTGAGCCATAGACAAGATGTCTCCGAGAACAAAATGCTAAATGAACAGGTAAGGGGATTGTATCGTCCTTGGACTTTAGTCCTATGAATTGAGTCGTAGACAAGATGTCTCCGAGAACAAAAATCCTGAATGAACAGGTAAGGGGATTGTATCGTCCTCGGACTTTGGTCCTGTGAATTGAGCTGTAGACAATATGTCTCCAAGAAAAAAATCATGAATGAACAGGTAAGGGGATTGGATCGTCCTCGGACTTTGGTCCTATGAATTGAGCCGTAGACAAGATGTCTCTGAGAATAAAATCCTGAATGAACAAGTAAGGGGATTGGATCGTCCTCAGACTTTGGTCTTGTGAATTGAGCCGTAGACAAGATGTCTCCGAGAATAAAATCCTGAATGAACAGGTAATGGGATTGGTTCATCCTCGGACTTTGGTCCTATGAATTGAGCTATAGACATGAGGTCTCCGAGAATTGAATGATAGGACTGGATTGTCCCTAGACTTCGGTTCAAAAGGTACATGATAGGACTGGATCATCCCTGGACCTCGGTTCAAAAGGTACATGATAGGACTAGATCATCCCTGGACTTCGGTTCAAAAGGTACATGATAGGACTGGATCATCCCTGGACCTCGGTTCAAAAGGTACATGATAGGACTGGATCATCCCTGGACTTCGGTTCAAAAGGTACATGATAGGACTAGATCGTCCCTGGACCTCGGTTCGAAAGGTACATGATAGGATTGTATCATCCCTGGACTTCGGTTCAAAAGGTACATGATAGGACTGGATCATCCCTGGACTTCGGTTCAAAAGGTACATGATAGGACTGGATCATCCCTAGACCTCGGTTCAAAAGGTACATGATAGGACTGGATTATCCCTGGACTTCGGTTCAAAAGGTACATGATAGGACTGGATCGTCCCTGGACCTCGGTTCAAAAGGTACATGATAGGACTGGATCGGTTCAAAAGGTACATGATAGGACTGGATCATCCCTAGACCTCGGTTCAAAAGGTACATGATAGGACTGGATCGTCCCTGGACCTCGGTTCAAAAGGTACATGATAGGACTGGATCCTCCCTGGACCTCGGTTCAAAAGGTACATGATAGGACTAGATCGTCCCTGGACCTCGGTTCAAAAGGTACATGATAGGACTAGATCGTCCCTGGACCTCGGTTCAAAAGGTACATGATAGGACTGGATCGTCCCTGGACTTCGGTTCAAAAGGTACATGATAGGACTGGATCGTCCCTGGACCTTGGTTCAAAAGGTACATGGTAGGACTGGATCATCCTTGGATGTCGGTTCAAAAGGTACATGACAGGATTGCATCATCCATGGAACTATGTCCTAAAGAGAGCAGGATTGATCATCCTGTAATATGATCGTGTGTGTTGTAGGGTATGCTACTATTGTGTGGATACTTGTATTGATGATGTGTATACTTGTATTGTGTGTATACTTGTATTGTGTGGATACTTGTATTGATGATGTGTATACTTGTATTGATGATGTGTATACTTGTATTGTGTGTATACTTGTATTGTGTGGATACTTGTATTGATGATGTGTATACTTGTATTGGTGTGGATACTAATACTATTGATCTAGATGATGATGCTGCTGATTACGATGATGCTAATCATGTAGATCGAGATGATCCAGTTGCTGTAGATTGAGATGATCCAGATACTGTAGATTGAGATGATCCAGATGCTGTAGATCGTGATGATCCAGATGCTGTAGATCGAAATGATCCAGATGCTGTAGATCGAGATGATCCAGATGCTGTAGATCGAGATGATCCAGATGCTGTAGATCGTGATGATCCAGATGCTGTAGATCGAGATGATCCAGATGCTATAGATCAAGATGATCCAGATGCTATAGATCGAGATGTTCCAAATACTGTAGATCGAGATGATCTAGATGTTGTAGATCATGATGATCCAGATGTTGTAGATCGAGATGATCCAGATGTTGTAGTTTGAGATGATCTAGATACTGTAGATCGAGATGATCCAGATGCTGTAGATCGAGATGATCCAGATGTTGTAGATCGTGATGAACTAGATGTTGTAGATCAAGATGATGTGATGATGCTGATGATCGTGTGACGACGATGCTGATGATCATGTGATGATGATGCTGATGATCGTGTGATGACAATGCTGATGATCGTGTGATGATGATGCTGACGATCGTGATGATTCAGATATTGATGTTGTTGTAGCTGTTTGAGTGCTGCAGAAGATAAAGACTCAGTATTGAAGATGTTGATGTTCCAGTATTGAAGATGTTCCAATAACTGGTTGAGTTACTGATGATGTTGAGAAAGCTTCCAATGATTTATAGATGTATCATGTTGATGACTCCTTGCTCGTGCAGATGCTGTTATAATATCCTTCTCATTAAGGGGGAGTGTTGAGATATTGTAACTTCAAAGAATATTATATTTGTACTTTATTATTCCCGAGATGATTCATTCCTCCATGAAGATCTTATTGTATATTCGGAGATGTTTATTCCTCCATCGGAATGTGGTAACTTGGGTTATTAGACTTCCCTAGTGGGGGTCGGCCCTGTATGTGTTATGTGGGTCAAAGGGTTATTAGACCACCCTAGAGGGTTCGGCCCAGTCAATTGTAATGGGTTATTTAACCCAATGGTTAAATACGAGCCTACATGTCTTGTGTAAAAGAAAAGTCGGAGTAGTGTATAAATAGAGGAGGTGTGTTCCTCATTTGATACACTCACTCACTTGAGAGTGGCGCACTTGTGGAGGAGAGCTCTGCTATGGAGAAGGAGGAGCTTATGCTCAGGGTTACATCTTTGTATATTGTTGTTCATCTATATTGAGGAAGCTTTACTGGGTTTTCTACCCCATGAGGGTTTCCCAGGATAAATCTGTGTCTCTTGTGTTTATGCTGTGCTTGTTGTTTCTTCGGTGATCCTGTATATGCTATTGTTGTGAAATGGAATGTAATGATGCTATTTTCTGTCTTAGCATATTAAATCTTAACAACCACCATACTGTTGATACAAGGGTGATAAGGCAGAAGCATCAAAAACCTTTCCCAATGTCTCATGAACATGGTAGCTTAGTGACTTTTCTACTAGGGCTCTTTTACCCAGAATCCCTTTCGGTAGAGGGATATCCTTCTCTTATTGGTCTCTCACGTTGTATTGTTCGACTTGGATTTCATCACCTTGCGAAGGATACAACTTGTTGAGGTCTCCAGCTCTTAGTTAGGAGGTTTTGCTTGGTATCTCATCTTTATAGAGGGTCATTTTTCTTTTAGTGATTGCTTGTTGGCATTCTGACCATTGTTATTCTCAGCTTGCTTACTGCAACACTAGTCTCAGTATAGTTTTAGAGCTTGATTTTTTGGCATGAGAGCCTTTCTTTTTCTAGCTCCCCTTTTGCACACTCGGTTGCACTAGGTTTTTTGAGTTCTTTTTTACGATACTGCCCCCAGATTTCGTATTCCTACCAGTATGTCTGACCCACGGAGATCATGAAGAATACAGGGACAAAGCCCACCACCACCACCACGGATCTCTGGTCCACCTACATCACGTATTCCCGCCCCTCCCGGTCATGGTGCCGGTCGAGGGAACGTTCCACCGCTGATCCGCACTACATCTTCAGTTTTGCCTGTAACTGTTACTCATAGTACAGTCTCAGAACCCCTTGCAGGTTCTACAACCACTAATACACCTGAGACTCCAACTCTCACTTCACCCACTGTTATTCCAGATATATCTGGCACAGTGGATAACACTACAACGGTTGAAACTAGTACTGCCCAAGATACTAGACCCAAGGCCATCATCCTCCCCGATGTCAACAACACTACCCTTCCACCAAATACTTTCTATGATGTTCTAGAAGGATTTGTTGGCACCACCAAAGGATCCAACCAAGATATATATGACCTGATTACAGTCCCGGGTGGATACGTCGAATTCATTGAAGAAACCCAACTTCCTGATACACCTTTTGAACCTGACTATGGCTTTATCGCTTCCTAGGTGGAACCTCTGCCTGATATCACTGTGCCATCTAGTGTTCATCCACAGGAAAGCAGTTCTTCCAGCAACATACCTCGTACGGTATCCCTCCCTAATCTCCCTTCGGGACACGAGATCATGGCCTCCATCCAATCTAGTATGGTTAGTCTAGCTAATTTCCCTTTAGCATCAGCATAGTTTAAACGTGATATAGAGAAAATTCTCTCAACGGCTTCTAGATATCCCCCAGCTACCCGTCCTCCCGACTATCGGGATCCCAATGTCCCATCTAGCACAGAGTTTCATCACTCCTATGCAGACGGTTCCGGACCTTCAGATATCACTATACCTCAGTTCCCTCCAGACCCTGGAAACCCTTTCCAGGACACAAACCCGGACCCAGTCCTCAATGGTCCTCCTATTGTTCAAGACACTATGGACGAAACTCCCGACACCCCTCAGTTAAATTCCCCACATTTACTACCATCAAGTATGTTTGGCGCACATTCTATGAGGGATAACCTAGTATTTTCTCCATCCCTGCTTGTCACATATGGAAGACCCCATCCACAAATCGGTACCTTTACCGTCGTTGGCCAATCAACACTATCACACCTTTCTAGTGTCAGAAGAACATCAATTCATACCGCTGGATCATCCATACTGACCGGAGGCTCACCTTCAACCACTATCTACACCATTTTAGGAGGTGGACAACCAACTGTTACAACCAATAATCCCAACAACCAACCCCCTTCGGGCGGGCCATCAACCCAACCTACAGGAGGACAACCCTTTGTTGGGACTCCCACTCCTAGTCTCCAACCTCCTCCCATTGGGTCATCAACCCAGCTTAAGGAGGACAACCCTTTGTTGGAAATTCTACTCCTAGTCACCAACCTCCTCCCATCGGGCCATCAACCCAGCTTACAGGAGGACAACCCTTTATTGGGAGCCCTACTCCTAGTCACCAACCTCCTCCCATAGGACCATCCAACCCACCTGCTAGAGGGAAATCCACTGGAACCATCCAACAACCCTCCCAACTAGTAGCATCTGCTCAGTTCGATATGTACAACACACCTAGTAGTGGACAACCTTATACCGGTCTTCCAACCAGGCCTCATCTCCAACATCCCTCGTCAGGCATGCTTCCTTCTTGGGGATCCCAAATCCCACAGAGTGGGGGGTACTCATTATTTGGAAACTGGAACCGAGATGGGGGGCAACCTCAAATTCCCCCCAACTTGAATTTCAGCTTCCCCTACCCTTTGGCTGCAACAACTCCATGGAATCCATCTCTTCAACCTCCACCTCTTCATCAAGGTGGAACCCATATTCCATGGACACCATTCTTGCAGCCACCCCCTAACCCTGGTACAGGAAATCCACCACTTACTCAAAGTAGTGGTAACATTCCTGGGACCCAACAACCCCAGGGAACCATTCCCCAACTAGGAGCAACAAATATTCCTGGGACATAGCAACCCCAGGGTACAATATCCACTATCCCCACTCAGCAGAACGTCTAACAATCGATTACCACTATGATTCCCAGTCAGGTAATGACTACCAACACACAACCGATTAACCAGATGGCCTACTACCCCCATAACTTCCAGCAGTACCTTGCAGGAAACATGTATGGGTAGAACACACAACAATATGTTGTGCAGGGCCCCTCACGCATCCCTGTGCCGTATGGCTACTACTCATACCTACAACCCAACCGTCAACTTCCTTTCTTGGACATGCTAGATTTACCTGATTTGTCGAGGCTCATCAATGATCCTATATGGCATGAACCTCACTGGCCACCTATCCCATCCAAACTTCCATCGGACATCCGTAAGTTTGATGCTAAGCCAGGGGAAGACCCCGAGAACCACAAGATGACCTTCCATCTTTGGTGTTCATCCAACTCATTGATGGATGAATCCATTCGACTATGGCTCTTCCATTGCACGCTTATCGGCATGGCAGCAAAATGGTACATCGAGCTACCACAACACTCCTTTCATGATTTTAACACCTTGGATATGTAGTTTTTGACCCATTTCCAGCTTCCCATCAGGTATGAGATTGGAACAGAACTGTTAACCTCGTTGCGTCAAACCACATCCACGAGTGGCGTCGATGCCATAGGCTAATCAAGGCACCCATTCTGGATCAGCTACTCACTGATTGGTTCACAAAGTCATTCTTGCCTCCCATAGACAGGGACATTGCTATGCGCGGGCCGGTCACGGAGGAACAATCCATCTCGGCTGCCCAGTACATGGATTTGGTATATACCCAATCCGACACTTTACATGAACTTCTTCCCCATGCCACCCACATCACTACTGATCCAACTAAGCCTGCCACTGAACCCCCTATCGATGGTATTGTCGGTTCAGTCAAGGCCCAGCCTACCATCAAACCAATGGGACAACAAAATCCTGCTTCCCCCACTCCACCCCAGGCTGCTCCAAAAGCTTCTAGTTCTCCTGTTGTCTCCTCCGAAGTGAACGCAGTTCAATCTACTTCACAACCATTTGGAGGAAAGAAGAATAACAATCATGGAAAATCCAAGAAAAATTCTAACTAGCAGGAGAATCCCAAGCCACAACCCACCCAGAACAACCCGAAACCACATCGGAAGGCTAAGTTTCCCTACCTTATTTGTCAGGACGATCACTATACTCATGACTGTCCCTACAAGGATGAAGTCAACAAATTCGTTAAAGGATCCTCTCATTCGACAGTGTTAACCGACCCTTTCCCTCAATAGCAACAACAAATGGTTGCCCAAGCATCCCCACAAGGGGGAAACCTGAACAACCCACCTCGCGGACAGACGTCCGCAAACCCTGAAATCCTGATGACGAGTAATGAAGAGATTCACATAACCACTCGTTCAAAGACATATGAAAACCCCCCAAGTTCAAACAAGCATTTAGGAACAGCCAAAGGCAAGTCTCCTGTTGAATATCCTTCCCCCACACCCTCCCCTAACGGCCATCTCCACATCGAGAGACTACTTACGGACACAGTGCTACGCCCACCCAAGGGCACCATATGAAAGGCGACATTTAATCCCAATGTGCGAGCCGCCCAAAATTACAACATTGTTGAGGATTTAGCTCAAACACCATGCACTATGTCGACTCTCGAGGTTCTCCAACACTGCCCTACGCAGCGTAGAACCTTACTTTCAGTACTAGGGGTAGTGGACCCAAATAATTCAAACACCATCATGTTTAACTTGGAGTATGTCAAACCTCGGCTTTCCCATCAGTTAGCCTTCCAGGTTCATACAAAAATCTGTGGAAATAGCATCCATCACACTATCTTAGATGAGGGTGCCTCCACGTCGATTATGTCTTTGAATTGTGGGAGAGCCTTAGGCTCACCCGAAGTCACGACGTCTCCCACTACTCTCAGAGCATTCGACGGACATGGTTTTCATCCCTACAAACTCATTCCTGTGATTGGTGTTGAACTAGGGGGAAAAACAGTATCTGTACACATTGAAGTCATGGATGTGCCATTAGATTACAATCTTCTACTTGGTTGGAACTGGTTTTATGCCATGACCTCCATAGCATCTACTGTCTTTTGAATCGTGCAATTTCCTAATGAAGGGAAGATTGTCACCATAGATAAGCTAGATTATTGTATCCCAGACTCTCATCCGAACTCCGCCAACACCGTCCCATTATTGGAGCAACCTCGGTACCGTTTCCAAAACGTTGGCATTGGTCTTATGAAGGATTCTTCCCTTATTGGAGTTTTCCCAGAGCTAGGGTCCCCTGTTCATCCAGTCAGCATGATATCATCGAGCATCACCCCTTTCAATGATTCTTGGGTGATACCGAGTCCCATTGAGATTGAAAACTATGGCAACTCCATGCCATTAAATGGGAACCTCGCAACATATGAAGCGATCCAGTCAACCACCGATTGGGTCGATCGTACTACTCATCACACAGTGGCACAGCTCTCGTCTGAGACTCATTCATCCCCACCACTTATCGATCCTCTCACATTGATTTTTCCCACTAACGAATCAATTATGGAGGTTATGTGCGGTGATGAACCACCATGGGAAAATTTCCATCATCGATCTTCTTTCCCCACCATATAGACGATTGATCCCGATACAAAATCTAGCACCTCACTTGGAATGGTTCAAATCAAGTTTCCCACTTCGCTCGATGAAGTATTTTCCGAAGGAAACTTGGCCAATGTTATGGAAACCACTCCCATTGACATTTCAGTGAAGCCTGGTGTTGTGGAAAACATTCATATTGGCAAGACATGCACTCCCACCGAAATGGAGTTCTACACTGCCTACTTTAAAACTTTCTGCAACGTTTTTTCCTGGATTTATGAAGAAATGCTAGGAATAGACCCGTCTATTGTGGTCCACGAGATTCCAACCTTTCCTGGCACCCGACCTATTCGGCAGAAACTTCGACCCGTCCACCCCCGTAAAGAAGCCGCTATCAAAGTAGAAGTCAAAATTTTTTTATGTGCTGGTTTTATCTATCTCGTCCCACTGACAGAATGGGTATCCAATGTCGTTCCCGTAGCCAAGAAACAGGGTATGATTAGAGTCTGTGTCAATTACCGTGACTTGAACAAAGCTTGTCGAAAAGACAACTACCCAACTCCGTTCATCGACCAGATCATCAATAACTACGCCAGGAGCGTCATCTTTTCATTTATGGATGGCTTTTCCAGCTATAATTAGATCGAGATACTCCCAGCGGACCAACATAAAACAACCTTTATCTTCCCATGGGGAATCTTTGCATATCAAAAGCTACCTTTCCGCCTGAAAAATGCTGGGGCTACTTTCCAATGGGCGATGTCGTATGCATTTCACGATATCAAACATATTGCAGAGTCGTATCTTGATGACCTTCCCGCTCATTCTCAGACCACGAAAGATCATCCTGATCACGTAGGCACCATTTTTGCAAGGTGCCATCGCTACAATATTCGTTTGAATGCACACAAATGCGTATTTTGCGTTGAAGTCAAAATTTTTTTGGGATTCATAATCTCCAAAAGTGGTATACGATTGGACCATGCGAAGGTAGAGGCTATTCTAGCCCTGCCTTCCCCCACGAACATACCAGAACTTCAAAGTTTGCAAGGGCACACAAACTTTCTACGTCATTTTATTTGCAATTTCGCCAAGATAACAAAAGGCTACATGAGGCTTTTGAAGAAGAATACCCCCTTCTTGTGGGACGACAAAGCCCAATGCTCCTTTAATCATCTAAAGGCATCCTTAACTAAGGATCCTGTGATTCAACCCCCCAACTACACATGGGATTACATTCTTTATCTCGCAGCTTCGATTTCCACTATCGGTATGGTGTTAGTCCAAGAAGATACTAATGGCATAGAACATGTGGTATACTATCTTAGCAAGAGTATTCTTGACTCTGAAACTCAATACTCACATGTTGAAAAACTGGCTCTGGCAACAGTCTTTGCTGTCCAGAGGTTTCGTCATTACATTCTGCTCCACCAGACCACTATCATAGCGGATTTCAATCCAATGTACTATATCCTCACACATCAAGTGCTTGGGGGAAAATATTCCCGTTGGATTGTCATCCTACAAGAGTTTGACTTGGAATTTGCCAAAGCCAAATCCAAGAAATCTTTGGTCTTTGCCAAGTTGATTTGTAACCTGTCCCGTGCTACTGAGCAACCTGAGCCCATCGATTCTCTTCCCGATGAATCGTTGTTCATAATTAGCACGTTCGACCCATGGTACGGGGATATTTTACTATATCTCCAAACCCAACATTTCCGCCCCGACCTCAACCGTGATGAACGTCGACGTATCCAACATCATGCCAAGTACTACATTATAGTAAACGATACCCTTTACCGTCGTGGTGTTGATACTTTTCTTCGACGTTTTGACTCTAGACGAGGCCGAACATGTTCTTAATGACTGCCACGCTAGAGCATGTGGTGGTCATCTCTTTGGGATGGCTACGGCCCAGAAGATATTACGAGCGGGATATTTTTGGCCCTCAAATTTCAAAGACTGCATTGAAACGATTAAGAAATGTCCACCCTGTCCACCTACATAGTAAGACACGCTCACACCCTGCTCCACTCCATCCTGTTATTGCCATCGGCCCCTTTTTCAAATGGGGCATAGATTTTATGCACTGCAAACCCACTTCAACCAGGGGGCATAGCTGTGTCATAGTAGTTGTGGACTACTTCACAAAATGGGCTGAAGCGATGCCTACTTATGCTGAAGATGGAAAAATAGTAGCACAGTTCATATTCAACCACATCATAGCTAGGTTTGGAGTCCCACAATCTATTGTGACCGATCATGGCTCCCACTTCAGGAACCATATGATTGAGCAACTGAGCGCCAACTTGGGTTTTCATCATGAAACTCAACCCCGTACTATCCACAAGCTAATGGCCATGTCGAAGCCATTAAAAAAGTTCTGAAACGTATGATTCAACACATTATGGGTACCCATAAGTCCAATTGGCACTCAGCTCTTTTTTTGGCATTATGGGCATACCGAACCTCAGTGAAAAGTGCTACCGGGTTCACACCATTCCAACTAGTATATGGCCTAGAAGCCATCTTACCAATTGAATGTGAAATCTCGTCACTTAAGATATCCATAGAGCTACTTCCCCATACCACTTACGAAGAGGAACGATTTCTATACCTAACCAAGTTAGATGAAACTTGTTGAGACACTGCTTTAGCCAACGAAGCTCATAAAAAACGCGTCAAAGCACAGTATGAAAAATCCGTTCAACCTCCGATTTTCAACGAAGTTGACCTCGTACTCACATATGACCAAATGCATGATAAATTTGGAAAATGAAAGCTAGAGTCTATGTGGTACAGCCCCTTTGTTGTAAAACGTGTTTTGGAGAAAGGAGCGTTGGCACACCCCCGCAATGGGATGTACCTCAAACGTTTATACGCGTAGGTTCATCCTGCGCAAGACACTTTTTGTACATAATGTACCTATTTTGTTTTCACTTATCTTTTTTGTATGCACGCACAAATCTCATGTATCCATACTTACCTTGACTTGTGCTTTTATGTGCAGATGTCTTCCTATTACGGATTCGCCGACGGTGCGAGCTGACATACCCAAACCTTGCTTCTGCAGCATGGGTAATTTATTCTCCCACTAGTGAGTTTCTATCTTCAGGAGCCACATGTTTGGGTCTCGCAACCAAGAATATTGCAGAGTACCATGTAGTAATTGGACTCCTTACAGAGGTTTCTTCCCTTGGAATTGACTCCCTATCGGTCTTTCTAGGCTCCCAACTCGTGGTTTCCCATTTGAATCATATCTACGCAGTCCTCGATCCTATATTACTTCGCTTATTTCAAAGGGTATGCCTCTTGGAGCGATCTTTTAATTATATTTCATATCAACACATACCAAGGGAATTCAATTGTGTAGCTGATTCATTAGCTAATTACATTTTGGATTGGCATCTAGCCCATACATAAAAAAATACATCATGAAATAAACACACAAGTCATTGTAAATAAATAGATCATAAAAGTAGGTCCATGTATATATATCACTGCATATGAAAATGTTTTTCTCAAATACATAAAGTTTGTGTTCAAAAGACAAAATTTGACAAAATTTGGGATCCAATCCCATACAAAAATTTGGCTCTCAAGCCTACATATCGTGTACATGCCACAAAAAGTAAAATATTACTATCTATGGAGACCTAGAAGATCTACATGCCACAAAAAGTAAAATATTACTATCTAAGCAGACTATGGCTCTAGCCACCCTACAGAGGAGAATACCAATACGTCTAGGCACACCTACGGTATGCCGCTGAAGATGCAGAGGAACATCATCCATCCTCATAGCTAGAACCTCCTGGGTCAAACCTTGCAGGTTTCGTTGTATGTCTTGAAACCCTCCCGCTTCTTCTTCCTCTTCCTCTTCCCCCTCCAAAGCAACTTGGCGCTCGACACTGCCTTGGCGTAATGGCGAATAGCCTGCAGGTCTCTGTGGTCCATGATCTGCGACATGCACATATACATATATTAAATCTTTTTTACACATTCTAAAAAACAATTAAAAATCATATATTCAAAAAATTAAAAAATACATTAATGAAGGTCATACCTGAGTTATCCCAATCCTCATCCTCCGACAGTGCTAGGTCAATATCCTCGCCGAAGTCCACCCCTGCATAGGGGTAGTCCTCAATCATCATGATCTGTTCCTCGAGCCATGAAAAGAAGTCCTCACCAAAAGCTAAATGATGTGGCCCCCCATGCCATCCTGCATACTCACTCCATCGAGCCATCCGTGGCTTGGTGGGTGGACGGGCAGGCATGGTCAGCTGCAGACACAACGGTGGCACCCTCTCCAAGAAGAAGGTGACCGAAATGCTCCCGTACCCAAATTGGTGGTTCTCTCCAGTTCTGCACTTATTCACTTACTCCTTGAGGTTGGTTAATAACGCTTTGCACCATTTGAACAGTGTTGGTGCCATACAATCCACAGCAAGATTCATTTGTGTACGGGATTCCTGATGGGGACTTGTACTACCTGCTACACGTGTGATGGTGAACAACACGGTTTTCAAATGAAGTTCTACAACATCCTTTATGACCACCTTATCACTTTTCTTCCCGGAACCTTGACGACAATAATGAGCAATTAAAGCATCAGTGCTCACTTTTGAGGTTGTGAACCCTGTCAAGTTCACCCGGGCCCCTCTCTTTGAGAGACCCACGAGGAAATAAATGCCCTCGAGCTCAATCTTGAGGGTATGTACTCCAACTCGAAAAGATTGAATGTCAGGGTCCCACATTTGTATAATGTGGGTGAGAAGTTTTGCTTGCTTGCGGATACCTTTGGTTTTGAAAAATTTCAACAACCCACATTCCTGCAGTGCAGTCAAGGTCTCTTAGTCATTTTCAGCCAATAAATCATCCTCTTCATGCTCCCTTTCTTTCCAGCTGACCATTTTTCCTCAAACAAGTTGCAAACACCTGCAAAAAGTCACAAGAAGCATTCATTAACAAATTAATAACCTGATCTTAGCAAAAATTTGAGAAAAAATCACTTTTTTTTCCCTTAATGATCGCCACTACCGCGCCTGGGGGAAACATGACTATGCGATAGTCCACACTACCACGCCCCTATTTAACCCTACACAGCGGTATTACTCAACAGTACCGTGCTTCCCGATTAGGAGAGCGCGCGATAGTGGCAGGCTCGGAAAAAGCCGCTTAGGGCCTGCCTAAAAATCAATTTTTACCTACTTAAATCAAGTTTTTACCCTATGAAATGAAAGAGAAGCTTGAAAGCTCTTACTTGGCATAGACGGCTATTGAAACGATGCTCTGGATCTCCAGATATAGACTCTTGAAGTTTTTCCCTTCAATGGATGAAATTTCTCTTTTAGCAAATGAACAAGTGAAATGGTAACTTTCCATATTTACCCCTTGTTTATATAACTTTTTCATTTGATTTTTACTCATTATTTTATCCTGTTAGGTTAAAACTCATTTCACATCGCTAATATCTGGTTCCATGAGCCTTTTTTGACAGGGTCTCCTTGAAGATGTTCACACTGGCATTTATTTATTTATTTTGACCTTCATTTTGAGCCTACTTTATCTTTTTCGTGCTCTGGATTAAAACTTGAAAAAGATTCCAAGCACTTTTCACACCCGTGTCGTGCTTGTCAAACTCAAGAAATGGTGTTGAGCTTAGTTGACTTTACTCGTGCTCGTTAAACGATGAGGAAAGTGTTATTTTGGTTGTATTTTATTCTTTTTTTGGACCAGAATAATTAAAAATTACGAAAAAGACCATTGGAGTTCTCTTTAAGCTCTTTTCAGACTCCCTCTTTTCGAAAAGATTGCCAAGTGATCTTGTCTCTTTCACACTTGTAAAAGTATTTGAAAGGTCGTCTATTTAGTGATTGGTTAATCCTTTTTCGGCCCGTCTGGACTATTTACGAGAAAGGTATACCTCAGTCAATTTTTGACTGGGAGAGTTCTCTCGGGAATTGTTTTACACTTTTTCGGGATCGAGGGACTAAATTTATGAAAAAGTACAATTTGGATCCTTCTTTAAGTTTTTCAGGCTCTCTAAATGTGAAAAACTATCGAGTTTTCCTTCCTTGGACTCATTAAAATTTGACATCGAAGGACCCACTTTGGGATGAACCCCTCCTTTCTCAGGTTCATAAAACATGTGAGATCAGACTCATCTATGAGATGAGCTATACCGAGCATCTGTTATCCTCTTCAAGCTCGTGAAACAACAAAGAGGTACTCGTCCATCATGTCGGGGGAAAATGGGAAACAAGTCGAGTTTATTTTGTTTGTAGCTTGTCGGTTGTCACCTTTGAACATGGCATGCGTCTCTCCCTTGTCTATTTTTGGGTATCTATTCTTGTTGAGTTATGGTCATCATCCCGAGTCGTCTCTCTAGCCACGAGCCTACTCGTTCGGTGTCTATCATCTACTATCAATAATCCCTGCTACCAAGTCCTGGTTCATGCCGTTATATGTTCAAAGGGTTGTGTTGTTGCAGCAACCTCCCCCCCAAAAAAAAATTTTGTACATATTAGGGCCCCTCCTTTTATTTTTTCTAGAAAGACTGCCTTAAGAGGTTAATTCTCCTTTTTTACTTTGTTTTCAACTGAAGATCCTGCTTTGAAAATTTCAAGTTTTTCTTCTAAGGATAAAATTCATGAAATTCTCCTGAAGTTGCGGAACCATTTGAGAAAGCCTCCCGAAACTGCCGAAGTATTCAAGATTGTCTCCCAAAATCCCGGAGAGTTTTCCTCTCAAAATTCTGGAACCACTCAGGTTTCCCTTCCGAAAGTGCGGGAGCCATTAGCATAAGCCTCCTGAAACTCCGCGGAAAGACTTAGAATTATTTCCTAAAATTGCGGAAGCTATTTGGGAAAACCTCTCGAAACGGTGGAAGCTATTCGCGAAAGCCTTCCGAAATGGTGGAAGCATTCACGTTATTCTCCCGAAACCCCACAGAAAGACTTAGACTTTTATTCAAGTTGCGGAACCATTTCAGAAATCCCTCTCGAAATGGCGGAAGAATTCAAGAAAGCCCCTCGAAACTGCGAGAGTCATTCACCAATCCTTTCCGAAGCCGTCGAAGGACTTAGTGTCTTTCCTCTCGAAGTTGCGGAAGCTATTTGTGAAATCCTTCCGAAACGGCGGAAGAATTCAAGAAATCCCCTCGAAACTGTGGGAGTCATTCGCCAATCCTTTCCGAAGTCACCGAAGGACTTAGTGTCTTTCCTCTCGAAGTTGTGGAATCTATTTGCGAAATCCTTCTGAAACGGCGAAAGCGTTCATGTTATTCTCCCGAAACCCTGCAGAAAGACTTAACTTTTATTCAATTTGCGGGAGCCATTCGCCAATCCTTTCCGAAACCGCGGAACCTTTTAGATTTCCCTTCCGAAACCGCGGAAGCATTCGAGTTATTTTCCTGGGAACCATTCAGGAAAACCTTCCGAAACGGTGGGAACCTTCGCAAAATTGTTCCACAATTGCGCAAGCAATTGGCGTATCTCCATCAAAATTGTGGAAGTAAACCCATTATTCTCCTGAAACTATGGGATGACTCAGCGAAACTGCTCGCGACAAGTTTCCAAAGGTTGCATTTCGGAAGGATTCGCCAATCTCTTCTGAAACACCGAGGCACTTCACCATAACGTTCCACAATTGCGGGTGAAACTCGTAAGTCCACCCCGCAAGTGACGGTCGTGCACAAATTCCGAGATGGCTTGAAATGACCGCGCCATACAAAATTAAAACACCATTTAATGGCACCACCAACCGGTTTAATGCCGCACGTGTCTAGCCTTTTTAAAAAGGATGGTGGAGGTTTGGTTGATCACATTGTTAGTTTTCATTCAAACAAACACCGTTGAGAAGAACGCGCCGAACTACTCTAGCTCCACTCGTCCACGACTGCGTCCACCTCACTCAGCCACTATCTTATTGCCAGGTAGGTTTTTAACCGCTATTTTTGTCTCCTCTGGCTGATAGATATTGGTTGCATATGTCGTTATTTTTTATTTTAAGGCCGCCAGAGGCCCCTTTGGTTTCTCGTTCCTACCAGCTAAAAGCCGTAACTGTGACCACCCGAGTTTTTCACCAGCCACATTCCAGGCATCGTCACCCTCATTCAAAATTTGAGCCGGCCACATAATGTCTCATAAATATTATTAATAATAGTAGTGGTCAGATGAACCCCTCACCTTTTGTAAATGTGGAAAGTGGTCCCTTGTTTCGTCATAAGATTTTTTCAATCCAAGCTCACCCACCATTGACCATTAGAAGTGCAATAATGAAGGATACCCTCTCTCCTAGGGCTAGATGGGAAGCAGGTTGTTTCCACGTCGTATGCTTATCCTTTCGGAAACATTCCAAACTTTGTCTCCTTAAGATAATCAAGTCTCAAAACTATATTTCTAGTTTGGAGTGGTTTATTTTGCTTCCCCAACATACAGCTTCATAATTTGTCTATATATCTCATTAGCATTTTGAATTGGTCCTTCTCTTTGTTAAAATCTCATAATAGGTTGCACATTTTTATAATGAGTTGTATTTGGTTGCTAGTAGGGATAAGCCAGGATGCCAAAAGGTGGTAGAAAGAAATCTAAAGTGATGGAACCAGAGCCAGTACCACTTAGGACTGAAACTATGTTCCAAGATACTAAGTGTACCACCAGCATTCCTCCCGAAGTCCATTGGGGTGATATTTACAGGATGATCAGGGACCAGGATATACCAGAAGCATTATTGGAAGAAGAACAGATCTACCGCAACATCAGAACTTCAGGCATATCTAGGGCTTCTACCCGCCCTGAATTGTTCCCATGTTCTGAAGTGATCGGGTGGATACTAGAACATGCTAACGCAGAGACAAGAGTATTACATGACAGCAGGGGAGAGACGATTGCATCATTCCACCAAGCATATATTGTTGCAGCCTATAAATTCTCACGTCCCCAGCAAGCTCTGAGTGATGAATGGTTAGGCCAGATGAACAATATTGAGATGGCCAAAAAATTATTGGTCGCAGGCAAGCACTTAAGAAAGAGAGGTAATGATGAATACGATGTTCAGAACCTAAGGCCTCCTTTTAGGTTAATCGCCATGATGCTATGCAGAATTTTCGGCATGCCCGATGGCACTATATATAGGATACAGTGGGATCCCATCATACACTTCGTAGGATTCAAAGGGATTGTGTTTGACTGGGCTAATATCCTTTCGGACAGTTTGGCATCCACAGTGGCTGCTGCAAGAGAAGGTCTGGCCTTAAAAAAGTCAGAATTTTACATGTCTTCCTATCACATTGACTTTGTTTTGGCCAAGCTATCTTTCCCCAGCTTAGGTTTCACATGGGATAAAGCCAACACCCCGGTCTACACTGCTTACAAGATAATGTGGGCTCAAAATTACAGAGCTAGCTATAAGCTCATCTGCGAGGAGTTCATCATGCCTTTATATGAGCAGATATTCAAGGAAGAGCCCAACTGTCTGTCAGAAAATGCCATGGAGATCCTGGAAAACTATGGAGATTTTTATTTCTTAGAGCAGGGCACCTACATCAGAATGTTTAGATGGACCAAAGCACCATACCTTTTTCCAAAGTATGCTACTGACTATGTAGTCTTCAAGGAAGCGGTGAGACAAATTTTCCTTGATGGAATCGGAGCAGTGCTTAACAAGCAACATAAGGATTCTTTCCCTCCTTTACCCTTCTGCATAGGAGCCTACAAGTTCTCAGGGGTTGCATCAACTGAAGAATTTGTTCAAGAACTGAAAGCTTTCCACTTCAGCAAAGTAATTTTCCACAAAAATGATAGGCGGGGGAAAGTTGCCGAGAATTGCAAAGAAATTTATGCTCATTTTGAATACATTCATTATTATGATGCCGAGGAAGAGGCATTCAGAGGCATCAGCAACATGACTGAGCTGCAAATTTGTCGCCAAAGCAGTGGAGCAAGCTCTAGCTCTACCTCAGCCCGAAAAGTCAGCCTACAGAAAGAGAGAGAAGTAGCTGATGCCTGAGCCCAAGAAGAGCAAAGGTTAAAAGAGGAAGCAAGATTACAGCAAGAAGCTGAAGTGGCAAGATTGCAGCAAGAAGCAGAAAATGAAAGATTGCAGCAAGAAGCAGAAAATCAAAGGGTGCAGAGAGAAGCTGAAGATGCAAAGCAGATGGAAGAAATGAAAATCAGTGGCAAACTAAAGAAGAAGAGAGAAGGCAACAAGATGAAGTGGGGCAAAAGATGGAAGAAGAACTCAAGACAGTTGAAGATGCCCAAGAAGGTGTCTCCGGCACCCAGGATATGGAGATAGACATATCTCAAGAAAATTTCTCTGGCACCCAAAATGTGGAGGCAGACACAGCGCAAGCAGGTGTCTCTGGTACCCAAAATGTGGGAACAGATTCAGCTCAATTAGTCAAGACCCCACCCGCAGAAGCATAACTAAATATAATAGATCTCCCAATCGTCCCTTACACTCCATCAGAAGAGCATACAGTGTCTCTATGGGATGAATTTGTGTATGATAAGAAGAGAAAGGCAGTGGTCCTAAAATCGGAAGAGAGGATAAAGAGACTCTTCCAAGAAGATATTGTTACCCAGCGGGAGACCACAGTAATGCAAAATACAAATAAGGCTCCCTTAGCTATGGCATCTGCCGCTGTAGAATCAGCAAAAGCAATGAAGGACAATGTGGCCGATATAGTTAGAGAAGTTGAGTTGACAAAGAGGAGAGCTCGCATGTTACAACATACTGTGGCTAATGAGCAGGCTTACAGGGATCTCGTAGTGAATAAGTATAATTGCCTGTCTATTGAGCATAAGGAATTGTCAGACAAGTATAACCTTTTAGAAGAAGAAAAGGAGCACCTGGCGGTCCAGATGATGGTTTTAGAAGCAGAAAAGAACAACGCAAAAGCTAGAGTGTCCCATCTAGAAGCAGATAAGCAGGTATTGGTTGAGCAATTAGAGCAGGCAGAGAGCAGAGCGATAGATATGTATCCTTTCCATGAGTTGTCTTGTAGCATCCTAAAACAAATGCATGACACTCAAGAGCTAATTTCTGAGGAAGTGTGCAAGCTCAAAGCCATGGTGGCTAGATTAAAAGAAGTTAATGCAGAGGCTAATAGGATTAAGGGTAAATATACTCGAGTTAAAGCAAACATCCTGAGCCAGATAGAATGGAGAGAAGGAAAGGTTGATTTCCCCAAGCATCTCCCATTCAAATTTGTAGACGGTTTTAATGAAGACATAGCCCTTTTGGAATTTTGCAAGAACTGTAGCCTTAAGCTAATGGCTAAGATCCAAGGGACAATGGATAGAAGTAACAATCTTTATCAAAAAATCCATGAAGTGCACGATAAGTGCAAGTTGAGTTTCCCTCAGTTCCTTGATGAGTTCCCGAGCAAAGAGCAACATTTGTCTAACTTGAAGGAGGAACTGGATATCCAAACAGAATATGTAAAGAAGATTGATGTCTTAGCCATTGATGATCTCCATCATCATATTGGGATGTCATCAATACACAACCATTTGCTTAAAGAAATCCACCAAGCAGCAGTTGTGGAAATTCAGGGTATTGGAGTAAAGCTTGGTAAAGATGTAACTTCCCAGAAAATCTTGCTCCCTTCCATAGAAAATGTAGTTATCAGAGACACTGGTGTCTGGTTCAGTTACATTACAGAAGAGGAAATGAAAGCAGCAGTAGTAGCAGAAGTAACAGCCATCCCGAGTGCTTCTCTCCCAGTAGCAGCAGCAGTAACAGCCAGCCCGAGTGCTTCTCTCTCAGCAGCAGCAACAGTAACAGCTAGCCCGAGTGCTTCTCTCCCTGCTGGAGTGCCTTCCCAAGAGTGAACATGCTGATCCTAAGGCGTTGATTCCTATTTTTTTTGGCCTTCATATGTCTAAAGCGTAGAGCCATTGGACAATTGTCCTTTTCTTTTTTGGGAATTTTTTGTTTTTTAAAAGGGGTCACAATTTTTGTTTATTAAAAGGGAAAAGTCTGTAGGAGACAAGTGTAAAGAGCCAGGTGGCAGCCCAAAGGGAATTTTGTAACATTATAAATAGAAGTTTAGGAAACAGTGTTAAGGACTTTTGGCAGGGAAATAATTTTTCTAAACTTGTACGAGATATCTTGCACTTGTTTCAGGAAAATAAAATCTACCTAATAAGAGCCTGGAGAGGACGTCTTTTGCATGGAAATGGAGATTTGATGCATGTTGGATTATTCCTGTTACTTCTATACTTTACTGTGAGATCTTTCTTTACTGTCTTGAATCATTTCTTTGTATTGAATGATCTTACTTCCCTCTGTGCAAATGAATTCTCTCTTTCATGAGTAATAGAATATGTTATATCTGTATTAGAAGCTATCTTCTAATATCTCATGCTTCTGCTATGGATCTATCTTTAATATTTAATGGTTGTCTGTTGAATTTTAGGTAACTCTTCCAGCACATTACTCATATTCACAATTTGCTCCTTGCAAGGATAGTTTAGATTTTTTTTTCAGTTTTAGACACAGATTTGTTTTCCAGTTCTGCATTTAGATTAAATTAGTCTAGGCACTCGCATATCATTCTAAAACATAAAATCAAAAGAACGGTGGATCGGGCCATAACCGGTATAATTGTAGCAAATCTCCAAACCCACGGTTACCGGAACCGCTAACCGGACGGATTCCCCATACCAAACGGAGGACAATCTAATTGGGATAGTCTACCGGGGAGGATCCCTTTCTGATTGATGCTGCGAGCTCTGGGGCATCAACAGTTTTTGGCGCTAGAAGGAGGGCCTGAAAGTGCATGGCTGATAAAGGAAAATCTCCCACTGTCATAAATGTTACTGAAAACCCGCTTAAAGAAGGAATTTCAGACAGTCCAAATCTTGAAGTAGCAAATCAAGAAAACCTTGTCTCTGATCCTCAGCCTCAAGAAGCATTGTATGCTGTACCTTTTAAAGAAATATAAGATTTGAGGAGGCACACACGATCTTATGTTAGACATCTAGGTGGTTTACATGCAGTAAATTTCCTTCCTAGGAAAAGTTACCCTAGAAAAGAGCGACAGTACACCCGTGATTCGATTCTTGTGCAAAGTTTTGAAGAGCTTGTGAATTTAACTTTAGAAGAAATTGTAGAACCTCTGAACAAGGTCGATCTTGAAAACCCAGAAAATATTTCAGATCAAGAAAGTCTTGGAGAACTTATTACTCTAAAGAACACTCCACTGAACTCACCTTACAATTCCCCACCAGATTCTCCACATAGAAACATGGTGGTACCTACTTGGAGAGCAAGGGGAGCGCTGAATCTAGCTGGGCCATTCCACAATCTTTCAAAAAATCCAGAGAAGGTCTTGCCTAAATTCGACCCAGGGAAAGCCATTTCAGCCGAAGATCATCTCAAGAGTTTTTATCTAGCTCTGAATCTTTTGAACGTGTAGCATGAAGATGTAGTCTGCAGGCTTTTTCCATACACATTCGATCCAAAAGTATCATCCTAGTATTTTAGCCTACAACCTAGCTCGATCTCTAGTTGGGATGAATTTGAAAATTGTTTCTTAAAGAAATATGGAAACCAAAAGACTGTAGCTACACTTATGAAAGAACTCTTATCCATGAGAATGGAAAAGAAAGAAAAGGTTCAATACTTTAACCAAAGGTTCACAACACTCTTAAATAATTTTAGTGAAGCAAATAAACCAGCAGAAGAATCTCTGGTTGAATATTATACAACAGCTCTTGAAGGACCCATAGCAATGTCTGTTAAAATATCTAAGAAAACCACCCTGATAGAGAATTTCAAAGAAGCTAGAAAGGTGGAAGAGTAGGTGGATAGCATTGCTAAACATGCCTTAGAGGCTGAAACAAAACCAGCAATCAGTAAAAAAACCTTGCTGCTCACTAGAGGTAAGAAAGAGTCATCAACAGACATGGAGAATGTAGTTAAGATGATGCAGAAGTTATCTAATAAAATTATAGATCTCGAGAAAGATAAGGCTGCTAGTACATCCAGGAAACCTTTCAAGCCATTTTACAAAAAAAGGGAAGACGACGATCAACCTCATCCACCCATGAATACTTCCTTTGTTTTAAACCTCAATGAAATCGGGATGGAGAACTTCTGCACCTTTCATCAAGAACCGCATTCGGAAAAGAGCTGCCCACAATGGATTAACTCTATGAGTTTAGTCATGAACCAAATGCTGGATTCACAAATTCCAGATCAAGACGATCCTCTAGAGGAATCGATCCCTGAATTAGAATAACCACCTCCGGATACTACTATGGTGCTATGGGATTGGGTACCTATAACTGAATCAGTAGAAGAAGATCCCATAGAAAGATCTCTCTCTGCTGTGAATATTAATACTCAAGTAAAGGTCCTATTGCAGATCCTGTGAAAGACTCGACTCCCACCAAGCCTAAAGTTTCAAAAGAACTGCCTAGAAGGCATATAACAATCATTCCACCATAGCCTAAAGTTAGCCAAACAATGGCCAAACATCCAAACATTGACACCATAGTTCAGCCACCTAAGGTCACAATGAGTAAAACAAATCATCCGGCCCAAATTGGGAACGAGTTTGATATAGGATATGACATTATCGAGGATATAAAGAAAGTCAAAGCAAATGTGTCAATATTCGACATGTGCAGTTTGCCTCACCAACGAGACAAGTTGCTGCATGTTCTACAATCCCAGACCAACACTCCATTAACAGACTCTCAAGAAGATCCCAAAATTAATGAGGCTAGTATCGGCGGAAAATCTAAATCTCAAATATTTCCATTCCTATTGACCTTTGAAATTTTCAATCATAATGTCCACAATTGTTTGGTAGATTCTGGAGCATCTTCAAACATCATGCCACTGTCAATTTGTAAAAAAATTAACGGGCAACCTGTGTTATCTCTGGCCCAAATTATCCAGTTAGATAGGACTGCGGTCAAAGTGATTGGGGAGATGAAAGATGTTCTCATTAGATTATCAGCCGACTCTAGAGTATGTCAGTTTATTGACATAATGGTAGTTGATATTCCTGAAGCCTATGGTCTGATCTTAAGCAGGGACTGGTCTACCAAGCTGAATGGTTACTTTGCAACTGATTGGTCTCATCTGTGGTTGCCTTATCAGAATAGGCAGAATCAGATCAAAGTCCTGAGAGAACCACACATGAAGCAAAATGTAACTCAACTAGAGGGAAAGAATGAGGCTGTAACCTTCTCATCCTCGGTTCTGGGGAATTATTTCTTAGAAATTGATCCAGGTAATTATTAGTCTGAAACCATCAGTCATGAATCATATGAACAGTTTGATCTCCTTCAGTTCTCTCATACTGATGATGTTGACTGTAATATAGTTAGTTTAGTCACCGAATTAGATCATAGAGATACTAACTTAGCTGAATCAAAAGATATTTTTTGGACATTATACTTTGACGGTTCTAAAAATCTGGAAGGATCCGGAGCCGGTTGTGTTCTGATGGATCCAAGAAGAAACAAGTATTTTTTGTCCTGTAGATTAAAATTTGATTGTACTAACAACACAGCTAAGTATGAAGCTTTGGTACATGGATTAAAGAAGGCCATTGGTTTAAATGTTAAATACCTGAAGGTTTTTGGTGACCCAGAAATAGTCGTAAGACAGGTAAGGGACACCATTCATTGTCTCTCACCTCATTTGAAGGGTTATCAGGCTGAGGTATGGGATTTAATTATGCATTTTGATGCTTTCAATATAAATTCTATTCCTAGATTGCAAAATTCTGCAGCTGATCTGTTAGCAACATCCGCTTCTAGATTGGTGCCATCGAATAACAAATGCTCAATTAAATTAATTTTCAGGCCCTTCGTTCCCAATAACATCACAAAATTTAGAGTTTTCGATGATGACGAACAGATTATCAATTTTCTAACAAACGAAGACAGCTTCCAAGGAGCTGTGATAGATGAAGAAGAACACAATTCTGATTTACTAAAGAAGGAGGCAGATAAAGGAAATTTCATCCCCAGCTAATACCAAAACTAACAGTTCATCAATGCAACATGAGTTAGTTAATTTAGGTACCGAGGCAGAACCAAAATTTGTCAACCTTGCCAAATGTTGTTCACCGGGAGAAAGAGATAAGTTCATCAAACTATTTAAGCAATATAAGGATGTTTTTGCATGAACCTATGAGGATTTGGAAACGTATGACATCTGCATTATTCAGCATGTTATACCGATGAAAGCGGGTGTCAAGCCATTTCAATACAAATTAAGAAGGATGCATCCTACTCTGGAATCCCTGATTCAAAAGGAATTAAAGAAGCTCTTGGACGCTAAAATAATCTTTAAGGTTCAGCATTCTGAGTGGGTTGCTAACTTAGTTCCCGTAAGAAAGAAGTCAGGAGAGATAAGACTATGTGTAGACTTCAAAAATTTAAACAGAGCTTCGGATAAATACAACTACCTCGTCCCTTCAATGGAACAAATCCTTCAAATTGTGTCGGGAAATGAGCTATTTTCTCTTCTCGATGGTTTCTCTGGCTACAATCAGGTATTAGTAGCCGAAGAAGATTGTCTTAAGACTACTTTCCACACTAAGTGGGGAACTTTCGCATATAGAAGGATGCCATTTGGTTTGATAAACGTCGGAGCTACATTCCAACGAGCAATGGATACCGCCTTCCGAGGATTGGGGTGGGCAATGTGTTGTTGTCTACTTAGATGATGTGACAGTTTTTTCAAAGAAAAGGGAAGATCATGTTGTCCATCTGAAGCATATTTTTTATCGCTGTCAGAAATATGATATTTCTTTGAATCCCAAAAAGAGTGTGTTCGCTGTTCCCGAAGGTAAACTTTTAGGCCATATCATTTCCAAAAGGGGAGTGTCAATAGATCAGGAAAGAGTACAAGCGATCAATAAAATTCCAATGCCTTATAACAAGAAATCTATACAGTCCTTTATGGGTACTATCAATTTCGTCTGCAGATTTGTTCCAGATTTCACACAAATTGTTAAACCGTTGCAACAGATGGTTAAACAAGCATACAGTTCAAGTGGACAGATTTAGAAAAGGATTCTTTTAGAGATATTAAGGCAGCTATGGCTAAGGCTCCTTCCTTAAGAAGCCTAGATTTTGATAAGGATTTTATCATGTATACCTTTGCTTCGGATGACTCCCTCGCAGCTGTACTCATGCAAAAGGTGGAGCTAGGAGACAAATACCCAATCTCGTTTATGAGCACTGATCTGCAAGGGACTGAGCTGAACTATCCCGTGGTTGACAAGCATGCATATGTTGTCTTCAAAGTAGTCAAACAGTTCAGGCCATATATTCTTAAGAACAGAACTAAAGTTATAGTTCCCCACCCAGCTGTTAGATCTCTCTTCGTTCAAAAGGAACTAGGAGAAAGGAGGGGAAACTGGGTCACAGCTCTTCAAGAATATGACTTAGAATTTAAACCGACCACTATTATCAAAGGACAAGGCTTGTGCAAATTGCTTACAGGAAACTCGACTGATGAAGAACAACATTGGAAGAATGAGGCTGAGCTAAACCTAGTTGAGATATGTCCTATCTTCACAATGCCTCAGTCATGGTATAGAGATATGGTGCATTATTTGCAGCAAGGACATCTACCTGAGCACTGGAACTCTAAGCAAATAAGGGCACTCCGTTTGAAATCAACACCTTATCAAATCATTGATGGGATACTGTTTATAAAGAATTATGATGGAGTTTTCCTTAGATGTCTAGAAAAGGAAGATGCAAGTAAAGTTGTTAAAGAATTACACGATGGCCCCGCTGGTGAACATTATTCAGGGGAGACAATAGCACACAAGATACTTAGAGCTGGATATTATTGGCCCACTCTATTTCGAGATGCCCATACATATGCACGAAACTGTGATGTATGCCAAAGAAGTGCCAGGAAATTGCCTAAGGCAGCAGGACCCTTGCAGCCAGTTATTATCTCTGAGCCTTTTGAGCAGTGGGGTATAGATGTTATCGGAGAGATAAATCCAAATTCTTCTTTGCAACATCGATACATCCTGACGGCTACCAACTAATTCACTAGATGGATGGAATCTATCCCATTACGCAAGATCAATGAAGACGCGGTCATCAGCTTCTTGAAAGAGAACATCATAACCAGGTTTGGGGTTCCAATGTCCCTTGTTTTTGATAATGCTCCCTATTTTTCGTCTTTCAAGATAAATGAATTTGTTTATAAATGGGGGATCAAGTTGCACTATTCAGACAATTATTACCCTCAAGGAAATGGATTAGCTGAATCTTCAAACAAAACCTCATTCGAATTCTCAAGAAAACTGTGATAGAAAATCAGCGAAGTTGGAATATAGCTCTCCCAAATGCCTTATGGGAAGATAGGGTGACTCCAAATAATGCATTATGGGTTTCCCCTTTCACTCTTGTTTATGGCAAAGAAGCCATCCTTCCCCCCAATATCTTGCTCCCATCCTTATAGTTATCCCAGGCCTCTCGAGGGTCTGGTATCCCAGCCTTACAATCCAGGATCAATACCCTGCTTCAACTCGAAGAAGCCCGATAGAAAGCTAAAGACCGATTCCATCAACACCAAGACATAGTTAAGAGATGGTTCAATAAGAGGAAGTCCGGTAAAAGAAGTTTTGAAGTTGGGGACTTAGTCTTGAAATGGGACCATAATCATGAAGGCAAAGGAATGCACACGAAATTCCAACATTTATGGGTAGGCCCATACCAAATTTCGGCAAAAATAGGCCCATCCACTTATAATTTGATAGATCTTGAGGGAGAATAGGTAACCCTTCCTCTCAATGGCCTCACCCTAAAACAATACTTTACATAGTCTCACTGAGACTTTTCTGTACATAAATAAAATTTTCTTTTATGTTGCTTTAGCCTTTTGTTTTCATTATTTTTCAGCCATTTTGTTTCTTTTCTTGTCATTTGAACCTTTGCACCAAGTTTGTTTTCTGAAAGCCCCTGTGGTTGAGTTTCTCATCAAGATAGGTATCTCAAAGAAATCTCACAACCCATGAGTCTGGAACTGTGCTCGAATGAAATTTTATCTATGTATTGTGCTCTCGCTGAACTTTTTCAAAAGGAAGGAAGCCTACTCTGCTAGTCACACTAATCCTGTTTAAATAGCAGAGACGTATGACCATTTTTAGTACTATCTTTGGGCTCCACCCACTCTCACACTTAAAGGCATCTCAAGAAGGTTATTGAAGTTGGACCCATGGATAGTAGCACATCCCGAGGGCATAGGGTATTGAAATGACTCCATGCTGCAAATTTAACAGCCAAAATGGCTTATATTCAAGAGTCTGTTTTCTAGAGATTCTCGCCTCAATTGAAGCATGGCTGAGACAAAATCAAAAAACATGTAAAATCAAGAAGGTTGTCCAAAATACTCAGCTCAAAATAGGCTCCTCTCCGTCCGTGAGGCTTGATCAAACCAATAAAATCTCTCACTCACACAAAAGGACATTATGGATTGACGAGCCTAAATCAAATATCATGTCTAAAGAAAATATCTCTGGAAGGCTCAGACAGCAAAACTGTCAAAAGTACAAACATCCAAAAGGATGCAAGCAACATGGGAATGAGGAACAAGAGCAATAATGTCCATGAGAAAGTGTTGAAAATCCTGTGGAGTCCGACAGTAGTAGCCATCTGAAAGATGAATCTTCTAAAATAAATCCCATATGTTGGCCCTTTGAGAGTTTTAAAGATGTCTCTGTCAAAGCTCCCCTTTTCCCAATGGCTAGTAGGTAAAGTGCCTTCTTCCTTCACCAAGATTCAAGTGCTCAGCTGAATATTGCATATAAGATGGATATCTTTTAATAGGGTTTCGGATCATGGAGAGGAATTTTTCAGAGATCTGTGTTCGCTAGCAACTCGCCAATTGTTGTTGCAGCAACATCCCCCACCCAAAAAATTTGTACATATTGTGGCCCCTCCTTTTATTTTTTCTAGAAAGACTGCCTTAAGAGGTTGATTCTCCTTTTTTACTTTGTTTTCAACTGAAGATCCTGCTTTGAAAATTTCAAGTTTTTCTTCTAAGGATAAAATTCATGAAATTCTCCTGAAGTTGCGGAACAATTTGAGAAAGCCTCCCGAAACTGCGGAAGTATTCAAGTTTGTCTCCCAAAATCTTGGAGAGTTTTCCTCTCGAAATTGCGGAACCATTCAGGTTTCCCTTCCGAAACTGCGGGAACCATTCGCATAAGCCTCCCGAAACTCCGCGGAAAGACTTAGAATTATTTCCTGAAATTGCGGAAGCTATTTGGGAAAGCCTCTCGAAATGGCAGAAGCTATTCACGAAAGCCTTCCAAAATGGCAGAAGCATTCATGTTATTCTTGTGAAAATCCTCACGGCAGATCTAAGAGATGATGTATCTCACAAGAGAATAATTATGATTAAGCAAGAAAATAGAAGAAGAGTGATACATGCAGTATAATGAGCAACAGAATAATATGGTACAGTAGAACTCAGATAGAAGCAATAATACTTCGGTCATACTAAATTATTAATCACAAATGGACATATAAATAATACAATGCATGAGGAATTCGAATGCCTAAGGTGGCAATTCGAATTAGCCTTCATGGAGTGATCAAAGGATCACTAGAGTGTCATCGGATCACAACTAGGTGTCCTCATGATCATCGGAGTGCAACCAGAAGTCTTCATCATCATTAGTGGAGTCATCAATGCTCAAGTAACTGTCAACCATCAGTCAAACTAACTCTGGTAGGTGTAACTGAGTGTAACTCAATGTCACTGAGTGTAACTGAATGTAACTGAGTGTAACTAACTGTAACCGAGTGTAACTGAGTGACAACTGGACTGGTAGGTGAAGGAGGGCGAGTTGATCCCTAAAATCAAGGAAGAAGGGCGCATTAAGAAACTGGAGGGATAAAACTGAATAGTGAGAAGCTCCTGGGGGCTGGCTAACTGAGGGCTAGGTGCTGGAATGATGACTGGGTTGCATGCAAACCCTAGAATGCATGCAAACCCCAAAAGGTGCATGCATGACTGAAAATGTAAATGATCAAAATACTGGTGGGACTAGGATGGAGTATAGGAATATCCTAACACCCCCCCTTAATCCATCCTGGGCCCTGGTAACTAAGACCAAAGGTCACCCAATACAATGAATAATAAAAATCAATAAACCAAGGAAGTGGGAAAATTTCATGGGAAACATACCCCCTCCTCAAAAATTAGACTGTAAGGCACACATAAAAAATAAAAGCTCCAAACTCAAGCATGTGGGATGCTTGGTCATATGTCTGGAGGTATTTTCTTCTTGGGAAGAAGTGGATCATGCTCAAAAAGCATGTGCTTGTACTTGCTCTTCAGATCGAATGTGATGAGAACAAATCCAACAGTATTAGAATGATCCTTGAACCCGTGATTCGAATCAACTGAGGTAGGATCAAATTTTTGAATGTGCATATAGTCCTTTGTCTTCTCCTTCGAACCACCATGGGTGAGATTATGCCAAAAAGAACTATTACATGTTTGCTTGAAATCAAAATCAGATTTAAGACTTTCAAAATAGTTTCTTGAGATCTCCTTTGAACCAACAGGGGTGAGATCAAAACTATCATATGCATGAGAAATTTTCCCAAGCAGTAATTGCTTAGAACCCAAATTAGATACAAGACTTGAATCATGGATTCTTGAGATCTCCTTTGAACCATGAGAAGTGAGATCAAAACCAGTAGATGCATGAGAAATTATCCCAAGTGAATGGCAATGGCCATATTCTTCAATGACCTTCTGAAAGCATGAATTTATGATCATATAGTAGTATAAAAGAGATGTTTGTTGAAGAGGAGCGAATGCATTACCTCCATTAGCTGATTTGACCTCTAAAATAATCATGTGATCATGATGCAAACCAACAGACTCTGGTGCAAGAGAGCATTTTAGGACCTTCTGCAATATCTAGAGTGTGAGCTGGCACAGAAAGAGAAGAAAGTTTGAGCATGAGCGGAGAATCTGCAAGTTCTTTGTCAACAACTTCAATATGAGATGATACTGGTTCATGATCTGAGAGACCATCAAGAGGAGTGAATGCATCACTTTGTTTTCTTTCGAATGGGTTGGGACCAAGTCCTTCATTCTCTGCCAAATTTTCCATCCAGGTGACCCCATATCTCTTTTGGAGTCCATAACTCTCTTGGAATTTCAACACCATCACGGTATTTGAATTGGAATCTCTGGTATGCACACAAAGAAAACATTATTGCTGCAAAGTGCATGTCTCTTTTATTTAACCAGTCAATCTTCTCTTCAGCGGATTCGAACTCTCTTTCAAAATAACAATAAAAAAGATCATGGATCTTCAAGTCTGCTATGATTCTTGGTTTCCATTCATCATAGTTGAGTGGATCAAGAGGAGTAATTCTTGATGAATACATTGAAGCTCTAGAGGACCTGCAAAAATAATATAGAATAACTACAACTGCTACTGCTGCAAAAATGCAGAAACTACTGCAACTGCTGCACTCGAAATCTTGGTAATAACCTGCAAAAAAAACTCTCAAGAATGGAGATAAACAATTCTCTCAACATGCTCTGATACCATGTGAAAATCCTCACAGCAGATCTAAGAGATGATGTATCTCACAAGAGAATAATTATGATTGAGAAAGAAAATAGAAGAAGAGTGATACATGCAGTATAATGAGCAACAGAATAATATGGTACATTAGAACTCAGATAGAAGCAATAATACTTCGGTCATACTAAATTATTAATCACAAATGGACATATAAATAATACAATGCATGAGGAATTCGAATGCCTAAGGTGGCAATTCGAATTAGCTTTCATGGAGTGATCAAAGGATCACTGGAGTGTCATCGGATCACAACTAGGTGTCCTCATGATCATCGGAGCGCAACTGGAAGTCTTCATCATCATTAGTGGAGTCATCAATGCTCAAATAACTGTCAACCATCAGTCAAACTAACTCTGGTAGGTGTAACTGAGTGTAACTCAATGTAACTGAGTGTAACTGAATGTAACTGAATGTAACTGAGTGTAACTGAGTGTAACTGAGTGTAACTGAGTGACAACTGGACTGGTAGGTGAAGGAGGGCGAGTTGCTCCCTAAAATCAAGGAAGAAGGGCGCATTAAGCAACTGGAGGGATAAAACTGAATAGTGAGAAGCTCCTGGGGGCTGGCTAACTGAGGGCTAGGTGCTGGACTGATGACTGGGATGCATGCAAAATGCATGCGAACCCTAGAATGCATGCAAACCCTAAAAGGTGCATGCATGACTGAAAATGTAAATGATCAAAATACTGGTGGGACTAGGATGGAGTATAGGAATATCCTAATAATTCTCCCGAAACCCCGCGGAAAGAATTAGACTTTTATTCAAGTTGCGGAACCGTTTGAGAAATCCCTCTCGAAACGGCGGAAGAATTCAAGAAATCCCCTCGAAACTACGGGAGTCATTCACCAATCCTTTCTGAAGCCGTCGAAGGACTTAGTGTCTTTCCTCTCGAAGTTGCAGAAGCTATTTGTGAAAGCCTTTCGAAACGGCGGAAGAATTCAAGAAATCCCCACGAAACTGTGGGAGTCATTCATCAATCCTTTCCGAAGTTGCCGAAGGACTTAGTGTCTTTCCTCTCGAGTTGCGGAAGCTATTTGTGAAAGCCTTCCGAAACGGAGGAAGCATTCACGTTATTCTCCCGAAACCCTGCGGAAAGCCTTAACTTTTATTCAAGTTGCGGGAGCCATTCGCCAATCCTTTCCGAAATGGTGGAACCTTTTAGGTTTCCCTTCCGAAACTGCGGAAGCATTCGATTTCTTTTCCTGGGAACCATTCAGGAAAACCTTCCGAAACGACGGGAACCTTCGTGAAATTGTTCCGCAATTGCGGAAGCAATTGGCATATCTCCATCAAAATTGCGGAAGGAAACCCATTATTCTCCTGAAACTGCGGGACGACTCAGCGAAACCGCTCGCGACAAGTTTATGAAGGTTGCATTTCGGAAAGATTCGCTAATCTCTTCTGAAATGTCGAGGCAGTTCGCCATAACGTTCCGCAATTGCGGGTGAAACTCGTAAGTCTGCCCTGCAAGTGACGGTCGCGCACAAATGTCGAGACGGCTTGAAATGACCACGCCATACAAAATTAAAACCCCGTTTAATGGCACCACCAACCGGTTTAATGCCACACGTGTCTAGCCTTTTTAAAAAGGACGGTGGAGGTTTGGTTGATCACATTGTTAGTTTTCATTCAAACAAACGCCATTGAGAAGACCGTGCCAGACTACTCCAGCTCAGCTCGTCCATGACCGTGTCCACCTCACTCAGCCACTATCTCGTTGCCAGGTAGGTTTTTAACCGCTATTTTTGTCTCATCTCCATGTCAAGTTACCCTTGGGATTGTTCCCGTCCATAATGTGACCGATAGACATTGGTTGCATATGTCATTATTTTTGTTTTTAAGGTCATCGAGGCCCCTTTGGTTTCTCGTTCCTACCAGCTAAAAGCCATAACTGTGACCACCCGAGTTTTTCACCGGCCACATTCCAGGCATCGTCACCCTCATTCAAAATTTGAGTCGGCCACACAACGTCTCGTAAATATTATTAATAACAGTAGTGGTCGGCTGAACCCCTCACCTTTTGATAAATGTGGAAAGTGGTCCCTTTTTTCGTCATAAGATTGTTTCAATCCAAGCTCACCCGCCATTGACCATTAGAAGTGAAATGATGAAGGATACCCTCTCTCCTAGGGCTAGATGGGAAGCAGGTTGTTCCACGTCATATGCTTATCCTTTCGAAAACATTCCAAACTTTGTCTCCTTAAGATAATCAAGTCTCAGAACTATATTTCTAGTTTGGAATGGTTTATTTTGCTTCCCCAACATGCAGCTTCATAATTTGTTTATATCTCTCATTAGCATTTTGAATTGGTCCTTCTCTTTGTTAAAATATCATAATAGGTTGCACATTTTTATAATGACTTGTATTTGGTTGCTAGCAGGGATAAGCCAGGATGCCAAAAGGTGGTAGAAAGAAAGCTAAAGTCATGGAACCAGAGCCAATACCACTTAGGATTGAAACTATGTTCCAAGATACTAAGTGTACCACCGGCATTCCTCTCGAAGTCCATTGGGGTGATATTTACAGGATGATCAGGGACCAGGATATCCCAGATGCATTATTGGAAGAAGAACAGATCTACCACAACATTAGAAGTTGAGGCATAGCTAGGGCTTCTACCCGCCCTGAATTGTTCCCATGTTCTGAAGTGATCGGGTGGATACTGGAACATGCTAACGTGGAGACAAGAGTATTACATGACAGCAGGGGAGAGGCCATCACATCATTCCACCCATCATATATTGCTGCATCCTATAAATTCTCACATCCCCAGCAAGCTCTGAGTGATGAATGGTTGGGCCAGATGAACAATGTTGAGATGGCCAAAAAATTATTGGTCGTAGGAAAGCACTTAAGAAAGAGAGGTAATGATGAATACGATGTTCAAACCTAAGACCTCCTTTTAGGTTAATCGCCCTGATGCTATGCATAATTTTCGGCATGCCCGATGGCACTGTATATAGGATACAGTGGGCTCCCATCATACACTTCATAGCATTCAAAGGGACTGTGTTTGACTGGGCTACTATCCTTTCGGACAGTTTGGCATCCACAGTGGCTGCTGCAAGAGAAGGTCTGGCCTTAAAAAAGTCAGAATTTTACATGTCTTCCTATCTCATTGACTGTGTTTTGGCCAAGCTATCTTTCCCCAGCTTAGGTTGCACATGGGATAAAGCCAACACCCCGGTCTACACTGCTTACAAGATAATGTGGGCTCAAAATTACAGAGCTAGCTATAAGCTCATCTGCGAGGAGTTCATCATGCCTCTATATGAGCAGATATTCAAGGAAGAGCCCAACTGTCTGTCAGAAAATGCCATGGAGATCCTGGAAAACTATGGAGATTTTTATTTCTTAGAGCAGGGAACCTACATCAGAATGTTTGGAGGGACCAAAGCACCATACCTTTTGAGAAAGTATGCTACTGACTATGTAGTCCTCAAGGAAGCGGTGAGACAAATTTTCCTTAATGGAATCGGAGCAGTGCTTGACAAGCAACATAAGGATTCTTTTCATCTTTTACCCTTCTGCATAGGAGCCTACAAGTTCTCAGGGGTTGCATCAGCTGAAGAATTTGTTCAAGAACTGAAAGCTTTCCACTTCGGCGAAGTAATTTTCCATAGAAATGATAGGTGGGGGAAAGTTACCGAGCATTGCAACGAAATTTATGCTCATTTTGAATACACTCATTATTATGATGCTGAGGAAGAGGCATTCAGAGGCATCAGCAACATGACTGAGCTGCAGATTTGTCACCAAAGCAGTGGAGCAAGCTCTAGCTCTACCTCAGCTCGAAAAGCCAGCCTACAGAAAGAGAGAGAAGTAGCTGATGCCCAAGCCCAAGAAGAGAAAAGGTTAAAAGAGGAAGCAAGATTACTGCAAGAAGCTGAAGTGGCAAGATTGCAGCAAGAAGCAGAAAATGAAAGATTGCAGCAAGAAGCAGAAAATCAAAGGCTGCAGAGAGAAGCTGAAGATGCAAAGTAAATGGAAGAAAATGAAAATCAGTGGCAAACTGAAGAAGAAGAGAGAAGGCAACAAGCTGAAGTGGGGTAAAAGGCGGAAGAAGAACTCAAGACAGTTGAAGATTCCCAGGCAGGTGGCTCCGGCATCCATGATATGGAGATAGACATATCTCAAGTAGGTGTCTCCGGCACCCAAAATGTGGAGGCAGACACAACGCAAGCAGGTGTCTCTGGTACCCAAAATGTGGGAACAGATTCAGCTCAAGTAGTCCAGACCCCACCCGCAGAAGCAGAAATAAATATAATAGATCTCCCAATCGTCCCTTACACTCCATCAGAAGAGCATACAGTGTCTCTATGGGATGAATTTGTGTATGATAAGAAGAGAAAGGCAGTGGTCCTAAAATCGGAAGAGAGGATAAAGAGACTCTTCCAAGAAGATATTGTTACCCGGCGGGAGACCACAGTAATGCAAAATACAAATAAGGCTCCCTTAGCTATGGCATCCGCCGTTGTAGAAGCAGCAAAAGCAACGCAGGACAATGTGGCCGATATAGTTAGAAAAGTTGAGTCGACAAAGAGGATAGCTCGCATGTTACAACATACTATGGCTAATGAGAAGGCTTATAGGGATCTCGTAGTGAATAGGTATAATCACCTGTCTGTTGAGCATAAGGAATTGTTAGACAAGTATAACCTTTTAGAAGAAGAAAAAGAGCACCTAGCGGTCCAGATGATGGTTTTAGAAGCAGAAAAGAACGATGCAGAAGCTAGAGTGTCCCACCTAGAAGTAGATAAGCAGGTATTGGTTGAGCAATTAAAGCAGGCAGAGAGCAGAGTGATAGATATGTCTCCTTTCCATGAGTTGTCCTGTAGCATCCTAAAACAAATGCATGACACTCAAGAGCTGATTTCTGAGGAAGTGTGCAAGCTCAAAGCCATGGTGGTTAGATTAAAAGAAGTTAATGCAGAGGCCAATAGGCTTAAGGGTAAATATACTCCGGTTAAAGCAAACATCCTGAGCCAGATAGAATGGAGAGAAGGAAAGGTTGATTTCCCCAAGCATCTCCCATTCAAATCTGTAGATGGTTTTAATGAAGACATAGCCCTTTTGGAATTTTGCAAGAACTTTAGCCTTAAGCTAATGGCTAAAATCCAAGGGACAATGGATAAAAAGAATAAATCTTTATCAAAAAATCCATGAAGTGCATGATAAGTGCAAGTTGAGTTTCCCTCAGTCCCTTGATGAGTTCTCGAGCAAAGAGAAACGTTTGTCTAACTTGAAGGAGGAACTGGATATCTAAACAGAATATGTAAAGAATATTGATGTCTTAGCCATTGATGATCTCCATCATTATATTGGGATGTCATCAATACACAACCATTTGCTTAAAGAAATCCACCAAGCAGCAGTTGTGGAAATTCAGGGTATTGGAGTAGAGCTTGGTAACTTCCCAGAAAATCTTGCTCCCTTCCGCAGCAAATGTAGTTATCAGAGACACTGGTGTCTGGTTCAGTTACATTGCAGAAGAGGAAAAGAAAGCAGCAGCAACAACAGAAGTAACAGCTAGCCTGAGTGCTTCTCTCCCACCAGCAGCAGTAGTAACAACCAACCCAAGTGCTTCTCTCCCAGCAGTAGCAGCAGTAACAGCTAGCTCGAGTGCTTCTCTCCCAGTTGGAGCACCTTCCCAAGAGTGAACACACTGATCCTAAGGCGTTGATTCCTATTTTTGTTGGCCTTCGTATGTCTAAAGCGTAGATCCATTAGATAGATGTCCTTTTCTCTTTTGGGAGTTTTCTATTTTTTAAAAGGGGTCACAATCTTTGTTTATTAAAAGGGAAAAGTCTGTAGGAGACAGGTGTAAAGAGCCAGGTGGCAGCCTAAAGGAAATTTTGTAACATTATAAATAGAAGTTTAGGAAACAGTGTTAAGGACTTTTGACGGGAAAATAATTTTTCTGAACTTGTATGAGATATCTTGCACTTGTTTCAAGAAAATAAAATCTGCCTAATAAGAGCCTCGAGAGGACATCTTTTGCATGGAAATGGAGATTGGATGCATGTTGGATTATTCCTATTACTTCTATACTTTACTGTGAGATCTTTCTTTACTGTCTTGAATTATTTCTTTGTATTGAATGATCTTACTTCCCTCTGTGCAAATGAATTCTCTCTTTCATGAGTAATAGAATATGTTATATCTGTATTAGAAGCTATCTTCTAATATCCCACGCTTCTGCTGTGGATCTATCTTTAAGATTTAATGGTTGTCTGTTGAATTTTAGGTAACTCTTCCAGCACATTACTCATATTCACAATTTGCTCCTTGCAGGGATAGTTTAGATTTATTTCAGTTTTAGACACAGATTTGTTTTCTAGTTCTGCATTTAGATTAAATTAGTCTAGGCACTCGCATATCATTCTAAAACATAAAATCAAAAGAAGGGTGGATCGGGCCATAACCGGTATAATTGGAGCAAATATCCAAACCCACGGTTGCCGGAACCGCTAATCGGATGGATTCCCCATACCAAACGGCGGAAAATCTAATTGGGATAGTCTACCGGGGAGGATCCCTTTCTGATTGATTCTGCAATCTTCGGGGCATCAACAGGTTGCATTGTTCAAATTCATTCATTGTGTCAGAATTCCGATGTGTCAATACATGTCATGTTGTTTCATCGTTCTATATTATATTTCATTCCGGTTTCATGTCGATGATGTGGGAATCATTATGGCCCACCTTCGACGAGTCTATTCCTATCGACGCCAAATCACTATCCAGGAATCAAATTTAGGAATCAACCACTAGTACCTTGGTACTTGCATGCCTCAATGGCAGGTTTCCTCGTGTTTGACAGTAGGTTTACATCATTGACCTATGATTGAATGATCTCTCGGATGCTCGACATCAACTCCTTTATTCGCACTTCATTGGGATGTACTATAGATACCTTGGGCATCATCGTCATCATTGGTGATTTCCCTCACATTTGTTAACGATTCACATCATTGACCGATAATCAAATGGTTTCTACCATGTTCGAATTCAACACCTTGCAATCACATGGCTAGATTCGTATCCTTTGCGATTGGGTAGAAGACCCTGGACATTCTTTTGTATTCTGACTGTGTCCATGTTGCGATGGAAATTTCTTTTGTATTGTCACACAAATCCACTTATGTATTGGTCGTGGCTGTGTCATTACTATTTCATGGATCTACGCTTGTTCATAGTAGCCATGATTTGTATGCATTCTATATCATCTCATTACTCATGGATCTACAATGTATTGGTCAGCAGCCATGCTTTGAGTCAGTTTTTTTCGAGCATGGGGATGCCCGCCTCAGTGGTATATCTGACATTTTGTTTGTGTTTCAGCTCCTCGTTTCTCTCCTCGAAGCTATCTCCACATAGTATTTGTAAAGTATTTCGGCCATCAGTCTCTTCTGACCTCACACTTTAGCGGGCATCTGTTATACCTCCATATTTCACCATGTCGCATCTTCACAATAAAAATATTTGACGACACTTCCCCTACTGCTTAAAACACCTAGAAGGAAAAAGTAATGAATGACCCATAAAGACAAATCCTTCATGTCACCTGACAAACCCAACTGAGACCTATTCATTAGCACTACCACTCCTTGCTCAGGCTTAGGGGTGCGGTAGTCCGTACTACCGAGTTATGCTTCTTGCCTGGACCGCGGTACTACCGCCCTATGCTCATCTTTAGGGGCGCGGTAGTCTCTTTTTATCCTTTTTCCATGACTTTTGGGATCTTGATCTTCGATAGATTTTTAAGGATTGACGCCTTGTTGATGCCTCGGATCTACAGGGTAAGTGCGAAGTACTGGAATGGTTTCCAAGGCACACAACAGGGGATGAAAACCCAGCCAAAGGCTTCAGTTATTTGGTGTGGTAATCACCCACGGATATTTGGCCTTCGCTGGCCCTCTAAGAGTAAAAGGTTTGATTTTTCAAAGATCAATTTTCCTATTAAGGAAAACAAGTTGTGATAGTTGATTAACAAACCTAACCTAACCTATCTAAGGAAAGAATCTAGCCTAAGTTATATCTATACTAAAAAGGAAAGTTGATATTGTGCAGATCAAAACTGAAGTATGAAAGACATGTGATTAAGTACCTTAAACAGAAATGTCTTCGGGTTCTTCACTTGTTAATTAAAGTTTTATCAATTAAGAAATTAAGTGACAATTCTTCAAATGTTTAAGCCTATTCAAATACCTGATCTGTAATCATTGTGTTAATTGAAAAATTAACAATTGATTATACATACTTAATTGCATCGAATCATTTGCAGAAATATAAATATGAGAACTGTTCAATTAAAGAAATTTAATAGGACAATTCAGAACATGAGTCAAAACATACAGAAAAATCAATATGAAAGACCATGTACATCAATAAGTGACCTACAATAGATTGAACACATAACTGATGACAATTTGAAACATTTAACTCAGCGATTCTCAAATAAATTTGAAGAACATAAGAAGGTGGATAGGAGATAACCTTACTGCATATAAAAGTCTTGTACAAAAATTACAATGGATCGAATAGACAGAGCATCTTCAGTCCATACTCCTGCTGAATCAAAATTCCAAAATTCCCAACCCTTTGCTAAGGCAAGTATTCCTCCTTAAATACTAAATTTACATCAGAGTTCTAAAAGGAGAGATTCTACAAAACAGGGATTACAAAATCAGATCTAATTTAAAGATCCAGAAAATCCTGCCACTTTTCATAAATATATAACAGCTCATCTATATTTGGAAAAACAACTGATTCGAGGGACAACTGAGCATTCCATGCGTTGTTTTCCATATCATGCTTTGCTAACTTATGCCAAATGCGCAGGTACATGAGAATCCTTCCTTCCACGATGACCAGTTCTTTAACCAAACGATCCACATCTTGGATGTTGATTTGTTCCAAGTCCCGAATCTTCTGTGTGAATTCTTCACATCTGTTGTCAAGTTCTTCAAGTCTTCACTTTGGTGGGAGAGCCTCCAGAAAAGGATTCATGAGTGGCAAACCTAAGTCATTCAGATATTATCAGTGGCATACCATTGTCTAGTACAGGTGTCCTGTGACTTAGTAATGATTTCCTCAGTTGATTCATTCAAATCAAGCCACGAGTTCAGGGATGCCTTAACTTTCTTCATCTAGAAAGTATTAAGGATTGGAATGTCCTCTGGAACATTCTTGATATACAATTGCCATTGACCAATTTCTTCTTCAGCTTTACAAGCTTGCAGCCTTTTTTCTTTATGTTCCTAAAGAGTAGAAGACATCTTAGAAAAATTGATAAAAATTTCCCTGATCTCATCTAAGGCAATATATAACTTCTTCAGTAACTCATGCTGACTCTGATTCACTTCAAGAGCTAGGTTTTTGAGGTCACGGGGTGTGAACTTGAGAACATTGGAGGAAGCTGCACTTGCAGTTGCATCTTCCATCTGATTTTCTAAAGAGGCTATCTTTACAAGACCAGCAAAATGTTGAGACTGCAAAAGGTTAAATTCAGTAAGAAGAGTAGCATTCCTCTGTTCCAGATCCTGTACTTTGTCTGCCCAAGTTTTCCTGAGGTCAGCCACATCAACATAATGTTGTTCCCTTATTTTAACTAATTCTTCTTTCAGGTTTCTAATTTCTTCCTCCTTGATGTATGTTGATGTATATGTAACTTCGGAATGTATTTCATCCATTTATTTCATATATATATACTGTATATGTTATTCTCTCAGTGAAGATCCTAGAGTATTGTGAATTAATGCTCAAAATTTAACATGGTATCAGACCTAACCTGAGAAGAAGACATTTTGCAGTGACAGAAACTTGAGTTTCTTGTTTATTGGGTTTCTCTCCACAGTTTTTGGAAAAGCAATATAGTATATTGACTCTACTCATCAAGGAGAATCTATTTGTCCAATCAGAATTCAATTCTGAGCATTTTCAGATTTGGCCCTAAAAATTAGGGTTTCCACAACAATAGGAATTTCTGAAATATGAAGACATAGTTGGAAGCGCCTTGTAAAAATCGAAGTTTAGAGATTTGTATCGAGATTTTTGGCTGGGTAGATCTCCGGGAAACTCAAACCCTAATTCAGGGCTCTCCCTGGTGAACCCAGGAGGACAAAAAGACAAATCTGAAGGGTAAATCTTTGTTGATCTCAAATTCTGAATACACCAGGCTGATCAGCTCATCAAGGCGCATCTTTCTATCCTTTCAGAAAGTTGAAATTCACATTTTGAATTTTTAGGGTTTTTCTGACAAACGCTAATCTGGGACCAGATCCATTTTTCAGCATTTCAAGTGGTAAGACCTAAATCTTTTCTATTTCCATTTGAAGTACTCTTTAAGATGTCTCACCACACCAAGCTTGAGGATAAGCTTGAAGGGGCTGATAACTTCCGAGCTTGGAAGTATAGGATTGGGTTAATCCTGGAAGAGAATGAGTTGGACTTATATATAAAAGAAGACATCCCTATCCCAAAGGATGAAGAGGCTAAAGTATTGCATAAGAAGAACTTGGTCAAGGCGAAGAGAATCATTACTGATTCTATCAAAGACCATCTCATACCCCATGTGTCTTCTCTAAAGACACCCAAGGAGATGTCTGACTCTTTGACCAAGCTATTTGAAGGGACGAACATAAATCGGAAGATGACCCTGCAAAACCAATTGAAAGGAGTAAAGTTTCAGAATGGAGAAACCATTCAATCTTATTTTTCAAGGGTCTCCCAGATCAAGGAACAACTAGAAGCAGTGGATGAAATGGTGGAGAATGGTGAAGTTGTCATGACCACTCTGAATGGCCTACCTAGGTCATGGGACTCCTTCATTCAAGGAATCTGTGCAAGAAAGAAGTTGATATCCTTCAACAGACTACGAGAAGAATGCTCACAAGAAGAAGCAATGCTTGTGGTATGAGAAGGAAAGATGGGGAATGAAGATCAAGCTCTCACAGCTCACACCAAGAAAGGGAAGTCCAAGAGAGAGCCATCTCACTCCAAGAAATCTTCACATCACTTTAAAGAAAGAAGAATATGCTTCACCTGTAATGAAAAAGGACATATTGCCATAAATTGTCCCAAGAACAAGAAGGACAACAACAACTTCAACAAGAAGAAGAAGGGCATCAAAAGAAGGTTTCATGCTCATGCTGCCGAGGATGATGAACCACCCAAGAAGAAGGCTAGGGCAGAAAGTGATGACAGTAATGATGACTCATCAAGTGAAGAAGAGTATGTTCTAATTTCTCCTCTCACAGGTACTATCTCTCATGGTTGTAATGATTGGTTAATTGACAGTGGGGCTTCCAAACACATGACTGGGTTTAAGGAATCTTTTGTGAACCTATCTAAACATGAATCACCCCATAAGGTGAAACTTGGGGATGATTATCAATACCCAATCAAAGGAAGTGGTGAAGCCTCCTACAACCTAGATTCTGGAAAATATTTAAAAATGAAAGAAGTCCTTTATGTACCTGGGCTCAAGAAGAACTTACTCTCCATCTATGCAATGGATGCAAAAGGTATGAGGATTGCATTTGTGGATGGCCAAGTCCTAATGTGGCAAAAGGGAAATACCATAGATGATGCAGTAGTGATTGGAGAGCAAGAGGGAGGTTTGTATAAATTGAAGGGACAACCTGAACATGCCATGGTGCATGAATCCATGGAGCCAAGTGAACTTTAGCATAGAAGACTTGCTCATATGCACTATAGGGCACTTCCAATTGAAATCAAGGCTATAGAGGGTCTTCTTGAAATCAAGACCAAACATGAAGGTGTTTGCAAAGGATGTGAAAAAGGTAAGAACATTAAGAAGGCTTTCCCAAGCAGTGAAAGCAAGGCAAAAGACATCCTGGAAATCATCCACTCATATGTATGTGGTCCTATGTCATCCAGTTCTCTAAGTGGGTATGCTTACTATGTCTCATTTATTGATGACTTCTCCAGAAATACTTGGGTATACTTCTTAAAGAACAAATATGAGGTGTTTTATAAGTTCAAGGAATTCAAAACCTTGATGGAGAATCAAACTGACAAGAAGATCAAAACATTCAGATCCGACAATGGTGGAGAATTCACCTCAGGTGACTTCAAGAAGCTTTGCAGTGATTCAGGGATTAAGAGGGAGTTGACTGCTCCTTACAATCCACAATAGAATGGAGTTGCAAAAAGGAAGAACAGAACAATCATGGAAGTAGCAAGAGCAATGCTACATGACCAGGATCTACCTATGCATCTATGGGCAGAAGCAGCTAGAATAGCTGTATATGTGCAAAACAGAACACCCCATAAGATATTGGACAACAAGACACCAGAAGAGGTCTTTTCTGGTAAGAAACCTGAATTCGGCCATCTCAGAATATTTGGTTGTCTAGTATACACTCATGTTCCAAAGGAAAAGAGGACCAAACTAGATCCTTCAGGAAAGAAGGGTATCTTTGTGGGTTACAATGAAAGCTCGAAGGCTTACAGAATATACTTTCCAGGGTTCAAGAAGATTGATGTCAGCAGGGATGTAACATTTGATGAAAACTCAACATTCATCAAATCAAGGAAGGCACCTATCGAATTTTATGAAGAACCTAAGGAAACTAGATATCAAGACACTAGCATGACTGAAGCAATTCCAGAAGTTGTACGTGAGTTTGAAGATCCGCAAGAACCTGCAGATCCACCCCGTGAGGATAAATCTCACAAGAGGAAACTTGCATGGGCTAGAGAGCTTATTCAAGATAGATTTGGAATTCTAGAAGAAGAACACAGAGCAAAGAAGAGAACCAGATCACATACCAGCTATGTTGCTTTACTCTGTGACATTATGAACAAAGAACCTTCCATTTATGAAGAAGCAACGGAAAAGAAAGAATGGAAGGATGCCATGGTTGAGGAATACCAATCAATAATGAAGAATGATGTTTGGGATGTTGTCCCAATATCTAAAGGGAATTCTGTTGTGACTTCCAAATGGATCTACAAAATCAAGCATGCTACAGATCGCAGTGTAGAGAAATACAAGGCAAGATTTGTAGCTCGTGGCTTCTCTCAGAAAGAGGGAATAGATTATGAAGAAACGTTTGCTCCTGTAGCCAGGTACACTTCCATCATAACAGTACTTTCCCTGGCTGCAGCAATGAAATGGAAAATACACTAGATGGATGTCAAGACTGCCTTCTTGAATGGTGTAGTTGAAGAGGAAGTATATGTGGAGCAGCCACTTGGTTTTGAAATACATGACAGGGAGTCATATGTGTGCAGATTGAAGAAAGCCTTGTATGGCTTGAAGCAAGCTCCTAGAACTTGGTATGGTAGGATGGACAGTTTTCTATCTAGTTTGGGATTTACCAAGAGTAAAGTGGATTCCAACCTTTTCTACAAGGTTGAGGAAGGAAATTCTGTGATTCTACTTCTGTATGTGGATGACTTATTTGTAACAAGAGATGACATATTGATTGCAGATACTAAGAGGAAGCTTGCTGCTGAGTTCAATATGAAAGATTTGGGACTGATGCATTATTTTCTAGGTACGGAGGTGTGGCAAATTGCAGATGGGATCTTCCTTGGTCAAGGGAAGTATACTGTAGATATCTTGAAGAGGTTCGGGATGATGGATTGCAAGGCCATGGCCACACCTATGGCATCAAATCTGAAGCTTCTATGTGATGCTTCATCTGAGCCAGTTGATATCTCTATGTATCGTCAGATGATTGGGTCCTTGATGTACCTGACGAACACAAGACCAGATATTTGCTTTGCTGTGAACACATTGAGTCAATTCCTGACAGATCCAAGGAGTGTTCACCTGGTTGCTGTAAAGCATGTTCTGAGGTACCTGAAGGGTACAGTGGATTATGGACTCAAGTATGAAGCGAATCAAAATTTTAACCTGCAGGGTTATGTTGATTCAGATTGGGCTGGCAGTACTGCAGATAGGAAGAGCACATCTAGGTGTTTCTTCAGTATGGGATTAGGTGTGATCTCTTGGTTTAGCAGGAAGCAGTCCTTCATATCACTGAGTACAGCTGAGGCAGATTATGTTGCAACTTGTTCAGCTAGTTGTGAGGCAGTATGGATGCTACTGGTATCTTCTGCGATAACCAGTGTTGTGTGAAGCTATCTGAGAACCCAGTGTTTCATGATAGGTCGAAACACATAGAGATCAAATATCACTATATCAGGGATATGGTGCAGAGAGGAGTTGTGAATCTCCTGTATGTTGCAATGGACGAGCAGATTGCAGATGTGTTGACGAAGCCACTAGCCAGGGTGAAGTTCAAGTACTTCAGGGAGAGGCTTGGTGTTCTTCAGATCGAGGACACTTCGAGGAGGAAGTGATAGACACATTTGCTGAAGCCATTCCAAGCATGTTGGAAGGAGGATCCTTCACATGGCTGTGGATGTAAGCGTTGGATGATGAGCATCAGGATGATTTTCTAGTTTCTACTTTGTATGATCAGTTGGATAATTTATATGTATATGTATGTACGCATCATGTTGGATGCTGGATATGATCAGTTGGATCATTTATATGTATGTATGCATCATGTTGGATGTTGGATATGATCAGTTGGATCATTTATATGTATGTACGCATCATGTTGGATGCTAGATATGATTGGTTGGATCATTTGTATGTATTTTGTATATGCATCATGTTGGATGCTTGGAACATGTATCTGTATATGTATCAGGTGGATACATTGTATGATCAGGTAGATCATGTATGTTGATGGATACATTGTGTGGATCATGTATCTATGTATCAGGTGGATACAATGTGTATGGTGATATGTATCAGGTAGATACTTGGTATGCATCAGGTGGATGCATTGTATGATGAGGATGATTGTGGATGACGAGCTTCTCCAGATGACATGCATCAGGACGATGCAGTGATGATCATCAAGATGATCATGTGTACACCAGGATGATGTATGGTGAGTATCAGAATGATACTTTGAGGCCGTGGATCAGGTTGTGCAGATGAGCATGTCTGGGAGATCATATAGGTCGGATTTGCGTACCCATAACAGCTTGAGATGCTCTTTCGAGACATTGCTCTGGGAGGACATATAGATTGTGCCCTGGGAGATCCTCAGGTCGGAGTTGTGTACCCGTAACATCCTGAGATGCTCTTGCGAGGTTTTGTCCTATGGCATGTAATTTGCTCCTGGGAGATCTGGACAGGATGAAAAAGGCCTCAGATGCTTCAGCCAAGTTTTGCCATGACCACATGTAATTTTCTCCTAGGAGATCTGGACAGGATGAAAAAGGCCTCAGATGTTTCAGCCAAGTTTTGTGGTGGACCACATGTAATTTGCTCCTGGGAGATCTGGACAGGATGAAAAAGGCCTCAGATGCTTTAGCTAGGTTTTGTGGTGAGATCACATGTAATGTGCTCCTGAGAGATCCGACAGGTAGAGATGTGTGCTTGTAATAGCCTGGGATGATTCAGCCAGGTTTTGTGATGGGTCACATTTAATGTGCTCCTAAGAGATCCGATAGGTAGAGCTGTGTGCTCGTAATAGCCTGGGATGCTGCAGCCAGGTTTTGTGATGCATGTAATAAGTCCTGAGGATTCCATAGTATGGCCAGTGATGATGAAGACCTCCATGTGGTGGGCCTACATCCAGTATGAAAAAGGATTGGCTCTGTAGAACTTCCTATGACAAGTAGAGTCAGAGATTGGTTGAGATAGCAGCAGCAGTGACGATGACGATGACGATGATCCCGAGAAGAAGACTTGTCTAGCAGAACTGTGTTGAGAAATAACTTCGATAAGAGGGAGTGTTGATGTATATGTAACTTCGGAATGTATTTCATCCATGTATTTCATATATATATTTTTATTGTACCCTTATAAGAGATGTGTTATTCCTCTATAATGAAGTGTCGTCATGTGTATTAACAAGTGTCGCAAGTGTGTGTACTTGGCAACGGGTTATTAGACCACCATGTGTGGGGTCGGCCCTGAAATATATATTATATTGTGGATGTACCTAGCTAGACAAGTCGGACCCATAGTGTAACTGGGAAAACAGGTTAGTATAAATAGAGATTGGGAGATCTCTATTTTGATCACTCAGAAAATCACACTTCTCTCACCCAGAAAGTGGTGCACCAGTGAGCAGGAGGATCATCTTCTACTAGGAGACTATCTCAGTGTATTTTGGTTGTACTTTGGTTGAGCCATTTCTCTCTCTATCTCTGAGGAAGTTGTGGGGTTTTTCACCTTAGGGTTTTCCCCACGGAAACTCTGAGTCTCTTGTCTCTCATGCTTTTGATTCTTGTGATGCTTGTCATGCTTATTGTGATTGTTATGCATTGATATACTCTATATGTTATTCTCTCAGTGAAGATCCTAGATTATTATGAATTAATGCTCAAAATTTAACAATGTCAACTTCGTTATCCAAGACCTAGACTGAATCCCAGTTAGTAGTGGAAAAATACCCTAAGGTTGTTGCTGTTTCAATTGCTTCAATTCTTGGATTATTAGTTCTGGGAGCCCATATCACCTAATCTGGCTCATGCACTTCTAAGACACCTTGGCCTTGACCCCTTTTCCTGCTTCTTTTAACTACTGCCTTGTCATCTTGACGATAGAAATAATTTCCAAGAGGAACCACATCTGTATCTGTGTACTCAGTAATAGACAGTGCAGGAATAGAAGTGACACCAATTGTGGAAATGAGAGAAGGTGTCTATGTGACAGCAGAAGTAGGGATAGGTAAAGTAACTTGAGTGGAGGCTAGAGGTGTAATACTAATTTTAGGAGCTGTCACAACATTGTCTGGGGAGGGTAATGAGACAGAGATTTCAGAAAGAAGAACCTGAACATGACTACTAACTTCTGGGAGTGGAAATGAACTATGTACTTTGCTAGGTGAAGGTGGAGGAGAAGGCTTAGAAGATGCATCGATGGAGGTTATTGACGAATCAACTGCAGATGACTGCAAAGGAACAACCAAAGGCTAGATTTATGCAATAACAGGGGGTGAAGTGGATAAAGTAACTGTGTACTCTGGCGATGTAGTAGTGGTGTTGTTGAGGGTATCATACAAATGGGATAATGAAAATGGAAGCGTTCCTCCTAGAGGGACAGTAGAATTTGGCTTCACAGATGGCAACACAATTGTTGATGATGTGATACCAGGGGTAGCATTAAATTCCAACACTGATTGTTCAGGGAAAGAATGGTTCATATCAATATCGTTCAACAATTTAGCATCAGTCTTAGCATCTCCAGTGACCTCTTCCACTGCTGGTACTGGAGAAGGTGAAGTTATTTCTTCATCACAGTCAATTACATCTACAGTAGAAACTTGTGATGAGGAAGGCATGACCTTCTGTCTCTTATCTAGATTAGCCTTGGTTATGATCAATTCATCATCTTCTGTAGTATCTGGAGTAGGGTGGTGATCATCCAGTGTACCCAGTGGCTGAATTTTGTCCGCAGACCTTGGAGGTTCTAGCAACTGAGTCTGTAACATTGATGATAGCTGTGCCATTTGCTGTTTGGATTCATGGGTTGTCTGCAGCATGAGTTTAGCTTCTTCATTAGTTTTCTTTTTAGATAGTTCCCCTTGAATAGCTTTACCTTTGTCTTCATCATGACTGGTGACCAAAGGGAGGATTGGTAGCCTTCTGAGCTTCTTTCTCTTCCCTATCCTTTCTTGCTTTTTCAACAAGATTCATCTGCATGGACCTATAGCTTAGTATTCTATCCTTCAGTTGCTTCTGATACTATAGAATATCATGTTGTCCTTTAGGGTCCTTTACTTTCACCAAGATTTGAGAAAAGGTGTCTACCCCTTGGTATATGGAATCATCGGGGATTGTTTCATGTGTGTAGTCCATCTTTTTGTGAACTTGCTTTAGATGTGCATCCAAAAACTTCTTGGGATCATGTTTTCTTTTCGGGGAAACACCTAATTTGAGAGCAGCTATCTGATCACCCAGGACTGTAGCCCAGGTTGAAGTTGGGATGACCAATTAACCCAGATTCAGTGCAAACTTAGGCCAATTCTTCTTCTTAGGTACGATGAGTTTCTGATACATATCATTAATGACAGTCTGAACGGAAACCTCCTGTATTACCATCCTGTCTGGGACTATTTTGGGAAAGAAATGAACTGTTTCACTACCCCAGATTCTGATGTATGTAAAGTACTCACCTACATACCAATTGCCCATTGTGTTGATAAAAACTTTGGCATCTTCTGAGAATGCAGGTGGCTACAGTTGGAATATCTTGAAATAAATGGTACCCACAAAACAATCACAAATTTCATATATCAAAGGTGCAAAATTTCCCTCCCAAAGTGTCGAATGGTAAATATGTACAGGTGGGTCTGAAGGAGTCCAATGCCAACCCAAATTGGGATACTGGAACTCCAAACAAAAAATGTCCAAAACATATGTTGATAGGAAGAAGGGTGGTTTCTTATGAGCTGGTGCCTTCTGATAATCTTGAATGGCGTTTTTCAGTTCCGCCGATAGAATAGAGGCCCACGGGAAAGATTCACCTGTAAGTAACACATGATGTGCTATGGGTGCCCACTCTGCTTTAAAATGAGAACAATTGGGTTGACCAAAAAGCCAACAAAGCATGGCTACAAGTAGAGAATAGGGTTCTTTAAACCAGATAATAGGATAAAGATTATCTGACTTAGGTACAAAGGCATTGGGTTTGAGCATCCAAGACTTAATCATTTGCTCAAAATTATACCAGGTTTTGGACGACTGAATGAACTTAGCAGAGAGTGTCTGTACATAGGGTTTCAGAGCAAATGCTTGAACAAAAATCTCTAGGCGAAAACTTGTCAATTGGAAACCTGCACTGTCATTAAATGAACGGTCCTTAACATCAGCACTCTCAATTATCCACTTAACAGCATCTGTATAGGTTAAAATGGCATGGCGTGCAGTGATGGCGTAGATTTGGGAAGCCCTAATTTTCTCGTAGACTGGTCTATCATCCTCGATAAGGGAAAAGTCATCATTATAAAAAATGGTGTATATCTTGGACTAGTCCATTTGGTACATCTCTGTAACTCCTCCATTGGTGTCCGAAAGAAAACCAAAATTTGGGTCTTTGTTCAGGGGATCTTTGAGTGACGTTTTAGACCATGTATTCTTCGACATAGTGGAGGAAATTTACAATATCTGATCAATGCAGACAATTAAATAAAATTCAACCCAAAAATAGCAAAAATGCAGGCTAGTAATGTAAGGATAATAGTGGACTTACCTGAAATAACGAACAAACTGAACAACGGCACCTGACACGCAATCCTCAGTAAAACGAAAATGCAACAGCGTGTTTTCTTCAGCAGTAAAATGTAAAACTAAAAAGTAAAAACCCTATTAAATACATTCAGGAAAATAAAACCAACCGTGCTATCATAACAAATGGACGACGTGGAATCGGGTTCAAGTACGCTCATGAAACTCTTTATTCGAAACTCCACAAGACGAAACCCGAAAGTATGGATTTGCGAGTTACGGGTTGTTAAAAATGATGAACAATGAAAAGGACTCCCGAAAGTCGACAACCGACCAGGGGTGGCGGGTTTCGGGAAGCATAAATGCCAAAGTGAAAAATAAAAACTACTTCGAAAGCCGCATTCCGCAATGTGGATTGCAGGTTGCAGGAGTGCATGCAAAATAACCATAAAGAAACGATCCCGGAAGCCGCATCCCGAAATTATGGGTTGCGGAAGCACACACAAAGTGGACAAGAAAAGACAATCCTGAAAGCCGCATGCCGCAATTGCAGGATTCGGGTTTCGGGGTAACTGTTTTCCAATCTTATTATAGAGTGATTCTGTAGTCTGCAACCATTGGGTTGCAGGTTTCGGAATCACTAAAACCCAAACTTAAAATAACAGTCCCGCAAGCCGCAATTGTCGGATTGCGGATTGCGGATTCTTCAAACGTCGGGTTTCAGGATGATTTTATCAGTGAACAAAATACTTAGATAAAAAGGCCTTTTCGAACCGAAACGCTTTGAGAAGACAAAATCAAACGGTTGAAACCAAGGGAGTCAAAGGCACGGGTGAAGAATTCTTTGAAAGTAGAATCAAGATTTTAATATTTACAGGATAACTCACCTCAAATACCTTTGCGTTTATTTATAAATGGGGTTCCCTTGCTTAAGTGAAGCATATGGGATCTGTTGTGCCCACAACAAATGGCGATTGGCTGGGAAGAACCAGTTATCTCTGTGATGACAACCCAGTTTAAAGAAGACATTCAAACATGTTATCCAGACATTCTTTCTTCAGCCTGAATTTTCGAAAATGATCACAAGGAACATAGCTAACTAGCATGGAACCTAGATTAATAAATACTCATTGTCTGGTCATATTTAAGAATAAGAAAAATCTGATAAAGGGGTTTGAAAAATAACATGATACCCTTCACCTGTATGTAGTCATGGAAGGCTGCTTGTGTTGAACCTAGCCACACTCGAAAATGCTTATGGCTATCCCAATTACACATCACCTTGCTTCTTTGAAACACTATTTACATGCATTTTTTTTTTTGGGGGGATAGAAAAAAAAAACTGTGTGTATCAAACCACTGCCCTGACTTGGTGATCAGATATAAGCAGTGCCACTCATAGGAAAAATTCAGAAACTGATCAAGCTAGCTCGATAACGAGACTCCTTTCCTTTCAGTTGAGGTGTTGAAAGGAACTATCACGGCTTGGTAACCATGTTTTGATAACCTCAGTCCAAATTGAACTCATGATTGTGGCGGGGCTGGCTTGTTGTAAGACCCCCCCGTTCTTATATACATAGGTATATTTTGAGCTAAAAGATATGCACTAATCCATGTTTCATTAAGTTGGAAAATTACAAGGCATTACCATGGCTTGGTGATCATATGTTGGTAACGTTACTCACCAGTGCTTTGCTGATCATGAATGGACCGACCTGTGATAGGATCTTCCAACTCCCAGTAAAACTGAAAGTCATCTTCCAAGTGTGGTAGCTTGTTGTGAAGATGTCATTCTGCTTGGCACTTATGAACCTAATGAGCAGGCTTGACAACAAGACCCCTCACCTTGTAATTTGCTTTATTATAAGGTTTATTCTTAAGGTGATGGTAAAAGGAACCAGAGCAGAGCAAGCAGACAAGGTTATTATGATATGCAACCTAACCATGAGACATAAGACAATGGAGAATCTGCTATCCCTGAGGCCCCAATTAAACAAATAGTACATGTGTAAGATAATGACCTTCGTAGAGATATATTAATTTGAGGTCTTGTAGTCATTAACCGTATGTGTTAAGCTGAACAATTTCCAACTCATAGCTGGTAGATAGTCATAAAATCAAAACTGGACCCATCACCAAGAAATAAACTGATTTTGTGGATAGTACTATATGTGTGGAGCTGTGATATCAAAAGATAAATAGATGAAGAAAATGAAACAAGCCAAACAAAAGAAAATTTATGTACAAAATATCATCCCAATCTATACAAAATAAATTTCGAAGAGTAAAACATTCACTGGATAGGTGTGTGTAACCCCTTCCCGTAATTGAACAGTACTAGAAACCAACTTAGACTCAACTCGTCGTCACAAATGCTTTATTGAAGAAGATCAAAAGGGTTCTCTACTTCTTAATAAATCATCAAAACTAATCTGTTCTACACCTACTCCTACACTATTCTGAAATGGACCAAAATTAAGTATACTCGAAAATCCAATGAAGCCAATCAAGCAACTTTAAGCCTGCGAGAGAAAACAAATGATGAATCAGCAACAAAAGTTTTGAAGATGAAAATCCCAAAATAGGAAAAAATAAACTAAGTTTCTTATTTACAAAGAAATGAAAATGACATGGGAAATTGCTCAAAAATGATTGTTCCAACCATAAATAAATTGAATCATAAAAGGTATGTTTGAAATTATTAAGATCGTGATCCAACATATTTTGATCAAAATTGAGAGTGGATAATATTTCCTTTAACAATATATCATCATTATTGTATTGAAATGAAGTATCGGAATTCATATCTTGTGAACAATCAACTTTGTCTTTTAAATATTCGTTCTTGTCAAGTGTACCAAGTTTATTTGATTTCAAAGCATTTGATGGAAACAACTTTTCATTTGAGATTTGATTTATAGAAAAAGTGTATTTAGAACAAATATTTTGAAATTCAATCTCGATCTCAGCTAACTCATCATCTAAAGACTTATGGTTCTTATTCTGCTCATAATAGTCAGAATTGAAGGATGAAGAAAAAGAATTTTCAGATTCTGTAAGATGAGAAAAATCATTATGTTGTTCAGAATGTGAAATACAATCAAGATCTTGAATATTCTCTATTTGAACATACATCTTTTGATTAAATGAAGAAAAATGAGTATTAGTTGTAAAAGAAGGACTTCCAAAATTATTTGAAATAGATAGAAGATCCCCTTCATGGATTCTTAAATCTTCATTTTTATTGATAGTTGGATCGCTGTGATACAAAGGGAAATGCTCAAAATTTGTTTGAACCAATGGTTCACTACATGGATCAGAAATATGAGGATTTTCTTCAACAGTTTCTGGTTCCAAACAATGAAGGGAAGATGAAAAACATTCGTGATACTCACATCTATTCGAAAGAGAAAAACGTTTATTAGAATATGCACCTAATTCCTTTTTTGCATCTGGGGAAGATCTTGAATTGGATGCAAAAAACATTTGTTTGAAATGATGTAAGGTATCTTGAATATCCTTTTCTTCTTTTATAGACATGACTTCATCGTGCAGGTCATTCATTCGAAAATTTAATTGATCAATTTGTGAAGGATTTAATTCTTCATTAACATATTCAAGATCATATGAAAGGAAAGGATAAAAGAAATCTGAAGGATACCCCTTCAAGTCTCTCTCAAGAACTTGAGCCTCTTTACATGCTTGATTGAAATCTGTTATCCCTTGTCTCAAAATAAACATTGCTATAATCTTGGGAAGAGATCTAACATACCAACAGAAAGTGAGTTGTGCTGCAGATCTGTGTTCTTCGCGTAAACCATAGTACACTTGTCAAAAACGTGTGTTAAAATCCCGAATTGATTCTCCATCAAGTACTTGCATTTGAATCAAGTTTTGATGAATTTCAACCACATCATAATCTTCAAAAGAATCTCTGAAAACATTTTTAAATTCTAACTAGCTTGAAATTGAATTCAGAGGTAAAAAATAAAACCAAAGAGAAGCCTTACCTTCGAAGGTAAATGGAAATAATCTGCAAGCAATATCTTCATGTATGATATTAAATAAACGCAAAATAGATTCATACTTTCTAATATGCTCGGTGATAGAGACATTACCTTCTCCATCAAATTTTGGAAAGATCTTAACTGCCTTTTTAGGGAGTTCATGTAAAGGCCCTGGTAGGCTCAGTTCGGTGTCAGACTCCCATGCAGGGATTTGGGAAAGAGCCATGAAATCATAATAACTGGAAGCTAGCTCTTATTGTGGGCAATGTGCCAGTTCATGCCCTCCTTCTAGCGCCATTTGTTGATGCCTCGGATGTGCAGGGTAAGTGCGAAGTGCTGGAATGGTTTCCAAGGCACACAACAGGGGATGAAAACCCAACCAAAGGCTTCAGTTAACCCTACGCAAGAGTTACCCTATCCTCAAGCTGTTTGGTGTGGTAATCACCCACATATATTTGGCCTCCGCTAGCCCTCTAAGAGCAAAATGTTTGATTTTTCAAATATCAGTTTTCCTATTAAGGAAGGCAAGTTGTGATAGCTGATTAACAAACCTAACCTAACCTATCTAAGGAAAGAATCTATCCTAAGTTAGATCTAAACTAAAAAGGAAAGTTTATATTGTGCAGATCAAAACTGATGTATGAAAGACAAGTGATTAAGTACCTTAAACAGAAATGTCTTCAGGTTCTTCACTTGTTAATTAAAGTTTTATCAATTAAGAAATTAAGTGACAATTCTTCAAATGTTTAAGCCTATTCAAATACCTGATCTATAATCATTGTGTTAATTGAAAAATTAACAATTGATTATACATACTTAATTGCATCGAATAATTTGCAGAAATATAAATATGAGAACTGTTCAATTAAAGAAATTTAATAGGACAATTTAGAACATGAGTCAAAACATACATAAAAATCAATATGAAAGACCATGTACATCAATAAGTGACCTGCAATGGATTGAACACATAACTGATGACAATTTGAAACATTTAACTCAGCAATTCTCAAAGAAATTTGAAGAACATAAGAAGGTAGATAGGAGATAACTTTACTGCATATAAAAGTATTGTACAAAAATTACAATGGCTCGAATAGACAGAGCATCTTCAGTCCATATTCTTGCTGAATCAAAATTCCAAAATTTCCAACCCTTTGCTAAGGGAAACATTCCTCCTTAAATACTAAATTTACATCAGAGTTCTAAAAGGAGAGATTCTACAAAACAGGGATTACAAAATCAGATCTAATTTAAAGATCCAGAAAATCCTGCCACTTTTCATAAATATCTAACAGCTCATCTATATTTGGAAAAACAACTGATTCGAGGGACAACTGAGCATTCCGTGTGTTGTTCTCCATATCATGCTTTGCTAACTTATGCCAAATGCGCAGGTACATGAGAATCCTTCCTTCCATGATGACCGGTTCTTTAACCAAACGATCCACATCTTGGATGTTGATTTGTTCCAAGTCCCGAATCTTCTGCACAAATTCTTCACATCTGTTGTCAAGTTCTTCAAGTCTGCACTTTGGTGGGAGAGCCTCTAGAAAAGGATTCATGAGTGGCAAACCTAAGTCATTCAAGATATTATTGGTGGCATACCATCGTCTAGGGCAGGTGTCCTATGACTTAGTAATGATTTCCTCAGCTGATTCATTCAAATCAAGCCACGAGTTCAGGGATGCCTTAGCTTTCTTCATCTGGAAAGTATTAAGGATTGGGATGTCCTCTGGAACATGCTTGATATACAATTGCCATTGACCAATTTCTTCTTTAGCTTTACAAGCTTGGATCCTTTTTTCTTTCTGTTCCTCAAGAGTAGAAGACATCTTAGAAAAATTGATAAAACTTTCCTTGATCTCATCTAAGGCAATATATAACTTCTTCAGTAACTCATACTGACTCTGATTCACTTCAAGAGATAGGTTTTTGAGGTCACAAGGTGTGAACTTGAGAACATTGGAGGAAGTTGCACTAGCAGTTGCATCTTCCATCTTCTTTTCTAAAGAGGCTATCTTTACAAGACTAGCAGAATGTTGAGACTGCAAAAGGTTAAATTCAGTAAGAAGAGTAGCATTCCTCTATTCCAAATCCTGTACTTTGTCTGCCCAATTTTTCCTGAGGTTAGCCACATCAAAAGAATGTTGTTCCCTTATTTTAACTAATTCTTCTTTCAGGTTTCTAATTTCTTCCTCCCTGATGTCAACTTCTTTATCCAAGACCTGGACTGAATCCCAGTTAGTAGTGGAAAAAGCCCCTAAGGCTACTGCTGTTTCAACTACTTCAATTATTGGATTATTAGTTATGGGAGCCCATATCACCTGATCTGGATCATGCGCTTCTAAGCCACCTTGACCTTGACCCCTTTTCCTGCTTCTTTTAACTATTTCCTTTTCATCTTGATGATAGAAATAATTTCCAAGAGGAACCACATCTGTATCTATGTACTCAGCAATAGACAGTGCAGGAACAGAAGTGACACCAATCGTGGAAATTAGAGAAGGTGTCTGTGTGACAGCAGAAGTAGGGATAGGTAAAGTAGCTTGAGTGGAGGCTAGAGATGTAATACTAATTTCAGGAGCTGACACAACTTTGTCTGGGGAGGGTAATGAGACAGAGATTTCGGAAAGAAGAACCTAAACATGACTACTAACTTCTGGGAGTTGAAGTGGACTCTGTACTTTGCTAGGTGAAGGTGGAGGAGAAGGATTAGAAGATGTATCGATGGAGTTTATTGATGAATCAACTGCAGATTACTGCAGAGGGACAGCCAAAGGCTGAATTTCTGCAATAACAGGGGGTGAAGTGGATAAAGGAACTGAGTACTATGGCGATGTAGTAGTGATGTTTTTGAGGGTATCATACAAATGGGATAATGAAAATGGAAGTGTTCCTCCTAGAGGGACAATAGAATTTGGCTTCACAGATGGCAACACAATTGCTGATGATGTGATACCAGGGGAAGCATTAAATTCCAACACTGATTGTTCAGGGAAAGACTGGTCCATATCAGTATCGTTCAACAATTCAGCATCAGTCTTAGCATCTCCAGTGACCTCTTCCACTATTGGTACTGGAGAAGGTGAAGTTATTTCTTCATCATAGTCAATTACATCTACAGTAGAAACTTGTGATGAGGAAGGCATGACCTTCTATCTCTTAGCTAGATTAGCCTTGTTTATGATCAATTCATCATCTTCTGGAGTATCTGGAGTAGGGTGTTGATCATCCAGTGTACCCAGTGGCTGAATTTTGTCCGCGGGCCTTGGAGGTTCTAGCAACTGAGTCTGTAACATTGATGACAACTGTGCCATTTGCTGTTTGGATTCATGGGTTGTCTGCAGCATGAGTTTATCTTCTTCATTAGTTTTCTTTTTAGATAGTTCCCCTTGAATAGCTTTACCTTTGTCTTCATCATGACTGGTGACCAAAGGGAGGATTGGTATCCTTCTGAGCTTCTTTCTCTTCCCTGTCCTTTCTTGCTTTTTCAACAAGATTCACCTGCATGGCCCTATAGCTTAGGATTCTATCCTTCAGTTGCTTCTGATACTGTAGAATATCATGTTGTCCTTGAGGGTCCTTTACTTTGGCCAAGACTTGATAAAAGGTGTCTACCCCTTGGTATATGGAATCATCGGGGATCGTTTCATGTGTGTAGTCCATCTTTTTGTGAACTTGCTTTAGATGTGCATCCAAAAACTTCTTGGGATCATGTTTTCTTTTCGGGGAAACACCTAATCTGAGAGTAGCTATGTAATCACCTAGGACTGTAGCCCAGGTTGAAGTTGGGATGACCAATTAACCTAGATTCAGTGCAAAATTAGGCCAATTCTTCTTCTTAGGTCCCATGAGTTTCTGATACATACCATTAATGACAGTCTAAAAGGAAACCTCCTGTATGGGACTATTCTGGGAAAGAAATGAACTGTTTCACTATCCCATATTCTGATGTATGTAAATTACTCATCTACATATCGATCACCCATTGTGTTGATAAAGACTTTGGCATCTTCTGAGAATGCAGGTGGCTGTTGCTGGAAGATCATGAAATAAATGGTACCCACAAAACAATCACAAATTTCATATATCAAAGGTGCAAAATTTCCCTCCCAAAGTGTCGAATGGTAAATATGTACAGGTGGGTCTGAAGGAGTCCAATTCCAACCCAAATTGGGATACTGGAACTCCGAACAGAAAACGTCCAAAACATATGCTGATAGGAAGAAGGGTGGTTTCTTATGAGCTGGTGCCTTCTGATAATCTTGAGTGTCGTTTTTTAGTTACGTCGATAGAATAGAGGCCCATGGGAAAGATTCACCTGTAAGTAACACATGATGTGCTATGGGTGCCCACTCTTCTTTAAAATGAGAACAATTGGGTTGACCAAAAAGCCGACAAAGCATGGCTGCAAGTAGAGAATAGGGTTCTTTAAACCAAATAATAGGATAAAGGTTAGCCAACTTAGGTACAAAGGCATAGGGTTTGAGCATCCAAGACTTAATCATTTGCTCAAAATCATATCGGGTTTTTGACAACTGAATGAACTCAGCAGAGAGTGTCTGTACATAGGGTTTCAGAGCAAATGCTCGAACAAAAGCCTCCGGGCAAAAACTTGTCAATTGGAAACCTGTACTGTCATTAAATGAACAATCCTTAACATCAGCATTCTCAATTATCCACTTAACAGCATCTGTATAGGGTAAAATGACAGGGCATGCAGCGATGGCGTGGATTTGGGAAGCCCTAATTTTCTCAAAGACTGGTCTATCATCCTCGATATGGGAAAAGTCATCATTATAAAAAATGGCATATGTCTTGGACCAGTCCATTTTGTACGTCTCTGTAACTCCTCCACTGGTGTCAGAAAGAAAACCAAAATTCGGGTCTTTGTTTAGGGGGTCTTTGAGTGACGTTTTAGACCATGTATTCTTCGACATAGTGGAGGAAATTTACAATATCTAATCAATGCAGACAATTAAATAAAATTCAACCCAAAAATAGCATAAAATGCAGGCTAATAATGTAAGGATAACAGTGGACTTACCTGAAATAACGAACAAACTGAACAACGACACCTGACACGCAATCCTCAGTAAAACAAAAATGCAACACCATGTTTTCTTTAGCATTAAAATGTAAAACTAAAAAGTAAAAACCCTATTAAATACATTCAGGAAAATAAAACCAACCGTGCGATCATAACAAATGGACAATGCGGAATCGGGTTCAGGTACGCTCATGAAACTCTTTATTTGAAACTCTGCAAGCCGAAACCCAAAATTATGGATTTGCGGGTTGTAGGTTGTTAAAAATGATGAACAATGAAAAGGACTCCCGAAAGCCGACAACGGACCAGGGGTGGTGGGTTTCAGGAATCATAAATGCCAAAGTGAAAAATAAAAACTACTCCAAAAGCCGCATTGTGCAATGTGGATTGCGGGTTGCAGGAGCGCACGCAAAATAACCATAAAGACACAATCCCGGAAGCCGCATCCCAAAATTATGGGTTGCGAAAGCACACACGAAGTGGACAAGAAAAGACAATCCCGAAAGCTGCATGCCGCAATTGCGGGATTCGGGTTTCGGGGTAACTGTTTTCCAATCTTATTACAGAGTGATTCCATAGTTCGTCGGGTTGCGGATTTCAGAATCACTAAAACCCAAACTTAAAATAACAGTCCCGCAAGCCGCAATTGTCGGATTGCGGATTGCGGATTCTTCAAACGTCAGGTTTCGGGATGATTTTATCAGTGAACAAAATACTCAAATAAAAAGGCCTTTTCGAACTGAAACACTTTGAGAATACAAAATCAAGCGGTTGAAACCAAGGGAATCAAAGGCACGGGTGAAGAATTCTTTGAAAGTAGAATCAAGATTTTAATATTTACAAGATAACTCACCTCAAATACCTTTGCGTTTATTTATAAATGGGGTTCCCTTGCTTAAGTGAAGCATGGGATCTATTGTGCCCACAACACACCTCTGTTTCGATCCTAACACACCGTCTCAGATTAGTGGAGCTGATCCACTAAACACTCCCAAGATCCATCCTTCTCTCTTGTTGGTTAATCCTCCTACACACTATAAGAGAGAGGCCTTCTATGAGCAAAGGGGAGGACTCTTTGAGATATCAAACCTATGGTCTTAGATCTTTGTTGAGATAGGTAGAGGAGAAAGCACTTGGAGTTGGGAGTTGTGTCACGTACCCCATTTTGACCCTTGTAATATTTGCGCTGTAATGTACATATTGTATGCATATTATGTATGATTCCTAGTGTGGAGCTTAAGGCAAAGGCCCCGCTACTGATGTTAAATTTTTAGTATTAAATCACAATACTATAGGATCTTTGCTGAGAGAATAACATCTACAGTATATCAATGCATGACAATCATAATATGACAAGCATCACAAGCATCACAAGAATCAAAAGCATAGAGACAAGAGACACAGAGTTTCCGTGGGGAAAACCCTAAGGTGAAAAACCCCACAACTTCCTTAGAGATAGAGAGAGCAATGGCTCAACCAAAATACAACCAAATAACACTAAGATAGTCTCCTAGCAGATGATCCTCCTCCTCCTCACTAGTGCGCCACTTTTCAGAGAGAGAGATAGTTACTTTTTCGAGTGAGTAAAATAGAGATCTCCTATCTCTATTTATACTCACCTTTTTGCCCAGTGACCCAATGGGGCCGACTTGTCTACTTAGATACATCCACATTATATTATATATAATTCCGGGACGACCCCAAATGGTGGTCTAATAACCCATCGACAAGTACACACACTTGCGACACTTGTCAATCCACATGACGACACTTCCTTATAGAAGAATAACACATCTCTTATAAGGGTACAATAAATATATATAAAATATACAGATGAAATACATTCCAAAGTTACATATACATCAACACTCCCTCTTAACTAGGAAGGTATTTCTCGACACAGATCTGCTAGACAAGTCTTCTTCTCTGGATCATCGTCATCGATGCATCATCATCATCATCGTCACTGCTGCTGCTATCTCAACCAATCTCTGACTCTACTTGTCATAGGAAGTTCTACAGAGCCAGTCCTTTTTCATACTGGATGTAGGCCTGCCATCTGCAGGTCTTCATCATCACTGGCCATACTGTGGAATCCTCAGGACTCATTACGTGCATCACAAAACCTGGCTGCAGCATCCCAGGCTATTACGAGCACATAGCTCTACCTGTAGGATCTCCCAGGAGCACATTACATGTGACCCATCACAAAACCTGGCTGAAGCATCCCAGGCTGTTACGAGCACTCAGCTCTACCTGTCGGATCTCCCAGGAGCACATTACATGTGATCTCACCACAAATCCTGGCTGAAGCATCTGAGGCCTTTTTCATCCTGTCCAGAACTCCCAGGAGCAAATTACATGTGGTCATGGAAAAACCTGGCTGAAGCATCTGAGGCCTTTTTCATCCTGTCCAGATCTCCCAGGAGCAAATTACATGCCATAGGACAAAACCTCGCAAGAGCATCTGCCAGATATCCCAGGGCACCGAATTACATGCCATAGGCAAAACCTCGAAAGACTATCTGCAGATCTCCCAGGGCACAAATTACATGTCCTCCCAAGCAAAACCTCGCAAGAGCATTTGCCAGATGTCCCAGGGCACCGAATTACATGCCATAGGCAAAACCTCGAAAGACCATCTGCAAATCTCCCAGGGCACAAATTACATGCTTTCCTACACAACCTGATCCACGGCCATAAAGTATCATCTGATACTCATCAAACATCATCCTGATGTACACATGATCAACCTGATCATCATCACTGCAACATCCTGCTACATGTCATCTGGAGAAGCTCGTCATCCACGATCATCCAAGTATCCACCTGATACATACATAGATACATGATCCACACAATGTATCCATCAGCATACATGATCCACCTGATCATACAAAGATACATGATCCACACAATGTATCCATCGGCATACATGATCTACCTGATCATACAAAGATACATGATCCACACAATGTTTCCATCAACATACATGATCTGCCTAATCATATAAAGATACATGATCCACACAATGTATCCATCAGCATCCAACATGATGCGTTCATACAAAATACATACACATGATCCATCCGATCATATCCAGCATCCAACATGATGCATATACAAAATACATACACATGATCCAACCGATCATATCCAGCATCCAAAATGATGCATTCATACATACATATAATGATCCAACTGATCATATCCAAGCAGAAACTAGAACATCCTCCTGATGTTCATCATTCAGTGCTTACATCCACAGCCATGTGAAGGATCCCCCTTCCAACATGCTTGGAATGGCTTCAGAAAATGTGTTCATCACTTCTTCCTCGAAGTGTCCTCTATCTGAAGCACGCCAAGCCTCTCTCTGAAGTACTCGAACTTCACCCTGGATAGTGGCTTCGTCAGCACATCTGCAATCTGCTCGTCCGTCGCAACATACAGGAGCTTCACAGCTCCTCTCTGCACCATATCCCAGATATAGTGATATTTGATCTCTATGTGTTTCGACCTGTCATGAAACACTAGGTTCTCGGACAGCTTCACACAACTCTGGTTATCACAGAAGATACCAGTAGCCTCCAACGGGAGATCAAATAACTCAGACAGTAGCTTCCATAGCCATACTGCCTCACAACTAGCTGAACAGGCTACAACGTACTCTGCCTCAGCTGTACTCAGTGCTACGCAGGACTGCTTCCTGCTAAACCAAGAGATCACACCTGATCCCATACTGAAGCAACACCCGAATGTGCTCTTCCTATCTGCAGCACTGCCAGCCCAATCTGAATCAACATAACCCTGTAGGTTAAACTTTTGATTTGCTTCATACTTGAGCCCATAATCCACTGTACCCTTCAGGTACCTCAGAACATGCTTTACAGTAACCAGGTGAACACTCCTCGGATCCGTCAGGAACTGGCTCAATGTGTTCACAGCAAAGCAAATGTCTGGTCTCATGTTTGTCAGGTACATCAAGGACCCAATCATCTGACGATACATAGAGACATCAACTAGCTCAGATGAAGCATCACATAGAAGCTTCAAATTCTATGCCATCGATGTGGCCATGGCCTTGCAATCCATCATCCCGAATCTCTTCAGGATATCTACTGTGTACTTCCCTTGACCAAGGAAGATCCCACCTGCACTCTGCCACACCTCCTTACCTAGGAAATAGTGCATCATTCCCAAATCTTTCATATCGAATTCAGCTGCAAGCTTCCTCTTAGTATCTGCAATCAGTCTGTCATCTCCTGTCACAAATAGGTCATCCACATACAGTAGTAGAATCACAGGATTCCCTTCCTCAACCTTGTAGTAAAGGTTGGAATCCGCTTTACTCTTGGTAAATCCCAAACTAGATAGGAAACTGTCCATCCTACCATACTAGGTTCTGGGAGCTTGCTTCAATCCATACAAGGCTTTCTTCAATATGCACACATATGACTCCCTGTCATGTATTTCAAAACCAAGTGGATGTTCCACATATACTTCCTCTTCTACTACACCATTCAGGAAAGCAGTCTTGACATCCATCTGGTGTATTTTCCATTTCATAGCTGCAGCCAGGGCAAGTACTGTTCTGATGGAAGTATACTTGGCTACAGGTGCAAAAGTTTCTTCATAATCTATTCCCTCTTTCTGAGAGAATCCACGGGCTACGAATCTTGCTTTGTATTTCTCCACACTGCCATCTGCAGCATGCTTGATTTTGAAGATCCATTTAGAATTCACAACAGACTTCTCTTTAAGTCTTGGGACAACATCCCAAACATCATTCTTCATTATTGATTGGTATTCCTCAACCATTGCATCCTTCCATTCTTTCTTTTCCGCTGCCTCTTCATAACTGGAAGGCTCTTTGTTCATAATGTCACAAAGTAAAGCAACATAGCTGGTCTGTGATCTGGTTCTCTTCTTTGCTCTGTGTTCTTCTTCTGAAATACCAAATCTTTCTGCATCTTGAATGAGCTCTCTAGCCCATACAGGTTTCCTCTTGTGAGAGTTATCCTCACAGGGTGGATCTACAGGTTCTTGTGGATCTTCAAACTCACGAACAGCTTCTGGAACTGCTTCAGTCATTGTAGTGTCCTGAAATCTTGTTTCCTTAGGTTCTTCATAAACTTCGGTAGGTGTCTTCCTTGATTTGATGAATGCTGAGTTTTCATCAAATGTTACATCCCTGCTGACATCAATCTTCTTGAACCCTGGAAAGTATATTCTGTAAGCCTTCGAACTTTCACTGTAACCCACAAAGATACCCTTCTTTCCTGAAGGATCTAGTTTAGTCCTCTTTTCCTTTGGGACATGAGTGTATACTGGACAACCAAATATTCTGAGATGGCTGACTTCAGGTTTCTTACCAGAAAAGACTTCTTCTGGTGTCTTGTTGTCCAATATCTTGTGGGGTGTTCTGTTCTGCACATATACAGCTGTTCTAGTTGCTTCTGCCCATAGATGCATAGGAAGATCTTGGTCATGCAACATTGCCCTTACTGCTTCCATGATAGTTCTGTTCTTCCTTTCTGCAACTCCATTCTGTTGAGGATTATAAGGAGCAGTCAACTCCCTCTTAATCTCTGAATCACTGCAAAGCTTCTTGAAGTCATTTGAGGTGAATTCTCCACCATTGTCGGATCTGAATGTTTTGATCTTCTTGTCAGTTTGATTCTCCATCAAGGTTTTGAATTCCCTGAATTTATCAAGCACCTCATCTTTTCCCTTCAAGAAGTATACCCAAGTCTTCCTGGAGAAGTCATCAATAAATGAGACATAGTAAACATACCCACTCAGGGAACTGGATGACATAGGGCCACATACATCTGAGTGGATGATTTCTAGGATGTCTTTTGCCTTGCTTTCACTGCTTGGGAAAGCCTTCTTAATGTTCTTACCTTTTGCACATCCTTTGCAAACACCTTCATTTTTGGTCTTGATTTCAGGAAGACCCTCTACTGCCTTGCTTGCAATTGGAAGTGCTCTGTAGTGCATGTGAGCAAGTCTTCTATGCCAAAGTTCACTTGGCTCCATGGATTCATGCACCATGGCATGTTCAGGTTGTCCCTTCAATTTATACAAGCCTCCCTCTTGCTCTCCAATCACTACTGCATCATCTATGTTCTTTCCCTTTGGCCACATTAGGACTTGGCCATCCACAAATGCAACCCTCATACCTTTTGCATCCAATGCAGAGATGGAGAGTAAGTTCTTCTTGAGCCCAGGTACATAGAGGACTTCCTTCATCTTCAGAGATTTTCCAGAATATAGGTTGTAGGAGGCTTCACCACTTCCTTTGATTGGGTATTGATAATCATCCCCAAGTTTCACCTTATGGGGTGATTCATGTTCAGATAGATTCACAAAAGATTCCTTGAAACCAGTCATGTGTTTGGAAGCCCCACTATCAATCAACCAATCATTACAGCCATGGGAGATGGTACCTGTGAGAGCAGAGATCAGAACATACTCTTCTTCACTTGATGAGTCATCATTGCTATCACTTTCTGCCCTAGCCTTCTTCTTTGGGGGTTCATCATCTTCGGCAGCATGAGCATGAAATCTTCTTTTGCTACCCTTCTTCTTCTTGTTGGGGATGTTATTGTCCTTCTTGTTCTTGGGACAATTTATGGCAATATGTCCTTTCTCATTACAGGTGAAGCATATTCTTCTTTCTTTGAAGTGATGTGAAGATCTCTTGGAGTGAGATGGCTCTCTCTTGGACTTTCCTTTCCTGGTGTGAGCTGTGAGAGCTTGATCTTCATTCCCCATCTTTTCTTCTCGTGCCACAAGCCTTGCTTCTTCTTGTGAGCATTCTTCCCAAAGTCTACTGAAAGAGATCAACTTCTTCTTTGCACAAATTCCTTGGATAAAGGAATCCCATGACCTGGGTAGGCCATTTAGAGTGGTCATCACCACTTCACCATTCTCCACCATTTCATCCACTGCTTCTAGTTGTTCCTTGATCTGGGAGACCCTTGAAAAGTAAGATTGAATGGTTTCTCCATTCTGAAACTTCACTGCTTTCAATTGGTTCCGCAAGGTCATCTTCCGATTTATGTTCTTTCCTTCAAACAGCTTGGTCAAAGAGTCAAACATCTCCTTGGGTGTCTTAAGAGAAGACACATGGGGTATGAGATGGTCTTTGATAGAATCAGCAATGATTCTCTTTGCCTTGACCAAGTTCTTCTTGTGCAATGCCTTGGCCTCTTCATCCTCTGGGATAGGGATGTCTTCTTTCACATATGAGTCCAACTCATTCTCTTCCATTATTAACCCAATCCTATACTTCCAGGCTCGGAAGTTATCAGCCCCTTCAAGCTTATCCTCAAGCTTGGTGTGGAGAGACATCTTTAAGAGTACTTCAAATGGAAATAGAAAAGATTTAGGACTTACCACTTGAAGTGCTGAAAACTGGATCTGGTCCCGGATTAAGGTTTGTCAGAGAAACCCTAAAAATTCAAAAAGTGAATTTCCAAATTCTGAAAGGATAGAAAGATGCGCCTTGGAGAGCTGATCAGCCTAATACATTCAGAATTTGAGATCAGCAAAGTCTTGCCCTTCAAAATTGCCTTTTTTGTCCTCCCGGGTTCACTAGGGAGAGCCCTGAATTAGGGTTTGAGTTTCCCGGAGATCTACCCAGCCAAAAATATCGATCCAAAGCTCTAACCTTCGATTTTTGCAAGGAGCTTCCAGTTGTGCCTTCAGTTTCCAGAAATTCCTATTTTTGTGGAAACCCTAATTTTTAGGGCCAAATCTGAAAATGCTCGGAACTAAATTCTGATTGGACAGATAGATGCGCCTTGATGAGTAGATCCAATCTACTATACTGAATTTCAAAAATCTGTGGAGAGAAACCCAATAAACAAGGAACACAAGCTTCCGTCACTGCAAAATGTCTTCTTCTCAGGTTAGCTTTGATACCATGTTAAATTTTTAGTATTAAATCACAATACTATAGGATCTTTGCTGAGAGAATAACATCTACAGTATATCAATGCATGACAATCATAATATGACAAGCATCACAAGCATCACAAGAATCAAAAGCATAGAGACAAGAGACACAGAGTTTCCGTGGGGAAAACCCTAAGGTGAAAAACCCCACAACTTCCTTAGAGATAGAGAGAGCAATGGCTCAACCAAAATACAACCAAATAACACTGAGATAGTCTCCTAGCAGATGATCCTCCTCCTCCTCACTAGTGCGCCACTTTTCAGAGAGAGAGATAGTTACTTTTTCGAGTGAGTAAAATAGAGATCTCCTATCTCTATTTATACTCACCTTTTTTCCCAGTGACCCAATGGGGCCGACTTGTCTACTTAGATACATCCACATTATATTATATATAATCCCGGGCCGACCCCAAATGGTGGTCTAATAACCCATCGACAAGTACACACACTTGCGACACTTGTCAATGCACATGACGACACTTCCTTATAGAGGAATAACACATCTCTTATAAGGGTACAATAAATATATATAAAATATACAGATGAAATACATTCCGAAGTTACATATACATCAACAACTGAGTGATCGATCTTGAAGAGGCAAGTATTTGAAATTTTGATACCCATGTGCTAGTGAACCATGGGAATTGTAAATATGCATTATAATATAAAAGCCCACAACTAGCTATGTAATCCAACAAGAGATGGGGGCATGATGTTACAAGGAATTGGGAGGGAAAACATTCAAACCCTTGGAGCCAATCAAGCCAAGCCAAGTGTCAATGAGAGAACCAATCAAACCCTTAACTACCCATGTTGACTTTTGTACCCAATCATTCATTTCTCCAAGAGTTGGTTGAGGTAGTTAATGCCTTGGGGAATGGAGAGGTATGGCTATCCAAATTCGAGTATGGGAAAGCCACCCTTCCTAGAGATTCGTGTTTGGATTCTTGGACAAGTAAAGGGCCACAAAATTGCCCCCAATCCATTATTCAACCATCATTTTTGCTCTCTCACGAGTTTAGACCTTCCTGGGCAGTTCCCTCTATGGTTTTGTTGTGTTTACCTTCATTTTCCTAGCTGGGAAGGGCGTTTTTGCTGTGCCTAACAGTGGGGAAGAAGGAACAACGATTTGGGGGTTTTATTGAGATCGTTTGGCCCACTGAATGCTTATACATCTGTGGTAGAAATCAGTTTTCTTCCCTGGGATTGATTCCCTCTTCCCACAAATCCGTTTTTGGTGTGCCTAGGTTTTTGGGAAAACTCATGTCCATCTAGCTTCTATGTCCCATTGCTAAAAGTGTGTTTCCAAGCCCATATCTGAGTTTTGTGTTCAAAAGAATGTTGGGCTTGAGATGGGTATCCATTGCTTTGGCCATGCAGGGTTTGAGAGTCCCAAGTTCCTTGTAGATATCATCCCCAGCTCGGGGGTGGTCTCTAAGTGCTGAAATAATACAGGCTAGGAAGAGACCTACGGTTGGGAGGAATGTTGCAGCGACATAGCTAGTTGTTGGGACAGCATTACATCAAGATGAGTATTTTCTTATGTAATTACTTCTGCAAATGTATTAATTTGTTGGCTATTTTAAATTGAATGGCATCATGTAATGTGTGTGGATGAGGTTTTCATTCCGTTGTGCATGTTTAATTGATTTACATCTACACACATGTATTTCTTTGCTTTAAAATCTAATCAATTGGCTAAGCATGATGAAAATCCCCATAGAATGGCATCATGTTCCCTTCCTTGCATTGAGTCCAAGGGTGGGTATGTGACAAGTTGGCTTGGACATCAAGCAACTATTGTAAGTAACTTCAAGTTTGCAATAAAATATAACTTGTCTTGTTTCCCAAATTATGTGTGTTGAAGTTGTTTCAATTACATGATTTTTTTCTATGATAGATTTAGATTCTAACATATATTTCAAGTTTCTAGAAATATTGTGTGTGCTTGTACTTTGATTCATCCCACAGGTTCATTCGCGAGGGCTTGAGGATTGGAGCAATAACTAGGACGAGCGACTAAATCAAAGGTCAGTTAAATCTCTTCTATTTCTTTCAGCATTATAAACTTGAAGCACTTGTTTGAATCTAGGGATTCAAGGTAGCATTTGTTATCTTTTTGTCTTAGTTTGAAGTAAGTCAATTCTACTTTAACCTAAGAGAGTTTCTAACTATCCGTAGGGAGAAATATCTACAACAAGATTGAATGGAACTAAATTTCTATCACCTTCCTTAATTACTTCTCTTGTGTTTTCTGGAACCTTTTTCACTATATCTTGTGTTTCTTTGTTTTTCTTACTCTGGCTAGTTGAGGGTTTATCTATTTGGCCTTTACCTTTATCTATCGTCACATCCCTATTCCTGAGACTAATCTTCTTTTGTGGTACTAGTCACTTTATGATTCCAAAGCATTACATTCTCCTTCTGTAGAAAACATATCATGCTCCATTTTTGTTAAGTAAACTTCTGAATCTAAATCTCCAAATAGGTGAATTTCACTTTCCATCAATTCTGCTTCATTTTCTTGATCAACATAATTCTTAGGAAATGGTGGCCTTACAGGGTCGTATTCAAGATTTCTTGGATTCCTTTGATCTCTCTGATCTCTTGGATCTCTTGGATCTCTTTGATCTCTTTGATCTCTTTGTCTGATTTGTGGGGGTATTGGCCTTCTGAAGTTAGGGTTTCTAATAGGCGGTTATGTTTGTTTTGTGTTTGGAGGTCTATTGTCCAATGATAACCTCTCTATTAACCTTTCCATGGTTTTCATCATGAATTCAAATTTTACATCGGTAGAAGAAGAAGAGGTTGAAGGTTGATTATCTTCTTTAATCTTTTTTCTATCCATGTCAGCTTTTTGTTTTATCTTTCCAGAAGCCACCATATTTGCTTCTACCTCTACTTCATCCTTCATCATGTCTGATAAAGTGGTTGACCTTCTTTCCCTTAATGTACAAGAGAAATTTCCTTCAAATGCATCTGCATAATGTAATTTGGCAGCCCCTACCAATGGTTTAAAATCAGCAGGAATTGAATTATAAACCCTCATGAATCTGGCGGATAATTCTTGAACTATTTCAAAACCTCCCTTCTTCAAATTATTATACTGTGTCAAGATTTGCAAAGGGTTGTTTTTATATTCCTACCGTTCAATGAAAAGTGTTACAAGATCATTATATGTAGCACTAGATCCTGCACCTAAGGTTCTAAACCATTTTTTGACATCTCCTACAAGACTTTGAGCTAATAACTGCATTTTTGCATCATCATGGTCTACTTCTTCAAGATCAAGAAAATCATTAAACTTATCAACATGTTGTTGTGCAGTAACATCTCCCTCCCCATCAAACAATATAATCCTCTGTGAATATTTCTCATGAAGGTCATGCAAAGCAGCTGGTAAGACAAGAGGAGCAAACCTAGTGGCCATTGGTCTTGGAGGTGGTACTAATGGAGTATTTTGAGTATTTAAAATATTTTGACCAGCGTTCTGATTATTTAAGGGTACTCTCTAAGCTTTAGGTTTTTTAGATTCTTTTCTTTCATACCTTTGTAAACCTTCCAAAACTTACTGTAAAGAATACTTCCAAAAACTATCTTGATCAACCTCAGTTTCTTTTAAATCTGATTATGATTTAGTTCTAAACAAAGGTCTTTCACTTATATCAACATTTTCATCATCAAACAATCATTCTTGAAAATTAGGAAAAGTATCTATTGTTTGCGAAGTACATGCTTTATCATTTCCTTTTCCTTTTTCAGGAGTCTTCCTGGACTTTCTACACCGGAGAACAACTGTGAACCTAGATTTCCCCTTGTAGGGATTCTTCTAGAAGCCACAATGTCTTTATTGGATTCACCTTTTTACAACTGAAAATTTGAACGTGAATTAGCCAGGGAAAAATGAAACCAACCGTGAATATCAAATTTCTTTGCCCACTGAAATTTCAATGCAATGTCATTCTTCCTAAAGAAAATGAAACCTTCGTTCCCCGACAATGGCGCCAAAATGTTATCACTCATATTTTACCCCTTGTTTGTAGAAGGATAAATCCCAGGAAAACTATTTCAAACCAATATTTAGGAGGGAAATTATCCTTTTCCCTATTAGAGAGGGCTCTCTCGAAAATATAATAAATGGCTAAAGATATAAGAAAAATGACTGAGTTTTTATAATGAATACTTGGTTGAAATGTAAACAAGAAATATTGAGCATGAAGTCAAACTTAGGAATTATTGCACCAACAGATAAACAACAATACATATTTTCACAAAGGAAAGGTAGATGTCATATTATGGTCAAAGCTTTTTGCAGGTGATTTAGAAAGAAAGAAATACAGTCCATCAATAATGGGCACTAGATTTTAGATGAATCCACTATCAACTTTAGAGAAAGAAATGGATACACAGATGCGATAAATCAAGGCATAAACATATGAATCTCAATTTATTTCAACGTTCATCTAAGCATAGAAGACATAACATAATGGAAGTATAACGAAGAAGATAAACATGCACATATAAGAAGAGAGAAATATAGACTATAATAATGATCAACACATGAATCTCTAATTCTGTAAAAAGTGTTATTTCCTGTGTGGATTTTTATATCAAAAATATCAACTCGATACAAGAGTTCTTGTCTCCCAAAAAGTTTCCAACCCCTTCAAAAATGACTTTCATTGTCTTTTATACTAAACTTTCTTGATACAAAACCTAACAACTTCTTTTAACTAAAAACTGAAGTAACTTAACTAAACTTGCCAAATGTCTTTGAATCAAAGTCATAAAAATATTACAAATTTATTTAAAATAAAAATATTTATGAGTCTTCACTTGACGTAGGATCCAATAGCTACTTTCAAGTATGAAGTGTGTACTTCATTTTCCTGTATCTCTCCACGCTTGTCCATTGTTTGACAATTGGAAGATCGTAGCTTTCCATTTATTTTACCATGTGTTAGCTCTCCAGGAGTCTTTCTAGGTTGCAATCGAAAGAGCCTGGTAACTTAATCTTATTTTTAATGATGGAGTATAATTGGATCAATATGAATAACTCACTCACTAATTTCCTCACTCAAGACAACTTAGTAATATCCAGATAGGACAAGGCCTTCAAAAGCCATTAATCAGATAGTTTTGCTGAATTAGCTGGGTGGAGAAAAACTAACTATATTAACCAGAACATACATATATGAAACAATACATATGATGGGTCAATAGAACTAGCAATAGTTACTTATGATCCTAGTTTACCGATATGAAAGTGAGATGACAATCACCAGCTTTTGAAGTAAACATAGACAAGAGAACCTCTGCTCATAAGCACAGAAAGAAAAAGATAACGGTCCGAAAACAACAATGAAAGAAGCTTCCATTAATGAATATATTAAAAAGAAGTCTTCCTACAAAAAGAGTGTATTAGAGTCTTCAAAGTCGAACCTTTGTTATGCAGACGTTACAGGCTTTATAGCCTTTACAATGACAGTTTTTAGATCCTCATAAAATCCCACTGCTTCACTAAAAATAGTTCTTTTAAAACAACTTCACTATAAACCAGGGAAAGATCCTATCTTCAATATTCTTTGACAGCTTCAGTGATTCTTCATAATATTCACAAAACTGTAGGTCAGGTCAAAAATCCTTTTTGATAGAAAAGCAATTTCTGAAACTGTCTGCCACAAAAATGGGCCAAACTGCTGGAAAATGGGGCTCATAGATGGATTCGGTACTCCACATCCATGACACCTGTGTATAAAATGAAAGAGTTTTTTTGGAATGGTTTTTTTTGAGCAAACACCTCTCTTAGTTTTTTGAAATGCGTTTTCATTTGCCCGAGATCTGTATTTCAAATACATGTGTCAAATAGAGAAATTCTGAGATCCAAAAATTGCGGCTCATAGGTGAATTCGATTCTCCCAATCTGTGACACTTGTAGAAAAACTGAGAGAGGTTATTGTTCTTTGATGTGTTAGGAAGGAAAAACTCCGCCCATTTTGTACAATGATTCTCCAGTCGCTCAGAATCATCATTTTAAAATGATGTCTCAGCATAGTAAAAACGCCATTTTGGTAGTAAATCTCCTCGCCTCCATCTTGATAGTCTTCATGTCTTCAACAACTGCAGCAATCTTTGACAGTCGTGAGAAGCCTTCAAAGGATGATGAGTAAGGTTGAAACTGCCACCTGGAGGATTGACAGGACATCTTTTTCCCAAAATAGACAAAAAGATTCCTGGTTTCACCTTGCTGGAGCCTTTCAATCTGGAACAAAATTTCGATCATGATTCCTTTAACGTTTATCTATCATTAGAAAACGTCCTCGGAGTGTTTGGATCAGCAAAAGTCAGGCCTTGTGCAAAAAAGCATCCTTCTGCATTATTTTGTAGTTTCGGTAGCTAGAAAGGCTGGATTTTAATTTTGTTAGCTACCGAAAGCTCTGCTTTTGGTGTCTAATGAACAATTCAGCATGTTCGCCTAAACCACCAAGACCTTCTTTGAAGTGTTGAAAATGCCTCTCCTTTTGGTAGCTTTGAGTAATTTTTCCTTTACGCTATAAGCTGCCGAAAGCTGGGTTTTCGGTAACTAATGAACAATGGCCATGTCCACCTAAGCTACCGAAACCCGAAAATTCTGAAAAAATAAAATTTGAAAAAATATTTGAGGAGATAACATCTGGCTCCTACTCGGGGATGAAAGTCTCCCTATGAGGTTTTGAGAACCATAGATCCAACGCATTTCCTATAAAACAAAAATTCAAACCTATCCTCTAGTGTTCCATTGGGCTATGGAGGCATTTAAACTGCCACCAAATCTTCTGCAACCTGTCCAAAAATGTTCAATTGTAAACCTGCTAGCAACGCCTTGCATCCATTGGGCTATGGAGTCTCAAATGCTTCTTTCAAAACCTAATCCAAATCCTGCAACCTTGCTCATCATTTGAAGCTAAACTACCCATGCGAATAGTGTCTTATATCCATTAGGCATGGAGTCTTTATTTCAAAACTGAAACCACAATACTAAATGAAATCCTCACGCATTATGCAAACTTGAAATGCTCAGCCATGAGCTTATTCATCTATGCTACCCTACTCTGGCTAACTGCATTGCTTCTTATCAAGTGACATCATGCTTCCAATGAAGCCATGTCAGAAACTGATCTACTGATAAGATCCTTGATCTTGACCCAAAAAATAAATGAAACCATAGCATGCAGAAATGTAGTTTGAAAGGGTGACAGAAATAGCTATCATTTGACAATTTTTTTTTGATATTTGTGTTGCTCACGGATTTCAAAAAATCAGCAAAAGGGTCATGAAAGACACAAAGAAATACCTCTTCATGATACTTTTCCAACTGAAAGAAATGTTGCTACTCTTTTCCTTCACCAATCTCAATGTTGAATGCAGACTGTTCAACCTCTGTCGAAGAAACATATAGGTTGAACTGCTGATCTGAGCTTTTCAGCTCATCATCGTCCTCTCCATATCTGTTGCACTCTCCCTTTGTCTGCAAATCTGAAAACTGAGGGTTGCCTTTAGTATTTGTTGTAGATCCAAATTTGTTACATGTTTTTCCTTCAATCTGTTCATAATCTTTCGGGTTTCCAAAGGGAACAATTTCAACTTCATGACACCCTAAGTTAGTGGATGCATTTGATGCAATGTCAAGAACATCTGTAATATGGTTATCATCTTGAAGTTCATTGATATTTTGATCACAATAATAGGTGTCCCCTATTTCAGCATGTCCTTCATGACAATTTGAATCTTTATTCAACAAAATAAATTCGTGACAACATTCAGGATATAAAAGATAGGCTGAAATGTTTTCTTTACAAACTGAATGAAATGCAGCATGAAAGCTTGCAAGAGAATTGATACTTGCAATAGGAAGAGATCAGAACCAATCACGCACAATCCCCTCTAATGAATACCAGAAGAGCTTAATCTAACATCTTCATATACAATTTGCAACCAATTGATGTAATCGTGAAAGTCCAGCAAATGTTCAGCTGGTGTTTCCCAATCTTCACCTCGAAACCTGGGAAGAATATTTTCCCATTCATCTCTACTAGGTACTGGATAAGGGTAACCAGAAATATTTGAAAACTCATAGAAAACATACCTCTTTGCTAAGATTTTGTTCATGTCATACCAATGGAGTTGCCAATAGATTTCTGAGCAATGGAGTTGCCACTGAATTCGTCCTTCATGGAGTCGCCAGATAGATTATTATACCAAGAAAATGTCCAGGCTTTGTCTATCATCAAAGATGGATCTATGTCATTCTCAAGGAAGCTGAGCTTCAATATCCTCTCCCCGGAAATGGCGCCAATTTGTTAGCTCTCCAGAAGTCTTTCTAGGTTGCAATCAAAATATCCTGGTAGCTTAATATTATTTTGAATGATGGAGTATAATTGGATCAAGATGAATAACTCACTAGTTTCCTCACTCAAGACAACTTAGTAATATCCAGATAGGACAAGGCCTTCAAAATCCATTAATCAGATAGTTTTGTTGAATTAGATGGGTGGAGAAAAACTAACTATATTAACCAGAAAATACATATATGAAACAATACATATGATGGGTCAATAGAACTAGCAATAGTTACTTATGATCCTAGTTTACTGATATGAAAGTGAGATGACAATCACCATCTTTTGAAGTAAGCATAGACAAGAGAACCTCTGCTCATAAGCACAGAAAGAAAAAGATAATGGTCTGAAAACAACAATGAAAGAAGCTTTCATTACTGAATATATTAAAAATAATTCTTCCTACAAAAAGAGTGTATTAGAGTCTTCAAAGTCGAACCTTTGTTCTGCAGAAATTATAGGCTTTATAGCCTTTACAATGAAAAATTTAAGATCCTCATAAAATCCCACTGCTTTACTAAAAATAGTTCATTTAAAACAGCTTCACTACAAACCAAGGAAAGATCATATCTTCAATAGTCTTTGACAGCTTTAATGATTCTTCATAATCTTCACAAAACTGTAGGTCAGGTCAAAAATCCTTTTTGACAGCAAAGCAATTTCTGAAACTGTCTGCCACAAAAATGGGCCAAACTGCTGGAAAATGGGGCTCCAAGATGGATTTGGTAATCCACATCTGTGACACCTGTGTATAAACCGAAATAGGTTTTTGTGGATTGGTTTGTTGTGAGAAAAAATCTCTCTATGGTTTTTGAAATACGTTTTCATTTTCCCGAGATCTGTATTTCAAAAACATGTGTCAAACATGGAAATTCTGAGATCCAAAAATTGGGGCTCAAAGATGGATTCGATTCTCCCAATCTGTGACACCTGTAGCAAAACTGAGAGAGTTTATTTTTCTCTAACGTGTTAGGAACAAAAACCTCCATCTGTTTCACAAAATGATTCTCCAGTCGCTCATAATCATCATTTTAAAATGATGTCTCAACATAGTAAAAATGCCATTTTGGCAGTAAATCTCTTCGCCTACATCTTGATAGTCTTCATGTCTTCGATAGCTGCAACAATCTTTGACAGTTGTGACAAGCCTTCAAAGGCTGATGAGTAAGGTTGAAACTGCCACCTGGAGGATTGACAGGCCATCTGTTGCCCAAAATAGACAAGAAGATTCCTCTTCTCACCTTGATGGCGCCTTTCAATCTGGAACAGAATTTTGATCATGATGCCTTTAACATTTATCTATCATTAGAAAATGTCCTCGAAGTGTTTGGATTAGCAAAAGTCATGCCTTGTGCAAAAAAGCAACCTTCTCCATTATTTTGTAGTTTCGGTACCTAGAAAGGCTAGATTTTTATTTTGTTAGCTACCGAAAGCTCTACTTTTGGTGGCTAATGAACAATTCAGCATGTTCACCTAAACCACCGAGACCTTCTCTGAAGTGGTGAAAATGCCTCTCCTTTCGGTAGCTTTGAGTAATTTTTCCTTTATGCTGTGAGCTGCCGAATGCTGGGTTTTCGGTAGTTAATGAACAATGGCCATGTCTGCCTAAGCTACCGAAACCCGAAAATTCTGAAAAAAATTAAATTTGAAAAAATATTTGAGGAGATAACACCATGACTCTCATTTCAATGTGATTTGCAAGAGAAATTTGTGGAAGTCTTTCGCTAATTGAAACCAACTTGTTTAGAAATCCAAAATCTTCTGCAATCTTCTCCATAGAATTTTTGCTATAAATAGATGATTTAGATGTTCAAACTTCCCATGATCCATTCTTATGTTGAATAACAATTTTTTATATTCATCTTGGGAAATTAACTCCTGATTTGCGTCCCAGAATGCAGGTAATCCTTTCTCAATCAATCTTTCAAACTATTTTTAACCCTGTTACTTGCCTTCTCATTGCTTTAGCTTTGGCTTCCACATTCTCGACGTGTGTATGCTTTCCTAAAACTCTTCTTGTTGCTATAATTTCCATAATCATGTTCTTAATACCTAAGGCTTTTAGATCTTCTTCTATTAAACTATTTAGAAAGGTGATTGCATTATTTGCTGTCTCCTTGGGATTTCTGTTTAGGTTTTCTCTTATTGCAGTACAACTTGTAAAAGCATCTTTAATTAATTTTTCCTTTATTCTTACAAAATCCAAATATGGTCTGAAATTTTCAACTTCTTTAATGATTAGGTCCCATACCATGTGCTTACATCCTTGCATAGCTGCTTTCCCTGTCACTTGATGTGCCAACTTTTTGTTAGTTTCAATCAATTCCTTATATTTTTCTTGTAAGGATTTTGTTTCTTCGTCTTTTTTCTCAGTTTCTTCTTTCAATCTCTGAGCTTCTTCTCTTAACTCCTTAATCTGGACATCCTTTAAACTAATCTAGGACATAGCCTGTAAAACACTATCAGCATCATTTCCATCTCCATTCGGACTTATACCTATTTTCTACTAGCTTAAATTTGACAAATTATTTTTCAAATCATTAATTTGATTTCTCAAGCTTATTTTTTATTTTTCCCAGCTAGCTTCTCTTTTAGTAAATTTCAATAATTCTGCTTTTCTATCATTGACTTCTTTAGACAAAACTTCTTTTTCTTGCTCTAGCTTTGTTTCTTCGGGAGCTTGAATCAGCTGAGTATTTGGAATCTTCAACTTTTTTTGTAATGCTTGAATTAAATTATCTTTTTCTATTAACAATTGTTTGCTCGCTTTACCTCCACCATCGCTTGCAACTAAGTCAAATTGTAATTTTTTGACTTATTGCTGGAAAGCTTTATTCTCTAGTCTTTCTTGCTTCAATTGGCCTTCCATTTTATTTACATCACTTTCCAGTTTAGCAACTTTCAATGTTGCTTCCACAAAATCTTCACATATCACCTCTCCAATTTTCTTATGCAATTGGATCTTGTCTGGTACTGGTATTTTCTTCAAATTGACCTTTATCTCGGTCATTTTATCTTATGTTGATACTGCCAAGTTCAAAGTGTTCTGTTTTATATCCCTGCTTGTTATTAAAGAAGTCTCTGAATTTGATAAATCCCTGATTGTTGGTAGTAAATTATAAAGCTTTTGGGCAGAGGCTTGCTTATTTTGTCCATAATGTTTATATAGGTCAAGCCTAGATTGAAATTTATTTACATCACCACTCTCTTTAAATTCTTGAAATTTATATTCTTGTATCTGGACTTCTGGAACTGAAGACTTTTCTTCCTCACATCTTTCACTGTTTGCTGAAATAACCAGTTCGTACTGTGTTTCCATCTTAAGCCTTTTGTCTTCATTTCCTCCTTCATTATCTGCATCTATAATTTCCTGCAAGTCTCTTTTTCTCCCAATATCCAAACTTTCTGGTACTTGATCTATTTCTATTGTTAATTCTGTCAAAATAAGATCCCCTACTTGTGAATTTATAATTTCTTCATCATCGGGTTCATAACAAAATAAATTTTGTCCTTTTAGCAATCCTTTTGTTTCTTGGTGTTCAAAAGCCTCTTAGATATGATATGTAAAGGGTCATATGCAATTGATACATCTTTCTTAAACTCCATATTCTCCAATAACTTTTCCACATCTGAAAGAGCATCTTTGCTTTTGATAATGAATGAGCCTACTTTCCATGGGTATTTTAAATCAGAATAGTTTTTAAACTTTAAGAATTGCTCGTCTTTTAAAGTCAATTTCTGTCTGACGAATTGGAGAGCGAAAATTCTCATAGTTAAGAAGGCAGGTAATATATAAGGTTCATGAACAAAACCATATAATCTAATCATTGTGAAATCCTTCAATAAAAACCAATCACCTACTGCTACTTCATTTTTCAATTGCATCAAAGACTCCATTTCAAGTAAAACCCTAGGTAATTCTTCTCCAAAAATCACTTTATATACCGCAGATATAATATAATTCATGTAATATTGAATACATTATCTTCTAAGGTATTTGTGTATAGTATTTGTGAGAACTGTAAATCTTCTATGCTCCTAAACATAACCATCTTCATTAACTGCGCCTGGAACCTCAAAATGTCGTGTATTGGAGAAACTACTCAACTGTGAATGAATTCTTTCTGCTAAAAAGTCTTCGAGTTTGAGGGACGACACCAAATCATTCTCAGTTCTTGGTGAACTAATGCTTATTTTGAATAATAGACTCAACTGTAATTCTGTCACCCACATATCTGTATCCATGCCTAGAAACTGAGCTATCAAAGAAAGAACCAATTGGGTATTGTCATTAAAGAAGTTTATATCCAAAGGGTATGGGGTATTCTCGACTTCCAAGTCAGGTTTAAGACAAGTGGTTAAAAAGGTTTGTCAGTTCTCAGGGGAAGACTATCTATATGCAGCAATAACAGACTCTTCGGAAAAACTTTCGGACTCAATTACTTGGGACGCAAGAATTCCAAAAGAATTGCTAACGACTGAGGAATTTATGGTGCAAACAATATTAGACTTGTGGGAATTCATAATAACTCATTGGGGTTCAGAATAATTGGACGCACACCATGAAACAAACTTGGGGAAGGGCATAATTTGGTCAATGCAGAAAAGGATGAAGGATGACTGAAACACTCTATGCACATCTAGACCTTCCTTAAGCAAATATTTCACTCTTCATTTAATTTTGGGTACAGGAAACCGAACCTCTGTATCAAATACATCAAAATCCCTATCTTCCAGAGCAACTTTAACCCTAACATTGCTAGAAACTGGTTCTTCGTCCATTTAACTATTATAAATAGACTTAGATTACTAATAGCAGTGGTTATAAGGTCCTACCTGTCACCGAGAAGCTCTAAGAATGACCTTTCCTGTTGTCTCCTTCGTCTTCCACATGTCCAGAAACTTCTAACTCCGACAGCTCCAAGACACAAATGTCAACTTCACATGTCGATTGCTATATATATAACCTTTTTCTCTTATCCTTCGGTCTTCTTTCCAGCTGTCGACCTTTCTTATTCGTTGATCTCTCATGTGATGTTCTCAACCGTTAGATATGATCCCTTTTTATTGACTTGACATCCTTTCTCTATCCACTGTCGGATCATCCTCTGTGCTCTAATCTCCACTATTTATTATTAGTACCACATATCTACAAAGTGGTGTCGTGTTTCTCTAAAGTGGTTTCCATTACCACTCATCCTTCTTGAGACATAACTTGGTGTTGACACCTGTCAGGTGGTTTTATTTTCCGCAACCACCCTTGCCCTTTAACCTCCATGCTTTTCTCCAATGTGTCGATCATTTGTTACCGTTGATCAACTATGCAATGATCTAGACCATCACTTATTCCACTGCACTTACGGATTTTTGAGACTTTTATTTTAACGGTTAGATTTTCACAACATTAATCTAAACCATCCACGTGTTTCAATAGGAATTTCATCGCATAGCATGTAACATCCCGATATTTTCATAAAAATTAAAAAAAATTTAAAACATCATTAAATGTAAATTAAATTGCGAATGTAGAAATAATAAATGCTTAACAAGGCAGCATCGAATAATAAGATTTATTAATGCAGAAAACAAATTAACTACTGAGTTTCATAACTAAAAACATTTTAATGATAGCGACACGTCACACTCCTTTTAACATGCTTACTATACTGGTTTTGCTTGTTTTAATTGTAATTCGAAATATCATATGATCAGATTTTCTTGACAAGGTACTGACAATTTGTTTCTTGATGATGATGAAAGGGGTCCTACGAGGTCCCTGAGGATTACTTAGCTATGTTTAAGTAAAACATTTGTTCCTGTCCCTCTTGCGCAGATTTCAGGTAAGAGAATGTGACCACCCAAGTTTTTATGAGTAATTAAGAATTTCAAGTAGTCGTCAATGTTTGGTGAATATCTAAGTAACTCCTTGCTGTAGGTATGGATCTTTGTCCATCCTAGATATGTTGTTTTGGACATAAATACATCTTGCAAAAGTCACAATCATTTATATCTAGACTTTGTCCATTAGCGTAATTGTCAAAATGAATTACTTGTACCTATGGATTTTCTAGAATATATGCTAAGTTACAATAATCAAATGTGAATATGATACTCTTACTATCTTTTCATTTCATTAATATTACATGTAATGATTCGTGAATATTTGGACTTTGTGCAAGCCTTTAAACTACAACATAGATAAAATTTAAATTGTTATATTGCATCTATAGTATCTATGCATTTTTAATTGCATGAACAAACCTACAATTGAGATGATTTTTACTTTTATACTAACTTCATGTTTGTAATGATTTCAATAAAGAATTACAAACATCATATGAACTTATTTAAATCATTAGTCATAAAATGGAATGAACTATACTATATAATCCAACTAATATGATGTATATAATGGGACTTTATCCATTCCCTAACCTTGGAATACAAATTATATTAATTTTAAATGCTATGAATAATATGTAAGAACTATTCTATTAACAATATTTAGAATAGAGGTAATATGAATATCGTAACCCTAAGTTCAAATGCTGGCAGGTGTAAAGATGGATTATTGAAAGCTTGGAGTATGAATTACAGGAATCGATACTATGAATGGTATTGACATTTAAGTCTTCTACCTACTGTATTGATTATAACATTACGTGAATGCCTTCATGAATAAAGCAGCACGTGAAGGAGTTCACCATCATCGAGTTGTAATAAGCTATTGCTCTAAAGTCTACTAAGTTGGCATTGTCGTAGTTGGAGAATTAAATGAGTGTTTAAAGCAGTGGTTGCCCACTTTCCATTTTGTCTCGATGGTAGTAAATCTCCATCATCGATCTATGGATTCTTGAGATTGTAGTGAACCCTAACCATACCCTACAATGGTGTTGAAACATATTATGGGCATTCATTTTGCTGGTAATGGTTTAGTGTGAGGCCAAGAGGTTCTAGGGATTTGATGCATTAGAGTTTTCCCCAGGCTCGAACCCGAGACCTGTGAGCATTAAACCTATAAGTGAAAGTCATGTCTAAAGGAAGTGAGCCTTCGGTGGAGTTTTACAGTAGCTTAATGGTTTGAAGGGTCGAATCTCTGTGTAAACTTTGAGAGAGTAAAAGTCCAGGGTTCTTGTGGAAGTAATTGAATCAATTTTCGATTTGCATACAGTGGTAAAATACTACCCTCTGAAATAGGTCTCTCTCTTTCAAATGTTGGATGGATATCTTCGTTGTTCACAAATTTGCAGCAGTGTTTCTCGTAAAATGCAGGTAATGTATTTTCTAGACAATCACTAATTATTTTAAAGCATGAAGCGATATTTCTAAATCCTTATTTAACCATTTATGTTTGCTTGTCAGGTTTGCTTTCGTCGAGAGATTATTTACTTGGAACTTGATGGAGGACCTCTACGTTTCCACCGGTAAGCCTCGGTGGTCCCCTACCTCGTTGGTTCTCCTGGATTCGATTATGGTCGACGATTGAATGTTTTGACATGGTTTTGGAAATTTGTTTCGTGGCATGGTTTTCGTCCAGTATATGTAACTTTTGAAAACAATGTGGAAAACCCAGCTGCTAAGATTCTTAGCTAGCTTAGTTACTACAACTTTTTCTATATATTTTGGTTGGAAGTACCCTGTTTGAGGATGTACTTGATAGGGATAAAACCTCGTTATTTTGAATGAAACCTACAGTACTAAACTTCAATATTTAATGTGTTATGTACGATGACGAGTAAACAACTATTTTAAACATAAGTTTAAGGTTGTTATTGATTTGTCTCTGTGAAGAGAATAGATGGGTTGTGTGGTTTAGGTTTTGAATGGAAAATGGAAATACATTTTTGACTTGCAACATGATAAGGAAAAGTTGAAATGTATTTCTTGTTTAGCAGGGTTTAACCCTCGACTTCAGGATAATGTTGAAGGATTTGACCCTTGGTTTTATATTGTGTTTACAACAATGTTTTCGTGTTGAAAGGTGTTAATGTTTCAACAGTTTTGGATTTTGGCCAAGAGTCAAATATAAGTATTTTGCTATTGTAACAGTTTCGATACTGAACCAAATCTATGATCTAAATTGTTGTTTTGAAGATAAAATATATATAGGGTTTGGTCCAAGAAATGTTTAGGATGTTGAATGTGTATTCCTGTTTGATTTAAGGAAATTGTAAGTATGTTTATAATTTGAAAGTTTGATATAATTGTTAAGCATTGTATACGTCAAACCAGTTTTGATTTTGTCACGAAAAAGAAATTGATTTGTTTCTTGATCAAGGGTTCTGATTTTGATCGTAAAACAGAATGCTAAAATAATAAAAGATAGAATGTTTAGATTCTAACTATGATGAGAGCTTTTGAATAAGGAAACCCTAGTTGATAGTTAAATGAAAATATGAGAGATATTCACTGAAATAAATTTGTGATATGAAATATTTCGAATGATAAATATCTATTTATTGTTTAAATATAATAACCATGATTACAATAATATTTGCAGCTGTTAGAAATCTAGAATTAATAATGCCTGGAGCATCTGGATTTATAGCACCCTTACAATTGAAATAGAATACATGGTATTAGATTTCAATAATGGTTAGGGATAAATGAAAATATAGTTCTGTACAGAGATGAATTGTCTTTCTTTTATAACTAAGTACAGGAAAATGCTTTTTATAACTATTTATGATATACTATTCTGTTTCTGAGTTTAAACATGTAAACATTAAAATTTAAAAGAACACTACAGTATTAGTCTATCTATTCACTTGGCATTCTACCCATCAGTTATCTGATTTAATTCTACTTCCCTGTACTAGAGTACGATGCAGAAATCAACATAGGGAAAAATGCAGAGAATTCATTTTATCAATCATTTCATCTATTAAGTCATTTTCATTTAGAAAACATACTTAGGTTAGAAAGTAAAAACAATTCCTTCTATATTCTTTTGACTGTACTACTTACTGATAAATGTAAAATTTTAATTGATTGAAATAACAACAAAAACTGTAGAACCTGATAACTTGTAGGAGAAACAAACCACCCAAGGAGCCTGTTCCAACCTATTCCTGAAGACAGCCAAATTACTTGCCTTAGGACCCCCGAGCCTATTCATTGAACCACTAGGAGGAAGAGTCTGTAGAAGCCTTATTACATCAACCTGCAGTAGAATATAGATTATCCAGTCATAAAGATTCAGCAGTCAAATAGCCCTACACCAGCACCTCTGGTTTTCCTTCTCAGAATAACTAGCAGACTCACAATTGCACTCTCACATAGCCTCCCTATTCGAATCTATCAGTGATCACGTGACACACTTGAGGAGTATTTCTGCAGAAAATATTCTAGGAGCTGCCTGCTCAATTCGAACTTCCTTATGTAGGCTGCCTAGGCCTTTTAGTGGTTAATTGGTCATTAATGAGCTGACTGCTCTCTTCCACCCGCCTAGGGGATAATGCCACAAATTTAGGGGTAGTTTTCCCATAACCAACAGCTAGTGATGGAGTGCAAATGCTACCATCTGTCCCATGCCTTCTAAAAGCTTCCATTCCTCCTAGTGGGTCAGCGAACACTCATTTAATAGTTCCCTTGGGTGTTTGTCTCCTATTTTAATTTATTAAATAATAATAATCAGTAATTACAATCATCCTTGACCAAACTTGGTCATAATTACAAAACTTTGTAATTATAATTTAACATAAAGTATTTTGCAAGTAAAATAAATATTCTCAAAATTTGGGTAGGTGACATAGCATTCAATAGGTTTTGTAATACTATCTTTCTTCCTCGCGACATGCTTTAATAGGTGACATGTGGTGGGTTGTTTTGATTTTCACAACCACTTCTATTTCTAACCCCCGCTCAACTTGGACAGGTGACATCAAATGAAAGTTGTAGATCTCTTATCCACGCCCAATCAACAGCACAACTTGCCCCAGACTTAACACTTGCAATTTTTATTTTCGGACTTTATCTTTTTAGCTTCCTTTTGATCATTTTGATCAAAAAATTTCTTATTTCCTTAGTTTTTCCACCTTAGCACTTTCAATTACAAGCTTCTTTTCATACCTTAGAATTTAGTCATGAAAACAAAGACTCTATAAACTTTTCTCAGGAAACTTTTCAAGATATCCATCCATTATACATCAGTACTTGTGCTGTAAAAACTAAGTGCTAACACTGATCATACAAGTCAAACACTGTTTCATCATGGTTTGGTCAAACTGATTGTTTTGATAGAGTTACAAAAGAAGAATAAAAACTGGAAGCATTTTTTGTTTTGGTCAGGGTTTCAAACTAAGGAGGCTAACCGTGGAAATAAACCTCTGCCCAACAAACAATCTAGTTTTGTTAAAAGGTTTAAAAAGGGTCCAGTTGAAGACGCAGCAGAAGGTAATTTGCAGAAGGATAATTTGCAGGAAGACTCTATAAAGCCTGATGGTGCAGAATAGGAGCACATGTCTCAAGAAGAACATCAAATTGTCTCTAAGGATGATACAGTGGAAAATCTTGTTGTTTCTAATAAAGAAGAAGCTGCTAGTTCAATGGAGGAAAAACATAGTTATATTTTGCAAGAAAGAGACTTAGTATTAAATACTCTTGCTTCCGATACCAAGGAAGAGATATTTCATGTTCCAAATTTCAAAGCTGATGTAAAATATTTGATTGAGCTCGAAAAACCTAAATGGAGACCTAAAACTAGAGCTACGAATAAACATAGGTTTAACATGAATAGGATTTTAAATCCTAAGTTAGAGAAGGAGAAGGTGACTATTGTTCAAGATTCTTTAGGTGAAGAAGATGGAGATAACAAAAAAGATCTAAAGTTACAGTAGGTTCAAACAAGTATAGGGGAGGAGCATGCAATGATACGAGAACCAATTAAAGAATATCATGAAGTTGCAGAAGAGGAAATTTTTCCCAATATTGAACAACGAATGCGTTCAAGGGTTTCATTTTCAGAAGCAGCAGTAAGGAATAAGCATGAAGAAAACTTAATTTTCAAGAAATTTGATATTCCATTGCTATCAGATCAGAATTCAACACTACATGAAGGTCTTCAAATGGATTCAGAAATAGAAAATCTCAAGAAATCACTGCAGCAGCATAAGACACGGGTTAGATTCCTGAGTGGATCAAATGAGAGACTCATGACAAAAAATAAAAGGCTTAGAGGGGATCTTGAAGATGTAAATGCTCATTACCAGGAATTAATTTCAGTGGCTAAGGAAGCTTTAAGAAGAAAAGGAGATGTAGAGACACAAGCTGAAGAATTGACTAAGCAGATTGAAGATTTGAACAAGCAGAACAAAGTATTATCAAATAAGATTTGAGGCACGGAGACAGATCAAGATCGTCATGTTAAGAGATCTCATGCACTGGAGGGAATAACTATGCTAGCAGAAGCTGCTAAGCAGTTTTAATTGCCAGCTAGTTGCACAGTTGTTCAAGTATTCCTATATTTCATCTTGTTCATAGTTGTTTAAAGTCACTTTTTGGTTAATTAGTCTTTAGTCATTTGAAAGTTAGTTTGTATAACTGCTTAATTTAACTTTTGAATACTTTCGAAACCTGACCTAAAGAAGTGGTTATGGATACTTCATTTTGTAATTATAAAATAGGGAAAAAGATACACTATGGGGGTTGGTTTTTGTTTGGGAGAAGGGGCCTTAGGACTAATGATGCTATTTTTCACTTAGACATATACAGCAACTCTCATGTAAGTATTTTTGAAGACTGACATTTGATCTGAATATATTATATAAGCCATCTATTGACTCTTATTTTTGGTTTATGTTTATGGTTTGTTTAACCACCTGGTTGATAATTTCATTTCTGGATAAAAGTGTTTATCTTATGAATGCTTATGAATTTGTGGAACGAACTAGATTCTTATTGAATGAATGCTTATGGTTTATATATATGTTTATATCTTTACACCTTAGGTTTTCAAGATTTCTTTATGATTAGTATTTGTATATGTTTGATATTTAATTACCTCCCTTCTTGTGAATGATTCCTTCAAACAAAAATTACAAAAACAAATTCATTTTCTTTATTTTTTCTTGAGATTGTTTTAGCTTGTACCTTTGTAGTCTAGGTACAATTTCTAGCACAAACACCATTCAGGATTCTTTAGTTGTGCTCTCAACTGAATGTAAATGTAATGAAGTCCGGCTTTGAATTTTATCCTGTGGATATACACAGTTTTTATTTCCTTGATAATACGCGGAGTACACTGGATCACTTCGCATAATTTTTCATAATACGTAAACAACTGTATGTTATTCAGCCTTTGTCTGTCTGACTTTGATTTTTCCCACATGTTTGCAAACCTGGGTCCTCGACAATCTCCAATGAATACCGATACATTCTGCTGATACTTAGGATCTTTCCATCCTACAAATTCAATCAAAAATAACAACCAACTATAATGGAATGGATTTCCACCATCTTGTGTATCTCTAACGTCATATAGAAACTTGTTTAATATATAAATTTCCCAGTTATACTGGATTCCATCCTTGGCCTTCACAGTTAAGGAGATCGCAGCGGCCGGTACCTTGTTCGGTATGCATTTCCTTAGGATTCGTCTTACGAGAAGTTGAACTGTGAACCGTGTAGGTTGATCCTTGATTCCAGTTGTTGTATATCCATGGTTTTCCTTGAGTAAACAAAATCCACTCTTCATTCTCTTCGAAATCTCTTTGTCCTTGTTCTTTCCTATGAACTCAACTGCGGGATCAACACCTCTCTTGCTCAAGTGCGTGATTTGGTATATGAGATCTATGTTGATGTCAATCTTGCATTCTAACCACAAGTATCCCTGGTGCGTACATGAAAGTAGTTGTTGAGGTGTATTTACTGTCCTAAGGAATCACCAAAATATTTAATTATCGACCAGGGTTGGTAATCTTAGAGTTGTGGCACAGCCGAGGTAGAATGGGGCCTATGTTTCGGCTCGACAAACCTTAGAAAATGTTTAATAAAGAGAAGATCGAAAGATCTTTCAAAATGAAAAACCGAGTCAAACTTCAGAAAAAACAATAAAGGACCTAATTAAACCAATAGATCAGAATAGTATCAAGCTATATTACTCTACTCTAGGATAAAACAATGGAAGAAGAACAAATACTGACAAAAAAGAAAACTACTTGTTATGAAAATGGAAACTACTTGACTAACAACAAAAACTACAAACTACTTAGTGAATTCAACAACTACTTATGCATTCAATTAACACTTTCAAGACGACACTAAAGTATCTAATTCCATTCTCCCTGATGTTGTATGTCAAATGTGATAGGAACTGGGGTGAATGTATCGTAATGACTTTCAAATGTAACAACAAAACAAAATGGAAGTAAATCTAATCTAATTTCTACAAAGAGACCAATTACAATTAACTTTAAACATTATGATCTATCTTCTGTCCATAAGCAAAATGATGTAAAAATAATGAAATCTAGAAGTAAGTAGAAAACTTAATAAAGATATTTACTTGAACTGAATTTTATTTGGAGGCAAGTAGAAAACTTGATAAAGATATTTATTTTTGAACCAGACTCTATTTCATGAACATATTCATTAGTTGTAAGAATGGGAAAATTGATCCTATGTTTTAATGAAGAAACTATCAAAATTGAGATAACTTGGAGAATGAAATTATTAACTCTTATTTGAAATAAACCTTAAGAACATACAATAAATTATACTAAGAATAGAACTGATAGATTCTAGAGCAGTAACCTATTAGCAAATCAATCATGAAAGACGTGACTTGGAAAAGACAGTTAAAGAAAAGTTAAGGGAGATGAAATGGAAATGAAGAACAATGACAAAACTTAATTAAAAATCTTTGTAATGTAAAACAAGATCTCAATTACAGTTAAGAATGCTAATTAAAATCAAGAAACATTACAGTTGAAAAAGAAACTGAATTCTTAATAAGCATAAAACAATGCAGAAAGGATGAAAGTCCGAATGACGATCCAGATGACTGTCTGAATGACAGTCCGGATGGAGGAAAACAATTTAAACTAAGGAAAGAAGCAGTTTGAATTATCTTAACTACCAGCTGGCTGATGCATATGATCCTACAGTGCAAGAAGTCAGTGAGAAGACTGTTGAGAAGCTAAGATAGAAAGAGATAACCTATTATAATCATTGTTTAAAGAAAGAAACTATTTATATGGCCTAATCAAACAAAACTGAGATATGAATAAGGCTTACTACAGCTACAGGAAAAGAACCAACAAAACTAATTTTAATTATAAACTAAACCTGAAACAATAACTAACTAAACTCTATCTAATTGCAAAAGACTGAGAGCAAGCTATCTAATCGCAAAAGACTGAAAGCAAACTATAAACACTATGCTTGGTTGACCATTATCAGTTTTGGAAAAGCAAATCAAGTTAGCAACAAAATAAAGATTACAGAAAAATAAGGAAATGACATATACAGGAAAACATAATTAATTACATATACATGAAAATGAACTATTTACTTGCAGAAAGGAAAATACAAAACTATACATAAAAAGCTCCGGTTGATGAGGAGCCCTTCCCAGCAATCAAAGATTGGAACTAAATCAACTTAGTCACCAACAGCAGAATATTAATAGTGAAATTCAGGAGCTTCCATTAACTGAGAAAACTATACAACGTTTCTATGAATTACTTAAATGCCTATATCTATTGTGTTATAAATCATCTATTTTTCTGTTTGCATTTCTCCAAAGGAGACGTCTATTTATAAGTTTACAATGAGAGAGAGGTTCGACATAGTCGACCTCTCTAAAAATAGAATTCTTAATGTATATACAACGACTGCTTGGTGGTTGACAATGTTGATGTATATGTAACTTTAGAATGTATTTCACCTATGTATTTCATCTCTGTATATTGTACTCCTATAGAGATGTGTTATTCCTCTATACATAAGTGTCGTCATTTGTATTGACAAGTGTCGCAAGTGTCGTAACTTGCCAATGGGTTAATAAACCACCATGTGTGGGGTCAGCCTTGATTAAGTTAACCATGGGTTATTAGGCTAAGCTAGACAAGTCGGCCCCACTGGTTTATTGGGCAGGACAGGACAAGTATAAATAAAGATCGAGAGATCTCTATTTGATCATTCAATTACTCACTCTTCCATCACTCAGAAAGTGGCACACATGTGAGGAGGAGGATCATCTACTAGGAGAAGACTATCTCTGTGTACTTTGGTTGTATTATTTCTCTATCTATCTTTGAGGAAGTTGTGGGGTTTTTCACCTTAGGGTTTTCCCCACAATAACTCTGTGTGTCTATTGTCTCATATGTTTGCATCTTGTTATGATTGGCATGCTTGATATGATTGATATACTTGATATGCTATACATGTTATTCTATCAGTAAATATACTATAGTATATTGAATTAATGCTCAAAAATTAACATGGTATCAGAGCTTCCCTGAGAAGAAGACATTGTGCAGTGGCGGAAACTAGGGTTTCTTGTTTATTGGGTTTCTCTCCACAGATTTTGGAAAAGAAATATGATAGATTGACTCTCCTCAGCAAGGTGAATCTTTCTGTCCAATCAAAATTCAATTCTGAGCACTTTCAGTTTTGGCCCTAAAAATTAGGATTTCCACAAAAATAGGAATTTCTGAAATCTGAAGACATAGCTGGAAGCTCCTTGAAAAAATCAAAGTTTAGAGCTTTGGATCGAGATTTTTGGTTGGGTAAAACTCCGGAAAACTTAAACCCTAATTCAGGGTCCTCCCTAGTGAATCCGAGAGATTGAAAAGCATTTCTGAAGGGTGAAACTTTGCATTTTTCAAATTCTGAGTATACCAGGATGATTAGCTCATCAAGGAACATCTTTCTATCCTTTCAGAAAGTTGAAATTCACATTTTGAATTTTTAGGGTTTCTCTAACAAACCCTAATCTGGGACCAGATCCAGTTTTTAGCAATTCAAGTGGTAAGACCTATCTCTTTTCTATTTTCATTTGAAGTACTCTTTAAGATGTCTCGCCACACCAAGATTGAGGATAAGCTTGAAGGGAATGATAACTTCCAAGCCTGGAAGTATAGGATTGGGTTAATCCTCGAAGAAAATGAATTGGACACCTACATTAGTTCTGAGGTCCCTATTCCAGAGGATGAAGAGGCCAAGGCATTGCATAAGAAGAACTTGGTCAAGGAAAAGATAATCATTGTTGATTCTATCAAAGACCATCTCATTCCACATATGTCATCTTTGAAGACACCCAAGGAGATGTTTGACTCTTTGACCAAGCTATTTGAAGGGAAGAACATAAATCGGAAGATGACTCTACGGAATCAATTAAAAGGGGTCAAGCTGTTGAATGGAGAGACCATTCAATCCTACTTCTCTAAGGTATCTAAGATCAAGGAACAACTTGAAGTAGTAGATGAAGTAGTGGAGAATGGTGAAATTGTTATGACCACTTTAAATGGCCTACCTAGGTCATAGGATTCCTTCATCCAAAGAATTTGTGCAAGAAGGAAGTTGATATCCTTCAGTAGATTGTGGGATGAATGTTCACAAGACGTGTCTAGGCTAATAGCCCGAGAAGAAAAGATGGGGAATGAAAATCAAGCACTCACAGCACATACCAGGAAAGGTAAGATCAAGAAGGAGTTATCTCATAATAGAAGACCTTCACACCACCACCATAAGAAATATCTCAGATGCTTCACATGCAATGAGAATGGACACTTTGCGGTAGATTGTCCCAAGAAGAAGAAAGACAACAACAACTTCAATAAGAAGAAGAAGAACAACAAAAGAAGATATCATGCTCATGCTGCCGAGGATGATGAACCTCCCAAGAAGAAGGCTAGAGCAGAAAGTGATGATGATGACTCATCAAGTGAAGATGAATATGTTCTAATCTCTGCTCTCACAGGTACTATCTCTCATGGTTGTAATGATTGGCTTATTGACAGTGGAGCTTCCAAACACATGATTGGGTTTAAAGAATCTTTTCCAAATCTATCTGAACATGAGTCACCCCATAAGGTAAAACTTGGGGATGACTATCAATACACTATCAAGGGAAGTGGTGAAGCCTCCTACAACCTAGACTCTGGGAAGTATTTGAAGATGAAAGATGTTTTATATGTACCTGGGATCAAGAAGAACCTAGTCTCCATATATGCATTGGATGCAAAAGGCATGAGGGTTGCATTTGTAGATGGCCAAGTCCTTATGCGGCCAAAAGGTAAAACTATAGATGATGCAGTGTTGATTGGAGAGCAAGAGGGAGGATTGTATAAATTGAAGGGACAACCTAAACATGCCATGGTACATGAATCCATGGAGCCAAGTGAACTTTGGCATAGAAGGCTTGCTCATGTGCACTATAGAGCACTACCAATTGCAAGAAAAGTTGTAGAGAGTCTTCCTGAAATCAATACCAAACATGAAGGGGTTTGCAAAGGATGTGCAAAAGGAAAGAACGTAAAGAAGGCATTTCCGAGCAGTGAAAGCAAGGAAAAAGGAATCTTGGAAATCATCCACTCTGATGTATGCGGTCCGATGTCATCCAGTTCTCTGAGTGGGTATGTTTATTATGTCTCTTTCATCGATGAATTCTGTAGGAAGACTTGGGTTTACTTCTTGAAGAACAAGGATGAAGTGTTTGATAAGTTCAAGGAATTCAAAGCCTTGATGGAGAATCAAAATGATAAGCAGATCAAAACATTCAGATCCGACAATGGCAGAGAATTCACTTTAGGTGACTTCAAGAAGCTATGTAATGATTCATGGATTAATAAGGAGTTGACTACTCCCTACAATCCACAAGAAAATGGAGTTACAGAAAGGAAGAATCGAACAATCATGGAAGTAGCATAAGCAATGCTGCATGACCATGATTTGCCTATGCATCTATGATCAGAAGCAACTAGGACATTTGTATATGTGCAGAACAGAACACCACACAAGATATTGGACAACAAGACACCAGAAGAGGTCTTCTCTAGTAAGAAGCCTGAAGTCAGCCATCTCATAATATTTGGTTGTCCAGTATACACTCATGTCCCAAAGGAAAAGAGGACCAAGTTAGATCCTTCAGGAAAGAAGGGTATCTTTGTGGGTTACAGTGAAAGCTCGAAAGCTTACAGAATATACTTTCCAAGGTTCAAGAAGATTGATGTCAGCATGGATGTAACATTTGATGAAAACTCAGCATTCATCAAATCAAGGAAAACACTTGTTGAAGATCATGAAGAACCAAAGGAAACCATATTTCAAGACACTACCATGACTGAAGCAATTCCAGATGCTGATCGTGAAATTGAAGATCCGTAAGAACCTATAGATCCACCTCATGAGAACGACTCTCACAAGAGGAAACATGCATGGGCTAGAGAGCTCATTCAAGATGCAGAAAGATATGGCATTCCAGAAGAAGAACATAGAGAAAAGAAGAGAACTAGATCACATACCAACTATGTTGCTTTACTCTGTGATATTATGAACAAAGAACCTTCTAGTTATGAAGAGGCAGCAGAAAAGAAAGAATGGAAGGATGCCATGGTCGAGGAATATCAGTCGATCATGAAGAATGATGTTTGGGATGTTGTCCCAAGACCTGAAGGGAAGTCTGTTGTGACTTCCAAATGGATCTACAAGACCAAGCATGCTGCAGATGGCATCATAGAGAAATACAAAGCGAGATTTGTAGCTCGTGGCTTCTCCCAAAAAGAAGGAATTGACTATGAAGAAACTTTTGCTCCTATAGCCAGATACACTTCCATTAGATCAGTACTTGCTCTGACTGCAATGATGAAATGGAAGATACACCACATGGATTTCAAGACTGCTTTCTTGAATGGTGAAGTCGAGGAGGAAGTGTATGTGGAGCAGCCACTTGGGTTTGAGACACATGACAGGAAGTCATATGTGTGCATATTGAAGAAAGCCTTGTATGGCTTGAGGCAAGCTCCCAGAACTTGGTATGGTAGGATAGACAGCTTTCTATCCAGTTTGGGCTTTACCAAAAGTAAAGCGGATTCCAACCTTTACTACAAGGTTGAAGAAGGCAGTCCCGTGATACTACTCTCGTATGTTGATGATCTGTTTGTAATAGGTGAGGATAGATTAATTGCCGATACAAAGAAGAAGCTTGATGCCGAGTTCGAGATGAAGGACTTGGGGATGATGCACTATTTTCTAGGCATGGAGGTGTGGCAGAGTGCAGATGGGATATTCATTGGACAAGGGAAGTATGTAGTAGAGATCCTGAAGAGGTTCGGGATGATGGATTGCAAAGCCATGGCCATACCTATGTCATCGAACCTGAAGATTTTGTGCGATGCTTCATCTGATCTAGTTGATGTCATGATGTATCCTCAGATGATTGGGTCCTTGATGTATCTGACGAACACAAGACCAGATATTTGTTTTGTAGTGAACACATTGAGACAATTCCTGATAGATATGAGGAGTGTTCACCATTAGAGAAATTTTGAGGTCAAAAAAGGGCCTCAAAACAAAGAAAATGTACTATAAAATACAACCAATCACATTCTAGTAGATGACATCATCCCCCTTGGTGAGGTGGCATTGCATGAGTTAAGAATGCTTATTTGTCAAATTTTCTATGGTGGATGAAAACACATAGTTAACCAAGGTAGTGGTGTAAGTACTTTTAAGTCATAAAGTAAAGTACTCATAATGATTGTCTTTTCATAAAATAATATTATTGTCATTTTCAAGTAAAGTACTCATAATGAATGTCTTTTCACACTTTCACATAAAATAATATTATTGTCATTTTCAAGTGAAGTACTCTTAATTCATAAAGAAAGTCCTTTCACATTTTTTTATAAAATAATATATTATCATTTTTATGTTTTTAATTTTAAATTATATATTCACTCCATTCTATTTAATAACATAATGTCAAACTAATAAAGAATAATAATAGATTTAATAAATAATAATAATAATAATAATAATAATAATGCAATGTGGATTATAATAATATTATTCACATTTTACATGTAAATAAATTCTCAATTAAATTACATTATTAAATTCATGAGAAAAGTACTAAATATAAAAAGTCAACATAAAATTTTAAAAAAAGCTCTTAAAAATGTTTTTTATTATTTAATTTATTTTGCAAGTTCAAGACAAATAAATGTTAAAGGACAATACATTTTTGGGAATTTACAATGAATCTTAGTCACATCAATGTAGACTTATTTTATTAATTTTATTTCTAGTGAATTTTGAAAAGTAACTCAACCATGGTTATTTATATTGTGCATAGAAAATAGTGTGGGAGGTGACTTGTCATATATACCTACCCCATAAAACCCCCAATTCATAATATTTTAATATATCTCATATTTTTGTAGTACATCTCTTAGGAGGCCCTTTTTTGACCTCAAAATCTCTCTAATGCTGGTTGCTGTAAATAATATTCTGAGGTACTTGAAGGGTACAGTTGATTATGGACTCAAGTATGATGCGAATCAAAATTTTAACCTATAGGGCTATGTTGATTCGGACTGGGCAGGTAGTGCTGCAGATAGGAAGAGCACATATGGGTGTTGCTTCAGTATGGGATCAGGTGTGATCTCTTGGTTTAGCAGGAAGCAATCCTACGTAGCACTGAGTACAGCTGAGGCAGAGTATGTTGCAGCTTGATCGGCTAGTTGTGAGGCAGTATGGCTGAGGAAGCTACTGTCTGAGTTATTTGATCTCCCATTGGATGCTACTGGTATCTTTTGTGACAACCAGAGTTGTGTGAAGCTATCTAAGAACCCATTGTTCCACGATAGGTCGAAACACATTGAGATCAAATATCACTATATCAGGGATATGGTGCAGAGAGGAGCAGTGAAGCTCCTGTATGTTGCAACGGATGAGCAGGTTGCAGATGTTCCGACGAAACCACTAGCTAGAGTGAAGTTCGAGTACTTCAGAGAGAGGCTTGGTGTTCTTCATATTGAAGACACTTCGAGGAAGAAGTGATGGAGACATTTGCTGGAGCCATTCCAAGCATGGTGAGAGGAGGATCCTTCCCATGGCTGTGGATATAAGCACTGGATGATGAGCATCAGGACGACGCTCCAGTTACTGCTCTGTATATGCATCATGTTGGATGCTTGGATATGATCAGTTGGATCATTTATATGTATATGCATCATGTTGGATGATGGATATGATTAGTTGGATCATTTGTATGTATGTATGCATCATGTTGGATGCTTTGTATGATCAGTTGGATCATGTGTATGTATTTGTAGATGTATCAGGTGGATACATTGTATGATCAGGTAGATCATGTATGTTGATATGTATCAGGTATGATTAGGTGGATCATGTATTTGTATATGTATCAGGTGGATACATTGTGTGATTAGGTAGATCATATATGATGATATGTATCAGGAAGATACTGTGTATGCATCAGGTGGATGCATTGTATGATCAGGCTGATCATAGATGATGAGCTTTAGGATGTTGCTCCAGATAACATGCATCAGGATGATGCAGTGATGATGATCAAGATGATCATGTGTACATCAGGATGATGTATGTGGCCGTGGACAGGTTGTACAGATGAGCATATAAGTAGACCTGGGAGATCCGACAGGTAGAGCTATGTGCTTGTAATAGCATGGGATGCTCTTTCGAGGCATTGCTCTAGGAGGACATATAAGTAGACCTGGGAGATCCGATAGGTAGAGCTGTGTGCTTGTAACAGCCTGGGATGGTCTTTTGAGGCATTGTCCTATGGCATATAAGTAGACCTGGGAGATCCAATAGGTTGTGTTGTGTGCCAGTAATAAGTTCCGGGATTCTCTTTTGTAACATCTCGATAATTTCATAAAAATTTAAAATTTTTAAATCATCCTAGAATGTTAATAATTGTAAAATGAAGAAATAAATAATGTTTATTCGGTAGTAATAATGATTACGTCATAACAACAGGAACATCTTAACTATAGTGACCTTTGACTAAAGATGTTTAGTGTCAGTGATACGTCAAAAATCCAAGATAATTGATTACGATATTAGTTTGATTGTTTTTTTTAGTTTAACTGAATTTTTAAAACACATATGAGATAGAGTTATCCGTGACAAGGTGCTGACAGTTTTAATTTCTGGATGGTGATGAAAGGGGTTCCTCGAGGTGCACTGAGGCTTACTTAGTTGTGAAGCTAAAGCATTGTACCTATCCTTCATGCGCAAATTCACAGGTAAGAGAAAAGAGACAGAACAAATGTTAAGAGTATTAATTAAGATTTTTCAATGGTCGTCAATGTCTTGGAAGAAAATTCTATGTGACTCCTTGCTGTAGGTATGGATCCTTGTCTATCCTAGTTATGATGTTTGAATATATATTTATCTGGAAAGGGTTGTAAACTTCAATGAATACTTCTTTCAGGAATGAAATGGTCAAGGAGATACTTTTACCTATGATTTTCTATGCTACAAGCTAAGTTACAAAAACTAAGTATTACAACGATGCTCTTATTATCTATTTGAACCATTAATGTAAAATGCATAGATCTATGGATATTTTTTTTGTGCAAGATTTTAAACTATGCATATATACCATATGAATGTTATGATGTAATTATACCTTTAATTTGATTCTACTATAATTTTTGTAACGAAATAAACTATGTACAAACAATATAAAAATTCTAACTATGAAGTTCTAATTGTATTAACATATACATTATATATATATACTATATATGATTCCTTTGAGAATTATGTGAATTAAACGATGGTGCAAACTATATAAAAAAATTTGATGGAATGTATCACATATTCGATAGTCGACCTATATATAACCAAATCATTCAACACAACTTTGATATTTTAAACTATGGACGATATGAAATGCATTTAATGTTGATACCTTGACCTGGCAAATGAAATGATGGAGTAACAAAAGCTTATGGTACGATACTGATTGCATCGTTTCCAGGGTTGGCTCGACATTTAAGATATCTGACTAAGTCATTGAATGTGGTGATGCATGGATGCCTTCATGGAGGAGGACACGTGAAAGTTTTCAAACTTTAATTGGATTTGTCGAGCTGTAGCAGGCTTGATCTGTAGTCTTCCGAATTGGTGACGTTGATAAAACGTTTCTCCTCCGAGCTAAATGCCGTGTTGTCCCTTGGTAACGGTGTTGACATCGTCGTGGTTGTAATGATATGGAGTATTAAATGTGGTAGTTGTCCACCCTCCAACATGCCCAGCTGGCAACAATCTTCACCATTGATTTGTGAATCTTTGAGATTGTAATGGAAACCCTAAACATAACCTACAAGGCGTTGAAAACATTTTCTTGGCAACGTTTCAATGGTAGTGGTTTGGAAAGGGGGAGCCGATCGGACGAGTGGTCCTAGGGTTTGATTTTTTTACCCTTCGTCAGGCTCGATCTTGAGACCTATGTGTGACATTCCTGCAAGTGAAAGTGATAGTCATCTTTGGTAATCGGTGGGGGGTTTACAGGATCGAACTCATGATCTAGGAACCCATAACTTGTAAGTGTTTGTTTTTAATTATACTGCCGAGTCTCGCTGGAAGCGAAAGTAGTTGGTCATGGGTAGATTGAGTCTTAAGCTGGAATGTTGCATAGGTTGAAAGGGAGTTTGTTCAGGGTCTTAGTGAAGTAATGGAAACGTTTTCGAATGTTAAGCTGCAGTTACTTAATGTTCTCAGGGCTGGAACTTTCTTCTCCCGAGCTGGATGGTGGCTTGTCAACTTCTTTTTGCAGACGAGTCTTTTCACATGAAGGTAAGAAATTCTTCTAACCAAACACTATTATTGTAAAAGCCTTCATACTTGTATCCAGTAACTTGTTTTAATCACTGCCGTTGTTGTGACAGGTTGGCCTTCATTGGAGGATCATTCACTTGAAGATAGAGGAGGGGCCCTGCTTGTCCACCAGTAAGCCTTGGCGTTATCCTTACCTCATTGGTCATCCTACGAAAGGTGTTTGACATGGTTCTAAGTGTTTGGATTTTTGGCATAGTTTTTTCCCAAGGGATTTATGGACAGCAACACTATGTGCTCATCTATTATGGTGTTGGCTTAGTGTGTTTGATGCAGCGTCTGTTATGAACGTTAGTGGAAATGGTTCTCTTTTTTTTTTATGTAGACCCTAAGGGGATAAACCCTCATTATTTTGGTTGCTACTTAAAGTTTTGAACTTCAAGGTTTTCTGTGTATGTTTGGAATCCCAATCGTCGATAATGTGGTTTGATGACGAATGTTGTTTATGGAAAACGTCTCGGTGAGTCAAAAAGATGGACGGTGTGATCTAAGTGTTGAATGAAGAACTATAAACTTTCAATTTCATGTTGTATCATGTCTTTGTCTTTTTCTAAAATGAATGGAACTGTTTCAGGTCAAATGTTTCCATTTGTTTGGTTGTCTTCTAGCCTAGGAAATATTAATGATATAGAGATAAGAATGGAAATGTGGATCTGCAGAAAGTAGAAAAGGTAGTAATAGTTGTTATCCAGCTAAATAGTTTATACTTTGGTTTATACAATAGTTTCTATATGCTAAGGGTTTTCAATGCCTATCTAGCACTCGCATATAGGTTTTAATGTTTAATGAGAATGAGGCCGAGAGCCGAGACTTCATGTTTTCAGTTTGGAATTAAAAAAAATATATATATATATAGAAGAATACAGTATTTTTTGAAAACAAATGATAACAAGATAGAACATTCGGATTTTAGCTATGATGTAAGCTTGGAAAAAGAAAACCCTAGTGCTAGTTTTAAAAGAACATGAGATATCTTGACTGCAATAACCTTCTGATATGGAAAATAAGTATCTACTTGTCATTTGAATAAATAACTCTGATTTCAAGAGTTCTTGCAGCTGTTAGAATTCTAGAATAAATAAATTCTAATACATAGTGCCTGAAACGTCTGATATTCAAAACATATTTGCAAGGAATACATGGTAATAAGTTTGCATCGATGGTTGGTGATACATAGATCTGTAATTTTTTTTCTTTTACAACTAAGTACAGTAGAATACTTCCTGTAATTACTTATTATATACTATTGTGTTTTCTAATTTTAAAACATGCAAGTGACAGAATTTTAAAAAATGCTACAGTCTGAATCTATCTATTCACTTGTAATTTTGCCCATCAATTATCTAATGTTAATTCTACTTCCTGTACTACACTACGATGCAGAAACCAGCATGGGGAAAAATACAATGAAGTTATTTTATCAATCATTTCATCTATTCATCAATGTAAAACAAAATCCACCACCTTTAATGAAAAAAAACAAGGGTAATAGATATAGAAAGTAGAACCTGAACTAGTAGATAAGAGAACAGATACCCAAGTAGCCTGTTCCTCCCAACCTACTCCTAAAAACAACCAATAAGCCTGCCTTACGACCCCCAATATTGTTCACTAAACCACCAGGAGGAAGAAACTTAGAAGCTTAGGTCCTCAATCTTGCAACAGCAAGTAGTTTATCCAGTCTTACAGACCCAGCAGTCAAAGAGACCTGCACCAACACCTCTGGTTTCCCTTCTCAAAAATATTTTGCAGACTTACATTTGCACTCTCACCTAGCCTCCCTACTTCGAATCTCTCATTCATCACCTGATGCACATGAGGAATATTTCTGCAGAAAATATTGTAAGAGATCCCTGCTCAATTCGAATTGCCTTATATAGGCTGCCTAGGCCTTTTTGTAGTTAACTGGTCATTAGTGAGCTACCTTCTCACCTCCCTCCACCTGGAGGGGGAATGCCACAATTTTAGGGGTAGTTGTCCCATACCAATAGCTAGTGGTAGAGTGCAATTGTTGCCATCTGTCCCATGCCTTCTAGCAGCTTCCATTCCTCCTAGTGGGTCAGTGAAGATTATTGTAACAGTTTTCTTGAGTGTCTGTCTCCTATTTTAATTTATTAAAAAATAATAATGAGTCATTACAGTCACCTTTGACCAGCTTTGTTCATAATTACAGAACTCTGTAATTATTATTTAACATAAAGTATTTTGCAAAATTTAAAATAAATATCCTCAAAATTTAGGTAGGTGACATACACCCCCCCTTAAGTCTCAACATCGTCCTCGATGTTGCTTTATTCACTCTCTGAGTGTTCTTGGAATAGAGTTGGGTATGCGGCCCGCATACTACTTTCCAACTCCCAAGTTTCCCCTGCTGGGCTAAAGTGCTTTCGTTGCACTTTTACTTGTCCGACGGTGCGATTCCGGAGTAGAGTTTCCTTCCTTGTGAGGATACAGTCTGGTTCCACCGGAAAATCACCATCTTGTTCCACCTGAACATCATTCCAATTTACAACATGAGTAGCATCGTGCACATATTGCTTTAACAAAGAAATGTGAAAAACATTATGTATCTTGAGATTTGAGGGCAAGGCCAATTGATATGCCTCGGGTCCAGCCCTTGACAAAATTTCGAAAGGGCCACAATGTAAAGTTAGTCACAGCAGATCTAATGAACAAATAAATCAGTCACAACAGATGAACATAGAAGAAATGGTGCAAAACTGTGCAAAACATGCAGCAGTGCTCTCTATCCCAGAAAGGGTGAATGAATTACAATACAAACTGTCACAATGGACAGAGCAATTCGAATTGCCTAAGGAGGTCATTCGAATCACTGAATGGAGTAGCTTGACTCAATCTAGGAGTCCTCATCAATCATCGGTGTTTCTCATCAATCACAACAACCAGTCATCCAGGTGTCAAGCTGAGTCTAACTGATCATAATAAATGTAACTGAAGTGTGTAGCACTGATATAGGATCTGGAGGCTCAGTGGGGGCGCATGGGAGGCTAACTGGAGTCAGAGCAAGTCACCTAATCGAACTGGAGGTCAATCAGAGGTGAAACAGTCAGTCAGGAGTGAAATCGGAGTGAAATCAATCAGAATCGGAGCTAACTGAATGTAACTGGAGTGAATCTGCAGTGGTAGGTGAACAAGTGCGCCCTTCTCTGTCAGTAGGTGAGAAGAGGGCGCCTTTCAGCTTAGGAGGGCTAAAAATCTGTGGAAAGTGGCTCCCGGGTGCTAGAAGAAGGTGGATAAGGTGCTGGAGGCATCAAACTGGTGACTGGACTGCATATCCTGAAATAGATCATGCAAGATCCTGAAGTAGATATGTATCCCGAAATAGATGATCCTGAAATAGATATGTATCCCGAAATAGATGATGGATATCCGAACACCCCCCCTCAATCTAGACTATGATGTGCCAACTAAAATAATGTGGGGCCCTGGTAACTAAGACCAAAGGTCACCCCAATACAATAATCCAAAAAATGCTGAAAAATAAACTAAGTGAGGAAAGAGGGAAAACCCAGTGGGAAGAAAGCCCCCCCTCAAGTCTAAAGCATAATAATGAATCAATCTGTCTCCACCATGATGGAACTCACCCCCAACAGTGAACGGAGGTAAGAGAACTTCTTCTCAGTGAAGCTCTTGGTGAAGATGTCTGCAATTTGCTCATCGGTAGGGCAATATTGCAGAATGATGGTGCGGTCATGCACCAACTGTCGAATGTAATGCATATGAATCTCAATGTGCTTGGTCCTCTACCGCTGAACTGGATCTGTGGAGATCTTGATAGCACTTTGATTGTCACAAAATAGGACAGTCGAAGTAGTGCCACCAAAACCAAACTCGGAAAGAATACCCTGCAACCAAACTGCCTGAATGCAGGCATTGACTGCCCCTCGATACTCTGCCTCTGCTGAAGAAAGTGAAATGGCTGCCTGCTTTTTGCTGGACCAGCAAATAGCACCATGACCAATCATGAAAACATAACCGGAAGTGGACTTCCGATCAATGCTATCACCTGCCCAATCTGAATCAGTAAAACCAATGAAATCTAGCTCAGAATCTGCAGCATAATGTATGCCAAACTGTCTCGTACCTTGCACATACTGCAAGATCCGCTTGGCTGCTCGCCAATGAAGCTCATGTGGCTGCTGCATATATCTTGACACGGCACTCACGACATATGAGATATCAGGCCGTGAATGTGTCAAATAAAGTAGTGAACCAATCAACTGTCGATACATACTGCAATCTGCAAGCGGTGTGGAATCTCCCTCCTCAAGACTGATTCCTGAGAGGAATGGGAACGAGGCTGCCTTACATTCAGCCATATTAAACTTCAATAACAGGTCGGAAGCATATTTTTGCTGAGATATAGTGATCCCATCGAAATTTTGAGCTATCTCCAAGCCCAAAAAGTGACTCAGCAAGCCCAAATCGCTCATGTCAAAAGCTAGATTTAAGGCAGTTTTTAGCTTGTTTATTGAAGTAAGTGTGCTACCAGTAATAAGCAGATCATCAACATAAAGTACAATAACCAACAAATTACCTTTAACTCGCTGAAGATAGACATTCGGATCAGATTTGCATCTTTGGAAATTCTGAGAAAGAAGGAAGGAGTCCATCTTTGCGTACCAAGCTCTTGGGGCCTGTTTTAACCCGTACAAAGACTTCTTCAATCTACAAACCAATGATGGATCTGATGTATAACCCTCTGGCTGCTGCATATAGACCTCTTCAGCAAGGTCTCCATGTAAAAATGCACTCTTCACATCCATGTGATGCACCTCCCAGTGCTTGTATGCGGCAATAGCTAAAACAAGGCGGATGGAATCCATCTTTGCAACCGGTGCAAAGGTCTCTGTGTAGTCCACTCCTTGGACTTGGGAAAAACCTTTTGCCACCAACCTTGCTTTATATTTGCTGATAGTGCCATCAGCAGCAACTTTAGTACGGTAGACCCATTTACACTTCACTAATTTTCTTCCAGGTGGAAGAGAAACTAGCTCCCATGTATTGTTCTTTTGAAGAGAACTGTACTCTTCATCCATGGCATCTTTCCATCTCGGATCTCGATGGGCTGAATAATATGATTGGGGATCTGAACCAGCCATCAAATAACAAATCTCAGGAAGAAATGGATCAGCAATAGAAAGAGCCATACCTGCCCTTTGAAAGTCTCCTCTTGTTCGTCTCGGATCAGCAGGATTTCCAAGATTCGAACCAGCAGATTGTAGAGTATTTTGGGCCCACTTTGGTAACTGAGGGAGATCTGAATGGTCGGATTCCGAACCTGATATGTCATGATCATCATATGCTGATACAATATCAGAAATATCAGAACTCATACCTTCATTATCGCTGCTCGAATCTTCTTCTGGTGAAGGCGGTGAATCGGCAGTTTTCTCCTCAACTAGTTGCAATTCTTGAAGCGGTTCTTCAAACTGCACACTGCGCTCTATGAATATCTTTTTAGATCTGATATCCATGAGTTTATATGCTTTTGATTCTTCCCCATATCCTATCAATATGCACTCGATACTTTGTGGATCCAAAGCTCGTCTCTTCTCAGAAGGAATTCTAGCCCATGCAGTAGAGCCAAAAACTCTCAAATTTGACACATCCGGTTTGTGACCAAAGAATGCTTCGAAAGGAGTCATACCTTTCACGGATGAATGTGGAACTCGGTTCTGTATATATGCAGCAACATTGATTGCTTCAGCCCAAAGATTTGCAGCCAAACCTTTTGATTCAATCATGCATGTAGCCATCTCTTTCAGTGACCGGTTTTTCCTTTCCGCTACACCGTTCTGCTGGGGTGTGTAGGGAACTGTATGTTGGATCTTGATTCCGCTTTGGGCACAAAGTTGCAGCAACTCGGACTTGATATATTCCCCACCATTATCAGATCTAAGAGCTTTGATCTTGCTCTCAGTGGTGGTCTCAACAGAAGCCTTAAAATCCTTGAATTTTCCAAGCACTTCTGACTTGTTTTTGAGAAAGAATACCCATGTAAAGCGAGAATAATCGTCAATAAATGTCAAAACATACCTTGAACCATTTAATGACATATGGGGCAGCGGACCGCTGATATCAGAATGGATCAATCCCAAAATAGTAGAGGCTCTGCTAGCCTTGCCGCGGTCGAATCTGTGCTCGGGGTGCTTCCCAATAATGCAACTGGAGCATATTCCCTTCGAGGAACGGAGTTGTGGAAGCCCATCAACCATGGATTTATTTGATAGCAGCAGCAAATACTTATAATTTAGATGTCCAAATCTTTCATGCCAAAGCCTACTAACCTCATTACCATGTGTGCGAAGAGCAGTGGGCTTTGCAAGCGGAATAAAGTGCGAAAACTCATAACATTTAGCAGTGTGGTTTGCCTTTCCAACCGCAACTAGTCTTCCACTTTTGATATCAGAAATTTCAACTGTATTAGGGCTGAATGTGACTTTCTTTGGATCACCAGTATGTGTCATTTGATACACAGAAAGGAGATTCGAAGCTAAGGAAGGCACATAGAGAACATTCTGAAAGCATCCATGATCTACATGAATCGTACCTTTGCCCTTTGAAGAAATTTTTGAGTCATCTCCCAAATGGATGGGGATGGAGCTGTTTGGATCGAATGAGGAAAAAGAATCAATATTTGCAGCCATATGATTTGATGCACCCGAATCTATCAAGAGAGTGGGCTTCGAAACCGTTGCCATGAGTGCTTGTCCTCTTTCATGATCGTCATTCCGATCCTTCTTCCTTGCACCGTCAGGAAGGGTTATGTTGTTCTTTTCCAAAAGGAGGGCCATTTGATCTATAGTCTTCTTCATACATGAACTTTCGGGATGAAAGCCACGGTTACAATAAGTACATTTAGATTTTTGGTTACCTTCTTTGCCCTTTTGCTTGGATTTCGAACTGGATGGTGCATCCGTTTGCTTGCCTTTGTCTTTTTGCTTGTGAGGCTCGAATTTGGGCTTCTCCTTCTTTAGCTTTCCTTTACCATTCGAAATCTTGGGTCCTTGAACAAATAGGGCTGAATCTTTGGAGTTTATGGACCCCATTTGAATCAACTTGTCATGCTCTTTCGTAACGGACTAAATGAAGGCATTCAAGGTAGGCATCTTCCAATTCGGGGTAGTTAGCCGACCGGAATTGAAAGTGGAGACAAATACCGAATAATCTTTCCCAAGCTTGCTTAGAATGGAGAGGATCAACTGTTTATCCTCTTTGATAACACCACTGTTCTTCAATTGCAAGTTCAAGTTCTTGAATTTTGTGAAGAATTCATTGATGCTCTCGAAATTCTCAGGATTAAGGCCAATCAATTCATTCTCTAATTGAAAAGCCCTAAGCTCATCCTGCTTGCCGAATAGTGTCTCAAGTTGCTCCCATATGGCTTTTGGAGTCTTCAATCCGCTGAGATGGAAGTGAAGATCCTTGGAGATGGAGAGACAAAGAAGACCGTAAGCTTCATCAAGCTTATTGTAGTGTTTGGTTCTTTCTGCCACATTGTTTGGCTCCAATTCAAGACCAAGAGTGACTCGGTAGTATCCTTTTGAACGTAATATGATCTCCATATCATCTTTCCAATCAAAATAATTGAATGGGGTGAGGATAGGCTTTGAAGAAGAGTATTCCATTGCTAGGAGCGAGTCAAATGATGAAGAAGAAGCTTGCATGCAGACTATAGCGAATGGAGATGCTGTAGGGAAGCTTGCATGCAGAATGTAGCGAGTGCACTTGGAGGAGATAATTAACCTGCAAATCACATAAGAACAATCACAATAAGGTCGAACAATCCACCCTTTGAGAGTTGCATCACACCTGGGATTGGATTTCAAGCAATGTTGAATAGGTCCAATGTATCAGATCCAGGAATTATGTGGTAACTCAAGCTTCTGGAGTGGTATTGGAGTATTTTTCAAGCTTTGCATGCACAGGAGCGAATGCCCTTGAGATATCTCATGCCAAACTTTTTGCAATTTTTTTTTTTAGCAATTCAGTCAAATCTTCTTGTATAAACACCTGTAGAAAAGAGATCTTGTCCCTGCAATGGCTCTGATACCATGTAAAGTTAGTCACAGCAGATCTAATGAACAAATAAATCAGTCACAACAGATGAACATAGAAGAAATGGTGCAAAACTGTGCAAAACATGCAGCAGTGCTCTCTATCCCAGAAAGGGTGAATGAATTACAATACAAACTGTCACAATGGACAGAGCAATTCGAATTGCCTAAGGAGGTCATTCGAATCACTGAATGGAGTAGCTTGACTCAATCTAGGAGTCCTCATCAATCATCGGTGTTGCTCATCAATCACAACAACCAGTCATCCAGGTGTCAAGCTGAGTCTAACTGATCATAATAAATGTAACTGAAGTGTGTAGCACTGATATAGGATCTGGAGGCTCAGTGGGGGCGCATGGGAGGCTAACTGGAGTCAGAGCAAGTCACCTAATCGAACTGGAGGTCAATCGGAGGTGAAACAGTCAGTCAGGAGTGAAATCGGAGTGAAATCAATCAGAATCGGAGCTAACTGAATGTAACTGGAGTGAATCTGCAGTGGTAGGTGAACAAGTGCGCCCTTCTCTGTCAGTAGGTGAGAAGAGGGCGCCTTTCAGCTTAGGAGGGCTAAAACTCTGTGGAAAGTGGCTCCCGGGTGCTAGAAGAAGGTGGATAAGGTGCTGGAGGCATCAAACTGGTGACTGGACTGCATATCCTGAAATAGATCATGCAAGATCCTGAAGTAGATATGTATCCCGAAATAGATGATCCTGAAATAGATATGTATCCCGAAATAGATGATGGATATCCGAACACACAATACCTGGGTGCCAGTTTGGCATAGCTTCCCAACTTCAATGAACTCTTTTTCATCCTTACCTTAAGAAAAACATGCTCCCCAACCTAGAACTCTTTATGAGTTCTTTTAAGGTATACTTGACTTTTCTGTCTATCTTGGGCAGCTTTAAGATTTCCTTGTACCTGCTTCACAATTAGCTCTAACTCCTACAACAATTTAGGCCCTAAAGTGACTCTGCTAACTGGATCACTCCACGAAACAGGTGTGCTACATTTGCTACCATAAAGGATTTCAAACGGGCTAAGCTTGGTTGATGCATGGTAGTGATTGTTATATGCAAACTATGCTAGATGCAAGTAGTCCTCCCACTTACCAGGTTGATCCTTAACATACATTCTGAGCATGTCTTCCAATATCTGATTCACCCTTTCAGTCTGTCCATTTGTTTGCAGATGAAACGCGGTGCTGAAATTTAAGGTTGTATTTAACCCTTTAAATAAAGACCTCCAAAAATTTCCTGTGAACTTTGAATCTCGTTCCGAAACTATTACCTTTGGTATCCCATGCAGTCGAAAATATGCTTCATAAAAATTTCTACAATGTCAGGGGCTTTATGGGTAGTTTTTACAGGGATAAAATGCGTTGCTTTGCTAAGTTTGTCTGCTACCACCATGATGGAGTCGTTCTGTTTTTTATTCTTTGGCAGCCCAGTGATAAAATCTATACTTATGATTTCCCATTTCTAGCTGGGTATAGGCAATGGCTGTAGCAACCCAACAGGATGCTGATGTTCCACCTTTACTTTTTGACAGTCAAAACACTTAGCTATATATTCTGCTACTTCATCCTTCATTATGGGCCAATAGTACTCTTTCCGTAGCATTGTGATGGTTTTCTGATAACCTGGATGGCAAGAGTAGTGGCTTTTGTGCATCTCATCCAAAATCAGAATTTGTCTTGCTGGTATGTTTGGTACATACAGTCTGTTTTTGTACAGCAGTAAGCCATTTTCCTTCAAACTGTAATTTGTCATAGAATTTTCAAAATTGTTTTCTGCTATCCTTTCATGTAATTTTATGTATTCTTCATCATTTTTTATTTCTTCAAAAATCTGTTTTTCCAAGTCTGTGGCGTACGTGCTAATGGATGAAATAAAATGTATCCTTGCATTACGACTTAATGCATTAGCAACCTTATTCTCCTTCCCTTTAATGTGTTAAATTTCAAAATCATATTCACTCAGGAAAGTTAGCCATCTAGCTTGTCTAGCATTCAGATTTGTTTGATCTAATAAATATTTCAGCCCCATGTTATCTGTCATTAAGGCGAATTTTCTACCAATAAGGTGGTGACGCCACATTTTCAAAGCATGAATCACTGCCAACAATTCTAGATCGTAAGTAGAGTAATTTTTCTCATGTATTTTCAACTTTCTAGATTCGTATGCAACAGCATGTCCCTCCTGTCTTAGGACTCCTCCCAGTCCGTCATTACAGGAATCTATACAAACTAAAAAATCCTTATTAGGGTCTGCACTCCTCAAAATAGGTGTTGTAGTCAGTAATTCGTTCATCCTTTTAAAACTTTCTGCACACTTTTGATCCCATACAAACTTCTTTCCCTTCTTCTGTAAGGATGTTATGGGGTTTGCAATTTTTGAAAACCCTTCAATGAATTTCCTATAATACCCAGTAATACCCATGAATGATCGTACATCTGTCAAATCTTTAGGAACCGGCCATTCATTAATGGCCTTTATCTTAGCAGGATCAACAGAAATCCCTTCCTTAGAGACTATGTGTCCTAAGTACTGAATCTTATCTTTGTAAAAATCACACTTACTGAACTTAGCATACAACTGGTGATCTCTCAGAACTTGCAGAATGATACGCAAATGTTCATCATGCTCTTCCTTGCTCTTGGAATATACTGAAATGTCATCGATAAACACAACAACAAAATTATCCAAATATTTGTGCAGAATTTTGTTCATCAAACACATAAATACAGTAGGGGCATTAGTCAACCCAAATGGCATGACCACAAACTCATAATGTCCATATCGAGTTCTAAAGGTTGTTTTGAAAATGTCTTCATCCTTCACCCGAACCTAATGATAGCCTGACCGTAAATCAATCTTTGAGAATATTGTTGCTCCACGTAGCTGGTCAAATAAGTCATCAATGCGGGGCAACGGATACCTATTCTTGATCGTCATTTTATTCAGTTGATTATAATCTATGCAAAGTATTAGGGTGCCATCCTTCTTTTTAACAAAAATGACCGGTGCTCCCCAAGGAGACACGCTGGGCGTTATGTATTTTTTATCAATTAGTTCTTTCAACTGAGATTTTAACTCATTCAAATCTAGTATATTCATTCGGTATGGAGATTTAGAATTTGGGACTGCACCAGGTATTAACTCAATAGTAAAGTCTAGATCTCTTTTAGGAGGTAATCCTGGAATCTCTTCAGGAAAAACATCTTGGAAATCATTTAAGACAGGTATGTCTTCAATTTTCAGCTTGTCTTCCATAGTACTTAACTCCTCATTTACCACATTTGCTACAAACATTTGACATCCCTTTCTAATTGCTTTATTTACCTTCATTGTTGAAATCTGTCTGAGGGATGTCCTTCTAGGAATACCCTTTACCTGGACTGTTCTTCCTTCATCATTTAAGCATGTGAAACTCTTCTCATAACAATTCAGAATGACATGATGGGCTTCCAACCAGTCCATTCCAATTAATATGTCATGAGATCCTAAAGGTAAAACATTTAACTTGATCTGTGTTTTTAGTTGATTCATAACTAAAACACAACTTTCCACAAAATCAAAAACCTTTCTTTTCATTCCTGTTGCTAGTCTGACCAACCATGATTTATTGAATTTTTTTGTTTTCAACAATAATTGGTGATATGTAACTCAGACTAGCACCTGGATCAATTAAAATAGAAACTGGATGGTTTTGTAACATACCTTGAACCTCTACCATTGAGACTTGGTGTTCTGCTTGTCGATTGTCCAATGCTACATTAATTCTAGGTGTCCCTCTTGCCAAATCCCCTACAGTAGCTTTAGAATGTATGGAGTGAATATGGTTAGTTGTCTGCTTCTTAAGGGGGCAATCTGAAGCATAATGAGGTCCTTGGCACTCAAAGCATTTTATAGGTGGCTTCTGCTCATTAGTCCTGGCAATATTGGGAACATTTCTATGAGCTATAAATTTCTGCTGCTGATTATTTCTGGAATTGTTCCCTTGAAAATTTTGATTTTGGAAATTTTTCTTTTTCTGTTCAAAGTTACATGGTTTTGGGTTTTTCCAGTTAGGCACCCCTTCTCTTTTCCTATTATGGTCAAAGCAAAAAGTTGCTTTCCTCATGGCTTCTTCCAATGTCTTAGGGTTATCGTACTCTATTATGTCCTTGATGTTGAAGGGTAGACAACTTAGGTACCTCTGAACCTTCGTTTTTTCTTCCACCATGTATGGCACATCCCTTAGCAAACTTAAAAACTTGTTGTTCAGTTCTTTCATGTTCATCGTTCCGAGTTTTAGATCATAGAATTCTTTGGATTTTTCTTCATAATACTGCTCAGATAAGAATTTATTCTTGAATTATCTTTTAAAAATACTCCAACTCACATCTCTATCTTTTATGCTCTTTACTCTTTTGAGGTCTTGCCACCAAATATCTGCCTTCTCGGTTAGATTATAAATTGCCATTTTTGCCTTTAAGGATTCGGAATAATCGTAGATCTGAAAATACTTTTTCATGCCGGACAGCCATGCCTCAGCTATCTCTCCTTTCTCCATTTCGCCATTGAAGGTTGGGGGTTTGATTTTCTTGAATTCACCAGATATCTGTTCGTACTGTTTATTTCTTTTCCTCTTTGGCTTGAAATCTCCTTCACTGTTGTCACTAGAATAGTTATGCTTCTTTTCACATGGGTGTTTGGCAGTTCTTGAGGATGTTGAGTTGTTGTTTTCATCATTTTTTTTGCTTTCTTACTCTTGCCCTCATAAGTTAAGTCTTTAGTCTCGGAAGCACATTCAACTTCCTATTCATCTATTGGGTATTGGTCGAACAGTACTTGCTTCAACTCCTCTTGTGTTCTCAGAATTATTTCATTGTCTTGCTTTACTGATCTTATCTCTACTTTTAATTCTTGAAAAGCACATAATAATTCGGATGAACTGTCATTCAGATTGCCATGGAATCCTCCTTCAAATTAAGGTCCCATACTATGGTTGTTTGGCGGAAATCTGTCCTCCATATGCTAAGCTGATCCTTCCATAACTGTAACTTAAAGCAATTTTTCTGTATATAACAAACTTTTAACTTGAGTTAGTAAAAAATTTTGCAGTCATAAAATTTATGTTGCATGTTTATTGGGACTTTTTAGGCCTAGAGTCCGAACATGAGCTCTGATACTACATGTAACATCTCGATAATTTCATAAAAATTTAAAATTTTTAAATCATCCTAGAATGTTAATAATTGTAAAAGGCGGAAATAAATAATGTTTATTCGGCAGTAATAATGATTATGTCATAATAGCAGGAACATCTTAACTATAGTGACCTTTGACTAAAGATGTTTAGTGTCAGTAATACATCAAAAATCCAAGATAATTGATTACGATATTAGTTTGATTGTTTTTTATTTTAACTGAATTTTTAAAACACATATGAGATAGAGTTATCCGTGACAAGGTGCTGGAAGTTTTAATTTATGGATGGTGATGAAAGGGATCCCTCGAGGTGCCCCAAGGCTTACTTAGATGTGAAGCTAAAGCATTGTATCCATCCTTCATGCGCAGATTCGCAGGTAAGAGAAAAGTGACAGAACAGATGTTAAAAGTATTTAAGAATTTTCAATGGTCATCAATGTCTTGGAAGAAAATTCTATGTGACTCCTTGCTATAGGTATGGATCCTTGTCTATCCTAGTTATGATGTTTGAATATATATTTATCTGACAAGGGTCATAAACTTCAATCAATACTTCTTTCAGGAATGAAATGGTCAAGGAGATACTTTTACCTATGATTTTCTATGCTACAGGCTAAGTTACAAAAACTAAGTATTACAACGATGCTCTTATTATCTATTCGAACCATTAATGTAAAATGCATAGATCTATGGATAATTGTTTTGTGCAAGCTTTTAAACTATGCATATATACCATATGAATGTTATGATGCAATTGTACCTTTAATTTAATTCTACTATAGTTTTGTAACGAAATAAACTATGTACAAACAATATAAAAATTCTAACTATGAAGTACTAAATGTATTAACATATAAATTATATATATATATACTATATATGATTCCTTTGAGAATTATGCGAATTAAACGATGGTGCAAACTATATAAAAAAAATTGATGGAACATATCACATATTCCATAGTCGACCTATATACAACCAAATCATTCAACACAACTTTGATATGTTAAACTATGGACGATATGAAGTGCATTTAATGTCAATACCTTGACCTGGAAGATGAAATGATGGAGTAACAAAAGCTTATGGTACGATATCGATTGCATCGTTCCCAGGGTTGGCTCGACATTTAAGTTATCTGACTAAGTCATTGAATGTGGTGATGCGTGGATGCCTTCATGGAGGAGGACATGTGAAAGTTTTCACACTTTAACTAGATCTGTCGAGCTATAGCAAGATTGATCTGTAGTCTTCCGAATTGGAAACGTTGATAAAACGTTTCTCCTCCTAGAAGGATGTCGTTTTGTCCCTTGGTAATGGTGTTGACATCGTCGTGGTTGTAATAATATGGAGTATTAAATGTGGTAGCTGTCCACCCTCCAACACACCCGGTTGGCAACAAACTTAACCGTTGATTTGTGAATCTTTGAGATTGTAATGGAAACCCTAAACATAACATACAAGGCATTGAAAACATTTTCTTGGAAACATTTCAATGGTAGTGGTTTGGAGGGGAGGAGCCGACCGACCGAGTGGTCCTAGGGTTTGATGTTTTTACCCTTCGTCAGGCTCGATCTTGAGACCTGTGTGTGACATTCCTGCAAGTGAAAGTGATAGTCAGCTTTGGTAATCGGTGGGGGGTTTACAGGATCGAACTCGTGATCTAGGAACCTGTAACCTACAAGTGTTTGTTTTTAATTATACTGCCGAGTCTCGCTGGAAGCGACAGTAGTTGGTCGTGGGTAGATTGAGTCTTAAGCTAGAATGCTGCATAGGTTGAAAGGGTGTTTGTTCAGGGTCTTAGTGAAGTAATGGCAACGTTTTCGAATGTTAAGTTATAGTTACTTAATGTTCTCATGGCTGGAACTTTCTTCTCCCGAGCTGGATGGTGGCTTGTATACTTCGTTTTGCGGACGAGTCTTTTCACACGAAGGTAAGAAATTCTTCTAACCAAACACTATTATTGTAAAACCCTTCATAATTGTATCCAGTAACTTGTTTTAATCATTGTCGTTGTTGTGACAGGTTGGACGTCGTCGGAGGATCATTCACTTGAAGATAGAGGAGGGGCCCTGCTTGTCCACCGGTAAGCCTCAGCGTTATCCTTACCTCATTGGTCATCCTACGAAAGAAGTTTGACACGATTCTAAGTGTTTGGATTTCTGGCATGGCTTTTGCCCAAGGGATTTGTGGACAGCAACACTATGTGCTCAATTATTATGGTGTTGGTTTAGTGTGTTTGATGCAGCATCTGTTATGAAGTTTAGTGGAAATGGTTCTCTTTTTTTTTATGTAAACCCTGAGGGGATAAAACCTCATCATTTTGGTTGCTACTTAAAATTTTAAACTTCAAGGTTTTCCGTGTATGTTTGGAATCCCAATCGTCGGTAATGTGGTTTGATGAAGAATGTTGTTTATGGAAAATGTCTCGGTGAGTCGAAAATATGGACTGTGCGATCTAAGTGTGAATGAAGAACTATAAACTTTCAATTTCATGTTGTATCATGTCTTCGTCTTTTTCTAAAATGAATGGCATTGTTTCAGGTCGAATGTTTCCATTCATTTGGTTGTCTTCTAGCCTAGGAAAAGATTAATGATACAGAGATAAGAATGGAAATGTGGATCTGCAGAAAGTACAAAAGGTAGTAATAGTTGTTATCCAACTAAATAGTTTATACTTTGGTTTATACAATAGTTTCTATATGCTAAGGGTTTTCGATGGCTATCTATCACTCGCATGTAGGTTTTAATCTTTTATGAGAATGAGGCCGAGAGCCAGGACTTCATGTTTTCAGTTTGGAAATTTAAAAAAAAAAGAAAAAAGATAGAAGAATACAGTATTTTTTGAAAACAAATGATAACAAGATAGAACATTTGGATTTTAGCTATGATGTAAGCTTGGAAAAAGAAAACCCTAGTGCTAGTTTTAAAAGAATAGGAGATATCTTGACTGCAATAACCTTCTGATATGAAAAATAAGTATCTACTTGTCATTTGAATAAATAACTCTGATTTCAAGAGTTCTTGCAACTGTTAGAATTCCAGAATAAATAAAGTCTGATACATAGTGCCTGAAATGTCTGATATTCAAAACATCTTTGCAAGGAATACATGGTAATAATTTTGCAGTGATGGTTGGTGATACATAGATCTGTAATTGTTTTTCTTTTACAACTAAGTACAGTAGAATGCTTCCTGTAATTACTTATTATATACTATTGTGTTTTCTGATTTTAAAACATGTAAGTGACAGAATTTAAAAGAACGCTATAGTTTGAATCTATCTATTCACTTGGCATTTTGCCCATCAATTATCTAGTGTTAATTCTACTTCCTGTACTAGAGTACGATGCAGAAACCAACATGGGGAAAAATACAGTGAAGTTATTTTATCAATCATTTCATCTATTCATCAATGTAATACAAAATCCACCACCTTTAATGAAAAAAAACAAGGGTAACAGATATAGAAAGTAGAACATGAACCAGTAGATAAGATGGCAGACACCCAAGTAGCTTGTTCCTCCCAACCTACTCCTGAAAACAACCAATAAGCCCGCCTTACGACCCCCGAGCCTATTCATTAAACCACCAGGAGGAAGAAACTTAGAATCTTAGGTCCTCAATCTTGCAACAGCAAGTAGTTTATCTAGTCTTACAAACTCAGCAATCACAAAGACCTACACCAACACCTCTGGTTTCCCTTCTCAGAAATATTTTGCAGACTTATATTTGCACTCTCACCTAGCCTCCCTACTTCGAATCTCTCAGTCATCACCTGATGCACATGAGGAATATTTCTGCAGAAAATATTCTAAGAGCTCCCTGCTCAATTCGAATTGCCTTATATAGGTTGCCTAGGCCTTTTTGTAGTTAACTGGTCATTAGTGAGCTACCTGCTCACCTCCCTCCACCTGGAGGGGGAATGCCACAATTTTAGGGGTAGTTGTCCCATACCAACAGCTAGTGGTAGAGTGCAATCGCTGCCATCTGTCCCGTGCCTTCTAGTAGCTTCCATTCCTCCTAGTGGGTCAGTGAACATTCTTGTAACAATTTTCTTGAGTGTCTGTCTCCTATTTTAATTTATTAAAAAAATAATAATGATTCATTACAGTCACCTTTGACCAGATTTGGTCATAATTACAAAAATTTGTAATTATTATTTAACATAAATTATTTTGCAAAATTTAAAATAAATATCCTCAAAATTTAGGTAGGTGACATCTTTCGATGCATTGCCATGACCACATGTAAGTAGACTTGGGAGATCCGATAGGTTGGGCTATGTGCTCGTGATAAGTCTTGGGATGCTCTTTCGAGGCATTGTGGTAGGGGTCACATGTAATAAGTCCTAGAGATCTGGACAGGATGAAAAAGGCCTTAGATGCTCTTTAGAGATTTTGCTTGGCAAGACACTCTTTTAAGGTTTTGTGACAGTCACATAAAAGTGGACCTGGGAGATCTTGTCGGTCATGCTTCGGCACATAAATGGTCCTGGGATACTCTTTCAAGGCATTGTGATGCACGTAATAAGTCCTGAGGATTCCACAGTATGGCCAGTGGTGATGAAGACCTACAGGTGGTGGGGCTACATCCAATATGAAAAAGGATTGGCTCTGTAGAACTTCCTATGATGAGTAGATTCAAAGATTGATTGAGATAGCAGCAGCAGTGACGATGTCGTTGATTTGTTGATGATGATCCAGAGAAGAAGACTTCTGCTAGAAGATCTATGTCGAGAAATACCTTCCTAGTTAAGAGGGAGTGTTGATGTATATGTAACTTCAGAATGTATTTTACCTATGTATTTCATCTGCGTATATTGTACTCCTATAGAGATGTTTTATTCCTCTATACGGAAGTGTCATCATTTGTATTGACAAGTGTCACAAGTGTCGTAACATGCTGATGGGTTATTAAACCACCATGTGTGGGGTCAGCCCTGATTAATTTAACCATGGGTTATTAGGATAAGATAGACAAGTCGGCCCCACTAGTTTATTGAGCAGGACAAGACAAGTATCAATAGAGATCGGGAGATCTCTATTTGATCATTCAATTACTCACTCTTCCATCACTCGAAAAGTGGCGCACATGTGAGGAGGAGGATCATCTGCTAGGAGAAGACTATCCCTGTGTACTTTGGTTGTATTATTTCTCTATGTATCTCTGAGGAAGTTGTGGGGTGTTTCACCTTAGGGTTTTCCCCACAGAAAATCTATGTGTCTATTGTCTCGTATGTTTGCATCTTGTTATGATTGGCATGCTTGATATGATTGATATACTTGATATGTTGTACATGTTATTCTCTCAGTAAAGATCCTAGAGTATATTGAATTAATGTTCGAAAATTAACAGACAACAGCGTAGAGGCTGTCTGCCTGCTTCCACGGCATCGATTCCATTTGACAAGAACAGTTGTGTGTTAATTTCCTTCCATCACGGGCAGATAATGCGTTGGCAGGTTGAGCGTGGGAGAGCAAGGATCTTCTGGAACGTTGACGTGAGCAAGAGTGCGTGTTGTCAACTGAGCGAATAGGAGAGACAGAGCTTTTGGAGTATTGATGTGAGTAGTAGGTGTCTTGTTGAGCTAGGCGAGCAGGGAAGTGAATCTTCTAGAGTGTTGACTCACCAACCATAACCCCCATGTTGCTAACAGAACCCATCTTTATGTCTTTGTCTTTAATGGGCAGGAATATGCCAATTGACGATTCCGTGGGTTGAACGGAGAGCTAGATGCGGCTGAGTGTTCACAATGTGAACACAAGTCTGAACAGAGGTCCGTTTGAAACCCATAACCTGCAAGCTGAAATCTATTTTCCAAGCGAGTCGAAAAATATTAAATTAACATTAATAAACCATGAAAATAATGATATTGAGCCAAGATTCATGTGATATGTAAATACGATCATACCTGGGTTTGATTGACGGTCTAAATGGAAAGAAGAGTGATTTATTATATCAAAATAGTGAAAATAATGCCACTCAGAGTATATTTGATGATAGAAAATGGTGACAAACTGGACACCAACATTCCCCCAAACCGGAGATATGCCAGGTCCCACTGAGCAAAAAGGAAAGGAAATCAGGAAGAAGGCTAAGTTGCGGTAGCAACTGCCTTCAACTCGAAAAAGGAAGTGGACTTAGTGATCCTTCAAGGCATCATACCTCATCCGTATAGAAGTATGGGATGATGTTTTAGCGTTGACCAAGCATTCAATACTTCTTAATTGTGTGTGCAGTACCTTGTTTTCTTTATGAAGCTCAGAGATTGTTTCCACATAGTTTTGATTCTGGACTATCAACCATGCTATCCCTTGGGTCAACCTATCCACTTCCTGCTGATTCAGAATGGGTTGTTCTATGCGATGTTCCAGGTCCTTCTGAGGGCTTAGCTCTTTTGAAAATGTTTCAAGCTCAAAAGTATGTTCTTCCATAACTCTGTCTTCGTTGTGTGCAGGAGAACTTCCAGCAGCAGGGGCTTCAGACAATCAAGCAGATACATTGGCTAATGTGAGGAAGGGTGTTTCGAGGATATGGTCGTCTGAATGGTCACTTGAACATGATGGCTGAACGACAGTCTGGATGACAGACCGATCGATGAACTAGTCACAATTTGTTCTCTTGGATTTAGTGGGTATTGATGAAAAAAGTGGGGGTCCCGAAGTAGGGTCACCAAGGGAAAGCTTAGGAGAAAGCGATGGATGAACAAGGTGCACATCACCTGAGGGATCCTCATCAATCCGCACACGCTCAGTGTCTCATTATGCTTGCGTAGAGATTTGGGTTGGCTCACTAATACTAGTTTGGAAATGATGGTGTTTTTGAGAAGCAAAGGATTTGGAAATAGGATTCTCGATCAAATGAGGGTTTAGTATTTCAAAGACAAAACGATCTCAGGTTTTACCTCTCTCTTCCAACTGGTGAATGATCAAGATTTTAATGAGACAGTGATGATACAAGCTACTAGAGGGATTAACAGTATTCTTCCTAACCTGGCTTGACATTTTCTCTAAACTTTTCAGGAAATAAAATGGGAAATTAAGGGTCTAATTGTTAACAAAATGTGCTAACAATCTAAAATGGCAGACTTTAAGAATAGTAAACTTACCCTCACAAGTTATCAGATGGATGACGACAGTCAAGGGATCTAGGTATTCCCGGCTTGAACCATTCCCGGTGGAACCCCTTTTTTTTCCAGCAACATGTTGATATTCGGCCTTCAAGGCAAATTTGTGAGCCTTCCATGGAAGGAGGAGATGTTTGTGCCAATGGGAACCCTCCCTAGGAAGCCTTGTGGCTAATGCAATAGATTCTTCCATCACAGAAAAAGTGAGATGGCCAACTTTGGCCATCTTGCCATCGAATCCGTTAGCAAAAAGCAGTGAGATTCCATGGTCGTATCCTTGGAGAAGGCGGAGAAACGGACCCCATCCGGCTCGAAGGAATACCTCACGGCACTCTTTGAACTCGGGGACGTGAAACTAAATCCTGGTAACTTCCAGGTTCATGATGGATCGGCATAATTGGATAGAGGTCGAGGGATGCGGATGGTATAGGGGATGCAAGAGATGCAGGAGAAGTAGCTTAACATAAAAGATGGAAATTCACTACTACATTTTGACCCCAAAATCCGACGGAAAGATCCGACGGCCTGTGGATTTATCTTTATAAACTTACCAAAAAACACAAGTGTACAATTTTTTTTTTTAAATGTGGCAACAAGCGTCGGCTATGCGACGGCGCGTTTAGTAAACGTCGGTTACGCGATGTCTCTTTTAGTACACGTCGGTTAAGCGACGGTGAAGAGAGCACGTTTAATAGGGGAGATATATGAAATATGTATAGCCGTCGCATAGCTAACGTGTACTAAAAGAGATGTTGTTTAACTCCACGCGTCCTAAACGAGCTGTCGCATATTCGACGCTTGTGGCCATTATTTGCAAACATTCATATAAATAGAGATGTAGGCCTAGGTTCATAATCTCACACACTCACTCTTGCACAAATCTCTTGGACAAGAAATGCGAAATTCCTAAGGAGTATTAGGGTTTGGTTTTTGGCCTTGTGCTTTTGTGGGGATCTTCCCACTTGGTCTTGGAATTTGGTCTTGCTCTTTGGTGACTTCTCTCTTGAAGTATCTCTTGGTTAATTTCTTGGTTTAGGGTTTGGTTTTTGGCTTTGTGCCTTTGTGGGGATCTTCCCACTTGGTCTTGGAATTTGGTCTTGCTCTTTTTTTGACTTCTCTCTTGAAGTATCTCTTGGTTAATTTCTTTGTTTAGGGTTTGGTTTTTGGCCTTGCGCCTTTGTGGGGATCTTCCCACTTGGTCTCGGATTTTGGTCTTGCTCTTTGGTGACTTATCTCTTGAAGTATCTCTTGGTTAATTTCTAATTGGTTTATCATTGGTAAATCTTTGTTGGAGAAAGTTTGTCCTCTTATGTTAGGGTTTACCCTCACTAGTTAGGGTTTTCTCTTGTGGATTTGGCTTTGACTCTTGTGGAAAAGAAGATTCATCATATACTTGGTTTTGTTTTGAGTTAGGGTTTACCCTCACTTAGGGTTTGCTCTTGTGGATTTGGCTTTGACTATTGTGGAAAAGAAGATTCATCATATACTTGGTCTTGTCTTGAGTACTTAGGGTTTACTCATGTGGATTTGTTTTTAACCATTGTGGAAAAGAGGACTCATCATATACTTGGTCTTGTCTTGAGTTAGGTTTTACTCATATGGATTTGGTTTTAACCATTGTGGAAAAGAAGACTCATTATATACTTGGTCTTGTCTTGAGTTAGGGTTGACTCATATATTGTGGATTTGGTTCTAACCCTTGTGGAAAAGAAGACTCATCATATACTTGGGTTTGCTCGTACTTTGTTCTTAGGTTTTGAGTAATAAAATGCCACGTAACAATAATGTTACAGGTCATCAAGATCATCTTGAACAAAATCGAGAATTGCTTGCTAGGTTGTGGGATAGAGTGGAAAGAAGGGGTGATGGAAAATGTTATTGTCCTTGCAATCGATGTAGGGGCTTTAATAAGAGAAGGTTACTGATCTCAATAGATAAGAAACATTATAGGGAACATGGACATGTTGAGGGGGGGCATGAATATCATCCATTGGTAAGTCATAATTCATTATATATCATGCGGTCTGTTTGTGCCAGAAATTGTTTCCAGGCCACAAAGAAACAAGCAACACAATCTCAAAAATACAATAAAGTAAAAGTAGGTTTTAGGCTAAGTTGCCAGGGTACTTGGGTACTGGGACGGGTACGGGTACACCACTTTTTGAAATAGGGTACTTGGGTATGTTGGGGTACTGTAGACATATATATATATATATAGATATATAGATATATAGATATAATTTTATAATTTTATAAGTAATAATTATATTAATATATTTATAATTAAATATAAATATAATTAATAAAACTAAAAATTAAGCTAAATTAAAATTAATAATTATTAATACGAAAAAATTTAAAATTGAAAAACTTTAAAATTATTGCAGGAACATTTTTCTTTTATGATAATCTGTCTGTAGCCATATTAAGGAACTCGGCCACTAGTTGTTGTTTACCTTTTGATATATACCCATCCATGTTTGATTCCATTCAAATGCTTTTTTCCTTTTTGTTAGTGCGCTCCATTTTATGAAATCTGTAAAAGCCTACTTGTCCTTTTGAAATGTCTCATGCAGACGTGTTTTAACTATTAGTATGAGGTTGCAAAAGGTCATCATGCTAAAAACCTTAGGTTTATTTCCGAAACATTAAACTCGCCTTGATTTGTAGTTGGCAATGTGGCATCCTTGATAATTGGATTTTTAAGGACCCTAATTCGTTTTACCATTTTGTCAAAAAGCCAAGTTAATCCTATTTTCTGTTGCTAGGTTTGACAAACTGGAAAGCAAGTTGACTGTCTTATTATAATTAGCATTTATGCTAATCCTACCAAAGCTACAAATAGGCCTTGAATAAAAGCTACAGTTTATCTTGCTTGGTTGGTTAACTGTGGTTGGAAAGCATGCTGATTTGACCAAGCTAAAGTCATATAAAAACTTGCTATTCTGAAACCTTAAGTGAAATTGGCCATTCCAACCTAGAACTCGATCTCCTTTTCATGTGGGGTAGGATTCATGAAATTGTTAATGTTACTCCCATGAGTGGATTTCATAACTGACAAGCTGTGTTGACCTTGGAACTTTATTCTCGGGGGAAATTGCTAAAGTGATTAGATTACAGCATGACTGAATATATGACAGTGAGATGGCAGTTTGTCAAATATTGCTATCCTAGAAACAATACTAAGCTTGGTGTGCTGATTAGACATAGCATAACCTTGGAAAAAGTGTGATGTGATGATTCTTGTAAATATATTAGTTATTATACTGAAAGACAGCTAAATGAATGAGGTAAAAGCACTCTAATAGGCAGTTCTCATGCATGTTCTCTAATTACAGCCATGCAAACAGCAGAAATTATGAGACAGAGTCATTGTAGTAGTTGCTTTTCTGAGTACTCATGTCCATTCATTAACACCATGTATATTGGGCCAGCCTTTGACATGAGCAACCTGAATCTTTAGTTTGGAAAGCATGCTAATGGGTGTATAACTTTTAAGTTGTATAATCTAAATTTAGATATATGTATATCCGTTTGACAAACTGGAAAGCAAGTTGACTGTCTTATTATAATTAGCATTTATGCTAATCCTACCAAAGCTACAAATAGGCCTTGAATAAAAGTTGCAGTTTATCTTGCTTGGTTGGTTAACTGTGGTTGGAAAGCATGCTGATTTGACCAAGCTAAAGTCATAAAAAAACTTGCTATTCTGAAACCTTAAGTGAAATTGGCCATTCCAACCTACAACTCGATCTCCTTTTCATGTGGGGTAGGATTCCTGAAATTGTCAATGTTACTCCATGAGTGGATTTCATAACTGACAAGCTGTGTTGACCTTGGAACTTTATTCTCGGGGGAAATTGTTAAAGTGATTAGATTACAGCATGACTGAATATATGACTGTGAGATGGAATTTTGTCAAATATTGCTATCCTGGAAATAATACTAAGCCTGGTGTGCTGATTAGACATAGCATAACCTTGGAAAAAGTGTGATGTGATGATACTTGTAAACATATTAGTTATTATACTGAAAGACAGCTAAATGAATGAGGTAAAAGCACTCTAATAGGCAGTTCTCATGCATGTTCTCTAATTACAGCCATGCAAACAGTAGAAATTATGAGACAGAGCCGTTGTAGTAGTTGTTTTTTCTGAGTCATGTCCATTCATTAACACCATGTATATTGGGCTAGCCTTTGACATGAGCAACCTGAATCTTTAGTTTGGCAAGAATGCTAATGGGTGTATAACTTTTAAGTTGTATAATCTAAGGTTTTAAATTTACAGTATTACATTACATTATAGTGTTTGAAGTTCATTCATTAAAGACAAGCACTACCAGCATACAAACCATAAAGCAGCAATGAATTTATCAATTATGTAACTAAACAAGTTAAAAATGAAACCAAAACACAGACTGAAGGGTAAAAAGGATCATATATATTTCATAATTCTGTTCAGCAAATACACATGAGAGTTATAGTACTTAGGCGCTCATAAACAAGTCACGGACATCCTTAAGCCAGCCAAAAATCGAACTCTGCTTCTGCCTTTCTTCTCACTCTAAATACTATTTTTTACAAAATTCGTTAGGGTCTAAACCCTAACTGCTTTCAACCAAATCCTCGATGTGTTAAAGTGAAATAAAGTCTTTCCTCTAGAACATAACTAAAAAACTAACTAATTAAAGCATCTATTAAAAGCTCCATAAGTAACTGACTAACTGCCAACTCAAAGGTCTTTGGCAGCTTCGACTAGTAAGGCTATTCCATCCGAGATTTGAGCCTTTTTTCTAGCTCTCTTCTGCTCATCTTTTGTCTCTGCTAACTTCCTTGTAAGCTTTTGATTCTTCTGCTGCAAGTCTTTGACATTCTGCTTCAATTCTGCATAATGCAAATCTGTGCTTCTCTTTCTCTTCAAGGCTTCTTTAGACACTGTTATTAGCTCTTGATAATTTTCATTCACTTCCAGTAAGTCTTCTCTTAGCCTTCTATTTGCTAAGACTAGGGCATCAATAGTCTCTTGCATGCATGCCATTTGATGCCTATATTGTTTGATGGTTCTTTGCAGGTTCTCCATGTCTGAGTAGTCAAAAACCTTCCCTGTTAGGGTATTTTGCATCTCACTGGGCAGCCAAGGGACATTCAGTCTTCTGAAAATATCCTCATCTTCCTGTAACAGCTTTGAAGATACACCATGAAAAATAGGGTTCTCCTGACTTGTTGTTTCAATGGGTGTAGTTTCATCTATCAAGTTCTGATTTTCAGAATAAGAAACCTCAATTTCCTTCTTTTGTTGTTCCTTTATTATTTCATATTTTAATTCCAGAAACACAGCAGATAATTTTGTTTGAGTGAGACTGGAATCTTCTGCTGACTTCAATGACCTTTTTTCTTTTGTATGCTCAGAAACTGGACTGTTTATAACTGCTTCCTTCTTGATCTTGAGTTCTTCATCTGAAGATTCATCATCAATTACATTTATCTCTCTTGTCTTCATTCTAGGGTTTAGCAACTTTTTCATATTCATCCTTAACTTGTTTTTAGATCTAGTTTTTGGTCTCCATTCTGAAACAAGTTCTTTTACCATCTTCAAAGTTTTTTCTTGATGCTTAATTGTGGCTAGCTCTATACCTTCGATTTTGGTTTTCTCTTTCTTTGGCTTCTTTGTTTTATCTTCTTGACTGTACTTTTCTGTGTATTCCATCCCAACTTCAGTTTTGAGAGTGAATTCATCCTCTTCTAGTAAATATCCCTCATCCTCAGATAGGACAGTGATGGGGCTTCTTCGTTGAACCTTAATGTCCTCTTTTTCTAGAGCACCCTTTTCTGTGACAACAATTTTCTCTTCACTGAGAGTTTCTGCTAGCGCCATGTGTTTCTAAGGCTGATCTTCTTGTTGTGGAAACAATGAATATTTACCTTTACTGTCAGCTACAACCCTTTGAGGTTCATTGTTACCCTTCAAAGGTTCTGGTTCTTCTTCAAATTTAATTTCTTTTTTGTCTTCAGACTTGCTCTCCTGACCTAGTTTTCTGACTAGAGATTGACCTTTTGTCTACACGCTTTTTAGCTTGCTACTCTTTTTGCTTGGTCTGAAAACTAGACCAAAACAAGAAATGCTCCCATGTCTTCCCTTCTTGTTGTAGAACTATGCTGATAATAAGCTTAATCAGACCATGATGGAAGATGGATTGTGTAGTATGATCATGATGCCCCTTAATCCTGCTTGACATCTTTTGCAGACTTCTGAATAAGAAGAAAGGAAGGTTCATTTTGGATTCACCAATCAGATGCTGTAGAAATCTAAAATGGTATTTGAAAACATAAGCATATCTGCCTTCACAAGTGATATAGTTTTGTAGAATTTTAATGGGCTGCACCCATTCATCCCTGACCTCCTGGATTAACACCCCCTTTGCGCCAGTCTGGAGTAATACCAGGTAAAAGGTACCTTTGATCATCAAAAGTGAAAGGCATTTTTTTGAACCACATTTCACCTTCATTCTTGACTCCTGTAGCTTCAGCAACTAAATCCATAGTCAGTTTAAACTTTAAAGTATCAAATACTATCATGTCCTCCTTATAGCTTTGGGCAAATTTATAAGAAACCTCAGTGTTATAGCCATTGATTTTCCTGAAGAAATCCAACCAACCAGCATTTTGAAAAAGCTTTTCACAATCTGGAAATTTGTCAATCCAATTTAGCTCAGTGGGTTTGATTCTATTTGTTTTGCCACTTTTACCCATCTGCTTTCAACTACTGAAACCTATGTACTTTTGGAGTTCTATTTGTTTAAATATATGAATGTATATATCGAGCCTCTTGTTGATGAACTACTTAAGCTATGGAATGGTGTCACTATGTATGATGTCTCTAGACCAGTAGGGCAAAGGGAATTTCAATTCCATGCAATGCTTGCCTGGACAATTCACGATGCTCCAGGGCTAACACATTTTTGTGGTCTTCAAACAAAGGGAAAATTTGCATGTCCAGTTTGTGGTCCCAAGATGAAATATCGTCATTCATAGAGTTTGTGTAAGGTAGTGTTTGATGAGTATAGGCACTTCCTCTCTAAGAATCATAGGTATCGAACTACCGAAAAACATATTTTTAATGGGAAAGAGGAGACCGCATTAAAACCACAGAGAATGACACCTCACATATGGAAGTTGCAATATAATAGAAATCGTCAAGGTATGATTCAATTTGTCTATCTTATATATTCGTATTGATCATCTCTTATATGTTTTTAATGTTTTATTTTGGATTGTATTAATTTTTTTTACTGTAATATACTACATTTTAATCTCTTTAACTTATATATTGATTACTAATGGTCTACATGAACATCATGAAGGTGTAAATGGGCTTCCACGAGGAATGAAAAGTTATCCGAAACAATTTAGTAGGCTGCCTTACTATGAGCACTTACTAGTTGTTCATTTGTTTGATACAATGCATATCGGAAAGAATGTAACTGAAACACTATGGCGAATATTAGACGGAAGGAGTGACAAAGAAAAAATTGTCAAAATTTGCAGTGACATTCATGAATCCAATCATGCAATGAAAGATATCATTGAACATTTAAACAACGATGGAGACCAAATTAATATAAGGTCACTTCCATGGTTATTGACTGAGCAACAAAGCAATGCAGTAAAAGAAGTGATACAAAAAATGAAATTTCCCACAGGATTTTGTTCGAACATAAAGAATATCTTAACAAGGAAAGGTGATTTTGGCGGGGTAAAAACGCATGATTGGCATATCTTCATTAAGTTAATTATATTTTTGGTATATATATTGGTATATTACAATACTGCATGTTTTTTGTTTACTTTTTTTCTTAATTTTGAAAAATATATTGATGAGACGTGTTCATTGTTACAGTATGTTCTACCTATATCTCTCCCAGACAACTTTGACAATAATGTCAAACAGGTCATATATGATCTTGGAAAATACATGAGGTAATTAGAAACAATATTTTTCACGCATCATCATGTAATTTGTTTAATTCGTTGCATAACTTATATGAATTGACATTTGTTTTAGTCAATCATGTAGATTTGACGTACTACAATCTTAAATTTTTGTCGTTAAATGATATCATTATTTTCTTGCTTTACATGTAGATGGTTGTCATCGAAAGAAATCCACAAAGAAGATATAAAGTATTGGAAGAGAGAAATTCCTCGTTTAATGTGTCAAATGCAGAGATTTCTACCTTCGGCATTTTTCAATGCACAAGAACACTACCTCATACACCAAGTTGAGGAGATTGAATTGTGTGGACCTGTACATGCAAGGTCCATGTGGATGGTTGAGAGGCACTTGAAATTTATGAAGGCTTTAGTTAGACAAAGAGTACGTCCAGAGGGTTCTATGATGGAGGGATATATGGTATTTCAGGCCATGGTGTATATTGTTGAATATCTTCCAGGGTTGGGGTCTATTAAGACCGAATTAGATCGATGCATTGGTGATCCAAATTCCACTAAGAAATTAGAAGGAGAGTACCTGATGGGGAAAGGTAAATCAAGGAAGGTCAAAGGTAATTATTAAATGGTGTTATAGAGTAATAATGTTAATACATTTTAATAGTATCGTACATAAATATTATTTCAATTTTAATATTCATTAATGATATGCATCATTAATATTTATAATGTTACACTGCGTTAAGTAATTATAAATTTTTGAGTTGATTTATGTAATTTTATTTTCATGCAATTGGTCGCGAGTGGGATGCAATACATTTGTACGTCGCAAACAATCTTGATTGGATGAAGGTATGGATTGAACGATGTAATCAATCTGGTCGAGGACTATCATGGGAAGGTGTGGCTTCATTGGTTAAAGAAGCACATCGCAATGGAGATGTCAATCTAACAGAAAGGGAAATCGATTTAGCATATGGTTTAAAAGATAAACAGGTAAGCATGATATTATAAATATATAAGCCATAATATTTTCAATTACGTCGATATTCATGTTCATCTTGATTAATTTCATTTTATTTGCATACTTTAAGAACATAAAATACTTACTAGTTCATTATCAATTGCAGGTAAAACACCACAAGGCTATGTGGTGCAACGGTCGTAAATATCGCATTAAAAAGTTGGATGACACAAGGAAAACATGTGATTCTGGGATAAGTGCAGTCTTTGAGGTCACTAATGTTTCATCTAGAAGCGACAGACGTCCAGAATTGTCAGAAAATCGATATTATGGATATTTGGAAGATATCATTGACTGTGACTTTAAATCATTCAAAATAATTCTTTTTGTTGTGAAATGGTACAGGCTACGATTGAATCGATTTGATCCCGATAGAACTGTTATTGAACATGCTAATGGATTTACCATGGTCAATACAAGTTCGCTTGAGTCACGAACGTCAGAGCCCTATGTTCTTCCAAGTCAATGTGAACAGGTATTTTACTCAGAAGTTCCTGGTAGACAGGGTTGGTCGTTTGTTATTAGACATGATCCAAGAGGAAGGCCGGTAAAGTATAATATTGTAGAGGAAGCTGAAGAGGGTGTTGAAGAAGAAGGTGATCATGTAGAGGATCAACATGAGTTGGATGTTGATGATCATAATGTTACGCAGGAAGATGTTGAAGAGTTAGTTGAAGAAGATGATGTTAGAGACAATGTTCATGATGAAGATGATATTGACGATCATGATCAATTTATTGAAACTAATTACAGCGACGACGACGATGATATAGCTGTCTCTAATCCTTATAATGTTGAATCTGGATCAAATGATACAAATGCAGACTTGGATGGAGAAGATGATCATGAAGTGCATTGAACATCATTCCAAGTGATGTGAGGGGGGGGGGGGGGCAGATGAGCTTCCACCTTCACGTGGTTGTCCCTGTTGAGTAGAGAATATTAAGATATTCTTGAAACAAAGAGAAGCTCATTAAGGTATTTTACTCAAAAGTTCCTGGTAGACAGGGTTGGTCGTTTGTTATTAGACATGATCTAAGAGTTGGAAGGAAGGTAAAGTATAATATTGTAGAGTAATGCTTTTACTAGTTTGGCTAGATACTCAAACAACATTGCTACCTAGGCCAAGCATAGATAAAATATGAGGTGGTCTATTTAAGATGGCTATAGGGTTGTCCTATCCCTGGATTTTACTTATAAGATAATTAATGACTCAACTTTCAAACAGCTAAGGAGCTAATTATATCTCCTAAATTTTAATATAAAGTGTTATTCTATATCCTTTTCATACTCTATTTAGTTTTAGTTATTCTATATCCTTTAGTTATCTAGTTATAAAGTACTAGTTAATGAGTAAAGGAAAGGGCGTTAATGAGTAGTTGTTGTCATGTTGTATGGGTTCCTCTTTTGGTGTTTATCTCGGGATGTTAGGAGCTAGGGTGTGTAAATATAGAATATGTATCATGCGGATAAGACTTAGTGGGAGGATAGGTCACGGGTTCGACTCGTCCGCCTTATTCATTTTGGAATAACAAATGTTGTTTTTAAATTATGGTTACAACCATATGCTACCCGCCAAAATTCTACTCTTTTACATATTTTAAAACATAAAAGTTTTTAAACCCACGCCAATAGTAGCAGAGCTATAGGGTTTAAACAGTCCTGTGCGAACAGTAGCAGAGCTATAGGTTTTAAACCCATGCAACATTCGTTCCTTTTCCTCCCTTGTTTACGCATAAGCAGTACCAGATGCGATGCAATATGTTGAGCTTTAATAGGTAGAATAGAGGTGGCTAGAGCTTGGGTAGGGGTTTAAGAAGCAAAGTAGGTAGCAGGAGCAGTCCGCCGTTTCGATTTGGAGCAGTCCGCCATTTCGTCGATTTGGAGCAGTCCACCATTTTGATTTGGATAAGATTCATTCCGCCATTTCGATTTGAAGCTCAGTCCATTCAGCCCCGCCATTTCGATTTGAAGCTCAGTCCGCCATTTCGATTTGAAGCTCAGTCGATTCAGCCATTTCGATTTGAAGCTCAGTCCATTCAACTATCTTGATTTGGAGCTACCATTCCATTCCAAATGTCTTCAGTAAGTGACATTCTCATCCATAGCTTCATTTTCCTGATATGCACACTGTGTGGGACATTACATCTATAAATGTTCATTCTGTAGTCGGTCCAAGTCCTCCAACTAGAAACTTGGCTTATTGATGCAGGCACCACCTGCAATACCTAAGCAGACCCTTGATTCCCAAAATTTCTGTAGTGGAATCTTCACTTAACACAGTCCTTTACCATTCTTCTCTTAGTTTTTCTTAGTTTCCAATTAACTCTGTGACAGAACTAAAAATAGATAACTGTCACTATACTTGGCAATTCTATCAAAATTCAGCAAGACTTCTCTATTAGCGAATTAAACACTTTACCTTTTGCTTAGCCCTCAACGGAATTTCTAGTAGTGGTTAGTTCCACTGCAATATTGTGTTAGTGTGAGAATGAAGAAATTTAGGATTCGTGGCAGCCATATGATAATGTTCGGAATGCTATTTCTTCTGGCAGCGCCTGTAATCGTGCAGTAAACTTGGAATGAGAGTGAGACGGGCTGCTTCCCGCCGTGCTGCTCAATGTATTGTCCTTCTTTATTCCCTATAGTAGAGGAAGAGGAGGAGAGCTTATATCGAATTAATGATGATGAGGAGGAAGAAGGACTGGTTCTGCCCAAAGGCCCTGAGAAAAATAACTTATCTGGATTACTTGTCTTTTCTCACATGGTATCAGAGCACATGAGAAAAATAACTTATTTTTTATATGGCTCTTCTTGGCATTGGTGTTGCGAGCTGATTCACCTGAGTTGATCGTGGTGAGAGCTCTCGAGTGGAGGAATTATGGAATAATTCTTGAATGTTCCCTTCCAGTTGTTTTTCATCTTTGGCTATCATTTTGCAGCTATACTGTTCTAAGTTATTGCACTAATGAGGTGCATTTTACAGTTCGCAGCTATACTGTTCTAAGTTAAACACCACATGACCATTCGTCATGACCTAAGCCCCAATGGAAAATCACTTATTGTACCAATTGTACCTTCTTTTCATTTCCGCTTCCACCCAATGCACGACACGTATCTCTCAGTGGAAAACTCCACTTTGCCTCGAGCTTTGAACCGTCACTTTCCGCTGTGATCGTGATCGTTGATTTCTGACTTCACAATTCTGCTCTCATCCTGATCGTTAATCTCCTATGTGATCAGAACCATCCATTACTTAGCTCATCAATCTCCGCTCTGTTCTCGATCATTGATCCCCAAAATACATATCAGCGCCACTTATAGACTGTACATGTGAGCTAGGGCTTCTGCACTGTGACAATTATGATGACTCACAAACCATTACAATATTCCATGGAATCGTTGTTTCCCTTAACAAATCAGATGTATACTCGAAATAGAAGGCTAATCAAATCCCACACGGCTGAACAGAATGCTAACATATATATAGACTGTATTTTACCCTAGGATATACACTGTAACGTTTCCAATAATTCACACTTCATTTCACTATTCCTTAAACTCGATGCTTTCAGATGAAATTTGTTGAATCATATGTATCCAACCAATGATAACAGAAATATCACAACATATACAGATGAGATGAATCATATATACTGAGATTTTACACAGTAGAGAGGAAATTTAATGATTCTCCATCATTTTATTACATTTCACTGTATGTAATCAATCACACTCTACACCCTGCTCTCTCTTCTCGAGCTCTGTGAGCTAACCTTCATCTAGGCTAAGCTACCTATTCAAAATACTAAAGACTGCATTTATTTACAATGGATTTCTGTTTCCAGATCCTGTTTCTATTTTTGATGAAGGGTTTAAAAGGTCACTATATTGAGTAGAGAGCTCATAAGCCTTATCCTAAGTAGAGTCATGTATCATCTTTACCTTGACAGCTTTTAAAACCACATTCAAAATGACCCAAAGCTGCTTAAAAGCACCAAAACAGTGTTAATGATATTCTTAGCGCTGGGGCTGAAAATCACCAAAGGTGCGCTACAAGAATATCGTGATTCCACATTCTTCCGATTTTTCAGTAAATTTTGGCACGCTTGGGCTAATGAATGACTAATTATATGTTTTAGAGGATTCATGACGTGTTGATGCAAAAAACATCATGATTTCAAATGCTTGCACGTCGTGCGGAAATCGTGCTCATCATCAACACAGGTGTAATTCATTTTGACAGATATCCACATGGTTTGAGTTAATGTGGCATGAATTTGTTATCTACAAGCATATTCAAACACGGAGGACTTAATAAGGTAACCATAACCACTAGAAAAAACTGAGCATCGTCGCCAGCTAAACAAGCAAGAGGTGTTGAGGGCTTCACGGGAAATTAGGGCTTCCTAATTCCGTTGCTAACAGCTAAATTGAAGGTTGGAGGACATCTGTACAACCAAGGTGACTCAACTGTCAGTTTGGGTCGTGATTTCAAACAACAACAGTGAAGCAATTTACAGGTATTCCTAAATAACCAATATAACAGTAAATTTGGGGCTTTTTCTCCGGAGCTTACTCTGTTCAAATTGATCAAAGGATAGGTTAAATTGTGCTTTTAAACGCAATTTTAACCAGAGAAATAGCTATTTGTTGATGATCTGCGACGCCAGGCTGAATGAGGGTTGAAGAGAACAATTTCGTTTTTTATGAAATTTAACCCTGTCAGTGCTGTGAACAACCTGTACATTCAATAGTGTTTTTAACTTCCAAAATTAATCTCCTGTTCACAAACAATACAAGAGGATACATTCAATTTGCAGTGATTGTAGAATAATGGGCAGGAGTGGTAAAATAAACAGAGCTGAACCAACAGATGTAGAATGGGTTGAAAAACTGCCTGAGTGTGTGGAGTTGTTCAAACAAGCTGGTTGGATGGATTTTTTCAGAAAGATTGATGGATATAATGCAAAGGTGTCCTGCAAGTTTTCCCAGGGTTTCAAGAATGACATGGTGATTTTTGATACTTTGAAATGCAAGCTGACAGTTAAATTAATTTCAGAAGCCACAGGGATTAAGGATGAGGGCAAACAATGGTTTAAGAAATTGCCCTTTGACTTTGATGCACAGAAATTTCCTTTACCAAATGTCACACCTGATTGGAATAAAAGTGTCCTTATCCAAAATCTCAGAAAGGAGTGGGTTGAACCAATCAGGATATTACAAAGCTATATTACTTGTGAGGGCAGGTATGCTTTTGTATACAAATATCATTTTAGATTCCTTCAGCACATGGTGGGGGTGTCCAAGATGAACCTGCCATTCTTCTTTTTGAAGAGTTTACAAAAAATGTCCAACAAGGTGAAAGGGCCTAAAGATCATTCCTCTCAGTCCATCTTTCACCATGGATTAATCAAGTTGATTATTAGTACTGTCTTGCAGCATGAAGGAAAGACTTGGGAGTTCTTCATCTTTTGGTCTGGTTTTGAAGATCAAAAGTCTAAGAGACAAACAGATAAGGGTAAGGTCTTGTTGAGAAAGTTAGGCCATAAGCCAAAGCTGGAAGATAAGGAAAAGATCAAAATTGAGGAAGCAGCAGAGCCTGTGGAGGAAGACAATGAACAAAAGACATTCTCAGCTAGATCTAAAGGCAAATATACACTGTTTGAAGATAAGAAGGAACAGCCTGAACAGAATTTGGTGCCTGTAGCAGATCCTCAGGAAGAGAAAAAGGTTGATATAAAAGTGGTTGCTGTACCTAAAGAGGAAATTCACACTCAGCCGAGAAGCCCTATCACCATTCTCTCAGATGATGAGGGATATCTATTGGAAGAAGAACAACCTATCTCCAAAATAGAATTCAAAGCTGAAATAGAAGAAATTCATACTTCAGATAGCAAAAGAACAAGACCTAACAGGAAAAGGAACAAGCTGGAAGTAGTAGAATTGGCTGCTATTCAGCACCAAGGGAAAGAATTGAAGATGATGGGAGAAGCAACATCCTTTTGGAGACCTAAAACTAGGTCAAAGAACAAGTTGAGATTAAACATGAAGAAATTGTTGAATCCCAAATTGAATACAAACGAAGTGACTGTCTTAGATGAAGTGTCCATGGATGATGATAAACCAGAACTAGATAAATTGCAACCATGTTTAAAAGGAGAAACTCATTCAGTCAAAGCAGCAAGTACAAAAAATCAGAATCCTAGTATTGAAGACACAGAATTGTTGATTAAAGAGACAGAAATCTTCAAGAAGCTTGACATTCCTTGGAGACCTGATGAAGAACAAGATTCTACAATGGATAAATTAGCTAACTCTGACAGGGAAAATTTGCAGAAAACTGTCAAGCAATACAAACACTAGATGAATTATATGCAAGAGGTCAATGATGGACTAATGATGGCCAACAGAAGGTTAAGAGAAGATCTCCAAGATGTAAATGACAATTTTCAGGAAATAGTAGTTGATGCAAAAGAAGCACTTAAAAGAAAAAGAGCTGCTGACATTCATTGCACACAGTTGGAGAAGACAGTCCAGGACCTGCAGCAGAAAAACAAAGAGCTAATCAAAAGGATAAGTGACATGGAGCAGGAGAAGAAGAAGGCTAAGAAGAAAGACCAAGCATCAGTTGGTATCGCTCTATTGGCTGAGGTGGCAAAAGACCTATAAGACAGTTGTACATGCTGTTAGTTGTCATTAGTTAGCAAACAAATTTGTTAATGATATGCTATTTTTAGCATCCTTTGTAACTTTTTAAAGATTCTGCAATTACTTGACCTCATCGAATAGGTGGAAGGCAGTTAGGGTTAGAGGCCTAACTGATTTTGTAAAAGGATAGTATTTAGAGATGTTAGGAAGTCATTGAGAGGGTTCAATTTTTGGGAGCTTCAAGAGGTCTCCAGATTATTTTGGTCTGCAGACTTGTTCAGAGCTAAGTACTATGACTCTTGTATGCATTTGATGACAGACTATGAAATATATGATACTTATTACCCTTCAGCATATGTTTTAGCTTTATTTTGAGTTTGTTTAACTACTGGACTAATATATTCGTTGCTGGCTCATGATTTCTTTACTTGTGATGCTTGTCATCCCTGAATGAACTTTAAGATTATATGCTGATTGTTATTTGTGGATTATATGATGTATCTTTGTCTTTACTTGTTTATGATTTAGTTTCTTGCTTAGCTGGTGAATGTAATCCCTGATTGACTACCAAATTTATAACCAAGAAAACATTCCAAAAAACCTAAAACCTAGTTTACTTTGTTGAGTTTTATTTGAGATTGTGTTGGCTTTTTTCTTTAGCCTTAGAAACAATTTCTCGCACAAACACAAGGTATATCAAGTTTTTTGAAGATTTCAGCCTCTTCAATTAACAGGTCTGCAGGGGTGTCTAAAACATGTAATTAGTCATTCATCATTCCAAATGTGCCAAAATTTGCTAAAAAATCGGAGGAATTTTGGAGTCGCGATATTCTTGTAGCGCACCTTTGGTGATTTTGAGCTCCAGCGCTACAAGAATAATTTTAACACTGTTTTGGTGCTTTTTCACAGCCTTTTGTCATTTTGCATAGAGTTCTAAAGCTGTTAGAGTGATGATTATACATGACTATACTTAGAGTATGGTTTATGAACCCATTATTTGATATGGTGACTTTTAAACCCTTTAACAAAAACAAACCTAAAGTTTAAAACTTGAAAATTTCACAAGCAAGCCCAAAATTTCATATAAAAACTAAAGAAAATTTCCTAAAAGAGGGAGAAATCAAAACAGTGCAAATAAATAACTTAAAATAAAATGCAAATCAAACAAAATTTGAAGGAACAAATTACTGACTTAACACCATAAACACATATAAAGACTTCAAGAGAGTGTGCAATAGATAGGATTCCCTTGGGCTGATAAATAATTCAATTGAATGAGATGATTACAATCCACAACCACCCACAAGTCCACCCATTAAGGGCCTCAATTACCCACCTAGTGGTTTGGCACATGGCCACAAGTGAATATTAGCCAAGATATCTCAACATCCCCCGCCCCTGATTTTCCTCGTGTATTGGTTTCAGTGCGAAATTAATGTTTTTAATTACTTTGTTGCAGTCAGTTGATCGGGGCAAGTCCCCAATGGATCCTGGGAGGCTGACACCCCCCTACAGGCAACAGGGATATATACCACATTTTTACTTACATGCTTCTTTAGAAAGTACATTTGTTTAATTATGATATGAACGTGGCCAATATTTTGTTTGTAGGCTGAGGGTCGAGGTAAGAGCCCCATGACAGATGATATGCCGACAGATGTTAGCATGCCACGCTCATCGAGTCATGAGCAGGTATATAGCACATTGTGAATTTCAGAAACTGTATTTATACATATTTATGTTATCTAATTATATGAATGATTTCAAATTGATATTAATGTTTTCTATTTTTATGTCAAATGATACATATCTATAGATGGATCCAAAGGATATGGATTTGGGGCACATTCTTGATGATGTTGACCTCAAGAATTCAAATAATATCCGGGATGCAGTTCAAAAAGCAAAAACAAAATTAAATCAGGAGGTCGTCAATCTACTTATATCGAATACGCAAATGACGCAGGATGACACTCAAGCAATGATAGATCGTGTGTTGCTTAAAGTAAAGCGCTTGGATTTAAGCTGCAAACTCTTTCATTATAAGTCTATTCCAAATGCAATTTTTTTTCCTATTCGTATATGAGTAACTAAAATATTATTTGTTTCTACAGGAATATTTTTTCCCCGGTGAGAGGCATGCTGGTACCATTGAGCCTGACACCCCCTTCGCCACTGATCATGTATCGTTGCCGTCTGGCCAGTCGGAAACACAAAATGAGACACCCCAGACGGAACACGCGAGTGCCGATGAGGATCAGGGGCCAGTACATGGAGAAGAGCATGACTTTGATGCTGCCGTCCCAGCATTTCCTGGATCTTTCCGTGTCACTAGCACGGGAACATTTGAGACTACTTTTTTGGTGGACGAAGATCTCATTCCCTATAATATGGAGAAGATTCCAGGTACTATTTACAAAATGTTTTAACTATATATTATAATTTTATTGGAATATAATTATGCATCATTCTTTTTACACTAATTAACACATACTCGTTTTTGTAGGAAATGATGTCTTTTATAAACATCTTAATTATTGGTCTTTAGAGCTGTTTGGGCCCACTATCCGTACATGGTGGAACCGGCAGAGTAAAGTTTTGAAAGATGAGCTTATTGCTCGCTTGGTTGGGTTTTTTGGTGCCGAAACCTTCAACCAAAAAAAGGTTCTCGAAAAAGCTGGCCAACATTTACATTATGTACGGGAGCAATATCGGAACAACTTAGCAAATAATCCAAAGTATGAGCGCCCTCCGATGATTCCAACAATGGAGTGGAAAGGCTTGCTGGATGATGCAAGGGAGAAAGCTACGAAAATAGCGGGCAAGCCAGTACCCGAGTCAGCTAGAAGGTATGCAATACTTTCAGCAATGCAATTATATGTTTATTACACTTTATTTTCCATTTTTTTGCAATGTCTAATGTATTTAATAATACTTTTATAGGCTACCAGATACGTCAAAGGCCACCCAGGCAAGAATAGAAAAACATGGGCAACACAAGCTTGGCCCTGGTGGATATTCCAACCTGCAAGCATGAATCGTAAGTATGATCAATAATTATTTTATTGTATAGAAATTATAGATTGCATTTAAAATTGTTTTCATGATGATATAACAACAACAATGATGATCTAATTGAAAATTACAGGCTCAAAGATTCCACGATTTGCCAACGGAGGAAGACATGAGGATCGGCTACCAATGTGGGTTTTCAGGTGTTGTTGAACATCGAACAAGCAGCCGTGGTAGCCAAGCAAATTCTTCCAGTGATCCATCCTGCGAACAGGTAACTACAATAAACAAATTCTATTTAAGCTTGATTCATTGTGTTCTATATTCATTAATAAACTAGTACATAAAATATTGAGTCTCTTTGTGTTAAGCCGCACAACGAAAGTAGAGAAAATGCAGAGGATGGAGGAGAAAGAGATATTGAAGTTCATGTTGATCGAAATCCAGGTAATAAATATGCTAGTGTTAAAAAAAAACTAGCATGGATTAAAGTCTCAAATATTAAATTGCAAATACTATATTGTTGTAAGTGTTGATGTTTTAATGCAGAGGGTCTTCATGTGCAACTTGAGGCAGCAGCAGAAGATCAAACGCAGGAAATTCATGTCACCCATGAGTTTCCAGGTACAAAGCACCACTCTAATGTTTTTTTCTTAATGAAGGACTTACAATGATTATAATAGTAAAAACACGTCAAGCAATTAATATTTCTTCATTTTTCCAGTACATCCTAGCACCTTACAGCAGCCACATACACGTCGTGAGCACACAACCCGTCGACAAACACGATCACAGGAAGCTATAGAGGGCATAGGAAACAAAAAACAATTGGTAGAAGAGGATGTCACACTTAGAGAATTTGTGGAGAGAAAAAAGCGTCAAAAAAAGTAGTGATTGTAATAAGTACACTATTACATTATTTTTTTATGCATTGTCCTCGGATATTATTTTTGATATTATGGAGTAATGTCTTCAACTATGTATTTTTGTCTATGTACGAATGAATGAATGAATGAGTTAATTAATGAATGCTATAAACTAATTAATGATCGAATGCACGTAATTCCTTTAAGACAAGAAACTCACGATGTTCGCACAAAAGATCATTTATTTCCAAGCACGTGCATTGGGTATGGGGAATTGAGAGTGATGTGAGGGGGGGGAGGGGCCATATGAGCTTCCACCTTCACATGGTTGGCCCTATTTAGTAGAGAATATTAAACTATTCTTGAAACAGAGAGGAGCTCAATAAGGTAAAATGCATGCATTATTACAATGTTTCTTTCTGATACTTCACATTATTACAATGTTTCTTTCTTCTAGCTAACTATAGACATGCATTTTCTTTAAACTGCAGAGTGAGAATCTTGATGGGCTGGAGCTTTCTGGTTTGGAAGATCTTCAAAGTATCAGGATGAGGATCATTGGAATCCATTCTGTGCATCAATACCTCAACATCTTTTGCAAACTCTACATCCGGCTCCAAATCCACAAATATGAAGAGGTACCCATCCTTCAATTTAATTTAGGTTTTCTATTGATTTTTCAATGTGAAGTAGAAAAGAAAGGTTCAGTAAATCATTCCCAAGAAATAGATGAAAGCCAGTGGATGAACAGCAGGCCTGTAGCAGAGTGTCATGTCCCAAATTTGGTATTGGGTCACAATGGCCTAATCACATTGGCCCTATTCATTAGAGTTTGTCAAATTGATGCTAAAGGTCAAATAATTGCCAAGGAGGAAAATTACTAGTTTCCTAGGTTTGGGGTGGAAGCTTTGGGATTTGGAATAATGGGGATAATAAATTATGTTTGAACATTAGAATGGCATAAATATTTAATAAAGGAACTAAATAAATATATACAAGTGAAAATCAAAGTGGCATTTCATCATGAAGACACATGGAGGAAGTGGGACCCACATATGGCTAGATTTCCCCACTACATTTGGCATCATTCTCTCACCAATTCGAATTCAAGGTGAATGGTAACATACTTGTGGGAGTACAAAAGGTATTATTCATTGCATGACTCATCCAAGGTCGAAATATAGAGGAAGAGTAACTCCCATGGAAGAGGAAGAGGCAATTTGGAGCTAGTGAGACACTTGGGCTAGATTCCCTAGCTCTATGACAACAATGATGAAGATGATATGACACCTATGACACAAATCAGACCTGAAGGCTGACATATGACATATATGACATGTCAGGGATAAAAATAGACTCCAAGAGGGCGCTCAAGGGTGTTAGGGAAGCTAAGATGCTTCCACATGTGATTTGGTGGAAGTGGGAGACTAGGAATTGTTGTACAAGTGGTGTTCTTTGGAATCTCTTCCCAACATGAGTTGGCATGAGTCTTTTGGAAGGAATTCGACCCATGGAGGACATTAGAAGTTTATAAATGTCAATAAAAAAGAATGAAACCAGCTTTTGATCATTTGTAGAATTTGCAATTGCATTTGTGAAGAGGGAGAGCTAGTGGATGACTAGTTTCTTGCCTTAGCCAATTTCGAGGGTGAAAGATTCCCATCCAAGTTGGCAATTGGAAAGGCCATTCAGACCTTTCATTTGGAGCTTTAATGGAGTATTTATTTGTAGGTGTAATCTATAGGGCAGCTCATGGTTTCTTCTATTGCAGCTCGCTCCTTCAACCATTTCCAGTTTTGATGGCATATTCTTGATCCTTGAGGGAGGGCGTTTTTGGTGAGCTATTGTACTCTTTGGGGGAGCTTCTAATGCCCAATTTATTTTGTAATATGAATTAAATACTCTGTTTTTCATCTCCAAAAAGCTTCAGGTCGAAATTCCAAGTAGAAATGTATAAATCTCATTTTTAATGGAAGAACAATGCCATTTCCCCACTACCTTGTTGTGAGCCAATGTATTGATGATGATTTCAAATGAATGGATGATTCTCTGATATATTTGTGATAAATATACTTCCATGTATGTCTTATACAAGTTTCATGTACTGTAATTGAGCATTGGAAGCATTTTTACTCAGTTTAATTGCATTAGGAGAAGAAATAGTGCCATTTCCCCAAGGGTCGAATTGGGGATTTTTGCAGTTGAATGGGAGAGGGTGAGAACAGTTGTAATAAACCATTAATGGTGTATATGAGACCTTAATAACACACTTAACACATTACTTACCTCTTTTCATAAATTTGAGTGGGTTTGGAGGCATTTGGGAAGCCATTTTCAGTACTTACCTTAGGGGGATTTGAACCCCAAATTACTTGTAAAATTGCATACTTGGTCCAGAATCTTAAGAGAGTTTGCAGAGGTCTTTTGGTAGCCATATGTTATCCCTGAACATCATATTCAATTCCTAATATCATTCATAAACCTTCCTTGAAGATTTGAAGGCATTTGGAGTCAATTTGAGACCTAGAGACCAATACTAGTCAAAGGGAAATCACTAGTAAAGTTACCTACATTGACCAGAATTGAAAGAGTATTTGCAGAAGTGTTTTAAAGGTACAAAGGAATCCCTGAAACACATATTTATGTTCTAATATCATTCATATACCTTCTCAGAATATTTGGGATCATTTGGGGCAAATTTGGGACCTAGAGATCGAAACTAGTCAAAGGTCGAACCAAGGAAAAAAGTGGAAAATTGCAATTTTAATAAAATTCCTAATAAGGGACATTACAGTGGTATCAGAGCATGGTCCTTGCACCTATGTATTAGGTACATACATTCAAGAATAATTGGCAGCCATGTCTTACTATTATGATGAATCATATGAGTACAATTCTTATGAGGAATATGCAGATGCTTATGAGCAATATGAAGCAGAATGTGGGTGGTATGAGGAAGAGGTGCCATCATGCAACACTTATTACAATTTCAAGAGAAATGAAGATTATTCTTATGACTTTAGATCTGATGAATATGAGTGTGTCACGCCAACCAAGGATAATTCTATGAGCGAGTTCCAAATATGGAGAGAAAAATATAAAACCTTGCCCCAACAATATCAAAAATATCAAGAATATCTTACTTCGAGCAAAAATACAAAAAATGCCATGTCTTTTGAGTATTATGCTGAACATGTTTTTGAAAATAGGCCCAAAAATGAAGATGTGGAGTTAGTGAAGAAAGGTTTATGCCCTTCTTTTGAAAACCCTTGGAGTGAGTATCATATATGTGTGCATGAAATGATGTCCTCCTTGAGGAGAGCTTTTGAGATTTATTCAAGAAGAGATTCCAAATATACTGATCCTAAAGAAGACAAGGGGAAAAATGCATCAGCTTGCTTTAAAGAGAAAAAGGAAGAGACATCACAAGGGCATGAAGAAGATTCTATTGAAAATATGGAAGACCATTTCGAGACACCTTCTAGCTTAGACATGAACCAAAGAGCATCTACTGATGGATGCTTAAACTATGAAGGAGTACTGTTAGCACTCCAAGAAACCCTTTGTGGTTGTAGACCAAAGGTGCTTGGTAACTTAAGAATTCAATACCCTTTTCAGTAAATGGATCGATGGGATACCACAATAGCTCGATGGAAAGGTTGCTTATCAAATAGTTAAATGAGCTAGTGCTCTTAGAAACTGTAAATCAGATGATAAATAACAGAAATGGTATGTAGAATATTGCTGAGACAACCAAGTATATTAACATGCAGGGTTTATGCAACCAAGTACATGCATAATATCGGGTCACACACAGCAATAGGAAGTTCCTCAATCCAAATCATGAGCACAGGCTAAGCTAATTTGAACAGAGTGCAGAACAATGGTGGATGAAAATATCTGATCACAACAACAAGAGGAAACTGTGATTTTTTATTATAACAAGCAACCAAAACATATGGCAAAGTCTCTCCAAGCTCGAACCCTTTAACAGTCTGAGTTCTTAGGCTTTATAGCCTTTACCAAATAGTCTACAGATCCTAAAAACGTGGATCTATTTGAGTTAACTGAAACTAACTAGAACAACAATGCAAAAAGATAGGGATTAATCCCTTAAATCAAGAAAATATCAATAAGTAGTTCTCCTTCCTTTAGTGCTCGGTGCTTGATGAAGAGGAACTGGCCTTCAAAGGCTCGGTGGTGCTGAGCTGACGCATAGAAAACTGAAGTTATTGATGTGGCAGTTGAATTCTAGTGCTATTCCTCAAAATAAGGTCGAATCTTAGCCAAAATGCCCAACTGACATAGATCTCGCTTAAAAGCTTTAAGATATTGATGAAATAATTCATAATCCACCTCTTTTGACTGGCCTTACGCTATTTCAGCGAACAAATCCGAGATCTGGGCGAAATCTTAAGCGATCTGTGAAAACAGGCTTTCGGCAGCTAAGCCTTCTACCAGTTTCACACGTTAGCTGCCGAAAGTCAGCCTTTTCGGCAGCTAATGAGCTCTTGGAGGCTCCCCTAAGCTGCCGAAACCTGTAGGATTCCTGAAAAAACTACCTTTGAAAAAAAAAATCGATTTTCTCAACCGTCCGATGTCCGTTTTGCATGTTCGAATAGTCGATTTTGATCTACAGATCATAAGCTATCCATTGGTGCTTTCGGATTTGAATTTGGAGTTAGGGAAGGCTGTCGAAATGGCTCCGCAAGATCACGTGATTTCAGCAGAAAATTCCTCCAAATTATCACTTGACTTGTCTTTATTAATGGTTCAATCAGTGAACGAACATGCAAAACAGAGAATTGACAACTGCTGAGCAAATCATAAACTCGAGACTCAGGATAGGATTCATAAGTATGAGTTTCTTTGAGTTGGACTGAGATTCTGGCTGAAATTCAGGAATAGACTTGACATTGAAGATGTGGCACTCGATCCTAGAACTGCTGCCTCAAAAAGATGCTTGAAAGCTGGGAAGACTGACTCTCTTTGCCACCTGTAGCACTTCTTATATCAAGGCTGAAAATATGCCTTTCAATCTTGAGGTTGATTACATAACCCTCCACGTGTCCTTCCATGCAGAATCAAAAAGAATAGCCTTTAAATGAAAATCATAATTCAGTCCTTTTGGATGAACATTTGACGCATAAGGATTTTAAATTTGCATGTGGAAACATTTTCGACAGCTAAGTTCATTCTGATAGACCACTTTAGCTGCGGAAACTGACCCTTTTCGGCAGTTAAGCACACTTCCACAGACTTAGTTAACTGCCGAAAGCTTAAATTTTCGAATTTGAAACCCAAGACTCACAGAAATAAATTTTTTACCTATTCTATCACCCAAAAAGACGGTGGTCAATTTGGGAGATAACAAGTACCTACTGATGGGTTCTCACACCTCTATGTTGGTGACATAGAGATCACTTTTGAAAGTGTTTCTACAAGTACAAGTTTCATTAAGCATGATAATGAAGACCTTGTAGCAGTTGAAGAAGAACCAAAATCAACTTCCCCATCACCACTTGAGCTTCATGAAGTTGGTCCAAGAAAAAATGAAGAATATGAGGAGGTTCATTTGCCTTATGGAGAATCCTGAGGGACTCTTGGATCTTCTTTTCATTCATCTTTAAGGACCCTTCAAGATGAACCTCAAGCATTGGTGTCAAATTCTTGTTGGAGAGCTACTTCATTGGAGGAAACATCCTTCCTTGAAGACATGGAAAAGATTCAAAGAGCAATGTGCCACATCAAAGGTAATTTCATGTCTTTGCTTTTTGATAGAAACCATTTGTTTGAGCTTAATGAATTGTTACATGATGCATAGTTGAAGAATAATGAGGATAATCATAAGCTCACAATTCAAAATGAGCAACTCCTTGAAAAGTTGCAAGATACTTGTTTTTCCTCCTATGTTTCAGATTGTCAAATGGTAGATTGTTTGGAGGATTCTCATGACATGGTGGATCATGAGAAATGTGGAAATTTGAATGTGCTTAATGTGTTTGAAGATGAACTTGAAGAGATCCAAACACTTGATGTGGTGGAAGAGGAACTTGAATTGTCTCTTGATGAAGCTTATGCAATTTTTAAAGAAGAGCATGATTCCTCTACATTGGAACCAATCTATGACAAAGGTTTTCCACTTTTGAAGGACCTGCATGATACTACCCACATGGATCCTTCCCATGATGAAACTTCTGCACTTTTTGATCATTTGGGTGATTTAGTTCATTCTCCTACATCCTACAATTCCATGTTTTGCAACATTAGTCTCAATGAAGTATGGGTGAAAGGGTTCTTTTTGATGGTGCCACATGAGGAGTATGGAACTCCTAGATTTAACTTTCATGATGACATGGTTGGAGCACATTCTTATTCACATTTGCAGCAGCATAATTTTTCACTTTATGATGATTCACATCTACATGGATGCACCTATGATATGGATTTGAGTCACTTGAAGACTCATGGTTTTTCTTGCTCAACACTGGGTTCATTCGATGTTAGAGGAACTTCATCCAACACTTGGGTGAATAGATTTATGATGGGAGAAAATTTTTGTTGGCAGCCACATACTTTGTTACATCTTTATGATTCTCACATTCATGGATGTATGGGTGAGACTTCTTTGAGTCATTTGAAGTCTCCTTGTTTTTTCTGCTCATTATTTGGTTCAGATTTTAGTGGAGATTCTTCATTCACTTCTTGGATGAAAGAATACATGGTTGAATATTTTGATGCATATCACATCCTTTTGGAGCAGCATTATAGGATATGGGATCCTCACCTATGTCATTGGAGCAGATTTGATTGGTCACTTGAAGATTGTATGCACTTGGAAAATCGTGGTCTACTTGCTTGGAGGTACAAGCACTTTCATGATTCTTCGATGAAGCACCTCCTTGATGTACATTTTCATTATGTAGTTATGTACTTTGATGATATATATTTTGTACTCATGATGTTTGGAAGAATGCATACAAGAAAATGGCATCCAGGAATCATCTTATCTGATGGTATGGGTTGGAGAGCACTCTTCATTGTTGGGGTGCAATACAAGCAATGGGACCCTGGAATAATTTTTATCTCATGGGTTTCATATTTTTTGGGGAAGCAAGCAGTATGGGAGATGGATTCCCCACTTAATAAAGTGATTTTAATTAGAGTAGTGCAGCAGCAAGCATGGTGGTTCCTCTCTAAAATCTTCATGGAAACTCAAAGACTCAAGGTTGGGCAATTCAATGGCAACTTCAAAGAATTATACAGAAAGCAGGTTCTTCAACACCCACATTTAAAATTGCTTGAGGACAAGCAATATTGGGAAGGGAGGATTTGTCATGTCCCAAATTTGGTATTGGGTCACAATGGCCTAATCACATTGGCCCTATTCATTAGAGTTTGTCAAATTGATGCTAAAGGTCAAATAATTGCCAAGGAGGAAAATTACTAGTTTCCTAGGTTTGGGGTGGAAGCTTTGGGATTTGGAATAATGGGGATAATAAATTATGTTTGAACATTAGAATGGCATAAATATTTAATAAAAGATCTAAATAAATATATACAAGTGAAAATCAAAGTGGCATTTCATCATGAAGACACACGGAGGAAGTGGGACCCACATATGGCTAGATTTCCCCACTACATTTGGCATCATTCTCTCACCAATTCGAATTCAAGGTGAATGGTAACATACTTGGGGGAGTCCAAAAGGTATTATTCATTGCATGACTCATCCAAGGTCTAAATATAGAGGAAGAGTAACTCCCATGGAAGAGGAAGAGGCAATTTGGAGCTAGTGAGACACTTGGGCTAGATTCCCTAGCTCTATGACAACAATGATGAAGATGCTATGACACCTATGACACAAATCAGACCTGAAGGCTGACATATGACATATATAACATGTCAGGGCTAAAAATAGACTCCAAGAGGGCGCTCAAGGGTGTTAGGGCAGCTAAGATGCTTCCACATGTGATTTGGTGGAAGTGGGAGACTAGGAATTGTTGTACAAGTGGCGTTCTTTGGAATCTCTTCCCAACATGAGTTGGCATGAGTCTCTTGGAAGGAATTCGACCCATGGAGGACATTATAAGTTTATAAATGTCAATAACAAAGAATGAAACCAGCTTTTGATCATTTGTAGAATTTGCAATTGCATTTGTGAAGAGGGAGAGCTAGTGGATGACTAGTTTCTTGCCTTAGCCAATTTCGAGGGTGAAAGATTCCCATCCAAGTTGGCAATTGGAAAGGCCATTCAGACCTTTCATTTGGAGATTTAATGGAGTCTTTATTTGCAGGTGTAAGCTACAGGGCATCTCATGGTTTCTTCTATTGCAGCTTGCTCCTTCAACCATTTCCAGTTTTGATGGCATATTCTTGATCCTTGAGGGAGGGCGTTTTTGGTGAGCTATTGTACTCTTTGGGGGAGCTTCTAATACCCAATTTATTTTGTAATATGAAGTAAATAATCTGTTATTAATCTCCAAAAATTTTCAGGTCGAAATTCCAAGTAGAAATGTATAAATCTCATTTTTAATGGAAGAACAATGCCATTTCCCCACTACCTTGTTGTGAGCCAATGTATTGATGATGATTTCGAATGAATGGATGATTCTCTGATATATTTGTGATAAATATACTTCCATGGATGTCTTATACAAGTTTCATGTACTGTAATTGAGCATTGGAAGCATTTTTACTCAGTTTAATTGCATTGGGAGAAGAAATAGTGCCATTTCCCCAAGGGTCGAATTGGGGATTTTTGCAGTTGAATGGGAGAGGGTGAGAACAGTTGTAATAAACCATTAATGGTGCATATGAGACCTTAATAACACACTTAACACATTACTTACCTCTATTCATAAATTTGAGTGGGTTTGGAGGCATTTGGGAAGCCATTTTCAGTACTTACCTTAGGGGGATTTGAACCCCAAATTACTTGTAAAATTGCATACTTGGTCCAGAATCTTAAGAGAGTTTGCAGAGGTCTTTTGGTAGCCATATTTTATCCCTGAACATCATATTCAATTCCTAATATCATTCATAAACCTTCCTTGAATATTTGAAGGCATTTGGAGTCAATTTGAGACCTAGAGACCAATACTAGTCAAAGGGAAATCACTAGTAAAGTTACCTACATTGACCAGAATTGAAAGAGTATTTGCAGAAGTGTTTTAAAGGTAAAAAGGCATCCCTGAAACACATATTTATGTTCTAATATCATTCATATACCTTCTCAGAAGATTTGGGATCATTTGGGGCAAATTTGGGACCTATAGATCGAAACTAGTCAAAGGTCGAACCAAGGAAAAAAGTGGAAAATTGCAATTTTAATAAAATTCCTAATAAGGGACATTACACAGAGGTATTGAGGTTTTATATAGTCTTAGTGTGTTGCAACTAACGAAGTTCCTAAGGTAAATTTCATGGTAGTTCTCACCATTGATAATCTGGAATTGGTTTGCTAATATGATTAGTGGGTTGTCATTAGACGTTCATAAGGTGGAGCTTGCAAATCTAAATAATGGTGATTTGTCATTCTTTAAACCATTTCATCTGTCCCAGGGTATAGAAGACCCTAGATTCTCCTGTTAACCAGCACAAGGTCATGTTGTCAACAAACCTAGTGAGGACTTGTGATGATCGAGAAATACAATATGGTAAGTCTTGTATTTTTGTCCTATTTTTAAATTAATAATTTAATATATGTGGTGGCTTTGATTGAAATTGCCCATAACACTGACTTATGCATAGCTGAGACCTGCTTTTGAATATTCTGTCATATGTAGTTATGTATGTAAGGGCTTGGTATGAATGGATGACATGTGTACTATATGTGTAGTATGCTTCCTCTTGCAATTGCTATGCATGTAGAACTCTGTTGTTCCTGACCTCTGCTGTTGATATTCTCCTAGTTATAGCTGTAACAAAAGTGTATTTTCAAGGTATTTGAGGGAAGTTCCAACAGCTTCTCATGTTTGCAATTGGGATTATACCATCTGGACATCCAATTGGAATGGGATCAAAGTAAGAATTTCTTATTCTTCATGTTTGTTTGAACATCATTCTTCATTTGTCCCACAAAGTTTAAAGGGATTGAAATGAGATGCCCCCCCCTTCCTCTTCTCAAATTCATGGGTGCTGTTATCACTCCGTAATTTCTTGAGGCTGTGTTCAAGAAACCCAAAGGTAACCTACAACCAATCTTTAGGATGACTGTCTGACTCAGCCAACCAGAGAGGGCTCTCTCTTTGTCACTGTATGATAAATGTATCAAGGAATAGGAGAAACAAGGCCAGATTCTCAAGGTAACAAGTGTTTTCAATGGTGATCAGGGTGTTGGGAAAGTTCAAGAGTAAAGAACATTGGGCAATGGAGTCAAGGATTGAGGCTTAAATCAAATGAAAGAGTAAATCAGGTCACAGAGGTTTAAGGCCTTTTGCATGCATTTTGCACAGATCATTAAACTTTAAAGGTGATAGCAGAAGGTAGAGAATTGATTGTTTATTTTCAGGAGCATGTGACTATGAATTCCTTAAATAAACAGGAAAGACTTATGAAAGACAGGGAAAAGTAAATTATAATAGAGCACCAGAACACCAACGATGAATTCTATTACAGTTTATCTTTCAATGGTATTTACTGTAAATAATGTGGAGCATGGACCCATGAATTCCAAAGATTTAAATTAACAGTAAAGAAGAGGAAATAACACAGATGAATGAATTTCACATAGAAGACATTTTGCAACAAAACTTGGAAGAAATCTTAAACATGAGAAAACTTGTATGTCTGTTCTTTCATTGAAGTTCACAAAATCCCAGATACACGAGTCTTTTCTTCTTTACAATATGAATTTCTTCGACCAAATACCAACCCTCTCCCTATCGAAGTAGGGTCTATTTGTAGTTAATCTATTCAAAGGAGAGATGCAAAAAACTAGGAAACAGTTACATACGTGGGATCATGTCCCAGCAAAATAGCTTAAATCCTATCTTCTAAAACAGATGGAAAAGTGACCATTTATTACATAACCAACTCTACAAAAAAAAATGACAGCTGTATGAATATTTATGAGGTCGATAATCCTTTTAGGATCAACAATATCCTATTCATTTCCAGGATGGAAAAAGATATCATTGATGTTTTCTGATAATTTTAGCCTTCAAAGGCGCAGACTGTCTAAACAGGCTCGCTTGATTTCAGGCTCGCTTGATTAACTTGTCATCTTCCTCTAAATATTTCCAAAACAACTATAAATAAAGTATCTGTGTGACTGTTGCTTACTGTAGTAACTGTAGACAGCAAGCTAGCATCATGGACTCCCTAAAACTTCTTCTGCAGGATCTAAACTTTATAGTTCTTAGCAACAGTATCAAATATATGACAACCTTGACTTACTTATGCTTCACGGACATCTAACTGGCACTTCCTGGACCTGAACTTGGTATAAGAACTCGTGCTCCCACCCTGAATACTTCATTCCAAGCATCATCCTTTGGAATAGAAGCATCAGATAATTCTTCCATCAACACATCAAGCTCTATTAAAAGACCTTCTGTAAAGACAGGCAATTTAGATTTAACCTCCCTGAAAAGTAATGGAAGTTCGAAGTCCTGCCTCATTTTGCTTACTACCACCAAGCCTTTAAGTCCTTTTACCATATCATTAAATTTTCTATGGTTTGATATGGCTTTAATAAACATTTCTTTATATTCAGGCCATGCTATTGGCATATTCTCATCATCCCAAAAGGATGGTAAACCATAACCAATCAATGGTAAAAAGGCTTGCTTGAACTCCTGCACTTGCTTTTTAATGTGGGACATCTTTCCTCTGACTGAATTCAACAGAGTATATTTCTGCAACACCCTCCTGGCATCTACTAACAGAACAGTTCTGTTACTCACCTTTAAAACCTGTAACTCAGAAGCAAGAGCTTTACTGAGGAAAATAATTCCGTTTTGAGCTACCTCTTGAGTTCTGTTAATTAACTTTTCCTCAGCTAATTTACATTTGTTGGATGCCACTACCAATGCCTTCTCATGCTCCTCCACAATGATCAATTGAGGCCAGAAAGCATTGATATCTGCTATCAATTCATCCCAAAGAAAATGCTTTGCACCTTCCAGTGGCAGAACTCCCTTGGTTTTCTCTTTCAACTTATAAATCTTATCTTTCAGTTTATCATTTTCTTCTTTGAGCTTGATGATTTCCTACTCTCTAGGATCCTGAGCTTTAATCTCTTCAATCTGCAATTTAAGTTCAGAAATTGTGTCCTGTAAGTCTGAAACCTTCTCCTTGAAATTATCAATTTCAGCTTCATGTACAGACATATCTGCAATGTCATGTATGATTTGGTCCATTGGTGACAAAGGACTAGTTCCCCTGTTTGATTTCAATTGTTCAATTTCTTGAAGCAATTTACCTTTCTCTTTCTCCAATGCCTCTTTCTGCTCCTGAAGGACTAGAATTTTGGCATTATCTTCCACAGCCTTTGCATTCAAACCAGCTATCTCTTCATGCAACTTAACCAAATTAGGTGAAGGTGTAGTATCAACATTAACATTTACCCCTTTAGCCCTCCTTCTAACTGTCTTAACAGTTTTGACTTTGATTGTTGGCTGGGTTTCTGCCCCTTGTGCAGGTGGAAACTCTTTATATGAAGCCAACTCAATTTGTAAATAAGCCACCTGTGTAGACCATGCTTTGTTTGCAGCTTTCTCCTGCTTCAGGTGAGCTTCCAATTTTTTTATTTTTTGCACTGCATTCTTATGTGCCAAGGTCTCCCTAGTCAAGTCAGCATAAAGGACTTCACTGGCTTGTTTGTGGAACCAAATCTTGTCAGGATTTGGTAATTGATCCATTTCTAAACGAATCTCAGAAGCATTTTCATCATCAGTGATGGCCAAACTTAAAGATCCAGTTGCTGAATCCCTCACTGTCATCAATGTTGTCTTCATATCAGTTTTTTCTTTGAGTTGATTCAATTTTTTTTGCTCTTGCATCACAGACTCATTTCTCTGATCAATGTAATGTTTGAGGAGACTCTGCTTGTTTTGAAATTGACCTTCAGCAGTTGCAGCATAGCTATATTTCTTGTATTGCACGACCGGTACAGGGGGTGGTTTACTGCTTTCTTTAGGTTTTGCAGTAGTATTTTCAACTCTGGTCTGTGATACTTCTGTTAAATTTTTAGTATTAAATCACAATACTATAGGATCTTTGCTGAGAGAATAACATCTACATTATATCAATGCATGACAATCATAATATGACAAGCATCACAAGCATCACAAGAATCAAAAGCATAGAGACAAGAGACACAAAGTTTCCGTGGGGAAAACCCTAAGGTGAAAAACCCCACAACTTCCTCAGAGATAGAGAGAGCAATGGCTCAACCAAAACACAACCAAATAACACTGAGATAGTCTCCTAGCAGATGATCCTCCTCCTCCTCACTAGTGCGCCAATTTTCAGAGAGAGAGTGAGTTACTTTTCTGAGTGAGTAAAATAGAGATCTCCTATCTCTATTTATACTCACCTTTTTGCCCAGTGACCTACTGGGGCCGACTTTTCTACTTAGATACATCCACATTATATTATATATTAAATAGGGCCGACCCCATATGGTGGTCTAATAATCCATCAGCAAGTACACTCACTTGTGACACTTGTCAATCCACATGATGACACTTCCTTATAGAGGAATAACACATCTCTTATAAGGGTACAATAAATATATATATAATACACAGATGAAATACATTCCGAAGTTACATATACATCAACACTCCCTCTTAACTAGGAAGGTATTTCTCGACACAGATCTGCTAGACAAGTCTTCTTCTCTGGATCATCGTCATTGTTGCTACTATCTCAACCAATCTTTATCTCTACTCATCATAGGAAGTTCTACGGAGCCAGTCCTTTTTCATACTGGATGTAGGCCCACCACCTGCAGGTCTTCGTCATCACTGGCCATACTGTGGAATCCTCAAGACTTATTACGTGCGTCACAAAACCTCGAAAGAGCATCCCAGGATGTTACGGGTACACAACTCTGACCTGTAGGATCTCCCAGGGCACTATTACATGTGACCCCACAACAAAACCTCGAAAGAGCATCCCAGGATGTTACGGGTACACAACTCCAACTTGTAGGATCTCCCAGGGCACAAATTACATGTGGTCCACCACAAAGCCTAGCAAGAGCATCTCACGATGTTACGGGTACACAACTCCGACCTGAAATCTCCCAGGGCACAAATTACATGTGGTCATGGCAAAACCTTGAAAGAGCATCTCAAGATGTTACGGGTACACAACTCCGACCTGGAATCTCCCAGGGCCCAAATTACATGCCATAGGACAAAACCTTGCAAGAGCATCCCAGGATGTTACGGGTACACAACTCCGACCTAAAGGATCTCCCAGGGCACAAATTACATGTCCTCCCAGAGCAATGTCTCGAAAGAGCATCCCAGGCTGTTACGGGTACACAACTCCGACCTATAGGATCTCCCAGACATGCTCATCTGCACAACCTGATCCATGGCCACAAAGTATCAACCTGATACTCAACATACATCATCCTGATGTACTCATGATCATCCTGATCATCATCACTGCAACGTCCTGTTGCATGTCATCTGGAGCAACATCCTGAAGCTCATCATCCATTATCATCCTGATCATCACTGCAACATCCTGCTGCATGTCATATGGAGCAACATCCTGAAGCTCATCATCCATGATCATCCTGATCATCACTACAACATCCTACTGCATGATCTACCTGATCATCAATGCATCTACCTAATGCATACCAAGTATCTACTTGATACATATCATCATCCATGATCCTCCTGATCATACAATGTATCCACCTGATACAAATACAAATACATGATACATATCACCATACATGATCCATCTGATCATACAATGTATCCACCTGATACATATACAGATACATGGTCCAAGCATCCAACATGATGCATATACAAAATACATACACATGATCCAACTGATCATATCCAGCATCCAACATGATGCGTACATATAAATGATCCAACTGATCATATCCAGCATCAACATGATGCATACATAAAAATGATCCAACTGATCATATCCAGCATCCAACATGATGCGTACATACATACATAAAAATGATCCAACTGATCATATCCAGCATCCAACATGATGCGTACATACATACATAAAAATGATCCAACTGATCATATCCAAGCAAAAACCAGAACATCATCCTAATGCTCATCATCCAGCGCTTACATCCATAGCCATGTGAAGGATCCTCCTTCCAACATGCTTGGAATGGCTTCATCAAATGTGTCCATCACTTCTTCCTCGAAGTGTCCTCGATCTGAAGAACGCCAAGCCTCTCTCTGAAGTACTCGAACTTCACTCTGACTAGTGGCTTCGTCAGCACATCTACAATCTGCTCGTCCGTTGCAACATACAGAAGCTTCACAGCTCCTCTCTGCACCATATCCCTGATATAGTGATATTTGATCTCTATGTGTTTTGACCTGTCATGAAACACTGGGCTCTCAGACAGCTTCACACAACTCTGGTTATCACAGAAGATACCAGTAGCCTCCAACGGGAGATCAAATAACTCAGATAGTAGCTTCCGTAGACATACTGCCTCACAACTAGCTGAACAGGCTGCAACATACTCTGCCTCAGCTGTACTTAGTGCTACGCAGGACTGCTTCCTGCTAAACCAAGAGATCATACCTAATCCCATACTAAAGCAGCACCCAGATGTGCTCTTCCTATCCGCAACACTGCCAGCCCAATCTGAATCAACATAACCCTGTAGGTTAAAGTTTTGATTCACTTCATACTTGAGCCCATAATCCACTGTACCCTTCAGGTACCTCAGAACATGCTTTACAGCAACCAGGTGAACACTCCTCGGATCCGTCAGGAACTGGCTCAATGTGTTCACAGCAAAGTAAATGTCTGGTCTCGTGTTCGTCAGGTACATCAAGGATCCAATCATCTGACGATACATAGAGACATCAACTGGCTCAGATGAAGCATCACATAGAAGCTTCAGATTCGATGCCATCGGTGTGGCCATGGCCTTGCAATCCATCATCTCGAATCTCTTCAGGATATCTACTATGTACTTCCCTTGACCAAGGAAGATCCCACCTGCATTCTGCCACACCTCCATACCTAGGAAATAGTGCATCATTCCCAAATCTTTCATATCGAATTCAGCTGCAAGCTTCCTCTTAGTATCTGCAATCAGTCTGTCATCTCCTATCACAAATAAGTCATCCCCATACACGAGTAGAATCACTGGATTCCCTTCCTCAACCTTGTAGTAAATATTGGAATCTGCTTTACTCTTGGTAAAGCCCAAGCTAGATAGGAAACTATCCATCCTACCATACCAGGTTCTGGGAGCTTGCTTCAAGCCATACAAGGCTTTCTTCAATCTGCATACATATGATTCCTTGTCATGTCTTTCAAAACCGAGTGGCTGTTCCACATATACTTCCTCTTCTACTACACCATTCAGGAAAGCAGTCTTGACATCCATCTGGTGTATTTTCCATTTCATTGCTGCAGCTAGGGAAAGTACTGTTCTGATTGAAGTATACCTGGCTACAGGTGCAAAGGTTTCTTCATAATCTATTCCTTCTTTCTGAGAGAAACCACGAGCTACGAATCTTGCTTTGTATTTTTCCACACTGCCATCTGCAGCATGCTTGATTTTGTAGATCCACTTGGAAGTCACAACAGAATTCCCTTTAGGTCTTGGGACAACATCCCAAACATCATTTTTCATTATTGATTGGTATTCCTCAACCATAGCATCCTTCCATTCTTTCTTTTCTACTGCCTCTTCATAACTGGAAGGCTCTTTGTTCATAATGTCACAGAGTAAAGCAACATAACTGGTGTGTGATCTGGTTCTCTTCTTTGCTCTGTGTTCTTCTTTTGGAATGCCAAATATTTCTGCATCATGAATGAGCTCTCTAGCCCATACAGGTTTCCTTTTGTGAGAGTTATTCTCACGGGGTGGATCTACAGGTTCTTGTGGATCTTCAAATTCACGAACAGTTTCTGGAACTGCTTCAGTCATGGTAGTATCCTGAAATCTTGTTTCCTTAGGTTCTTCATAAACTTCAGTAGGTGCCTTCCTTGATTTGATGAATGCTGAGTTTTCATCAAATGTTACATCCCTGCTGACATCAATCTTCTTGAACCCTGGAAAGTATATTCTGTAAGCCTTCGAGCTTTCACTGTAACCCACAAAGATACCCTTCTTTCCTGAAGGATCTAGTTTAGTCCTCTTTTCCTTTGGGACATGAGTGTATACTGGACAACCAAATATTCTGAGATGATTGACTTCAGGTTTCTTACCAGAAAAGACCTCTTCTGGTGTCTTGCTTTCCAATATCTTGTGGGGTGTTCTGTTTTGCACATATACAGCTGTTCTAGCTGCTTCTGCCCATAGATGCATAGGAAGATCCCGGTCATGCAACATTGCCCTTGCTGCTTCCATGATAGTTCTGTTCTTCCTTTCTGCAACTCCATTCTGCTGAGGATTATAAGGAGCAGTCAACTCCCTCTTAATCCCTGAATCACTGCAAAGCTTCTTGAAGTCACTTGAGGTGAATTCTCCACCATTGTAAGATCTGAATGTCTTGATTTTCTTGTCAGTTTGGTTCTCCATCAAGGTTTTGAATTCCTTGAATTTATCAAGCACCTCATCTTTGCCCTTCAAGAAGTATACCCAAGTCTTCCTGGATAAGTCATCAATGAATGATACATAGTAAACATACCCACTCAGGGAACTGGAAGACATAGGGCCACATACATCTGAGTGGATGATTTCCAGGATGTCTTTTGCCTTGCTTTCACTGCTTGGGAAAGCCTTCTTAATGTTCTTACCTTTTGCACATCCTTTGCAAACACCTTCATGTTTGGTCTTGATTTCAGGAAGACCCTCTACTGCCTTGCTTGCAATTGGAAGTGCTCTATAATGCATGTGAGCAAGTCTTCTATGCCAAATTTCACTTGGCTCCATGGATTCATGCACCATGGCATGTTCAGGTTTTCCTTTCAATTTATACAAGCCTCCCTCTTGCTCTCCAATTACTACTGCATCATCTATGGTCTTTCCCTTTGGCCACATTAGGACTTGGCCATCCACAAATGCAACCCTCATACCTTTTGCATCCAATGCAAAGATGGAGAGTAGGTTCTTCTTGAGCCCAGATACATAAAGTACTTCTTTCATCTTCAATGATTTTCCAGAATCTATGTTGTAGGAGGCTTCACCACTTCCTTTGATTGGGTATTGATAATCATCCCCAAGTTTCACCTTATGGGGTGATTCATGTTCAGATAGGTTCACAAAGGATTCCTTAAACCCAGTCATGTGTTTGGAAGCCCCACTATCAATCAACCAATCATTACATCCATGGGAGATGGTACCTGTAAGAGCAAAAATTAGAACATATTCTTCTTCACTTGATGAGTCATCATCACTACTACTTTCTGCCTTAGCCTTCTTCTTTGGAGGTTCATCATCTTCGGAAGCATGAGCATGAAACCTTCTTTTGCTGCCCTTCTTCTTTTTACTGGAGTTGTTGTTATTATCCCTTTTGTTCTTGGGACAATCTGAAGCAAAGTGACCCTTCTCATTGCATGTGAAGCATCTTAGGTCCTTCTTACTCTTTTGATGGAATCTTTTGTGGTGGGAGTGATCCTTCTTGGTTTTGCTTCTTTTGGTGTGAGCTGCAAGAGCTTGATCTTCTCCTCCCATCTTTTCCTCACGAGCTATAAGTCTAGCTTCTTCTTGAGAGCATTCTTCCCTCAATCTGTTGAAGGAGATCAATTTCTTCCTTGCACAAATTCCTTGAATAAAGGAATCCCATGACCTGGGTAGGCCATTTAGAGTGGTCATCACCACTTCACCATTCTCCACCATTTCATCTACTGCTTCTAATTGTTCCTTGATCTGGGAGACCCTTGAAAAGTAAGATTGAATGGTTTCTACATTCTGAAACTTCACTGCTTTCAATTGGTTCCGCAGGGTCATCTTCCGAGTTATGTTCTTTCCTTCAAATAGCTTGGTCAAAGATTCAAACATCTCTTTGGGTGTCTTAAGAGAAGACACATGAGGTATGAGATGGTCTTTGATAGAATCAGCAATGATTCTCTTTGCCTTGACCAATTTCTTCTTGTACAATGCCTTGGCTTCTTCATCCTCTGGGATAGGGATGTCTTCTTTCACATCTGAGTCCAACTCATTCTCTTCCATTATTAACCCAATCCTATACTTCCAGGCTCGGAAGTTATCAGCCCCGTCAAGCTTATCCTCAAGCTTGGTGTGGAGAGACATCTTTTAAGAGTACTTCAAATGGAAATAGAAAAGATTTAGGACTTACCACTTGAAGTGCTGAAAACTGGATCTGGTCCCGGATTAGGGTTTGTCAGAGAAACCCTAAAAATTCAAAATGTGAATTTCAAAATTCCGGAAGGATAGAAAGATGCGCCTTGGAGAGCTGATCAGCCTAGTATATTCAGAATTTGAGATCAGCAAAGTCTTGCCCTTCAAAATTGCCTTTTTGTCCTCCCGGGTTCACTAGGGAGAGCCCTGAATTAGGGTTTGAGTTTCCCGGAGATCTACTCAGCCAAAAATCTCAATCCAAAGCTCTAACCTTCGATTTTTGCAAGGAGCTTCCAACTGTGCCTTCAGTTTCCAGAAATTCCTATTTTTGTGGAAACCCTAATTTTTAGGGCCAAATCTGAAAATGCTCATAACTGAATTTTGATTGGACAGATAGATGCACCTTGATGAGTAGATCCAATCTACTATACTGAATTTCAAAAATCTATGGAGAGAAACCCAATAAACAAGGAACACAAGCTTCCGTCACTGCAAAATGTCTTCTTCTCAGTTTAGCTCTGATACCATGTTAAATTTTTAGTATTAAATCACAAAACTATAGGATCTTTGCTAAGAGAATAACATCTACAGTATATCAATGCATGACAATCATAATATGACAAGCATCACAAGCATCACAAGAATCAAAAGCATAGAGACAAGAGACACAGAGTTTCCGTGGGGAAAACCCTAAGGTGAAAAACCCCACATCTTCCTCAGAGATAGAGAGAGAAATGGCTCAACCAAAATACAACCAAATAACATTGAGATAGTCTCCTAGCAGATGATCCTCCTCCTCCTCACTAGTGCGCCACTTTTTAGAGAGAGAGTGAGTTACTTTTCCTAGTGAGTAAAATAGAGATCTCCTATCTCTATTTATACTCACCTTTTTGCCCAGTGACCTACTGGGGCCGACTTGTCTACTTAGATACATCCACATTATATTATATATTAAATAGGGCCGACCCCATATGGTGGTCTAATAACCCAATAGTAAGTACACTCACTTGCGACACTTGTCAATCCACATGACGACACTTCCTTATAGAGGAATAACACATCTCTTATAAGGGTACAATAAATATATATATAATACACAGATGAAATACATTCCGAAGTTACATATACATCAACAACTTCTTCTTGAATAATATTAGGGGTGATAACTAGATCCCTTATCAACTCAACATCAATGATCTCTGTACCCATGGCAGTTTTCAGCTTTTTAGATGTCTCAGGTTCCTTTGTATCCATCTCTGTGGCCTCTGGTTCTGACCTTTTATTGGTAGATATCTACTCCACTTTTCCCTGTGCAGTATTTGACTGTGAAAAATCTATATGATCTCTAGCCTCTACAATCTCCTTTAAAGGCTCACTAATCCAGATCTGATCATATATAAGAGAATTGGCCTCTCCCATCCAAGTTTTAGCCTGACTGTGCTGAAATATACCTCTGCCATACTCCTGTCTCCTTTGTGAAATAACATGTTTAGGGTCATATTTTACAGGTGGTACTTGAGGGAAATCAAGCTGCTTCAGAACTTCTTCAATAATGGGCAATGCTGCTTCCTTCTTTAAAATGAAATTTCCCACAGTCATAGGATATTTTATCCATGAACTCCTTTTCAATGATGGGGCAGTGAAATGTTATTTATCTACAGAGATCCTTTGCCTCATTACCTCTAAATCAAATACACTGGTAGTTAAAAATATAGGCAACACATATGATGATCCAGTGAATCCAAAGAATCTGACAAGGGAGAAGTTTTTTGCCAGGAACCAATCTCCAATCAAATCAAGGTTTAGGATTTCTTTCAAGTCATTTGAAATTCTGCTGATCTCTAGATTAAACACTCTGAACAAATTAAGTACGATCAAATCCATGAATTTGGCATAAGACCAGGCATGGTAAAATGGTGAAGAAGGAGGCCATTCCTTGAAGGTTTATGAGTCTGTAATGGCTAGTGCTCCTAACTTAGCATGAATTATCAAAGCATATAAGTATGCCTGATACTTGAAATGATAGATTTTGGAGAAATTGGACAACTGAAAACACATTTCTTTGGCAAAATATTCATCAAACCTAAGGGGTGTTGTTCCAGGTCTATCTAGGTATAGGAAAATTCCTAACATTGCTTTAGTTACCTCCGAACTAGTGTCTGACCCTAAAATTTGACTTAATAGGGTTACAGCGGAAGCAATAACTGGTAAACAAAGTTTAGATGAAAAAGGAACAGACAGGTTCTCCACTGGTTTCAACAAAACCTTCTGATACATTCGTTCTTTATCCTCACTAGAAACTTTCTTGTAAATCTGGGATATTTCAGCTTCATTAAAAGAGATAGAAGTTGAAACGAAATTAGCAGAATATTTTAGGGTTTCCCTAAGGGTTTGAGGGTCTACTTTGCAGATAATTTGGTCACCCTGGTAATTCATAATTACTCCCTCTGAGGTTGAAAATTTTTCAGCACATAAGGATACAAATTCCAGGCAACTAGGTAAAGGATACAATGACGTAGAAGGGATCAAAGTACTGTACAATTTGGTATGGAACTCGGAATTGAAAAGGGAAGCAGTACTGAGGTCATTGTGACTGGTAATGATATCAATGGGTTTTGAAATTGGGTCATATACATCCCAGAAACGGTCAGAAATCAGGTCTTCGGAGGAATCTAAGGTTTTTACAGTGGTAAACATGGTGAAAGCAGGTAATTCAACAGAGGAATACTCAGAAATTGTGTACCTGAGGGTAAGGGCTGACTGTAGTTACTCACAGTTCAAATGTTGATAGAATATTTGGTATCTGTAGCAGCCAAACCAATCGAACCTTGACATCCGAGCAGAAATGGCGGAAACAGTCTTTCAGCGGTCTTTGACGGTAACATGTACGGTGGAGCCTCCTTAGTTAGTGCCTAGACCTGCGAGTTAGCAGAAATGGCGGAAACAATCTTTCAGCGGTCTTAAAAAATTAATACCCTAGACCGCTAATACCTGCGAGTTATCATGTTAATCTAGACCGTAGCGGAAAATAGGATATCGTACATTTCTGTATGGGTATCCATTTTCCGCTTCCACTCACCGACAGCCACGTAGCACCCGTCACATCTCAGCAGAAAATGGATACCCGTACAGAAATGTACGATATCCTATTTTCTGCTCCGCTATTTTTTTTTTAAAAATGTTTACAACCTGTTGTTTAACTGACACCTAGCATATTGTCGGTTAACCGACACCTAGACCATCTACAGCATGTCGGTTAACCGACCCCTAGAACATCTAGCGACTGTCGGTTAACCGACACCTATAACATCCAAAAACTAACGGTTAACCGACACCTACAACATCTACGGACTGTCGATTAACCGACACCTATAACATCTACATGCCATCGGTTAACCGACGCCGTGGAGCATTTGATTGACAGCAAGAAGCCGTCGGTTTGTTTTTTTAAATTGTTCTAGGCATCGCTTGATTTGCGTCGGTTAACCGACACCTCGCCTAGGCGTCGGTTAACCGACGGGATTATTAATTGTCGCTGAAACGACGGCTTGGAGGGCTGTCGGATAACCGACGACAATCCAACGACGCCTAAAAAAAATCATAGTGTTGTACATGCGACAGGGAAATGTCGAAAATCCGACAATACAGCCGTCGGATTTTGGGTCAAAATGTTGTAGTGAAAGTTAACAGAATGAAGCGAAATTCATGCAGTCGTCAGTTTAAATTGAAGTCCGTTTGAATGGTTGAACGATGGACAAGATGCATGCTTGAGAGATCATGCTTGTCATTCAAAGATCTTGAATCGAGTGCCAACATAGAAATGCATGAGTTAGTGAACATGTGTGGTTATAATATATTCAACCATGTCCAAAGTCAAACTTTGGACAGGTTGAATGTAATTCTCAAAATGAAATTATAGACATGGATTATACGTGAAAGATCATGATGACTTGATTAATATCATGGTCGATCATATGATAGGATAATTAAGATCATATGGCGGTCATATAATGATTCTGAATATCGAAATGATGCATAATCCATTCATTTAAAGGTGGCGAGATCGATAAGGGAATGAGACCACATGGGAAATTGACATTTGATTAATTCTTTACATAATTAGACAATTAGATTTATCAATAATATTCAAATTTGGACACCTTGGCATATTTAATAAAGCCATTATAAGCTATGGCTTCATTCAGCACTCCATTCAGATCGTTGTTCGTTTGCCTCATTTGTTACCTCATTCGGATCGGCATTCGACCCGTCATTCCACCCTTCATACATACTTTTGTCTGTACAAGATCTGCTTGTTGATGCTAACTGAAGCTGATTTTGCAGAGAATTTCTGAGGCTGTTAATGCACAAAAAATGCTGTAAATGTTTCATTTATGGATCTTTCGGTTGCGTTCCTCTTTATTTGTTATTGATCAGAATGAGCTTCTTTTTGCTTTTTCGCATTATCCTGAAAACACCTATCATTTATCAGAGATAAATAAACTTTTTTTTCATGAATATTCATAAAATAAAAACAGTTTTGAGTCTCCCCCAAACAAAAAATATGGCATGTCCTCAAGCCATCAAAGAAAAATTGATTAATATTCAAATATTTCAATTAATGATCTAGGCAGTAACTTCTAAAATGCTGTGATAATTTTCGTAAGAAAATGAAATATTAACTATTAAATGGAGATGATTCAGATATGTACATTCATAAAAAAGAATACAACAGTTCTTAAGAAGACCATATGAAGAATGATAGTATAATTGATGTGAAAAATGCCATAGGAAAACCAATCATCCATGACTCATTGTAAAGATCTCTTGTCATCCAAAGAATATAAATAAGGTTCACCTTAGATTTTGTGACATTTCCATAGTTATGGGTCCCATTTCTAGGATAATCATACCCTAGGTATTATTTGAATTAGATGACAGGGTCCAAGTCCAACTTACAGCCATTCTCTAATGACAGTATAAATAATAGGCCTAAACATGTATTTGTATACTCAGGTTTTTATGAGCCATGTGCATAGCAATGCGTTAACCAAACCTCTTTTACCCAATCTTGCCCCGTTGCCAGCAGACCTGTTTAGTACCTCGATGGGTTTATCTTGGTACCATGTAAGCATAGCCCCGCTGCCAGCAAGCCTGTTCAGTACCCCAACGGGTTTACTTGCATTTACCGAGCTTCCTTGTTTAATATTTTACTTATCATGGACCTGCTATCAGCAAGCCTATTCAATACCCCAGCGGGTTTGCTTCATATAATGATATTTTTAGTAAGGAAGTCGGTTGGCACTAGAGTGTGCTAAGCCTGTTAAACACGTAATTCAAATTTTTAGCACAAACCTTATGAGTAACTTTATTTATAATGGCCTAAATTATAAATCATGTCAAAATATAATAACCTAAAGTTGTTCTTTGACCTCTCAGTCTATCCTCTTCATAAAAGATCAGTAATGTTCCCCACAAAATATAAATATCACTCACGTTTGGGCTACCTTTTAAAAGTGCTTAAGAGACAAGTTTTGATAATGAGTCTAGGATGAGCTAGCAATTCATAGGTGTAAGATAGAGCTTTTGAATATCATAGTAATTAAAGTGGGTCTTAAGCAACTGTTCTAATGATAAATCAGAAATGTACAGGTCTCAATCAAATACCATATGCAAAATCATGAAAGAAAGTGGTTACAAATGATATAAAGAATGCTTTAACTTTCACTATAAATTTTCAATTTTCAACAATAATCGAAAGAGAAGGAGAACTATAAGTATTTCTTTTTAGAGCACTTCTCTTTTCAGATAATATTGCATGAGCTTATTATAAGGTTCTTGTAACCAAACTGCAAAACCACTTGTTAGATGATTCCAATTTATTCAAAACAAAAACATATGTTCAAAGACAGTCATGTAAATTTTAAAAATTAAGGAAAAGAAAAGAGTCTTTCTATTTTAATTGACAAAATTTTATAAGCTGATCATAATAATGAATTTCTTGTAAAAAATGCAATTAGTTGTTAGAAACAACTCTTTATTATTAAAAAAACAAAACATATTTACATATATACAAATGAAGATAACCCAAATAATTCAAGAACCAAGAGAAGGAGGAATGACTTCCTCTTCTACCAGCTCCATTTCCTTCTGTTGTAAGGAATTCTGCACAAAATCTTGTTTAGATATTGGTTGATGATAGAGTCTAAGTCTATGTCCATTTACAACAAAATAAATTTGTGAATCATGAATTGTCTTAATTTTAACATATCATTATCAAAAGTTGTTACAATTTCATATGGGCCCATCCAATGAGTAATTAATTTACCTTTAAAATTTTTGTACCATGAATCAAAAAGCAATGCCCAGTCTCTTGTTTTGAATTGTTTCTGTTTAATGTATCTATCATGCCACTTTTTACGTTGGTTTTGAATTAAAATTGTATGTTGGATAGCATCTTGCCTCTTGCCTAATCTTGTCTAATTCATTTATTTGCAGGATTCGTTGTCTCTGTGCTTTCTTCTAGATCCATCCCTAATTGTGCAGCCATACAAAAAGTTTCAACTTGAAATTCAATAGGTAGAAGAACTTGTTTACCATAAACGAGTTCATGAGGTGTGTGGCCAGTGGTGTTCCTCCCAGTTATTCTATAATCCCACAAGGCTTATGGGAGCCTATCTGCCCAGTCTTTGTGGTGTAACTAGATAGTTTTAGTCAGGATGGCTTCTAATACTTTGTTGGTGGACTCTACCTGACCATTGGCTTGCGGATGGTATGGTGAAGATTTACAATGTCTAATACCATATTTGTCAGTAAGCTCTTTCATTAATTTGGAGGTAAACTAAGATCCTTGATCGGTTACAATTTCCCTAGGTACACCAAATCGGGTAAATATTTCTTCATACATAAATTTTACCATAGACTTCTCTATAGCTCGGAATAAGGCTTTAGCAAATTCTACCCACTTGGTGACATAATATGTACAGACTAGAATGTACTTCTTCTTGCGAGACATCGGGGAAATTGGCCAACAAAATCTAGAGCCCATTTTTCAAAAGGCTCAATCATAACTTGGGGTTGTAAAGGCATCTCATCGGATGGCATAGGTCTACCCATTCTTTGGAAACTGTAACACCCCTTGACATACTTGGAAGCATCTTTAAAAATGCTTGGCCAATAATACCCGGATTGCAACACTTTGTATGTTGTTCTTTTGTCAGACAAATGCCCGCCACAAGGTCCACCATGAAATGCATGCAAGATCCCTGCCATCTCATCCTCTCCTACACATCGTCTAATAATAAGATCAGGACCAGTACGAAAGAGTTCATTGTCCACCCAGGAGTAACTAGAACTCTGAACTATGATCCTACGTTTCTCAGGTGGGGAGAGATGGTTTGGTAGCTTTCCATTTGCTAAATAATTGGCTATGTCTGGAAACCATGGGGTTTGAATAGACACAATGAACAAATGTTGATCTGGGAAGCTATCATCGATAGGACTAGCATTATCGTCAATTTGAATTCGAGAGAGAAAATATTCTACCACATTCTCTCGACCGGGACGATCAACAATGGTGATGTTAAATTCTTGTAACAAAAGAAGCCACCGAGTCACTCTACCATTGGTGATAGGTTTATTCATTAAAAATATGATGGTGGAGTGGTCAGTGTGTATAAAAATTTCATATCCTGTGATATAATTACGAAACTTGTTGATGGAATAGACTACTGCTAGAAACTCTTTTTCAGTAACAGTGTATTTCGATTATGCAGGAGTCAAATTTTTACTATCAAAATAGATGGCATATGATGTTTGTCCCTCTTTTTGACCTAAGACTACCCCTATAGCTATGTCGGAAGCATCAATGGATATATGGAAGGGAAGGGACCAATTGGGGCCCCTAAGTATTGGTGCCACTGATAATTTTTCCTTCAAAGTTTCAAAGGCATGTTTCCAAGGTTCAATCCATTGGAATTATGTATCTTTCATGAGTAGTTTGAACATAGGTGTGGTTATCTTAGTGAATTTTTCAATAAAATGTCTATAATAGCCGGCATGGCCAAGAAAACTTCTTACTTCCTTCAGAGTTTTTGGAGGAGGAAGATTAACAATTATTTATATCTTGGCAGGATCCACCTTGATACCTTGAAGAGAGACATGATGTCCTAGAACTATGCCCTCGGTTAGTAACATCTTACATTTTTTATGACTAAGAGCTAAGTTCATTTCTTGGCACTGAATAAGAACTGTTTCAAGTTTATCAAGGGCTTCTTGGAAGGTATTTCCATAAACTATAAAATCATCCATATAAACTTCTACACAATCATGTATAAGGTCAGCAAAGATTCCTAGAACTGCACGCTGGAAGGTATCAGGTGCATTACATAGGCCAAATGGTAACACTCGATAGGCATATGTCCCCAAGGAACAAGTAAAGGTTGTCTTATATTGATCTTTAGGTGCTATTAGCATTTGATTGTATCCACTATACCCATCAAGGAATGAAAAATATTGTTTCCCTAATAAGGTATCTAATACCTGATCGATGAAAGGCAAAGGGAATTAGTCCTTAAGAGTGGCCTTGTTCAATTCTCGAAAGTCAACACAGATACGCCATTTTCCTGTGACTTTCTTTGGAACTACCACCAAAGGAGACACCCACTTACTGTTGGAAATTGGGAAAATAAAATCGGCGTTAAGGAGTTTTTGTAATTCATCTTTTACTATATCCTTTAGGGATGGATTCATTCTTCTCTACGGCTACCTACTAGGAGGTATGTTTGAGTTTGTGTAAATGTGGTGGATACAGGTATTTGGGTGTATACCTTTCATATCGGTATATTCCCATGCAAATGCTCCAGTTTGACTTTCGAGAACTTTTAGTAATTGTTTTTGCTAACCATCATCTAATCCTGCATTTATCTGTAGAAATTTATCGAAACTAACCTCACAAGGTATGGTATAGGATCCTAGATGTTCTTCAATTGCAAAGACACAAGGTGTACTCGTAAATGTTGAGAGGCTCATGTTTTCTTGAAATCATCTCCAGAGATCTGGTCAAGTTGGGAAAAAGACTGAAGAAAGTCTATACATGTTGTGGAAGAGATAAATTGATTCAACACATTCTCAGTATTTTGTTCTTGTAGTGCCCAGGAGAAATCACTAACAAGGGAAAGTTCTTCCAAGTTCTCATCCCCGAAAGGACAATCTAACCAAAATAGGTTTTCAGTTACTGGATGAGCTGGTGGGTATAAGGCTAGTTTTCTTGTACATAACCCATTAGAGATAATTATCTCTCCATCCCTACATCATATAAATGCATTGGCAGTAGCCAACCAAGGTCTTCCCAGAATAATGGGGTGACCTTTGGAAGGGTCTTTTGATTTTATGACCATGAATTCCATGGGATATTCCCATGAAGCTAATGATACAATGATGTCATCTAAGATCCCAGTAGGTTGAACCATAGTGTGATCTACTAATTCTAGCATTGTTGGGGTAGGGCAGAGGAACTGTCCTACATTGAGAGTTTCTAAAACTGTGGTAGTCATCAGATTAATAGCAGCTCCTAGATCAATAAGTGTGTTTCCTATGGCGGTGTTATTGATGATAAAAGTCACCACAGGGTTTCATGGATTTGAATACTTTGGGAGTCTAGGTTGGTTTGCTATACAATCTGACATTTCTCCTATTACATGAATCGTTGGAGGGTCTTTCTGTTTTCTACTTGGTCTTTTAATACAGGGTTCCTTTATTACTTTACTATAAATTGGGATATCCTTAATGGCTTGTAACAAAGGGATCTTAATACAAATATTTTTCAATTCGTTAATAATATCATACTCTGGATAAGTTACAGGTTTTTCTATTACTAGACGCTCTGGATATGGAGGTGATTTTTCCCTTGTAATTACTTCTTTATGTGGATGGTTGTGTGTTGAAGATTTACGAATAATCACATCTTCAAGAATAGCATCATTCAAAACGTCGTTAGGTATGTTTTCTTTTTCATTCTCTTCTCGGATAACAATTGATGACTTGGACTAATCTTGCAAAATTCTTCCAAACCGCAGTTGAATCTCATGTATTGGTGCGGTCGAAACAGCATATGATGGAGAGGCAGCAACCCAGTGCTATTAAGAGCTTGGGTTGGTTTGTTGTTAGGGTTCAGTATTGGTTGTGCAGGTAATATTGTGGGTCTTGGAGGATTCACATTCTAGAAATGGTGAGGTTGATTTGGGATAGGGGGTAATGAAGGAGGTGCAAATCTAGGCAAAAGTTGTTGAATATTAGGTGGGTAAGGATAGTTAGGCATAGGAGGAGATGGTTGAGCATAAGCTTGTCCTTTCCATCCATGTGGCCATTGTTGTTTTTGGGAATTCTGAGGAGGGTACTGAGGTGGCCAATTTTTCCAACCTGAAGTGTTCCATTGTTGAGAAGGTTGATAAGGATATTAATAGGGTGGAATTTGTGATGATGGATCTTGATATGATGATTGATCTCTAGGTTTCCAAGGCCTCCTAGATGATTCACCAAAGTTTCCACTCTTATACACAACTTGCAACCTAGGCAACGATGGGAAATTATCAATCGGATGTTCTTCTAGACAAAGGTGACAAACTGAAACATTGTTCAATGGACACTCTCATTGGGGATGTTTAGTTCTACACCTAGGACAGAAGACACTCATTGCTGCACGCTCTTCATCTTGCCTCTTTTTAGCTTGTAATGCATCTAGTTGAGAACCCATGGCTCCTAAGATATCTGTATTGAAGTTTTCCAATAGGTTTCCCAATTCTACCCTTGTAACTCCACCAGGACCGGATGTGTTTCCTTTTAGGTTCCTTGCATAAGATTCTCGAAAGTGTCTTCCACTTTTCCCTCTGCTCCTAGAGTAATTCCTACATAAGTCACAAATCTGTGAAAAGGGTTTATGAGAGATGTCTCATGCTGCCATGAGATTAAGGTTTTCTAAGAATTCCTCTAATATTCCATTGAGGAAGAGTGTTCTTACTGCATCCTCCCGAAGATCACTATATTTAGATTTATGTAACACATAGTTAAATATTTCGAGATAGTCTTCTAGGATCTCATCTTCAAGTTGTTGTATTTTAAAAATATCATTGCGAGAGTCTTTAGGTTTACAGTAATCCTGATATTTCTGTAGAAATGCAGTCTTCATGTCTTCCCAAGTTCTAATACTAGATTCTACTAACCCCATGAACCATCGAACAGAAGAATCTTTTAAGGTGGCAGGAAAGAGCTTTAGCTTTTGGCCATCTTATAGGTAATTATAATTCCTACACAACATTTCAAATTCGAATAAGAATGTATCCAGATCCTCACTGTTATAGCTTGAAATGACACCTCTCCGTCCGTGACGACACTTGCTTCCCTTGGTCGCATGACGACACTTCTTGAGAACAAGTTCAGTCACACAACAGGACATTTGTGGATGGAGGAGTCATTTGGGACACTAAAAATGGTTGAAATTACCTCATTCTTGACCCATTTGATGTATATGACCCTTAGGAACATTTTTCCAGACCAAACCATCTCCTGAAAATGAGCAGAAAAGCCTGTTTTTGGCCATTTTTCAATATGAGCGCGACTCCACTGTTGAAATAGTTGCGTGTGTACGCAACTTTGTCTCATTCAAAGTAGCGCCCATTGCCATGTGTACGCGACTTTGTCTACTATAGAGTAGAGTACACTCCTGTTTTGGTCAAAATCTCAAAATTCGAGTAAGTTAAGTTGGTTTGGAAACCTCTTGAGTGGTTATAACTTCTTTTCCTCTTCCTCATTGATTATATAAGGAGGGTAGAAGGGTCATGTGAGGGGAGGAAGCCCAATTGCAAAGTTATGCTGGAGGAATGGAGACCCTCATCCCCTCTCTTGTGCTTCAGTTTTGGTAAACCCTAGTACAATTGCTTAGAGGCTGGGATCCTTGGAGAACGGAAGCAGAAGACCTTGAATCTAGGTTTCGTGAAGTGCCAAGCTTGAAGGAAGGTATAATTGTATGTACTTGCTTTCATTTATCAATAAATATCAAACGTTCTTCTCTTTCCAAATATGACCTATTAATGTGTCTTAGATTTAATTACTGTTTGATTATAGTTTGATGTCTTGTTATGTCATGGATATCAGTATTATATATGTAGTCAAATGTATTTGAGAAAGGTATCAAGTTATTTTGCAGGTCTGGACATTGTGACATTGAATAGCATTGAAGAGCGAGGGAGGAAAAGCTAGGATCAACCTTCTGAATAAGGTGCCTACATATCTAAACCCTAATCTCTTTATCGTAAGGAATCACCAAAATATTTAATTATCGACTAGGGTTGGTAATATTAGAGTTGTGGCATAGTATATGCTGAGGTAGAATGGGGCCTAAGTTTCAGCTCGGCGGACCTTATAAAATGTTTAATAAAGAGAAGATCGAAAGATCTTTCAAAATGAAAAATGGAGTCAAACTTCAGAAAAACAACAAAGGACCTAATTAAACCAATAGATCGGAATAGTATCAAGCTATACTACTCTACTTTAGGATAAAACAATGGAAGAAGAATAAATACTGACCAAAAATCAAACTACTTGTTATGAAAATGGAAACTACTTGACTAATGACAAAAACTACAAACTACTTAGTGAATTCAACAACTAATGCATTCAATTAACACTTTCAAGACAACACTAAAGTATCTAATTCCATTCTCCCTGATGTTGTACGTCAAATGTGATAGGAACTGGGGTGAATGTATCGTAATGACTTTCAAATGTAACAACAAAACAAAATGGAAGTAAATCTAATCTAATTTCTACAAAGAGATTAAAACTACAAAGAGACCAATTACAATTAAATTTAAACATTATGATCTATCTTCTGTCCATAAGAAAAATGATGTAAAACTAATGAAATCTAGAAGTAAGTAGAAAACTTAATAAAGATATTTACTTGAACTGAATTTGATTTGGAGGCAAGTAGAAAACTTGATAAAGATATTTATTTCTGAACCAAACTCTATTTCATGAACATCTTCATTAGTTGTAAGAATGGGAAAATTGATCCTATGTTTTAATGAAGAAACTATCACAACTGAGATAACTTGGAGAATGAAATTATTAACTCTTATTTGAAATAAACCTTAAGAACATACAATAAATTATACTAAGAATAGAACTAATAGATTCTAGAGCAGTAACCTATTAGCAAATCAAACATGAAAGACATGACTTGGAAAAGACAGTTAAAGAAAAGTTAAGGGAGATGAAATGGAAATTAAGAACAATGACAAAACTTAATTAAAACTCTTTGTAATGTAAAACAAGATCTCAATTACAGTTAAGAATGCTAATTAAAAGCAAGAAACATTACAGTTGAAAAAACCTAAGAAACTGAATTCTTAATAAGCAGAAAAAAATGCAGAAAGGATGAAAGTTTGAATGACAATCCGGATGACTGTCTAAATGACAGTCCGAATGGAGGAAAATGATTTAAACTAAGGAAAGAAGCAGTTTGAATGATATTAACTACCTACTGGCTGATGCATATGATCCTACAGTGCAAGAAGTCAGTGAGAAGACTGTTGAGAAGCTAAGATAGCAAGAGATAACCTATTATAATAATTATTTAAAGAAAGAAACTATTTTTATGGCCTAATCAAACAAAACTGAGATCTGAATAAGGCTAACTACAGCTAAAGGAAAAGAACTAACAGAACTAATTTTAATTATAAACTAAACCTGAAACAACAACTAACGAAACTCTATCTAATTGCAAAAGACTGAGAGCAAGCTATCTAATTGCAAAAGACTGAAAGCAAACTATAAACACTATGCTTGGTCAACCATTATCAGTTCTAGAAAATCAAATCAAGTTAGCAACAAAATACAGATTACAAAAAAATAAGGAAATGACATATACAGGAAAATAGAATTAATTACATATAATGGAAAATGAACTATTTACTTGCGGAAAGGAAAATACAAAACTATACATAAAAACCTTTGGTTGATGAGGGGCCCTTCCCAGCAATCAGAGATTGGAACTAAATCAACTTAGTCACCAACAGCAGAATATTAACGGTGAAATTCAGGAGCTTCCATTAACTGAGAAAACTATACAACGTTTCTATGAATTACTTAAATGCCTATTTCTACTGTGTTATAAATCATCTATTTTTATGTCTGCGTTTATCCAAAGGAGACGTCTATTTATAAGTTTACAATGGGAGAGAGGGTCGACATAGTCGACCTCTCTAAAAATAGAAGTCTTAATGTCTATACAACGGTTGCTTGGTGGTTGACGACTAGCGCAAAGGGCGTCCGCCTGCTTCAACGACGGCAATTCCTGTTGACACGAACAGCTGCATGTTAGTTTCCTTCCATTGCAGGCAGATAATGCATTGGCAGGATGAGCGTGGGAGAGAAAGGATATTCTGCAACATCGACGTGAGCAGGAGTGTGTGCTGTCAACTGAGCGAACGGGAAAGACAGAGCTTTTGGAGTGTTGATGTGAGTAGTAGGTGTGTTGTTGAGCTAGGCGAGCAGGGAAGTGAATCTTCTAGAGTGTTGAATCACCAACCATAACCCCCATGTTGCTAACAAAACCCATATTTCTGTCTTTGTCTTTAATGGGCAGGAATATGCCAACTGACGATTCCGTGGGCTGAACGGTGAGTTGGATGCGGCTGAGCGTTTGCAATGTGAACACGAGTCTAAACAGAGGTCCATTTGAAACCCATAACCTGCAAGTCGAAATCTATTTTCCAAGCGAGTCGAAAAATATTAAATTAATGTTAATAAACCATGAAAATAATGATATTGAGCCACGATTCACGTGATATGTAAATAGGATCATACCTGTGTCTGATTGACGGTCTAAATGGAAAGAAGAGTGATTTATTATCAAAATAGTGAAAATAATGCCACTCAGAGTATATTTGATGATAAAAAATGGTGACAAACTGGACACCAACAATAGTGTGTGCACAACCGCTGTGAGCTTTGGGATCCTATCAAAGTGCAGAATGTGCAGCAATTTCTGCAACCCTGATGGCTGCAACGGTGCAATCCAGTCTTGCGCTTGAGTCGTTGTATGTTTGTTGGCTTCATCATGTTTCCTACACATGTACTAGTCCGGTTGAAATTTTGGGTACTTCGTTTCTTGTAGCAATTCATGATCTGAGAACTTGCACTCTGGAATCTTACCGAGCAAATTCTCCTTTTCGCGCACATGGCTCAACATGGGCAGCAGCAGAATCTCATACTGCGCATTCTTTATGAGAAACACCACTGGCGCATTATCTCTTCTTGGAGGGATGTATTTTGGTATAAGTAGAATGGGTCTATCGCGAGGTTTTTCTGGTGCAAATGGATTTGGAATACCTGCAGCCTTCGGCTTCTCTTGCTTAGTGGCCTTCTGCTTATCTTTCTACTTCGGCTCTTGTACATTTCGCGGTGAGCTTCTAGATGTTCCACCTTTCTCTGGGATTGCTTTCTTCATTGGCATCTTCATGAATCCTTCCAAACCAGAATGTCGGAATTCTCTTAGTATTTATTCTTGGGTCTATTGTTAGGATATCTCATCATTCAGTTATGTACTTTGCATGCATCTGCATGCAGCCCAATCACTAGTTTGATTCCTCCGGCACCTAGTCCCCAGTCTGCCATCACCCAGGAGCTTCCTTCCACTTAGTTTTATCCCTCCTAGTGCTTAGTGCACCTAGCATGCAACTACCACTTGAGAAGGGTGCCTTTTCTCACCTACCACTCCAGTTCACTTTAGTTAGTTGAGTTCTTTCCTTGATTTGAGGCTAGACTAAATCTCAACTAATTGTATCACTCTGATGGACCTCCAGTGAGACTAGACTGCCTATTATGACACCAATTAGCTCCTCATTTGTCCTCCACGGAGCCTCCTTCATTCAGTTAGTGCCTACATGTTCCAATTACACCTACCACACTCAGTTAGACTCAGTTTGACACCTGGTTGACCGTTACTTTTGCATTGATGACTCCATTGATCTGATGATGAGACTCCTAGTTGGAGCCAAGCTATTCCACGCAGTTAATTTGAATTACCTCCTTGGTTAATTCAAATTGCTCATTCATTGTGATAGCATTGTATTGTATTTTCACTATTCTAAGTTATAGAGCACTGATGCAACTCTCTTGCACAGTTTTTACTCCAATTTGTTTTACATCATTGTGATTGATTTACTTGTTCAATAGATCTGTTGTGACTCATTTTACATGGTATCAGAGCCATGGAAGGGACAATATTTCTCTTCTGCAGGTGTTCTACATGAAGAATTGTGTGAATTTGCTCAAAATACTACACAGTGGCATGCAAAATCTCATGTGCATTCGTCCATGTGCATGCAAGGCTAAAATTTATCTCTAATCCACTCCAGAAGCTTGAGTTTTCCACAGAATTCCTGGACATGAATCATTGGATCTTCAATCTTTCTTGATCTCCTATGCCGGGTGTGATGCAACTCTAAAAGGGTGGATTGTTCGACCTTACTGTTCTTGTTTTCTTGTGATTTGCAGGTTTTATAACTCCTCCATTAGCACTCGTTTTCATTGAGATGGATGCCTCTTCTTCAAAGCTTCTCACTCCCTTCAATTATTTTTAATGGAAGAATGACATGGAGATTATGTTGCACTCAAAAGGGTACTACAGAGTCACCATGGGCCTCAAAGTTGAGCCAAATACACTCATTGAGAAATCCAAGCACTTCAACAAATTGGATGAAGCATATGGTCTTCTTTGCCTCAATATTTCCAAGGATCTTCACTTTCACCTCAGTGGATTGACTAATGCAAACTCTGTATAGGAGCAACTCGAAAAGCTTTTTGGAAATCAAGATGACATGCGGTCTTTTCAATTGGAAAATGAATTGATTGCCTTGAATCCTGATAATTTCAATACCATCAATGATTTCTTCACCAAATTCAAGCACTTGGTATTGCTATTGAAGCAAAGTGGAGTTGTAAAAGATGATAAACAATTGATTATTTCTATTCTTTCAAAACTTGGAAAAGATTATTCGGTATTTGTCTCTACATTCAATTCCGAAAAGCTCACAATTCTGAATTGGAAAATGCCTACCTTAATGCCTTCATTGAATCCGTGACGAAGGAGCATGATAAAATCATTCAAATGGGGACCATATTCTCCAAAGACCAAGCATTATTTGCTGTAGGATCAGCTATGAATGGAAAAGGGAAGCAAAAGAAAGAGAAGCCAAAGTTTGATCCTTCCAAGCAAAGAGAGAAAAGCAAGCAAGCGAATGGGCCATCCGGTTCAAGAAACAAGCAAAAAGGCAAAGAGACCAAAGAGAAGTCAAAATGTTCTTATTGCAGCAAAGCCTATCATCCTGAAATCTCATGCATGAAGAATACAATAGATGAAATGGCACTTCTCTTGGAGACAAACAACATAACCTTTCCTTACGGTGCAAGGAAGAAGGACAAAAATGATCATCCCGAAAGAGGTCATGCACTCATGGAAACAGTTTCGAATTCCTCCACTCTTCTCATTGAATCTTGAGCTTCAAACCACATGGATGCAAATAAAGATTCTCTATCAGATTATGATCCATCAAGCACCATTCCCATCCACATGGGGGGATGACTCTCAGATTTCATCAAAGGGCAAAGGTACCATTCATTTAGAGCATGACAGTTTTCACAATGTTCTCTATGTGCCTTCCTTACCTTTGAATCTTCTTTCCGTTTATCAGATGACTCACGCTGGTACACCAAATAAATTTGTATTATCCCCTAACAAAGTTGAAATTTCTGATATTCAAAGTGGAAAACTTATTGCGGTTGGAAAAGCAAATCACACTGCAAAAGCTTATGAGTTTTCTCACTTTCTTCCACAACACATGCCCACTGCTTTTCTCACACATGGAAATGAGGTCAGTAGGCTTTGGAATGAAAGGTTTGGACACATAAATTATAAATATTTGTATCTACTACAGAAAAATTCCATGTTTGATGGCCTTCCGACGATCAAATCCTCGAAGGGAATATGCAAAGGTTGCATCATTAGGAAGCACCCCGAGCACAAATTTGACCGAGGCAACGCTAACAGAGCTTCTACTATTTTGGGGCTGATTCATTCTGATATCAGTGGTCCGATGCCACATACATCCATGAATGGATCAAGGTATGTTCTGACATTCATCAACGACTTCTCCATATTTCCATGGGTTTTCTTCCTAAAAAACAAGTAGGAAGTACCAAAAAAATTCAAGTTTTTTAAGGCTTTTGTTGAGACTGCTACTGAAAGGAAGATCAAAGCTCTTAGATATGATAATGGAGGTGAATAAATCAAATCAGAGCTGCAGCAACTTTGTGATGAAAGCAGCATACATATCTAGCACACAGTTCCCTACACACCTCAGATGAACAATGTAGCGGAAAGGAAGAACATATCACTGAAAGAGATGGCAACCTATATGATTGAATCAAAAGATTGGCTGAAAACCTTTGGGATGAGGCCATGAATGTTGTTGCATACATTCAAAATAGGGTTCCACATTCATCTTTTCTTATGTTACACCTTTCGAAGCTTACACAGATCACAAACCTGATGTGTCCAATTTCAGGGTTTTTGGCTCAACCGCTTCGGCTAGAATTACATATAAAAAGAGAAGATATTTGGATCCGCAAAGCGTTGAATGCATCCTATTGGGATCTGCTAAAGAATAAAAGGGATACAAACTCATGGATATCAGATCCAAAAATATATTCATTGAGCGAAGTGTCAATTTTGAAGAACCGCTTCAAAATCTAGAGCTAGTCGAGGAAGAAACTGTCGATTCACCGCCTCCACCAGAAGAAGAATTTGAAGAAGATGATGAAAGTATTGGTTATGATATTTCTAATATTTTATCAGAATTTGATGAACATGATATATCAGGTTCAGAAGCTGATCCAGTTGTGCCTCCACACTTTCCAAAGTGGGCCCAAAATACACTCGATTTTGTTGGTCCAAACATTGGAAATCCTGCTGATCCAAGGAGGACTCGAGCAGACTTTCAAAGAGAAGGTATGGATCTTTCTTTCTCTGGTCCTTTTCCATCTAAGAAATCCTTTTTGATGATATATTTAGATCCTAAATCATATTATCATTCCCATTGAGATCTGAGATGGCAAACCGCCATGGATGAAGAGTATAGTTCTCTTCAAAAGAATGCTACATGGGAGCTCATTTTTCTTCCACTTGGAAGAAAATTAGTCCAATGTAAATGGTTCTACTATAGGAAGGTTGTTGCTGATGGCTCTATCAGAAAATACAAATCTATTCTGGTGGAAAAAGGTTTCTCCCAATTCCAAGGAGTGGACTACACTGAGACTTTTGCACTGGTTGCAAAGATGGATTCCATCTGCCTAGTTTTGGCTATTTCCGCATCCAAGCACTGGGAAGTGCACCATATGGATGTAAAGAGTGATTTTCTAAATGGAGATATAAATGAAGAAATATATATGAGGAATTCATAAGGATACATATCAGATCCATCATTAGTTTGCAGATTGAAGAAATCTTTGTATGGATTGAAACAGGCCCCAAGAGCTTGGTATGCAAAGATGGACTCCTTCCTTCTTTCTCAGAATTTCAAAAGATGCAAATATGATACGAATGTGTATCTACAGCAAGTTAAAGGTAATTTTCTGATTATTGTTCTTTATTTTGATGATCTTCTCATTACTGGTAGCACTCTCCTTGCAATCAACAAGCGAAAAAGTGCCTTAAATCTAGCTTTTGACATGAGCGATTTGGGCTTGTTGAAGCAATTTTTGGGCTTGGAGATAGCTCAAAATTTTGATGGGGTCACATTATCTCAGAAAAAGTATGCTTTAGACCTACTATTAAAATTTAATATGGCAGAATGTAAGGAAGCTCCGTTCCCATTCCTCTCAGGAATCAGTCTTGAAGAGGGAAATTCTACATCGCTTGCAGATTGCACTATGTATCGATAGTTGATTGGTTCACTACTATACTTGAAACAATCAAGGCCTAATATTTCTTATGCCGTGAGTGATGTATCAAGGTATATGCAGCATCCCCATGAGCTTCATTGGTGGGAAGCCAAAAGGATCTTGCAATATGTGCAAGGTACAAGACATTTTGGCATACAATATGTTGCAGATTCTGAGTTAGATTTCATTGGTTTCACTGATTCAGATTGAAGGGGTGATAGCATTGATCGGAAGTCCACTTCCGGATATGTTTTCATGATTGGCCATGGCCCTATGTTTTGTTCAAGCAAAAAGCATGCATTCGTTGCACTTTCTTCAGCAGAGGCAGAGTATCGAGGGGCAGTCAATGCCTGCATTTAGGCAGTTTGGTTGTAGGGTATTCTTTCCGAGTTTGATTTTGGTAGTGCTACTTCAACTGTCATATTTTGAAACAATCAAAGTGCTATCAAGATATCCACAGATCCATTTCAGCGACAGAGGACCAAGCACATTGAGATTCACATGCACTACTGTTAGGATATTCCTATACTCCATCCTAGTCCTAGCAGCATTTCCATTGTTTGCATTTTCAGTCATGCATGCAAATATTAGGGTTTGCATGCAATTAGGGTTTGCATGCATTCCAGTCATCAACACCAGCACCTAGCCCTCAGTGAGCTAGCCCCGAGAGCTTCCTTCCTTGCAGTTTCATCCCTCCCAGTGACTAATGCGCCCTCCTTTGCTCCACTGCATGACAAAGGTGCCTTCTTCACCTACCAGTCTAGTTATATTCAGTTATCTTCAATTAATTCCTTGATTTAAGGATTAACTAACTCTTTACTGACCTTATCACTCCGATGGACCTCGAGTGAGACTAAACTACCTATTTTGACTCTAGTAAGCTCCTACTGCATCCTCCACTGAGCCTCCTTCATCTAGTTAGTGTCCCCATGTGCTAGTTACATTTAGTTACAACTACTACACTCAGTTAGACTCAGTTTGACTGACATTTGATAGTTACTTGTGCATTGATGACTCCATTGATGATCATGAGGACTCCTAGTTGTGCTCCGATGACACTCTAGTGATCTTTTGATCACTCCATGAAGGCTAATTCGAATTGCCACCTTAGGCATTCGAATCCTCATGCTTGTACTATTTATTTGTCCATACTGTGATTAATTAATTAGTGTGTGTGAAGTATTATTGCTTCTATCAGAGTTCTACTATACCATATTATTATGTTGCTCATTATACTGTATTGTTCACTCTTCTTCTATTTTTCTACTTAATCATAATTACTCTTGTGAGGTATACATCATCTCTTAGATCTGTTGTGAGGATTTTCATATGGTATCAGAGCATGTTGAGAGTATTGTTTATCTCCATTCTTGAGAGTTTTTTGCAGGTTATTACCAAGATTTCGAGTGTAGCAGTTGCAGCAGTTTCTAGATTTTTGTAGCAGTAGCAGTTGCAGTTATTCTATATTGTTTTTGCAGGTCTTCTACAACTTCAATGTATGATTTAGAATGAATCCCTCCTCTTTCTCTATTCAACTATGATTAATGGAAACCGAATATGATAGCATATTTAAAGAGCCGTGATCTCTTTGATTGTTATTTTGAAAGAGAATTCGAATCCTCTGAAGAGAAGATTGACTGGTTGAATAAAGGTGACATGCACATTGGAAGAATGAAGCTTACTATGCTGGATTACATATTGATCCCAATCATTATTGATATTGAAACACAACAAGAGATATGGGCCCATCTGGATGAAAGATTCGACAAATAGAATGAAGGTTTTGGTCCAAACCCCTTCAAAAGCAAACAAAGTGATGCATTCACTCCCCTTGATGGTCTCTCAGATCATGAACCAGTATTATCTCATATTGAAGTTGTTGACAAAGAACTTGTAGATTCTCCACTCATGCTCAAACTTTCTTCTCTTTCTGTGCCAGCTCACACTCTAGATATTGCAGAAGGTCTTAAATCCTCTCTTGCACCAGAGTCTGTTGGTTTGCATCATGATCACATGATTATTTTGGAGGTAAAATCAGCTATTAGAGGTAATGCATTCGCTCCTCTCAAGCAATCATCTCTTTTATACTACTATATGATCATTAATTCATGCTTTCAGAAGGTTATTGAAGATTATGGCCATTGCCATTCGCTTGGGATAAATTCTCATGCAATTATTGGTTTTTATCTCACCTCTCATGGTTCAAAGGAGATCTCAAGAAACCATGATTCAAGTCTTGGATCTAATTTGGATTCTAAGCAATTACTGCTTGGGATAATTTCTCATGCATATGATAGTTTTGATCTCACCCCTGCTGGTTCAAAGGAGATCTCAAGAAACTATTTTTTAAGTCTTAAATCTGATTTTGATTTCAAGCAAACATGTGATAGTTATTTTTGGCATAATCTCACCCATGGTGGTTCGAAGGAGAAGACAAAAGACTATATACACTTTCACATATTTGATCCTACCTCAGCTGATTCGAATCACAGGTTCAAGGATCATTCTCATACTGTTGGATTTGTTCTCATCACATTCAATCTGAAGAGCAAGTACAAGCACGTGCTTTTTGAGCATGATTCACTTCTTCCCAAGAAGAAGATACCTCCAGACATATGTCCAAGCATCACACCTGCTTGAGTTTGGAGCATTTATTTTTGTGTGTGCCTTACAATCTGTTTTTGAGGAGGGGGTATGTTTCCCATGAAATTTTCCCACTTCCTTGGTTTATTGATTGTTATTATTCATTGTATTGGGTGACCTTTGGTCTTAGTTACCAGAGCTCAGGATGGATTAAGGGGGGGTGTTAGGATATTCCTATACTCCATCCTAGTTCTAGCAGCATTTCCATTGTTTGCATTTTCTATCATGCATGCAAATATTAGGGTTTGCATGCAATTAGGGTTTGCATGCATTCCAGTCATCAGCACCAGCACCTAGCCCTCAGTGAACTAGCCCCGAGAGCTTCCTTCCTTGTAGTTTCAGCCCTCTCAGTGACTAATTTTCCCTCCTTTGCTCCATTGCATGACAAAGGCGTCTTCTTCACCTACCAGTCTAGTTATCTTCAGTTACTTCCTTGATTTAAGGATTAACTGACTCTTTACTGACCTTATCACTCTGATGGACCTCCAGTGAGACTAAACTGTCTGTTTTGACTCTAGTAAGCTCCTACTGCATCCTCCACTGAGCCTCCTTCATCCAGTTAGTGTCTCCATGTACTAGTTACATTCAGTTACACCTACTACACTCAGTTAGACTCAATTTGACTGACAATTAACAGTTACTTGTGCATTGATGACTCCATTGATGATCATGAGGACTCCTAGTTGTGCTCCGATGACACTCCAGTGATCTTTTGATCACTTCATGAAGGCTAATTCAAATTTCCACCTTAGGAATTCGAATCCTCATGCTTGTACTATTTATTTGTCCATACTGTGATTAATTAATTAGTGTGTGTGAAGTATTATTGCTTCTATCCGAGTTCTACTGTACCATATTATTCTGTTGCTCATTATACTGTATTGTTCACTCTTCTTCTATTTTCCTACTTAATAATAATTACTCTTTTGAGGTATACATCATCTCTTAGATCTGCTGTGAGGATTTTCACAACTACATCCAAGAGCTTGTGCATGATTGCACCATTATTCTACAATATTGCCCTACCGATGAGCAAATTGCAGACATCTTCACCAAGAGCTTCAGTGAGAAGAAGTTCTCTTACCTCCGTTCACTATTGGGGGTGAATTTTGTCATGGTGGAGACAGATTACATCCTTCTATGTTCATTTTGAGGGGGGGGCTTTCTTCCCATTGGTTTTTTCCTTCTTTCCTCACTTAGATTTGTTTCTAGCATTTTTGGGTTATGGTATTGGGGTGACCTTTGGTCTCAGTAACCAGGGCCCTATTCAGTTATTATATTTTACATCATAGTATAGCTTGAGGGGGGGTGTTAGGATATCTCATCATTCAGTTATGTAGTTTGCATGCATGCATCCGCATGCAACCCAGTCACCAGTTTGATGCCTCCAGCACCTAGTCCCCAGTCTACAAGCACCCGGGAGCTTCCTTCCACTCAGTTTTATCCCTCCTAGTGCTTAGTGCGCCCAGCATGCACCTACCACTTGAGAAGGGCGCATTTTCTCACCTACCACTCCAGTTCACTTCAGTTAGTTGAGTTCTTTCCTTGATTTGAGGCTAGACTGACTCTCAATTGATTGTATCACTCTGATGGACCTCCAGTGAGACTAGAATTCCTATTCTGACTCTAGTTAGCTCCTCATGCGCCCTCCACTTAGACTCTATCATTCATTTAGTGCCTACATGTGCCAGTTACACCTACCACACTCAGTTAGACTCAGTTTGACACCTAGTTGACCGTTACTTGTGAATCGATGACTCCACTGATATGATGATGAGACTCCTAGTTGGAGCCAAGCTATTCCATGTGTTCATTCGAATGACCTCCTTGGTTAATTGAAATTGCTCATTCATTGTGACAGCATTGTATCTGATCAGTATCATGTCCAGGAAGCATGAGGGGGACAATTGTTCGACCGAATGAGTCGGCTCTGTTATGGTGGAAGCTTAATAAACAAAATGAGCAAAAGCAGGATTACGCAATACAGTTGACACAATACACACACACAATATGCAGGAATGCAAACTGTTCTAGATTGATCAAGATAAGCTATATATTACAATAGTTTACATGCTTATAAAGAAATCTGAGATGCTTGGGTGCCTTCCCGTTACGTTCAGTTACAAGAAGAAGTTAGAGCGGTTCAACCATTCCAGTCAATTGGAAGACAGAGAGATAGTCTGTCGAGGTTCGACAGTCACTGGTCGCATGTCGTCGCTGCATGTCGATGTCGCGAACTATGAGGTCGCTAATCATGTCGAAGGTGATGAAGTTGTCGAAGTCATGTCACGTTGAAACTTGACAAATTTGTATCAACATTGAAGACTAGTCGAGGATGTCGAAGTTAGTATCCAACAACAAATGCCAACTGTGATGTGGATCAGACCTCCTTCCTTAAGAAACAATGGACCCCATTGTTTGCTCGTGAAGGTGAGGAAACTTGTCGATTACTTCAGTAGCAGAGTACCACTTTCCTTGAGATGGGATCTGGCCATCTTTGGCAACCTGAAAAAAGGGAATTGTGTTTGTCCTTGTAAGGCATACCCGTTGTCCCACAATGGTGTCGCAAGGAAGAGGCTCCTGAACATCTGGATGGATGTCTTCGGGTTCTTTTGTTGAGAAGTCATTCTGTTCGAACAAGGGTGCATGGTATGGTCGAATTAGATCCACATTAAAGACTGGATGCAGACCCAGGAAAGAAAGAATGTCGAGCTGGAAAGTGTTCTCGCCAATCTGTCAAAGAATACTGTATGGACCATATCGCAAAGGTTTCAACTTCTTGAAAGGACCTGTGAAGTGCTCCTTCTTAAGATGTAGCCAGACCTTATCCCCAATGTGAAATGTATGAGGAATGTGATGCTTATTGTGTCGGGCCTTAGCTTTCTTGTTTTCTCTATGCAACATATCCTGTGCTTGTCGCTGAATGTCACAAATCTGTTCTCGAAACTTGACTGCTTTATCAACTTCTCGCTGACTACGATCTGTGTCGGAGTGTGCTTATGTCGAGGAGATGATAAAGTCGATAGGCGCTGAGGGTTGAAATCTGTAACATACTTCAAAGGGACTCTTTCCTGTATAGTTGTGCTGATCACGATTGTAACTATGTTGAATGTATGGAAGACTTTCATCCCATGTGCGTCGATGTTGGTGATTGTACATGCGAATCAGTTGTACTACCAAGCGATTCACAACTTCCATTTGTCCATCGGTCTGAGGATGGAAAGCTATTGACAATGAGAGTCACGTGTCTAGCTGTTGCCAGAGGGTCTTCCAAAAGATGCTGACAAATCTTGCATATCGGTTAGAAATGATGGTTGTGGGTAAACCAAAGTGTTTCCAAACCTGTGTAAAGAAGAGTTGAGCAGTCTGCTACGCTGTCATGGTCTTCTTACATGGTATGAGAATGGCCATCTTGGAAAATCGGTCGATTACTACTAATATCGCGTCATGCTGATGTTTGGTAGTAGGACAACCTGTCAAGTAGTCCATAGAAATAGATTCCCATGGTCGGCTAGGAACTGGTAGAGGTGTGTACAATCCCTGTCGTCGATTAGGCAGTTTAGCAATGGCACAAACCACGCATGATCGAATGTAATTGTTGACGTCAGATTTAAGTGTAGGCCAGAAGAAATGCTTCTACAGAATAGAAAGTGTCTTTGCTACTCTAAAGTGTCCTGCGGTCTTGCTGTAGTGCGCGTCCCAAATGAGTTGTTGTCGTTGCTCACTAGTCGGTACACAAAGTTGTCCAAGCTTGTATAGCAAGGTATCTTTTTGGAAGTATTCAGAGTCTGATGTCGATGACTTGTTAGTCTGTAACTGTCGGTAGACTGCTGAGAAGTCGCTGTCATCCTCGTACAACTGTTGCCAAGTGGTTGTGTCGTAACCTTGCATACTCATCACTGTCAAGAGGAGAGTAATGGGTGGTCGACTGAGGCAATCTGCGGTGGCATTAGCCTTGTCTTTTCAATACTTAATCACCAATTGAAATTGTTGCAGGTAATTAATCCGCTTGAATTTTTGGTTTGTCTGCAACCTTGATTGTGTCGGAGCAAACTCTAGAGGCTTGTGATCAGTAAGAATGATGGTTTCCTTGCCAAGGATGTAATGCCTCCATTTCTTGAGAGCTTGCACAATGGCATACAGTTCTTTTTCGTACGTTGAGTATCTTCTAACCGTGTCATTAAAAGTCTCAGAATGAAAAGCGATTGGGTGACCAGACTGAGTGATCACTGCGCCCAAGGCATAGTCTGATGCGTCTATCTCAATCTCAAAGGGGTGATGCAAATTAGGTAACACAAGTACTGGTGCAGTGCAAAGCCTGTGTTTGAGCTATTTAAAAGCTTCTTGATGTGTTTCTGTCCATTGGAAGATATTTTTCTCATTTCCCTTCGTTAACTGATTCAAGGGCCAGACTATGTGATTGAAGTCAAGTATGAATTGTCGATAGACATTCGCCAAACCAATAAAACTTCTGAGTTTTTGAATGCTTCTAGGAATGGGCCAATCTTTAAGGATCTGTACTTTGTCTAGATCGACGTGAATGCCTACAAAGTCAATTACATACCCCAAATATTTGATGCTGGTAATCGTAAAAGAGCACTTGTCCATGTTCGAATAGAGTCGATGTTGTTGGAGAGTGTCAAGGACTTGCCGAAGATGTCTGACATGTTCTTCCCATGATCGACTGAAAATAAATATGTCATCGAGATAGACAATAACCCATTTGATGATGAAAGGTCAGAGAAGGTTATCCATATGCCGCATGAAGGTTGCAGGTGCATTGGTTAAGCCAAAAGGCATGACTAACCATTCGAACAATCCTTCCTTAGTCTTGAAAGCAATTTTCCACACATCTAAGGGCTCGATTGGAATCTAATGGTATCCCAACTTGAGGTCGAGCTTAGTAAATAATTCAGCACCTTTCAGACAATCGATAAGCTCATCTATCTGTAGCAGAGGGTACCGATTCTTCATCAATATTGTGTTGAGAGCTCTGTAGTCGATGCACATGCGCCAAGTCCTGTCTTTCTTCGGAACTAGGTCAACTGGACTTCCACAAGGAGAGGAGTTGGGTCGGATATGACCTTTGTCGATTAACTCTTGGATTTGTTTGCGAATCTCTTCATTTTTTAGAATGGATCTTCTATAAACAGATGCGTTAGTCAAAGAAGAACCAGGAACAAGTTCAATGGAGTGTTTTACCTGGCAATGCTGAGGTACTCCATTTGTATCTTGAAAGAGGTTCTAGTACTTATCAAGAATATGATCGACTTGCTGCCTCTGTCGAGAGCTGCATTGGTCGGTGACTCGACTCATTGCTGCAGTCTTCTTAGAATGTTGTGGCTTGATCATGATTAATGCAAATTTCTGAGCATAATTGATGAGCTTCTTCATCTGTTTGGAAGATATCAGTGCAACCATCGGTGTAGGTTGACGCTCTGGTATGTTGAACCATCGATTTCGAATTCTGACAATCACCTTCTGAGGCCGTGACTGATAACTTCCATGTCTATCCCAGAGGTAACATTTCCCAAACAGGGAGTCGGCTACGGAGATTTGTGCCACGTTTAATGTCTCTTATTACGAATTTTATTAAAATGGCAATTTTTCACTTTTTTCCCTAGTTTGACTTTGACTAGTTTTGAGCTCTAGGTCCCCAAATTGCTCCAATTGCTCCCAAATATTTTAAGAAGGTATATGGATGATGTTATAACATAAATATGTATTTCAGGGATGCTTTTGAACCTTTAAAATACTTCTTCAAATCCTCTTTCAATTCTATCCAATGTAGGGAACTTTACTAGTAATTTCCCTTTGACTAGTATTGGTCTCTAGGTCTCGAAATGACTCCAAATGCCTTCAAATATTCAAGGAAGGTGTATGAATGATATTAGGAATTGAATATGATGTTCAGGGATGATATATGGCCACCAAAATACCTCTGTAAACTCTCTTAAGATTCTGGACCAAGTATGCAATTTTACTAGTAATTTGGGGTTCAAATCCCCCTGGGGTTAGTAGTGAAAATGGCTTCCCAAATGCCTCCAAACCCACTCAAATTTCTTAATAGAGGTAGGGAATGCATTAAGTATTTTATTAAGGTATCATTTGCACCATTAATTTATTATTATATCTGTTCCAACCCTCTCCCATTCAACTGCAAAAATCACCAATTCAACCCTTGGAAAAATGGCACTATTTCTTCTCCCAATGCAATTAAACTAAGTAAAAATACTTCAAATGTTCAAGTACAGTACATGAAACTTCTAAAATACATACATGTAAGTCCATTAATCACAAATTCATCATAGAATCATCCATTCATTCGAAATAATCATCAATACATTGGTTCACAACAAGGTAGTGGGGAAATGGCATTGTTCTTCCATTAAAAATGAGATTTATACATTTCTACTCAAAATTTCAACCTGAAAATTTCTGGAGATGAAGAAAAGATTATTTAATTCATATTAAAAAACAAATGGGGCATTAGAAACTCCCCCAAAGAGTACAATATCTCACCAAAAACTCCCTCCCTCAAGGATCAAGAATATGCCATCAAAACTGGAAATGGTTGAGAGAATGTGCTGCAATAGAAGAAACCATGAGCTGCCCTGTAGCTTACACCTGCAAATAAAGACTCCATTAAATCTCCAAATAAAAGGTCTGAATGTCCTTTCCAATTACCAACTTGGATGGTAATCTTTCACCCTCGAAATTGGCTAAGGCAAGAAACTAGTCATCCACTAGCTCTCCCTCTACACAAATGCAATTGCAAATTCTACAAATGATCAAAATTTGGTTTCATTCTTTTTTATTGACATTTATAAACTTCTAATGTCCTCCATGGGTCGAATTCCTTCCAATAGACTCATGCCAACTCAATTTGGGAAGAGATTCCAAAGAACGCCACTTGTACAACAATTCTTAGTCTCCCACTTCCACCAAATCACATGTGGAAGCATCTTAACTGCCCTAACACCATTGAGCGCCCTCTTGGAGTCTATTTTTAGCCCTAACATGTCATATATGTCATATATCAGCCTTCAGGTCTGATTTTTGTCATAGGTGTCATAGCATCTTCATCATTGTTGTCATAGAGCTAGGGAATCTAGCCCAAGTGTCTCACTAGCTCCAAATTGCCTCTTCCTCTTCCATGGAAGTTACTCTTCCTCTATATTTTGACCTTGGATGAGTCATGCAATGAATAATACCTTTTGGACTCTCCCAAGTATGTTACCATTCACCTTGAATTCGAATTGGTGAGAGAATAAGGCCAAGTGTAGTGGGGAAATCTAGCCATATGTGGGTCCCACTTCCTCCATGTGTCTTCATGATCAAATGCCACTTTTATTTTAACTTGTATATATTTATTTAGAAACTTTATTAAATATTTATGCCATTCTAATGTTCAAACATCATTTATTATCCCCATTATTCCAAATCCCAAAGCTTCCACCCCAAACCTGGGAAACTAGTAATTTTCCTCCTTGGCAATTATTTGACCTTTAGCATCAATTTGACAAACTCTAATGAATAGGGCCAATGTTATTAGGCCATTGTGACCCAATGCCAAATTTTGGACATGACACCACGTCACAAATTATTTCATCTTCAAAAGGATTTATGAAGTAGGCGAGTTTGCATTGTCGAGTGATCTGTAGTTCTTGTCCATCCTTCATCCAATTTTGTTGTAAGGTCGAGGATGCGAAGTGGTGACAAGACCTAATTTCTTCACCAGTTCTTCATAAATGAAGTTATTTTGGCTCCCGTTGTCCACAATCAGATGCAATGGGTTGCTCTAGACCCATATCCGTGTATGGAACAGGCGCTCTCGTTCCTCCTCGTCGACAATAGTCGAGGTTGCTTGAGTTGTCGAGGTCAAAAGAGTTGTTGCGTCTGGATCAGATTCTTCTACCATCTTGTCGAACGCGTCGGAGGTCGACACTTTTGTCAAAAATGTCTTCCGAGCTTCACATTCGAACGTATCATGCCAAGATGAGTGGTGGTAATCGCACCATTTTCTGGTCGACGGTTTTTTGCTACGTTCCCTTTTGTGAAAAGGCTTCTTACCGTTGTCAGGATTTGGTGGTGTTGGTTGAGAAGATCTCGACTTGTCATAATTGGCTGGTGTCTTCTTATTGGGTGGTCTTCCTGATGTCAGCTTTGTCGTGAAACATGCTTTTCCTTTCTGCTTGGTTTCCAGTTTGCTGGCATAGTGGAAAGCATCCACAAGCATATTGACAGTCAAAAATTCCATCTCCTGTTGGATATACTGAGACAATCCGCTGGTGTATTTCAGAACAAGCAATTTCTCTTCTTCTTGGACGCCAAGTCTTGCCATGAGTCGGTAGAAATTTTCGGTGTAACTTTGTATTGATTGGTCTTTCCATTGCCTTAGCTACTACCACTTCTTATACTGCTGCTCAAGGTATTTCGGTGGGTAAAATTCCTTCCAGATGTGTTCGACAAATTTATCCCATGTGTCAATGGGGTCTCTGTTTTTCTCCATCTTTGTCAAGAGGTTCTCCCACCAGCAATGAACGGAGGTTGACATCTTTACGGACACAATGGTGACTTTTTTCAGCTTCGGAGAGTTGATTTACAGCATAATAGGATTCCAATTGTTGCACCCAATTGTCGATGGATTCCGCGTCAATCTTTCCTTCAAGATTCGGTATGTCGAGATTCATTTGCACTTTGAAGGGGCTAATTTTATTGGAGTGAGTTCTTGTTGAGGATCCTCCGAATTTCGAAGCGAATCGCAAGAGAATCTCATTGAACTGGGTGAACATTTCAGTTCGTTGTCGAGCCAGAGCTTGCTCAATAAGTTATGCTATCTCGTCGGATGCATGTCTATTGTCTATTTCTTCTGCCATATCTAGAGATCACGTCTGCTTGGATTGCTGATATTGCAAGCGAGTTTGAACCGACATAAGTTAGATGACTTCGAGAGAAGTGTTTACATAGAACTTAAGCAAGAAAACTGAGTACGATCTGATACCAATGATCCGCATCGTGTCCAGGAAGCATGAGGGGGACAACAGTTCGACTGAATGAGTCGGCTCTGTTATGGCGGAAGCTTAATAAACAGAATGAGCAAAAGCAAGATTATGCAATACAGTTGACACAATACACACAGACAATATGCAGGAATGCGAACTGTTCTAGATTGATCAAGATAAGTTGTATACTACAATAGTTTACATGCTTATAAAGAAATCTAAGACACTTGGGTGCCTTCCCATTACGTTCATTTACAAGAAGAAGTTAGAGCGGTTCAACTGTTCAACCATTACAGTCGACTAGAAGACAGAGAGACAGTCTATCGAGGTTCGACAGTCGTTGGTCACATGTCGTCGCTGCATGTCAATGTCACGAACTGTGAGGTCACTGATCATGTCGAAGGTGATGAAGTTGTCAAAGTCATTTCGCGTCGAAACTTGTCGAAGTTGTATCAACAACGAAGACTAATCGAGGATGTTGAAGTTAGTATCCAACAACAAATGCCAACTGCGATGTGGATCAGTATTGTATTTTCACTATTCTGAGTTATAGAGCACTGATGCATCTCTCTTGCACAGTTTTTACTCCAATTTGTTTTACATCATTGTGATTGATTTACTTGTTCAATAGATCTGTTGTGACTAATTTTACATCGATTTCTCAGACATACACTGTCGTATTACTCTTGCTCTTGACTGGTAAAAATTCCAAAATTACAGGAAGTAAAAATGAAAATTCGCAGTAAAATCAATAACTATGCGGTCTTTACTATTTATAGGCATAGCAATACTAAGGGGCCCAAAAACGGCTAACTTAGGATTAAATTCCATGTCTGTTGGCCCAATATTGCTTAGATATTGGTCCTTTCCCTCCATTTAATGTGTCTTCAATGGACGAATATGCCTTAAAAGCAGAAACATTTGGTTCCCAAAAGTACTGTATAAAGGATACTTTCCAACCAAAAATTGTAACACATATTTTTATTTTACTTCACTAACGGTTAGGAGAATCGTGACGTTGAATCCCTTCTTCTACTTCGCCTTAGCTTGCTATGTGTGCTTCACAGCACATCTTCCTGTATTGTGAAACTGCGCATTTTAACAAAACTATGTGCAAAATCCGCCCTCTGTTTTGGTGTCCAATTTTAACTGCACTTGACACTTAAAAATTCCTTGCATTTCTTAACTGATACCTGGAGGCATAGGGCCATCTTTGTAAGGATTTAGTCTACTCCCATTAACAAGTCCTTGCAATTTTTCTCCAAGCAATGTGGTTAGCTGAACTGCACCACCATTAGTAACATTTTTGACAATGTATGGCCCTAACCAATGCATTTTGAATTTTCCATGAAAATTCATGAATTTGCTATCATATAGGAGGACAAGGTCTCCTACCTAGAAGAATTTACTCTTGATGTGTCTATCATGCCATACCTTTTCTCTGTCTTTCTGCACTTGTTGGTGAAAACCTGCAATGAAGCGATCTTCCTCCAATCCAACCAATTGTAATAGTCTTTCATCCATTGTCTGACCATCAACCATATCTGTGAATGTTGCAATTCTCAAGATTGGTACTATGTATTCCATGGGCATGATAGCTTCTTGTCCATATGCTAATCTGAAAGGTGTGTGACATGTCAACTTCTTACAAGTTGTTCTATATTCCCATAATATTTTTGGTATTCTAAGATTCCAATCATCCCTATTTGTATTGCATACCTTGGTCAATGCATTCTCCAATACTTTATTAAAGGCTTCTACAGTGCCATTAGCTTGTAGATGATATGGTGTGCTCTTTTGATGGTAGATATGAAATTCTTCTGTTAGGGCTTCAATAGTTTTGTTCAAGAAATGGGTTCCCTAATCACTCATTAGAATCTTTGGATATCCAAACCTTGTCAAAATGTTCTCAAAAATTAGCTGTGCGGCGATAACTGCGCTATAGTCCCTTACTGGTTTTTCCTCTGCCCATCTGGTTAGATAATCTGTAGTTGTGCTGATATATCTTGAGCCAGTTTGCTTCCTTGGTGGGTTAATAGGTATCACAAATTCAATAGCCCATTTATCAAAGGCTTTCAATCTCAATTGTGGCATGAATGGCATCTCATCTGTATGAGATGGCTTTCTTGTTCTTTGGCATACATCGCACTTATGGAAATGTTCTTTTGAGTCTTTCTGTACCGTAGGCCACCATAGTCTTGATCTCAAAATTTTCTGGGCAGTATCTCTTCCTGCATAGTGTCCTCCGGATACACATGAATGTGCTTTAGCCATTATAATAGGTGTTTCATGTTCTAGTACGCATATTCGGAGTACTTCATCTGGTCCCAATTTGTATAATTGTCCTACAATTAGAGTAAAGTCAGTTGATCTTACCACTAATTGCTTCTTCTACTGCATAGTAAGTTCTACAGGTGATAATCTTGTAGTCATAAATTCTACAATATCTCTGAAGTATTCATCTGCTATGTGGATAGCAAACAACTGCACATCTAGAAGATTATCCTTCAAATTACTAGGTTCTTCTCCTAACTCGATTCTTGAAAGATGGCCAGGTCCTGCATTCAAACTTCCTAGATTCACAATGATTTCAAAATCATATTCCTGAAATAGTAAGATCCATCTGCATATTATTCCCCCTAACACTGGTTTATTGACCAAGTACTTCAAAGTTGAATGGTTAGTGAACATACAAAAATACGAACCTAGCAGATAGTGTCTAAACTTCTGCAATGTGTATACCATAGATAAGCCTTCCCTTTCTATTGTGGTATAATTATTTTCTACTTGAAAATGCAATGGGATAATCGATGCCTTCCTCACCTGGTTGCGCTAATACAATGCCAAGTGCTATAGATGAAGCATCTACGTGTACATGAAATGGTTTATTCTAGTTAGGAAAGACGAGAATGGGAGCTATAACCATTTTCTCTTTCAATGTTTCCAATCCTTTTTGACAATATTCAGTCCAATTGTACTTCGCTTCTTTCTTCAACAGTTTCTCCATAGGCGCAGTGATCTGCGCATATCCTTTAATGAATTTTCTATAGTATCATGTGTGCCCCAATCTAGTGAGTAGCTGCTTAATTGAGTTAGGCACTAGAAGATTTACTATGATTGCTATCTTCCTTGGATCAACCATCAATCCTTGCTTACATACTATGTGTCCCAATAAAATACCATAAGGAACACAAAAGACACACTTCTTCAGGTTCAAGGAAATCTGATACTATCTACACTTCTCTAACATCATTCTTAAATTTGCATGATGGTTCTTCAAAAGGCTGAATACTGTCCAATCATCAAATTAAAATTCTAAGAATTTATGAATATAATCCTTAAATGCAGCTACAACAAATCTTGTAAATATAGTAGGTGCGTTCTTCAATCCAAAAGGCATAACAGTGTACTGAAATGATCCCCATTCAGTAGCAAATGTAGTCTTGTGTCGGTCTTCTGTAGCAATTATGATCTGATGATATACAAAAAATACATCAATGAAAGAGTATGCCTCCTATCCACCTATGTTATCTAGTACTTCGTCTGTGAATGGAGTAGGAAATTGGTCATGTAGGGATGCATCATTCAATTTCCTAAGGTCCACACAAATTTTGATTTCACCTTTAGCTTTCTTGTCTTGAATTACCATGGGACTTATCCATTCCGACTCTTCTATTGGTTCGATGATTCTTTCCTCAAGCATTTTATCAATTTATGCTTTCACTCTTTCTTTATATCTGGGATTTAATATGTAATTTCTTTGCTTAATAGGATTCACATCAGACTTGACAAGTATTTTCATAACTCCCAAGTCACCTAAAATTCCTTTCATTTCAAAAAACTTGGTAGGGAACAAATCTTGATATTCGCGTAGTGGGTTTGCTATCTATCCTACTGTTTCTTCATCCCAACAATCCCTAATAGAAGCAAACTTTGGTTCATCATCGGTACCAATATTGTTTTTTATGGTCTTCACAGGTTTACTCAAATCCATAATTTCTAAATCAGGTCCTTGTACATCGCGATTTCCTTCAGACTCGGGTATATCCACATCGCAAGGGTCTTCATCTTCATCTTCATCTAGCGCGAAGTTATAACATATATGTATTTCCCAATCTGGTTGCTTATACATAGGGAATGGGACATCATTAAATATCTTATTTTTAATGATCTATAAAGCCTCATTGACACTCAGACAATCATCCTCGAAACTAAAAGTGGATTGAAAGTCGTTTACCATTATGTTCCAATATGTTGTGCCTCTGTGAAGTTTTTATTCTATATACAATTTATTTTGTATTTGATCTAATGTGTGCATAAACATATGAACCCATTCTTTCTTAGGTATATGGATCCATTTTTATAAGAAAACTCTATATGATCTCTAGGATCAGTTTGTCCATTGTATTTTGCTTGTACAATCTCATTTTTTTCTCCAAATCTGATTTCCATCAAGTGCATACATTCTTCCCATGTGTTCAGGTTCTCTTTATGTGCATCCCACCATCTAGCAGGTGTAGCTCGCAATGCTATATCCAAAGTTGCTAGCTTATGTTCATTTGAAACTAATGCTAAATATTCATGAAGGAATGTGTGGATATTACCCAAACCATCATAAGTAGGAATTGGACTTACCTCTATTCCAATCCAATGTAGTGACTTTGTTATTTTCGCACATCGTCTTGCTGATACTTCGTGCATTCGGCTATGCCAGTTCTCCATTTCTGCATCTGATTCTGATATGCAAGAACTATCGCATCTCTAGCTCAATGTTCCATCATCTGTAGGATTAATGTAATCTTCTTGATTCACTGTCATCTTCTAGATATTATCAAGTTCTTGAGCTTTGCATTCTTCTCGTACTAGTTCAACATACCTAGGTCCTTGTGAAGGATCTAGGGATGCAATAACCCTGATATCCGGTCCTTCAAATATCATTTTTTTCTTCAAATTGATAATTGCAAGGTTATCAATTTCCCAGTCAATCCCCAATAATGCAGGATAAGGATTATTGTCATCTATGATCTCAATAACCTCAAATTCTTCTTTACTTCGCACTCCATCAATATCAATGAGAACACTTGATAATCTCCCAAAAGGTATAACCTTCCACTGGTTAGCTAATCTTAACTGTATAGGAGACCAAGATAAATTTGGCTTCCCCATTTGTTCCCATGTTTGTTTTGTTAGCACGTTCACCTCTGATCCTAGGTCAAGAATGACCTAGTCCATTTCAAAATCTCTGATCTAATCATTTAGCCTCATTTCTCTTCCTGTCCATCTATGGTTCTTGATATGATGAACTGATCTGTGTACATCATTTACTGTATTATGTTGCTCGTAATGTCCTAATAGGTTCTGTAATTCTCCTAAGGTGTTTCCATGCCTTAATATCTTTATGCAACTCTGTAGAAATTGTGTAATAGGACTTGTTTGTTATGGCGAAGTCCGCGATCCATCATACTAGGTTGACATATAGAATATTGGTGTCTGATCACTTCGCAATTGGATCCTTGTGGTCAAAGGTTCTGAGTCCTGAAATCCTTTTCTTTCTTCCATGAATACCTTTCTCTCTTGATTAGGATCAAATGCAGGCATTTTTCCAAGTGCTTTTCTTACCCAAGGCCCATCAGTAGGCTTCGGTTTGTTTATGTGATCTTTAGAAGTGAAAGTTTCATTTGTCCTATCATTTCCTATCACAACTCCACTTCGAAACACAACATGGATGTTGCAATATTGGTTTCTTTTCTCAGTTGTGATCATCTGTATATTCTGGTTCTTTCCTTCGGGTCTTTTCTCTTGCATTTTTCCTTGCAAAATGGGACATGCTTGAATGACATGGTCAAATGAATTACAGTACTTACAAGTAGTGCAAGGGTTCTGACAGTATCTTGATAAATGTCCAGGTTGTGCGTAGTTATAACTGAAAATGTGATCTCTTCCTCGTCCGTGGCCACTGTTACGTCCTCTTACTCTGAATCCACCACGTCCTTTATATGTGCCTTGATCATACTGCACATTTTCATTATTGTTTTGTGTTGCTCCTTGGACTCTGTAGACATCATGTTTTCTTTCTATCATGAGGTCATATTCTCTACAGTTTTGATCATCATGGCCAAATGACTTACAAAATGTGCAGTACAGGTTCTTTGGTGTTTGTACACACTTCCGAAGTAGGTAACAGTCCTATGGGCGATGTCCTCTACATCGAAAAATCTCACACCATGGTCCTTGAGGTTGATTTAATGGATTTGGTGCTCCACTAGCGATGTAATCTCTGAATATAGGGCAATGTTCCTTGGAATGTACTTCTCCTTTACATTTAATGCACCAAACCTCTTCTCTTATTTCCTTTCCTTTCTTCATATCTTGTAGCTGTAATGTCAAGTTTTCTAGGTATGTATGTATCTGTACCATTCCTGTGCTAGTATCTCCTATGGGAGAAGCTTCTAGCTTCATCGTAATTTCCAATGCTTATGTTTTCGAGGTTACTTTCCGTTGCATCAGTGGTAATCTAATGTGTGGAAACAACACAGCTATGAACCATTCTTGATGTTGTTGTGGTGCTATTTCAAAGCTAACTTGATCTAACATGGATTTGATTTTTTGATCAAACTCCCACACAATCTCATTAGGTTTCTGTTTGATTTCTTTTAGATCTGTAATGCACTGATATTCTGACTTAGGTTTCTTAAACTCTCTAATCAACGTAGTTTTGATATCAACTAGCATTCTGTTTTGTCCAACATAATACTTCATGAACCATTTTAAAGCTCTGTCTCTAAATGTGGTAACTAGCTAAGCTTGTTTTATAGCATCATCCTGTACTTGCTTGACGTTCTAGACAGTTTCACAGAGAAACTAATGTTGCGTTGGATCTTCTAGACCAGTTCCTTTAAAAATAGGTAGCTTAATGTTGTCTACCATTCTTCTTCTAGGAGGTGTAGTGTTTTGAAACGATGAAGGTATACCACTACTTGGTTGATTCTGAGAACTTGCACCTGCAGTATTACTACTACTAGTGTTCTGCGATCTAGTAATATTTCTTTCTTCAACTATAGGTTTATGCAGAGTAATAGGCCAATAGCCAATACGTCTAGGCTATGTTTCATTATGAGACTCTGCTTGATATGCATTTCTATGACTTCCTAACTCAGTTTTTAGGAATGTACGAGGTTCAGCTTCACGAGACCTCTTTCTAGTGGTAACTTTATACCTTTTTCCACTACGCAAAATGCAATATCTTTTTCTGTGTCACTATCTGTGTTACTGAACATTACAGACTCAAACCCTACGAATCTGATTACATTTTTAAGACACCTTTTTCATCTAGTAGCATTTTAATGTATAAACTCCCTCTAATTCCTTGGAAGAAATATCCTTCTGCTGCGCTGTAAGACTTCAAAGTGTCCACAACAAATTCTGTAACATAGCCTTCTAGTAAGCTATCCAACCAAAAGCCTATTGCTCTTGAAATCTGGTTGCCAATCCCTTTAAGCATTTAAATCAACTATGGATTCCAAACTGTAGGTTCTCCACCTGGAAAACAGTTTTTGTGTTATGTTATCCTTGATATCCACTCATGTAAATCAATAGAAAAAGATGCAAAGAAAATTTCATGAAGGTCAGTGAATATATACCTTTGCAACCATTGTTCTATGGTAAGACGTGAATGCCTATTTTCTTTCTTCGCGAACTCAAGTTCTATCTGGCTTACCCAGTTCTGTATTTCTGTCTTCTCTAGATTCCACATCAATATGATACATCACAAGCATAACAAGTCTCGAGGAAATGAAACCATTCGCTAGTTCACTTCTCTTTCTCATCCACATAACACATCACCAATTCTAGGGCGGCAACGGGACCATTTGTTGGTTCCCTTCTCTTCTAAAATGACACATCAACATCGCACATCACCAGCTCTAGTGCAGCAATGGAACCATTTGTTGGCTTACTTGGGATGACCTGGGTTCGGCGAAGTTCTATTGTAGACCCAACAAATCCCCTTCAATGGACCTTTCGGCATCAACTTGTGAACAGGATGAAGTCTCACCCGAAGCGAAGATGGGTGATTATAGAATCAGGTTTCTGTAACCTTGGTGATGCGCGGTTGTGTTATGCGAGCTTTTAGAGTACTCCTTTCTTAACATCTACTTAAAATAATAATACCAACATGTAACTGTGCACTTCGTAGTTATCAACAACCTACATACTTCGTTGAATTGTTGTTATCGTTACTCTTATAACTACGCATTCATCATACTTAACATAACTTTGCAACATCCATATATGTGTGTTCTGCTTTCTTAACATAACATTCTTAGTCACATACATATGAAATCAAATACATAAGTATAATCATAACATGAACACAAAATATATCATAGATTCACACACATAACATAGGGATTTACGTGATTCACCCCCCAGATGAGAGCTACATCCACATGAATTGTTATTATATTACTTGGAAGGGGTAACAGTTCCAGTCTGCACACTCAACTGCAGACTCTTCTCTACAATAGATCTCTGCGCACTCAGCTACAAAGTCTTTTCCTCTCTTATATCTCTCTCAGTCTAGATCTAACTTCTAGCATCAGTCTAATAAGATCTCTAACCCTTCCTTATACAAAATTTCCCTTTATATAGATGTTCCCGAAGGTCACATATTACAATAACTATGGGCCAACCCCCATAGTACCCTTAAACCCAAAATGGCATGGTTCTCCTATTGACCACACTTTGCCTTAACTTCATTGGAGCTTTGTTTTCCTTTTTGCGCCACTTCTTCTTACTCTAACGCTTATTCTGACAGTCACAGTTATGACCGCGCGGCTCAGAATCTACAGTGGCATGTCCTTTGCACCATTCCGCTTATTTACTCTCTGCTTTTGTAGCTGAAAGTTCACCGCTTCATTCATAAATTCTTCAATTACCTCTAGTCATCCTTAGTACTTTGTCTTTACTAAGGGGACAAGTCCTTTCCTGTCAACTTCGCTTCTCTCCATACCCTGCTTCTGGGAATTGCAGAGTTGCTTCTCCCGAAACTGGTCAATGTTAGGCCTCGCCTAACTGTACCTTTGTCATCAAAACTTCCTGCACTTGGGATACGCCCAACACTTTCACGCACATGCCACGAAACGCCAATGCATTCACTAACTTTGTCGCCAACGAGGTCTTGAACTAGCACATGATACATCACATGACTGCCTAGTCCTGCACACCCAACAATATATATATATATATATATATGTCACACCTACCTTATGGAGGATACATCATATCAACCACTTCCCATAGGCTCATTGAGAACATCTACAAAAAGGGGGCTCATAACCCTATACAAACATAATCAAGCTGCCCCTCCCGCTGGTGGGTCACGGGGCCCCATGATGGCCAAAGGTCGCCTTTCCTCTAGCTACCTCAGGGTCCAGTCCTGGTCCCTGTTGTGGCCTTCGTCGCGGTGGAGGAGTTGCACCCTCTTGCACCTCCTTCTCTATGTGGCATGCCACCGCCAACCTACGCATAATGGGCCAACACCCCGACCCACACTCTACTAGCAATTTAAGATTCAAGGCCAACTCTTCATCCTCAAGGTTGAAGACACCTCTGTTGTCAACCCCCGCGGACATAGTGCGAAGCCACCGCTCCAAATCAACCATGAACACAACCATTCGCTCCCCTGTAGATTCCCCTCCAGCTGGAGCTCCTCCTAGTGCTACTCCCCCAAACGCAACAACTCCCCCAATATTGAGACCTGCTCTAGCTACCAGTCTAGCCCCCCTATCTTGGTGACATCGCTGCCCCGCCCGATGAGCTGGTTGTACGAGACTAATATTTGCATCACACAAAGGAAACCGCTATCAGTACATGATAAACATATATACAAAATGTGCACAAAAATAAAATATGTACAACAATATATGTAACTATCTGTACAACCTTAAAAGCATACTTGTATATCCCCCGACAAGAGGAAGCAACTCCAAATCCCCCCTGTAGTCCATCCCACTCCATGGGTATCACTCCATGGCCTCGATGCATTGCTTCCACACATACAAAATGTCTGGGGTGTAATAATACCTCACCGCTCCACCATCATCTCGAGGCATCACTCACCCCTAATACATCATTCGGGGCTCATGCAGCCCCCTCAGAGGCACCACAACTGGCGGCCTCAGTGTCAGGTACCGCAAAAAGAAATAGGAGCATAGCACGCTCCCATAACAAAAGGTCCTCCTCGGACCTCTCCATTGCAACGAATTCATCTACCCCATCATAGTATAGAGAATTAAAGGTCCCCAAGCTACTAGAAAGCCAACAATCACCCGCTCCATGAGCTCTAACTATCCCCCGATAATACGGTTGGGGGATGAAACCCTCATCACTCTCACAATGGATGTCGCTACATCCCGAACTCGAATATTCCTTAGATGGGTCATCGGGATCTAACTAGAGTTCAAGGAACTCCAGTCACCTTCTTAGTACTGATCCACCATTCCATGGATCGTCTGCCCCTCCATCTGTGGGGGGAGTGTCTCCCGCACCCCACGGTGAGGTAACCCAGTAAAGAAATAAATATTATGATCCATAATGCCTACTCCTCCCCACCAAACCTGAATACCCCCTATCAAGGTCCCACATGTCTAGGAGTCTCCATAGAAGGTACTCTGATGACTGCATCAAGGGGCACTTAAAGAACTTCAAGAGCCCCGTATCATGCAGCGTTGTAATGTCCCCATTTTGACCCCCCTTTGTATTAGACCGTAAATGATGTAAATATTGTAATTTAATCATGGTGAGGAGCTCAAGGCCAAGGCCCCACCATTGATTTAGCGTTTCATGAATCGGCAATTAAAAATAGATGCCCATGGTTCTTGTGCGAGATGGGCACAATGTAAATAAGACACCATGTAAATACGAATTTTAATGGAAAAACCCACAACTGGCTATGCAATGCAACAAAAGAGATGGGGCATGACTCTGCAAGGAAAAGGGAGGGAAGTTATTCAAACCTTGAGCCAATGGTATTAATCCATGTGTCAATGGGGAAACCCATAAACCACCAACTACCCATTTTGTCTCATGTACCCAATCATTTAATTTTTCCAAGAAATTGGTTAAGGCAGTTAATGCCTTGGGAATGAAAGAGTATGGGCAAGCCATTTTCGTGCATGGGCAAGCCATCAACTTGGAAAATCGTGTTTTTGCTTGTGGGGCAAGAAACCACCCACGAAATGGTGCCCAAAGCCATGGGGAATGGGCAGTCTTCATTCATGCACGCAGTTGGAGTTAGCTGGGTCCATTCCATTTACATTTTTCATCAAAATACTACATTTTTCCATGCCTGGGAGTCGTTTTTGCAGTATATAACAGTTGGGAGAGGGAGGGCCACGTTTGAGGACTGTAGGGAGGTCATTTTTGCCCCTGAATGTCCAGGGACGTTTTCTAAAAACGGATTTGGCTTCCTGGGTTGTTCACCAACTCCCCATTTTCGTTTTTGTGGGTTCCCACGTTTTTCTGGGTTAGTTGAAACCCCATCTCATGCATTCCACTGTGGAAAACGTTTTCCTCATGCCTATCAAGTGGGGTTCTGCTGTTATGTGCATCCTTGTTCTTGGTTTGAGCCTGTGAGCTGAAGTGTTGGAGTGGTAGTGGATAGAAGTGGCTTGATAAACCTAGTGGGGAAGACAACCTCTCAAAAAGATCAAGAGGGCTTTGGTTACTCTTCTATGCATACCCTGAGAGCACTAGATAGGGAAGGTATGGCTTGAGGGACTGCACAGCAGTGAAAAGAATACTTCCTTGTGCTGGGTGTGTAGGTATTGTGGGTGCCAAGCTAGATAGATCTTGCAAGGTTATCCCTGGCTCTGTGCTGGAGCTCACTAGCTTAGCAATTCTTCCTTTCCATCTCCTAGTGGCCTGATAAACCCAATTGTAGATTGGCTTGGCTCATTTTGGTGTATGCTTGGCTATGTGTGAGTATGCTGTTCCCTGGTTCCTTGTAGAGATCATGCCCAGCTCGGGGGTGGCAGTGGTGCTGAGAGATTTAGGAGCACACTGGCCTATGGTTGGGTGGAACGTTGCAGTTGCATAGCCAGTTGCTTGGGACTGCCTTATTGAGATAAGTATTCTCTTGTGTAAATGGGAAATGATCATTTGATGAATGTTATGAATGTATGTGGATGTATTAAACGAATTTGCTTCTGCTGTGTTTTTAAAAGTTTAGGCATTTCCATATGATCTTGTATAATTCTGCACAGATCTTTATTTCATGGCTGTCACAGAATCTTGAATGTGTGTTAGAGATCAACAGCATTGATTTGATTACCGTCGTTTTTCCATAGTATGCATAGATACAGTTCTTTGCATCAATGATTTTTAATACAAACGTTTTGGGGCTAATTGCCCGGACTGAGCACGGTGATCCTCTCTATCACGCTGGTATGATAGAGGGGACACTACATTATGGTATCAGAGCTGCGTTGCAGCACTGGGCCGATATGGGCCAAAACTGATAGTAAAGAGAAGAGAAGAAGTTAAGTTTTTCTTAAGAGTTTGGGAAAAATTTTAGTTTAAGACTGTTTTTGAAAAAAATGGTGTTTTAAGCCGTTTCGGGAAGTCGTTCCGAAATTTCGGAAAGGTTTCGCGAACCTTCCCGCAATTGCGGAAGAGTTCGGCGAACCTTCCCGAAATTGCGGAAGGATTCCGCGAACCTTCCCGAAATTGCGGAAGAATTCAGCCAATGGCTCCGAAACAACGGAGAAAAATGTTTTTTAGTGAAAATTTTTTCTAAGTGTCGGAATTTTTTCGGAAAGAATTCTCTTCCGAAATTGCGGAAGGAATTCTCTTCCGAAATTTCGGAAGGATTCCGCGAATCGTTCCGAAACGCGGAAGAGTTCGGCGAGTCGTTCCGAAATTGCGGAAGACTTCGGCGAATCGTTCCGCAACTGCGGAAGACTTCGCCGAATCATTCCGCAACTGCGGAAGACTTCGGCGAATCGTTCCGCAACTGCGGAAGACTCCGCCGAATCGTTCCGCAACTGCGGAAGACTCCGCCGAATCGTTCCGCAACTGCGGAAGACTCCGCCGAATCGTTCCGCAACTGCGGAAGACTTCGCCGAATCGTTCCGCAACTGCGGAAGACTTCGCCGAATCATTCCGAAAAATCACCCGAAATCGGGGAAGCATTCCGCGAACGGCTCCGATACTGCGGAAGCCTTCGCCGAATGGCTCCGCTCGGAAAATCGCCCCGCCATTGCGGAAGCATTCGGCGAACTGCTCCGCAATTGCGGAAGCCGTCGCCGAACCGCCCCGCAGTTGCGGCAGCATTCAGCCAACCTCTCCGCAGTCGCGGGAACATGCAGTGAACCGCTAGTTGCGGAAACTTTCAACTTATCGCCCTACCCATTGCGGAAGCCTATAGCCAACCGTCCCGTAGTTGCGGGAGCATACCACGAACCTCCCCGCGGTTGCGGGAGTAATCTGTGAATCGCCCGTCGCGGCCAGATTTCGCGAACTGCCCGTTGCGGCAGGATTCAACGAATCGCCCGATGAGGCGTGATTCGTAAAAAAAAAAAAAAAAAAAAAAAAAAACGAGGGCGCTGCCCTCGACCCGCCCTGCTGTGGCGCAGCCACAAGGGGGCAAGCCCCCTTGACCCCCTTTTTTTTCTTTTTCCCCTCATAGTTCGTTGTTGTGATTTGATGAATTGTTAGTATGGAATTTTTCCCACATGCATGAAGTAATTGTGAATTCTAAGAATGTAATGCAGCTAACAATTGTGCTGATGAACACATTTCAGAGAGCCACGGTTACAACAGGGTAACACTGTAGTTAATACAGTTGGAAAATTTTGGATCTTGGTTGGGCCAAGAAAATGAACATCATGAATGATGCACAGGATCCCTATGAGCCTGAGACAGATGCCATGGGGGAGAACATACAGGTTGAGAATGCTGAAACAGAATCTAATGGGAGAAGAAATCAAGAAACCCCTCCAGATGTTGCAGCCACCATGAGAAGCCTAAGGGTGGAGTTGCAAAGCTGTAGGGAAGATAATGAAAGGATGATTAAAGCTCAGGAAGAGCAAAATCAGCTGAATGCAGCTATGCTACAGAGTTTGACAGACATCCAAAGGCAAATAAACTCTGGGCATCAGATATCAAGTCTAGAGCGGGGTGGGAGTAGCTCTAGAAGAAATTCCCGTAAGAGGGCCAGTAGTCCAAGAAGAGTTTCTATAGACAGGACATATACTCCAGAAATATCTTCATCTGACTCTGAAGAATCCATTGACGGTTCAAGCTCTTCATCTCACATGAGTAAGAGGAAGAAACACTACAAGAACAATTCACATGGGGAATTTAAGAAGGCAAAACCTCCTACATTTGACGGAGAGGTAAAATCTGGTCAAGAATCTGAAGCTTGGCTTCTTGGGATGAGGAAATACTTCCAAGTCCAAGACTACTCAGGAAATATGAAGGCAAGGGTAGCCATCTTCAACTTGAATGGAAGAGCATCTATATGGTGGGAACACACCAGGCAAGTGAAGAGGATCAATGAACGGAAGATTGTGTGGAAGCAGTTCAAGAAATACTTCAAGCAGAAGTACCTCTCTGATAGGTACTATGATGATAAGATCAAAGAGTTCCATGAGCTGAGATTGGGACAATTGACCATGGAAGAATATGCAAACAAGTTCTTGGAGCTGCTGAGGTATGTCAGGTACATCCGAGATGATAAGGTGAAAATTCAGCGTTTCCTAAGTGGACTACCACAGTCATATAAAGACAGAATTGAGTTCGATGAACCTCGAACCCTAGAGGAGGCCATAAGAAAGGCCAAGTACTGCTTTGATCAAAACAGAAGCAAACCAGAATTCCATAAGGCGTGGAAGGATAAGAAAAATGAAAAGTTTGATCAAAGGAAGAAGGGGTTCAAGCCTCCTCAATTCAGGAATCAGCAAAGGCAGCCATCACAGGTTGTGACTAAGCCAACCAGGATGATGGGAGACAAGCCAAGAGATCCAAAGGAGCCAAGAGAACCACTTCAATGTTGGGGTTGTGGAGGAGACCACATGCTTAGGAACTGTCCACATAGGAATGGGAATGCAAATCAAGTTCACAACATCCAAGGAGCTGGAACTGTGGGTCAAGTGGCGAGGACAATCCCTAGAATCTATGCAGCAGTAGAAGACCGCCAAGCAGATCATCAGTCAACTGTGGTTGAAGTTGAAGGTAAGATTGCTAAGCAATCTGTTTCTATTTTGATTGATCCTGGATCTACTCACAGTTATGTCACTCCTAGAATTGTTGAGGTTTGTGCTTTCAAGAAATTAAAGCATAGTAAATCTTGGTTAGTTCAACTAACCACTGGAACCAAGAGAAAAGTTAGCAAAATAGTAGAGAAATGTCCTTTAGAGATGGATGGGCTATTCACTTATGCAGATCTGAATATTTTGCCACTTGGTTCCTATGATATTCTCATTGGAATGGATTGGTTAGAAGCACACAGGGTTAAACTTGACTGCTACAATAAGACATTTGAATGCATGGACGAAGAAGGAAACCCGAGGGTTGTAAAAGGCGTTCCAAAGGTGACTTCTGTTAGACAGGTTTCGGCCATGCAGCTGAAGAAGTTCTGTGGGAAGGGATGTCAATTGTATGCAGCCCACATTTTAGAGGCAACAGAGAATGAAACTCTGAAATTGGAGGACTATCAGGTATTGCAAGAATTCAGGGATGTTTTTCCTGATGAGATTCCAGGACTCCCTCCAAAGAGAGACATTGACTTTACAATTGAACTCGTGCCAGGAGAGGCACCAGTATCTAAGACACCGTACAGGATGAGTACCCCGGAATTGCTAGAATTAAAAATGCAGTTACAAGAGTTGCTGGAAAAGAAATATATTAGGCCAAGTGTGTCCCCGTGGGGAGCACCTGTTCTATTTGTGAAAAAGAAAGATGGAACACTCAGGTTATGTATCGACTACAGGCAGCTGAACAAAGTCACAGTGAAGAATAAATACCCGTTGCCCCGAATTGATGACATTTTTGATCAAATGAGAGGAGCAAAGGTATTTTCAAAGATTGACTTGAGGTCTGGTTACCATCAGGTAAGAATCAAAGAAGAAGATATTCATAAGACAGCCTTTAGAACGAGGTATGGACACTATGAGTTTGTAGTGGTACCATTCGGTCTCACAAATGCACCAGCTACATTCATGTGTCTCATGAATAATGTTTTTAGCAAATATTTGGACAAGTTTGTTCTGGTATTCCTAGACGACATTCTCATCTATTCTAAGAATGAAGAAGAGCATGAAGAACATTTGAGAATGACAATGCAATTACTAAGGGAGCATAAGCTGTATGCCAAGTTGAGCAAATGTGACTTCTATAAAGATAGAATTCATTATTTGGGTCACATCATCTCCGACGAAGGAATATCTGTAGACCCTGAGAAGATTGAAGCCATTATGAATTGGCCAACTCCAAGGAATGTGACTGATGTGAGATCTTTTATGGGCCTTGCTGGTTACTACAGGAGGTTTATCGAGGGATTCTCCAAGGTTGCAAACCCAATCACTTCTTTGCAAAAGAAGGGGATAAAATTTGAATGGTCACCAAGATGTGAGGAAAGTTTTCAACGGTTGAAGAATCTTCTTACAAGTGCACCAATTTTGAAGATTGCAGACCCAGAAAAAGACTTTGTGGTGTGTACCGATGCATGCAATCAAGGACTTGGAGGAGTCCTTATGCAAGACAACCACGTGATATGCTATGAGTCAAGAAAGTTGAAGGAGCATGAGAAGAACTACGCTACTCATGATATAGAGCTTGCAGCCATAGTACATGCTTTAAAGATGTGGAGGCATTACTTAATGGGAAGAAAATTTGAGTTAAGGACAGACCATTGTGGTTTGAAATACTTGTTTGATCAGCCAACTTTAAATGCTAGGCAAGCTAGATGGTTGGAATTTTTGTGTGAATTTGATTTCGAAATCAAACACATAAAAGGGAAGGAAAACAAGGTGGCTGATGCACTCAGCAGAAAGGTACATGAAATGTATGTGGCAGCGCTTACTACTTGCCAACCAGATTTGAAGCAACAGATTGTTAACCATATGGTAGAGGATGAAGTGTATGAGCAGATAAAGGACAAATTGCAGCAGCAAGACCTTGGCAAGAAGAATGAAGGCTATCACTTGGAAGAAGGCGGACTTCTTACTTATAAGAATAGAGTCTATATTCCAAATGCGGCAGATTTAAGGAGAATGGTTATGGATGAGATCCATAAAGCTCCATACTCTGGTCACCCAGGATATCAGAAAACAATTGCTACAGCAAGGAAATATTATTTCTGGCCAGGTATGAAGAAGGACATCGCTGAATACATTTCTAAGTGCATGGAATGTCAACAGGTGAAGAGTGAACACCAACATCCAACAGGTTTATTGCTTCCAGTGCCGATTCCAGAATGGAAATGGGAAGTAATCTCCATGGATTTTATTACAGGACTGCCAATGACTAAGAGACAGCATGATTCCATCATGGTTGTGGTGGACAAGTTAACAAAGGCAGCACATTTTATACCGGTTAAGTCCACACATAAAGCCGATGCCATTGCAGATATTTTCATGAAGGAAATTTTCAGATTACATGGGTTGCCTAAGGCAATAATTTCTGACAGAGATACCAAGTTCACTTCCAATTTTTGGAAAGGGCTCTTTGCAGATTTGGGTACACAGCTAAGCTTTAGTACCGCATACCATCCTCAAACAGACGGGCAAACCGAAAGAGTAAATCGGGTGCTTGAAGACATGCTCCGCATGTATGTAATGGACAAACCATCCAAGTGGGAGGATTATCTACACTTGGTAGAATTTGCATATAACAACGGGAAACAAGCATCATTGGGTATGAGTCCTTATGAGGCTCTATATGGCAGAAGGTGTAGGACACCAGTGACTTGGGACAATCCAGTGAACAGAATTGTACTTGGGCCAGAATTGCTTAAGGAAATGGAACAAGAGGTTGCAAAGATCCGGCAAAATTTAAAAGCAGCCCAGGATAGACAGAAAAGCTATGCAGATAAACATAGAGTGCATAGGGAATTCAATGTTGGGGATCACGTATATCTTAGGGTGAGATCAAGGAAGAGTTCCTTGAAGCTTGGGAGCTGTGCCAAGCTATCACCTAGATATTGTGGGCCATTTGAAGTGCTCGAAAGAATAGGACCAGTTGCATATAGACTTACATTGCCTGCTAGCACTAAAGCTCATAATGTTTTTCACGTCTCTCTGCTTAAGAAATATGTACATGATCCTAACCATGTGATTAATTGGGATGTGATCCAGGTGGAACCCGAGGGAGAATTCCAAACCGATCCATTGTGCATCCTAGACAAGAAGGTAACATTGCTCCGGAACCGAGCCATCGGACAGGTAAAGGTGCAATGGAAGCACTACGGTCCCGATGAGGCTACATGGGAGCTGGAGGATGCCATGAGGGTGGCATATCCATTTTTGTTCAATTTTGATGAGCACTGAGGACAGTGCTAATGTAAGGGGAGGGGAATGTAATGTCCCCATTTTGACCCCCCTTTGTATTAGACCGTAAATGATGTAAATATTGTAATTTAATCATGGTGAGGACCTCAAGGCCAAGGCCCCACCATTGATTTAGCATTTCATGAATCGGCAATTAAAAATAGATGCCCATGGTTCTTGTGCGAGATGGGCACAATGTAAATAAGACACCATGTAAATACGAATTTTAATGGAAAAACCCACAACCAGCTATGCAATGCAACAAAAGAGATGGGGCATGACTCTGCAAGGAAAAGGGAGGGAAATTATTCAAACCTTGAGCCAATGGTATTAATCCATGTGTCAATGGGGAAACCCATAAACCACCAACTACCCATTTTGTCTCATGTACCCAATCATTTAATTTTTCCAAGAAATTGGTTAAGGCAGTTAATGCCTTGGGAATGAAAGAGTATGGGCAAGCCATTTTCGTGCATGGGCAAGCCATCAACTTGAAAAATCGTGTTTTTGCTTGTGGGGCAAGAAACCACCCACGAAATGGTGCCCAAAGCCATGGGGAATGGGCAGTCTTCATTCATGCACGCAGTTGGAGTTAGCTGGGTCCATTCCATTTACGTTTTTCATCAAAATACTACATTTTTCCATGCCTGGGAGTCGTTTTTGCAGTATATAACAGTTGGGAGAGGGAGGGCCACGTTTGAGGACTGTAGGGAGGTCATTTTTGCCCCTGAATGTCCAGGGACGTTTTCTAAAAACGGATTTGGCTTCCTGGGTTGTTCACCAACTCCCCATTTTCGTTTTTGTGGGTTCCCACGTTTTTCTGGGTTAGTTGAAACCCCATCTCATGCATTCCACTGTGGAAAACGTTTTCCTCATGCCTAGCAAGTGGGGTTCTGCTGTTATGTGCATCCTTGTTCTTGGTTTGAGCCTGTGAGCTGAAGTGTTGGAGTGGTAGTGGATAGAAGTGGCTTGATAAACCTAGTGGGGAAGACAACCTCTCAAAAAGATCAAGAGGGCTTTGGTTACTCTTCTATGCATACCCTGAGAGCACTAGATAGGGAAGGTATGGCTTGAGGGACTGCACAGCAGTGAAAAGAATACTTCCTTGTGCTGGGTGTGTAGGTATTGTGGGTGCCAAGCTAGATAGATCTTGCAAGGTTATCCCTGGCTCTGTGCTGGAGCTCACTAGCTTAGCAACTCTTCCTTTCCATCTCCTAGTGGCCTGATAAACCCAATTGTAGATTGGCTTGGCTCATTTTGGTGTATGCTTGGCTATGTGTGAGTCTGCTGTTCCCTGGTTCCTTGTAGAGATCATGCCCAGCTCGGGGGTGGCAGTGGTGCTGAGAGATTTAGGAGCACACTGGCCTATGGTTGGGTGGAACGTTGCAGTTGCATAGCCAGTTGCTTGGGACTGCCTTATTGAGATAAGTATTCTCTTGTGTAAATGGGCAATGATCATTTGATGAATGTTATGAATGTATGTGGATGTATTAAACGAATTTGCTTCTGCTGTGTTTTTAAAAGTTTAGGCATTTCCATATGATCTTGTATAATTCTGCACAGATCTTTATTTCATGGCTGTCACAGAATCTTGAATGTGTGTTAGAGATCAACAACATTGATTTGATTACCGTCGTTTTTCCATAGTATGCATAGATACAGTTCTTTGCATCAATGATTTTTAATACAAACGTTTTGGGGCTAATTGCCCGGACTGAGCACGGTGATCCTCTCTATCACGCTGGTATGATAGAGGGGACACTACAAGCGTCTGGGTCACTACCATATCCCCTAGTACCAGGGGCATCAGATCATCATAGCTCCTCTCCATCCACTCTATGGTTCCCATAGCAAGCATAATGAATTCAAGATCACCTACGGAGGGAAAATTTTCACCCAACAGACATCCATCCAATAAAATCATCATTCCCGCGGCCTCCCCTAAGGAATCCTACACGTAGCGCGACGTTATTTAAGAAAATCCGCACCTAACGTGACAGTATTGTGCTTACCTGTTCGACCCCAGTGCATGGGATTTGAATGATTAGGCTGTGTTGTGTAGCGCAGCTATTCGACAAACAGTTGCGCTACACCAGCGCGTAGCTAAACAACCCATCTCCCGCACATAGCCTGGAATAGTACATTTTTTCCGCGCTACATGTATACACTACATGCCCACACTACTATTGCATACAACTTTGGGAAAATACCACGCTACTACAGCGTGCGATTTTCCCATTATCCCATGCTATAACGTGGTATTTTCTCAAAATCCCACACGATATCCCATTAAAGGCGAAATCGAGCCTATGGTAGCCCAGGGACCCACTTTTCCTAAATATACCTGGACCAAACAAAAACATATAAGGTTACGACATACATGTAACTTGCTACTCGTCAAATGGATGCTTTGATCTCCCAGTAGAATCACCACAAAAGTGCTCTAGGAGGTCGTCAATGAATTGTACAAATGATTTCAAAATGTGGGCCCCATCCCCTATTTGTATTCATTTGGCACGAATTTCAAACTAACCCTACAAACAAACCGTAGATTCAAACTGTTCACACCACCGGATCAGTGCCTCGTGATATTCGACATGAAGCTGACTAATCCTTATTTCAAACAATTTCGTATGGGCCCTATTTTTCACTGGTACCCCCACAGGTGTGGCTTATTTTGGTTTTATGTTTTCTGCATTGTCAATACCTTGGTCCCGTTCTTTACTACACTTGGGTATGTGCACCATATGTGCATGATCATGACCAAGATATGCATGAGACTCTTGTTTTCCATTATAAGAACAAGACTGCATCCCTCAGCAATGGTGCTGGGATTTTTACCACATGTATAATTTTGAAACTAGCATATAGGTATTAATTTCCCCCCATTTACAAAGAATTTATCGGTATTCCCACTAATAACCATAGGGCCCTCATTCCCAATCTTGATGTTCCATCAATGTCATCATTATGAATATAAGGTTCCCAATGGGTGTGCACACCATTACCAATCTAGTCATAAATTGACACCCATGATGTCGACCCCCCACAAGTCCGAGGAATCTGATACAACTTGAAAAGATCACCCCTAGCTCATCATTTTATAGTTGTGCATTTACTCCCTTGACTCTTGCAGTATATGCCATCCAATCACTTGGTGCATGTTACAATCAAGATCTACAAAAACCACTCATACCTCCATGATCATTTTACCTTCCATAATATTCTTCATATCATCATCCCCGCGAAGACACCTATGGGGCCCCCACCCTCAGAAGTAACTAGTCCTATTCAGTTCTTCCCGAAGGAATAATTTGCATGGCATTGATTCATGGGGCACCCGTCTTCGCATTTTCAAACCATCCCCCACCTCATCTTGGAAAGCGTCCCCTACACCCCTCAAAACCACGGGGACTTCGCTCATCATCAAATTGGTCCTTCGACACACCCAAAACTATGGGGACCCCACCATTATTCTTTATGTACAAATTGTTCTCGCATCACATCATAATGTGGGAACACCCTATTCTTTTGGAAGCAACCTATGGTCACCTTTTATTGATGTATTTGAGTCTCCATGTCCTCAGCAGCACCTGTTTTGTTGGTCACCATTACTCTCTGTATTGTGTCTCCATCAAAGCCCTTTCATATGCATTTTGTCTCCCTCTATCTCAACCTGTACCATTCCGAAAGGAAGGCTTCCTTCTACACTCCCCATGTTTACATTGATAAAAGGAAGTTATGAGCCCCATGCTTATTAGAAAATATTGTGTTAGGTTTGTTCATCCAACAGTTGGTTACAACATGATCTTGGTTCTTAGGATAAGACCCTCGTCTTATCATGTACTTCAGCTCTCATCGGAGTCAAAACATTATATTCTGATAGCTGCAATAGTTGCAATTGTACCTTGGGATCCCTTCCAATCACTATAATGGATCACCTCGAACTTTGTAGGTAAATTCATTAGTGCTCCCTAACTTAGTGGGTTTCCCTATGCTCGACGTGAAAACATCTATCCCATCAGGGGGAAACATACTTTTGAAGGTAGCGGTGTTCACATTTGCAAACCATGGTAGCAGTCCATCTGGAACAATTAAGTTCTTTCTTAAGAAACTTCACCACCACACTGGTCCCCCACCCCTGTGGGCTTATCATGATCATCAATAGTACTACTTCTTCAACACTCTGTAACAGTTCCTGGGTCATTTAATCTCACATGAATTGAAGCCGCCTTCGTCTATGTACAAGTAGTATAATTGAGTTGACCCCTTTGTCCTCTCTTATGGTAATCACCTTGACAACATTTCACAAGCATGGATATACCCTCCTCATTTGTATAAAACACCATTATTTACTACAGCTCCAATGGTTGTCACCAACAATCTTCCCCCATGGGTGGACCCTATTTTCCACATATGCTTTTTCCTACATAATAGAAGAGAAACACAAGAAACAATGATGCATTATTGGCTCTAGAGTACCTTCCAAACCTCATACATCAAAAGGCATTTGTTAACGCCTAAATCTCGCACACATGCGACATTTCGATGATTCTTGCAGTAAGGTGTCATCAACATAAATAATGTAGTTCACCAAAGGCATCCTCAACAAATCCAAAAGGAAGCATGAGTCTAAAAGTTCCCAAGACCAGTCAAAAGAAGAGGTCACATAACTGAACCATTGTTAACTAGCGCTATAGCGCATTTTATCAGTTCAGTTCTTGCATGATACTCGTGCAACTTTTCCTTCAATAGTCGCGCTACTGTCAAAACGACATGACCAACTACTTCCCGTGACGCATTGAAGACTCCATCACCTCCAACAATCCGAATTTGGCTCCTCACACACTTGGTGGCATTAAATAGCCCCCTTGGTGTACCTTGGAACTATTGCATGGAGTGTATGAGTTCACATTTGGATCTAGTTGTTTCTTGGCCACCTCTTGGCCTATAAAAGGAAGCCATTGACATACATTTTGGAGAGAAAGAAGAGAAAAGTTATGTTGTTGGATTTTTGTTGGAGCTTCCTCATAGCCCACCTCTTCCCACCTTTGTAAGCATTCCCAAGCTCCCTTGCCACCTTCCTCCAAGGGGCAAGGGTTTCTCTCCATTGTTCTACCACCCACTTAGCATATAGTTTGGACAAGAAGGACCTCCCTAAGGGACATTGTTGGCTTCCCTTGAAGCCCACACCTCCTAGGTGTTGTACAGCTTGACCATTGGGAATTACAAAGTGGTTTTGCATACCTTTGATTGTTGTTGGAATTTGCATTCTCCCACCATTTCCTTTTTGTTGCATTTTGTTTAAATTTTCTTTATTATATGTGAATTCCACTAACAATCTCTTGCAGGATCATTTGGAGGAAAACCAACAACCCACACAAGGGCTCCAAGGACGGAGGCCTTGTTGCAGCCTACAAGGCCTAGCCCCTTACCAAGTGGAGGGATACACACTTGTGCAATTTTTTCCACAACAAATTTTTTTTTTTCCACTGCTTACTCCACTCTTCTGGAAGATTCGTAGAAAGATTGTAGACTCGTAGAAAGATTGTAGACTCGAATATGCAAAGTCACATTCACATTTTAACATGGAGATCTTATTTTCTACTGTTCAAGGAGTCCAATTCTTTCTTGTATTTGAGACAGCTCGTGGAGCTAGTTACACTAGATCCATACACTTTTATCTACATTTTTTAGACTGTTTCCACGTCCTTGACACCAGTTTCCCTTTGATGGATTCTCAAATTCATGGCCATGGCTGGGGTGATCCTCACACTTACAGTAGATGTTTTATTAGGAAAATATAATTAAACAATTTTCCAGTTTGAATCCTCAACAACAACAACCCTTGGGCGTGCAAATCGTCGTTGTTTACTACATGGTGAACCCTTTCCTTCCAAACCGTCGTTTAATGTGACAAGAATAGGGTTATCCTCTACTCTCAATCCTATTGGTGTCTATTTGCTTGTTAACATGCCATATAATTGTTCATACTCTATCATGGGAAGTTGGTATATGGTTTATGTTGATGGAAGAGATTAGTGATCAATTCCCTCGGCTTTCATATATATTTGAAACAAATTTTCATTTGCATATGAAGGTTTAGTTTGTTTTTAAGGAATTTGTCATTTGCATCTGGAGGATTAGTTGTTCCTCAATCTTTACAGAATGCCAGAGACTTACATGCCACAATAGTATTTCAGACCATTTCTAGTCTACTTCTCTATCTTCACAGAATGATAGAAACTTACTAGTCGACAAAGACTTTATACTAACAAAGCAGGTGTTCTATTCGATTTTGAATTGATTAGTACAATATAATTGCCTTAAAAATTATTAACACATTGATTAACCCAATTAAACTAATAAAACCTTAAACAATTTTTTAAACTTATTAACAAAATTGTCTAAACACACATAGGACATAGCTCCCCTTGTTTCACTTTTTACACATTCGTTTTCTACTTGTAATTACAACTCCTCTATTAAATAAACGAGTGGGATTCTTAGTTGCTCTTGCAATGGGATTCTTAGTTGCTCTTACAATGGGTTAAATCTCATTGATTTTGAATAATAATAATGAAATATTATTATTTATTATTGAAATTATAAAATATTATTAAATTCGACAATAATAATTCATGTAATATTTTAGTATTTATTATTGAAATTATAAAATATTATTAAATTCGACAATAATAATTTAGGGTGAGAGGTCAATTTTGGGAGCCGTTTCATCGAAACAAGAATAACAACTCCGACCATTTTTCAAAGTCCTCAACCGAATTGTCTCTCAGTGGAGTGGATCTCATTAAATCAATTTTCACATCGACCCATATGATGCGATAACGACATTCACCAAATTTATAGTGATGGTTTTGGCAGTACAGCTAGGTGTGAGACAGGCTGCAGGCATCCATGCATGCAGGCCGGCTGTAAAACTTCCTACAATCTTAGCTGATGTATTAGAGGAATATCACCTGCTCTTCTCTGCTCTCTCCTCTGGCTTTGATTGGCATTTAGTTTAGCTGTACTCCACTGCCAAAACAAAGAAAGCACTAGCCTGTAGCATGTCTTGTCTTGTGGGTAACGGACAGACAGTTTGTATTTGGGTAGTGGAGCTAATTATAATGCTGAAAGCACACGAGGATTGCATTTTTTATTTTTTCAATTTAAGAAGAAGATCATCGATCAAGGTTGGATTAACATGGAAGCAGGAGCACTGTTAGCAATGGCCCCAGAGGCGAATGAATCATCACTGAGTAAAGGAGGAGGAGGATTGAAGAGAATTAGCAGAGGCTCCACTGCAAAAGAGCGGATCAGTAAAATGCCACCTTGTGCTGCTGGGAAAAGAAGCTCCATATACAGAGGAGTTACCAGGTTGGCCAATTATATAAACGTTATGAATTATTATTAGAGGCCCAATCCCCAGTTATGCTTGTCCAGGTTCATTATAGTTTGAATTCAATGACTGTTCAACAGAATCTTATATTTGGAGATGATTTTTTTATTAAGCTTTGTAAGCATGGTGCATATTAAACCATGTTCATATTATATACTCTCAATGCATCTTCTATATTCATTAAATACATTTTACAGAAGTGTTAATGAATTCCCCATCCTCACCAGGGCTATAGAGCACCTAACTTTTCTCAATGCTCTGCAAAGATGATTCAATCCACATGAATGGAGGAATTTAACCAGGATATAGTTTTTTAGGGAGTATAAATTGGGAGCATTTCATTTTTAACAGGATATAGTTGTTTAGGGAGTATAAAATGGTTGATTGGATTGGTTGTCCGATGAATATGCGTGATTGCTCAGCCTTTTCTTCCTCTTTGAAGACAGTGTGTGACTAAACAGTGAAATAAATCAGGTTTGACTCGATATAGTTTTTAAGACTTTAAAATCTCCTGCTCTGACTTTATTAGATGATGCATTCTCAAATTTAACTGCCCTGATGTTTGATTGAGTGTTTTTTTCAGACATAGATGGACTGGTCGGTATGAAGCTCATCTTTGGGACAAGAGCACTTGGAACCAGAACCAAAACAAAAAGGGCAAGCAGGGTAGGCATGCAGATCACATACATTTTCTTTCCTTTTCTCATGTAATCAACCAAGTCTGAATTTGGGGTTTTGGTTTTATATGCGGGAAAACATTTGACAAGTTGCTTCTGGCATTCCTTTCTTGTATTGTGCCGCATTGTAAAACCTGGGCGTAATCTCTTCAGTTTACTTGGGTAAGTGTCATCCATGGCTTTGTTTAAGTTTAAAACAGTTTCTATAAATTTGCAAAAACAATTTGACCTCTTGCCCTAGAATCCAAATTGAAATGTGAATTCAATCATGGACTTGAATAGGGGTGTTCGATTTTTATGATTTGTTTAATGTAAAATGGGTATTGACAATTTGACACTACTCTTCACTAATCCCAGGAGCTTATGATGAGGAGGAAGCTGCGGCAAGGGCTTATGATCTTGCTGCCCTCAAGTACTGGGGACCTGGAACCCTCATCAATTTTCCTGTAAGTCATTCCACTGGAGTCCTTATTCATTGTTCTCTCCATTTCCCTTTCTTCGCCCAAACTACTGCACAGTTTCTCTTTCTTCCTATTTACTCTCACAGTGTGAGACTTGACTCAACATGGGTTTTTTCTCCCTGATGCTAGGAAATGAATTTTGCTCAATGTCAGGGCTTCAAACTATTATCGTAGTCTTAAATACAAAAATCTCATGGAGATTTTTTACAGCTGTGAAACCTAAATCAATTAATTGTTTGTACAGGTTAGTGATTATGCAAGAGATATTGATGAGATGCAGAGTGTATCAAGAGAGGAGTACCTAGCTTCTTTAAGAAGGTACAGATAAAGTATTCCCCCAAATCAAGATGGGGAACCACTTTTCTTCTGTTACAAAGTTGTTAATAATTTAAAATAAAAGAAAACAAAATTCAGTATTCACAATTGTCAGCTTGGTATGGCGTTGCAGGAAAAGTAGTGGCTTTTCTAGGGGAATGTCGAAGTACTGCAGAATGGCAAGGTAAATGGATTGAAAAGGAATGAATTTTACGAACTTTTATGGAAGGCCCCGAGGCATTTTTACAAAGACTCTCTTAGTTTTAACTGTAATCTAAATAGGCACTAAAGATAATTCCAATACACTGTAGTTATGTCAAGTCTAAACAATTTAGACCACACCTTTGATATTTCAAGGCATCTTCACTGTGGATATTTTTGCATCTTTTTGCTTTATTAGGTGTTTTGATCTGATTTGATAATATTTCGGACAGTAAAGCATTTCATGGCCCTCATCTTCTAATGTAGCATCTACTTTTCCCTCGTTGCACATTACACCCAAGTCCTATATTCTTCATTTTTCTATTTCTACTGCGAATGGACAAATTATTCTTGCATCTTTGTGTTTGTACCCTGAACTGATATTATTCTCATACTCGGACGCTCAACTCTTTGTTCCAGTAGGTACCCTTTCGATAACATTGATATATGGCTTGATTTGTATGGAATGTTAACTGTCTAGTAACAAGAATTGAGTTTTCCTTTAATTAAATTAAACAATAGAGCACATGTGTTGCTGAATCCCATCTGGAGACTGTTGATATGGTAATTGAGAGAACTGAGGCCTTCATTGTTTAAAATTGTTCTTGGGTATTGTTCAGGTCATCACAAAACGGAAGGTGGGAGCCAAGATTTAACCGTACTGTTATTGAGAACAGATATTTTAACATGGGGAATTACTGTAAGATCTCCAAACTGCCATTATATTTCATTTCGTGTCCTGAGCAGTATTTTCTTTCTCTTTCTTTTTGACAAGATGCGTATGATTGTCATGTGTAATTAATGTGGCCTTCTCAAATCTTGGAGTATAACCATGGAGTGTAGTTGGCTTACGATGCTATTCAAAGATCCCTTTGGTTGAGAAGCTGCAGGTGGCGTATCTATTCTCCAAATTCATCAAATTCACCGACCTCTTGCAACTGGCTCAAACCCATGAAGGCTGAAAAGTATCTTTAGGGGATTTGAACCTTGGGAGGGGTATGAAACAATCTGGCTTTACTATCCAAGAAAGACCCCCATTGACTCATGAGCAGCTCTTGAAAATGAGGAACTCTAGCAAGCCTTTTTTGGGTACCAATGTTGCGGGTTCTCATATATTTTGACAGAAAGTACCATGCCTCCTACCATGATTTATTTCTTTATTACAAATCAAATGGTTTTCAGATACATTTTAATTTCCCTGGTTGATGCAGGTGAGGATATGCAGCAGGTTACAGCATATCCCATGTCTCTAGGTGATCAGAGAAGTTTCAGTGCGGCAAAAAACATTGACTTGAGTGCATACATCAGGTGGTGGAAGCCTAAGAAAATGCATGATCATGTTCAAGTTGTAATAACTGAACCGAGATCTGTGAATGTGGAAGAGCCAGAGATGCTAGAATGGCAAGGAAAGCCATGCGAGCCATACCAATTGCCTTCTCTTGGTGTTTTTCACAGCAGACAGCAAAAGCCTTCCCCAACAAGCGCTCTTAGCATCTTGTTTAAGTCTCCTTTATTCAACCAAATGCTTGAAAGAGCATCATCTGCTAGTAAGCAAGATAACGTTTTTAAGATAGGATTGAAGGAAGAGCAAATGAATTCAATCAGCCAAGAAAAAGACAGAATTGGATATAATGAATCAGGGCACGGCTTGGAATCTTTCCAGCTTTCCGTACAAATAGGTACAACTCAAGTTCCCTCTTTGTCAACACTAAGCAATGCAAGACCATGCATTAAATCCCACATACAGAACATGGACAGAACTTGAGTCTCCTGGTCGCACATTGGCATCTGAACAGCCTTGTTGAAAAAAAAAGCAAATTTCCTCACTCAATATGCCATTCTCAGCTTGTTACAGAGCAACCTTGCACATTCATCAAGAAATGAGCTGTCATCCCTGTATATTTCCAAGATGTTCAAGCCAATGTTAAAGCCAGACCCCGAGTTACTTGGACAGGGCAATTCTGCATCAGTATTTTGGTCTTCTACATTTGTTAGAGATACTGTGTTCAATTTAATTTATAGTTTAGTAGTGGTAATGTCCATATACACTAGAAACATTTCTGTCAAGATTGATTTGAATATCTAAAAGTTTAAGGCTATTTCTTTGACATGGTACTACAGAAAAGGAGGAAATAATAGGACAATAATATGGAGCAGCTCAAGACCAATCTCAAGGACACCATGCTTTTATGAACAATGTTTTTTTTAAATGAAAATCTCATGGGAAACTAAAAGGATACTTCCCACATTTGTGGATGGTATCTTAACTAAATCCATGGGTATAGCCTAGTGCATTTAACGTAGACACCTGCTGGCACCAAATTAGTAAAATATCCATTAATATTAGTAACAACTAGTTGAGCTACTCCTTTGATTAGAGGGCATGAACAAATATTATTCTCAAAAAGCTAATAATTGAACAGATGCAGATGCCTAGTTTCATTAAAATAAACTTTTGAACACAACAGGAATCTTCCAATGTCTTCCAAATTGGGAAACCAAACAAATTAACATCAGCCTGTACAGAATTTGGCGTATTTTCCATGTCAAGGTTGCATTTTTGTCCATCTATTTTTTGTTTCTAGGCTGTGACTGTGCATTCCTGGCCTGTCCTTCTGGGCCGCGTTTCACCATTCAGCGTGTCAAATTCAAAGTTCATCACCAGTCTCCAGGTTATACTTAAGTTCACTGTTTGTCTTTATAAGTTTATGATTCACATCATTGAAATTGTTGGCAGTAATCTGTGTCAAATTTGGTTGGGTTACTTGCTTGGAAGTCTGATCTTTGTTGGCAGTGAATTATTATCCTTTCACTTTTATGGATGGTTTATGTTCTTCGTTCAATTTGATAAACATTGAACAGTTTAGTGAAGAATTAAGCAAAGTTACGAAGATAACAAAAATCGATCCTAGCAAAAATAAAAATGAAATGCATGTTTTTTATATTTATGAAATGCATATTATATTTGTATTTTTGTATTTATGAAATGTATATTTTTGAAGTGGTAATAATATTATATTTGTATTTTTGTATTTATGAAATGTATATTTTTGAAGTGGTAATATATATATTGAATTGCACATGAAATATCTTTTTCTGAAGTGGTTATATATATATATATAATTGTATTTTCATTAATATTTGTATTTTAATTTAATTGTATTATGTTTTAAAGGTTAATTATACTTAACTACATTTTCTTTAAGGTTTATGTTGTTTATGAAATATGAATATATTGAATTGCATATGAAATACTTATGAAGTGGGTATATATATATATATATATATATATATATATATATATATATATGAAGTGGGTATATATATATATATATATATATATAAATAAGTTAAAATTAAAATTAAAAAAATAATAATAAAAAATAAAAAATAAGAATGTATGTATGAGTGTGTTGTAACATAGTGGTGAGAGGGATGTGTGCTATAGTTTAGTGGTGAAGGGCTTGCAGATTTGATTGAACCAGATTTAGATAGGGTTTAGATAGAGGGCTTTGTAAAACCGGAATTAGATGGGTCTATACTTGTTATATTATTATGTTGTAAAGGTTAATTATACTTAGTTAAAATTTTAAGATATATGTTGTTTATGTTATCAATATGAAAGAGAGTTTTTTTATTTAAAAAAAAAGTAATTTATCTTAAATTAAATTTCAAAATATTAAAAAAATTGTAATTTTGTTTTTGAATATAAGAAATTTAGAGTAATATAAACCTAATTTCTTATGGTATTATAATGCAAGAGTAACTTTGACATTACAACTATCTAGCACATTCTTTTACATTTGCTTTAGTTAGGTTACATGTTGTGATTAAAAACAAAACAACAAATGTAATGTAGTGAAATATTTATTGTTCTTAATAGAATCATGATGTAGAGAGAAACTTGAATTACATGAACAAGGCATTATTTAATAGATTTCACTCTTTGGCAAGTGTGGGACTAAAGCAATCACAAATCTGCACACAGAGAAGCACAATAGAACTATCCACACAGGATTAAAATTAAAACAAAAATGTATATAGATAGAACCCACACATATTCAAAGACAATCTCAATTCTAAAATATTTCTTTATTAAAGATGGACTGCTCCTAGATTACATTCAACATCTAACCACTCTCTCTAATTGCAGGCTTCCCTCACTTATAGAACTAATGGAGGAATACCAAGCAATTCAATTACCAACTATTCAATTTAGCGGCGATTGTTTCATATACATAAATAATTTATATTTAAAATATGCCTCTAAAGGTTAATTATACTTAGTTATATTTTTTAAGGTTTATGTTGTTTATGTTATCAATATGAAAGAGATCTTTTCTATTTAAAAAAAGTAATTCATCTTAAATTAAATTTCAAAATATAAAAAATATTGTAATTTTTTTTTTCAGTATAAGAAATTTAGAGTAATGTAAACCTAATTTCTTATGGTATTGTGATGAAAGAGTAACATTGACATTGCAACTATCTAGCACATTCTTTTACATTTGCTTTAGTTAGGTTATATGTTGTGATTAAAAACAAAACAAAAAATGTAATGTAGTGAAATATTTATTGTTCTTAATGGATTTTTTTCAATCTTTGAAAGATAAAGCATTGTATTTGGAATTTAAAAGTAACTGTGATGTAGAGAGAAACTCACACATCTGCACACATAGATGCACAATAGAACTATCCACACACATGATTAAAATTAAAACAAAAATGCATATAGATAGAACCCACACATATTCACGGAGATAATCTCCATTCTAAAATATTTCTTTATTAAAGATGGACTGCTTCCAGATTACATTCAACATCTAGCCACTCTCTCTAACTGCAGGCTTCCCTTAGCATCAACCTGAGCATGCTTCTCTCTCCTCTTTGTTTTGTCCTTCATCACATTAAGGACTGTACATTTATAGAACTAATGGAGGAATAACAAGCACTTCAACTACCGACTATTCAGTTTAGGTTTGGGACAAGGAATTGTCTCACATTCCCAACTATTAGGGTATTCATTAGAGATAATTTAAATATTACCTCCAGTGATGGTTTCATATACATAAATAATTTATATTTAAAATATGCCTCTAAAGGTTAATTATACTTAGTTATATTTTTTAAGTTTTATGTTGTTTATGTTATCAATATGAAATAGAACTTTTTTATTTTTAAAAAAAAGTAATTTATCTTAAATTAAATTTCAAAATATTAAAAATATTTTAATTTTGTTTTTCAATATAAGAAATTTAGAGTAATGTAAACCTAATTTCTTATCGTATGTGATGCAAGAGCAACTTTGACATTGCAACTTTCTAGTACATTCTTTTACATTTGATTTAGTTAGGTTATAGGTTACATGAATAAAAACAAGACAAAAAATGTAATGTAGTGAAATATTTATTGTTCTTAATTGATTTTTTTCAACCTTTGAAATATAAAGCATTGTATTTGGAATTTAAAAGTAATTGTGATGTAGAGAGAAACTCACAAATCTCCACACATAGATGCACAATAGAACTATCCATACACATGATTAAAATTAAAACAAAAATGCATATAGATAGAACCCACACATATTCACAAAGACAATCTCCATTCTAAAATATTTCTTTATTAAAGATGGATTGCTCCCAAATTACATTCAACATCTAGCAAATCTCTCTAACTGCAGGCTTCCCTTAGCATCAACCTAAGCATCCTTATCTCTCCTTTTTGTTATGTCCTCCATCACATTAAGGACTGTACATTTATAGAACTAATGGAGGAATACCAAGCAGTTCAACTAGCAACTATTCAGTTTAGGTTTGGGACAAGGAATCATATCACATTCCAAACTATTAGGGTATTCATTAGAGATAATTTAAATATGACCTCCGATGATTGTTTGATATACATAAATAATTTATATTTAAAATATGCCTCTTTGTGTTAGGAAATCCTCCCTACAGATAAGTAGGATTCCTCTTGGGAAAAAGCAGGCTTCCTAGACACCTAACCCAAGACAAAAAATAAACAAATGGTTTCTACTTTCTCCTAGATATAGTCTATACACAAGCCAATCCAAGCAAGCATATGCATAAGAAGGATGAGAAGGGGTAGGTGTCCTACCTCATCCCTAAAGGTTTTCCTCGATGCTCCTTGTTGATTCAACTCCTATCTTAAGGATCCAGATTGATGAGCCTACAAACAAAGGAAAGAGACAAACAAATTCCAAGAACAAGTGTATTAAACTAGATCTATTCACTAACAAGTAAACAAATACATGCATTCAACATAAGAAGCACAATTTGGGAAAATAGGCCAAGTTCATTGATTAGAAATCCAAAGGAAACAAGTACATGAAATGATTATACATGATCTTGCACCAGCAACATCTCCTCCAAGCTCTCAATCAGAATCCCTTTTAGCACCGTAAGACCATAAGGACCACCTCTCTAAGCTATTTTCCATGTGTGTGAGCCAAGGCATGAGGTCTTTCTTATAGGATGAAGAGGCCAAACCACTTTAGAGAGGAAGGTAGATTAAGAGAAGATAAGGTGGATCAAGGGATATTAGGTTGCCATGAATGGAAATGAAGAGATACTCGAAGAATGGGTTGATGTACCCAAGATCAAGTTCGAATATTGCTCCAAAAAAAAGGGAAGAGGCTATTACAAGATTGTCACTCCCCTAATACTAAGCAAAGGGAGAAAATGTTGTAATTTTCGCTCCCCCAGAGGCATGCAAGGTGCGGAAAAGTTGCAATTTTCGCTCCCTAGGAAATAGGAAGGGGGCGACACTCTCCATCGAGGGTCAAGATAAGGTTTGTTAAGATGGTTCTTCGACCTCCGAATGTCAAGGGACCTTCTCAAAATTGTCCAGGGACTAGGTAAACCATAAGACAATTGTTCCAAACACACCTAGGGAGCATTACAACCTTTACTTCTCATGGTGATGAAGTAGGTCAGGTCAAAAGTACCAATTTGAGGTACAACACTCTTCATCAAATAATTGTTGTATGGAGGGTTGTCTTTTTCAATTTGACAACAATGTTTTGTAGCAACATTGTGTAATATCCATAGTTGGATATTCTTAATAAACTCGGAGTGAATCCATAATTTCTAAAATAACCCACATATCCGTAGATATAAAAATGATATATAAATTTATAGATTGATGAGATAAAATGATAAATATACAATTGTTGGCCTGCTTTTATAGTAGCTTGGGCATTGCCTATTTGAGGGGACACATCCTCTCATTTAACTATTACTCCTACTTATTATTAATATTAATGTATTATTAATTATTTGTTACATTGTCTTCCTCTTAAGGGAAGCTTTGTCCTCAAAGCTTTATTGAAGACAAGGTTTATGTTTGGTTTTTTTTAACTGTCATCTCTTGATCTTTTGTGTTTAGTCTTTGCGACATTTGATGAAACGAGGCGATACGAGTTACGAATTCACCAGAAGAATTGCTGCATCATCTCTGATGTGTTCCACCCCAAATCTAATTTTATCGAAGCTATTTGATAGCTTTATGGGATGGGTCTTATTGTTTGTTGTTTTGTATTTTGATTTGATGTTCTTGCTCATCTGACATCATCTCTCCTCCATGTGTGTACATTTTGACCCTTTCGTTGGTCAAAATGACCTTTATAATCGAGGTGTTGATAAGGAGTTTTTGTTGTTTGTTCTTCTACTGGATTGACTTCTTTTTTATCTGTATTGATGACTGGATTTGTATTTGCTTCTTTTTTCTCAACTTGTTTTTTTGAGCCCAAATTTTTTGATGTCTGTTGATGTATATGTAACTTCAGAATGTATTTCATCTATGTATTTCGTATATATTTATTGAACCCTTATAAGAGATGTGTTATTCCTCTATAAGGAAGTGTCATCATGTGTATTGACAAGTGTCGCAAGTGTGTGTACTTGGCGACGGGTTATTAGAACACCATGTGTGGGGTTGGCCCTGAAATATATATTATATTGTGGATGTACCTAGCTAGACAAGTCGGCCCCATAGTGTAACTGGGCAAACAGGTTAATATAAATAGAGATCGAGAGATCTCTATTTTCATCACTCAGAAACTCACACTTCTCTCACTCAGAAAGTGGCACACTAGTGAGCAGGAGTATCATCTGCTACTAGGAGACTATATCAGTGTATTTTGGTTGTACTTTGCTTGAGCCATTGCTCTCTCTATCTCTGAGGAAGTTGTGGGGTTTTTCACCTTAGGATTTTCCCCACGGAAACTCTGTGTCTCTTGTCTCTCATGCTTTTGATTCTTGTGATGCTTGTGATGCTTATTGTGATTGTTATGCATTGATATACTATATATGTTATTCTCTCAGTAAAGATCCTAGAGTATTGTGAATTAATGCTCAAAATTTAACATGGTATCAGAGCTAACCTGAGAAGAAGACATTTTGCAGTGACAGAAACTTAAGTTTCTTGTTTATTGGGTTTCTCTCCACAGTTTTTGGAAACGTAGTATAGTATATTGACTCTACTCATCAAGGAGAATCTATCTGTCCAATCATAATTCAATTTTGAGCATTTTCAGATTTGGCCCTAAAAATTAGGGTTTCCACAAAAATAGGAATTTCTAAAATCTAAAGACATAGCTGGAAGCTCCTTGCAAAAATCGAAGTTTAGAGCTTTGGATCAAGATTTTTGGTTGGGTAGATCTCCGGGAAACGCAAACCCTAATTCAAGGCTCTCCCAAGTGAACGCGAGAGAACAAAAAGGAAAATATGAAGGGTAAAGCTTTGTTGATCTCAAATTCTGAATACACCAGGCTGATTAGCTCATTAAGGTGCATCTTTATATCCTTTTAGAAAGTTGAAATTCACATTTTGAATTTTAGGGTTTTTCCGACAAACCCTAACCCGGGACCAGATCCAGTTTTCAGCATTTCAAGTGGTAAGACCTAAATCTTTTCTATTTCCATTTGAAATACTCTTTAAGATGTCTCACCACACCAAGCTTGAAGATAAGCTTGAAGGGGTTGATAACTTCCAAGCTTGGAAGTATAGGACTGGGTTAATCCTGGAAGAGAATGAGTTGGACTCATATATAAAAGAAGACATCCCTGTCCCAGAGGATGAAGAGGCTAAAGTATTGCATAAGAAGAACTTGTTCAAGGCAAAGAGAATCATTGTTGATTATATCAAAGACCATCTCATACCCCATGTGTCTTCTCTAAAGACACCCAAGGAGATGTTTGACTCTTTGACCAAGCTATTTGAAGGGAAGAACATAAATCGGAAGATGACCTTGTGGAACCAATTGAAAGGAGTAAAGTTTCAGAATGGAGAAACCATTCAATCCTATTTCCCCAAGGTCTCTCAGATCAAGGAACAACTTGAAGTTGTAGATGAAATGGTGGAGAATGGTGAAATTGTTATGACCACTTTGAATGGCCTACCTAGGTCATGGGACTCCTTTATCCAAGGGATCTGTGCAAGGAAGAAATTAATCTCCTTCAGTAGACTGTGGGAGGAATGTTCCCAAGAAGAAGCAAGGCTTATGGCAAGAGAAGAAAAGATGGGGAATGAAGATCAAGCCCTCATAGTACACACCAAGAAAGGAAAGTTCAAGAGGGAGCCATCCCATCACAAGAAGAAATCTTCTCATCCTTATCACAAAGATAAGAAAGATCTAAGGTGTTTCAATTGCAATGAGAAAGGTCACTTTGCTTCAGAATGTCCCAAGAACAAAAGGGATTACAACAACATCTCCAGCAAGAAGAAGAAGCACAGCAAGAGAAATTTCCATGCTCATGCTGTTGAAGATGATGAACCTCCAAAGAAGAAAGCTAGGGCAGAAAGTGATGATGACTCATCAAGTGAAGAAGAGTATGTTCTTATCTCTGCTCTCACAGGTACTATCTCACATGGTTGTAATGATTGGTTAATTGACAGTGGGGCTTCCAAACACATGACTGGGTTTAAAGAATCTTTTGTAAATCTATCTGAACATGAATCACCCCATAAAGTGAAACTTGGGGATGATTATCAATATCCCATCAAAGGAAGTGGTGAAGCTTCCTACAACCTAGATTCTGGAAAATATTTGAAGATGAAAGAAGTCCTTTATGTACCTGGGATCAAGAAGAACCTACTCTCCATCTTTGCATTGGATGCAAAAGGTATGAGGGTTGCATTTGTGGATGGCCAAGTCCTAATGTGGCAAAAGGGTAAGACCATAAATGATGCAGTGGTAATTGGAGAGCAAGAGGGAGGTTTTTATAAATTGAAAGGACAACCTGAACATGCCATGGTGCATGATTCCATGGAGACAAGTGAAATTTGGCATAGAAGACTTGCACATATGCACTACAGGGCATTACCAATTTCAAGTAAGGCGGTAGAAGGTCTTCCTGAAATCAAGACCATGTATGAAGGTGTTTGCAAAGGATGTGCAAAAGGAAAGAACAATAAGAAGGCATTTCCAAGCAGTGAAAGCAAGGCAAAAGGCATCTTGGAAACCATCCACTCAGATGTTTGTGGTCCCATGTCATCCAGTTCTCTAAGGAGGTTGCAAAAGTTAACTAATGAGTTATGCAGGTCATTGAAGAGAACAAGAACACATTGCTAGACATAACTAGCAAATATGATGGCCAGGTATGTTTTGTTATATATATCGTATACTTTTGTATGGTTGATAATGATTACTCTTGAAGTTACAAGTTTGAGTAATCTAGGACTTATGCATATTATGTTTCTTACCTTAATTAATAATATGACTAACCAAAAGAGTTATAGGTTTGAGTAATCACAGGTTTAGGAATATTATGTTTATGACTAACCATAAGAATGCTTATTATTTCTGTTTGAAATGATCTAGACTATACATGCTTGAGATTACTGTGTTTTGATAATTTTAAGATTATACTAATGATTATGTGTGAGACCTTGAGTTTAATACAATGATGATACTAACAAGCATGCATAGGGATCGAGAATGAATATAAGTTCAAGAACAGGTAATCCAGGAAGCAAAGATCAAGAGGGAGCACACTCCAGTGGTTTCTGCAAGGATGCAGATATTCAGAGGGAGTTGACCATCTCTCGACATTCCACAACAGAAAGGTGTAGGAGAAGCTACTTCAGATTAGGACTCCAGCAGCTCCTGCAAGGAAGCAACGAATTAGAGGGAGTCCACCCAACAAACAAACAAAGATAAGTATTTTAATTATCATTTCTTTCATATTTGTTTGTTTAAATAAAATTGTTCAATGATGTATATGCTTATGTTCCTAGATTTAGGATGTGCATTATGCATATTAGAATAGTTGCATTGATGAGCAGTATACTACTAATATACATGGGTAAGTGGCCTATGGCGCTGTACAACATTCCATTGCTACTTATCTAGAATGAAACCTCTTTGCTGACATGTTGGGAGTTGTGCACACTCTTAACAATGTTCTGGTAGAGATTGGAAGGCATCTAGAAAGTTATGGGATATGGATAAGTGTTGTATTGAAGCATTGGATAAGATAATTGCATGACTGTATGACATATTTCCTTATGTGTAAGAATTTGTTCTGAAAATTATGAGATGTTTTTAATCATGCAATTTAACTTGTTTTGTAGGAAAGACCGTATACCTTCACCTACAAAAGAAGGACTACAACATTTGTTCCAGCAACAAAGATACCTATTGAATATATTGAATATATTGAAGTTCCCAGGATCTGGGATGAAGAAATGGAAGAATGCCATGATCCGTTGATCATGAAGAATGATGTTTGGGATGCAGTACCAAGACCTGAAGAGGAATCTGTAATGAATTCCATATGGATCTATCAAATCAAGCATGCTGCAAATGGCAGCATAGAGAAATATAAAAGTGATGAAATAGAAGATACACCAGATGGATGTCAAGACTGCTTTCTTGAATGGTGTAGTTGAAGAGGAAGTATATGTGGAGCAACCACTTGGTTCTGAGACACACGACAGGGAATCCTGTGATTCTACTCCTATATGTGGATGACTTGTTTGTTACAGGTAAGGATAGATTGATTTTCGACATGCAGCGAAAGCCTGCTGTCAAGTTCGAGATGAAGGACTTGGGGATGATGCATTATTTTCTAGGCATGGAGGTGTGGTAGAGTTCAGATGGAATCTTCCTTGGACAAGGGAAGTATGCAGTAGAGATCCTGAAGAGGTTTGGGATGATGGATTGCAAGGCCATGGCCACACCTATGGCATCGAAACTGAAGCTTCTGTGTGACACTTCATCTGATCCGGTTGATGTTACTGTGTATTGTCAGATGATTGGGTCCTTGATGTACCTGACGAACACGAGGCCATATATTTGATTTGCGGTGAACACATTGAGCCAGTTCCTGATGGATCCCAGAGGTGTTCACCTGGTTGCTGTAAAGTATATTCTGAGGTATCTGAAGGGTACAGTTTATTATGGGCTCAAGTATGATGAGAATCAAAAGTTTAACCTACAGGGCTATGTTGATTCAGATTGGGTAGGCAGTGCTGCAGATAGGAAGAGCACCTTTGGGTACTGCTTCAGTATGGGATTAGGTGTGATCTCTTGGTTTAGCAGGAAGCAGTCCTGCATAGCACTGAGTATAGTCGAAGCAGAGTATGTTGCAGCTTGTTCGGCTAGTTGTGAGGCAATATGGCTTCAGAAGCTACTGTCTGAGTTATTTGATCTACCGCTGGAGGCTACTGGTATATTTTGTGACAACCAGAGTTGTGTGAAGCTGTCTGAGAACCCGGTGTTCCACGACAGGTCGAAACACATAAAGATCAAATATCACTATATCAAGGATATGGTGCAGAGAGGAGCAGTGAAGCTCCTGTATGTTGTGACGGATGAGCAGATTGCAGATGTGCTGATGAAGCCACTAGCCAGGGTGAAGTTCAAGTACTTTAGGGAGAGGCTTGGTGTTCTTCAGATTGATGACACTTCGAGGAAGAAGTGATGGACACATTTGCAGAAGCCATTCCAAGCATGTTGGAAGGAGGATCCTTCACATGGCTGTGGATGTAAGCACTGGATGATGAGCATAATAATGATGCTCCAGTTACTGCTCTGTATATGCATCAGGATGTTGGATATGATCAGTTGGATCATTTATATGTATATATGCATCATGTTGGATGCTGGATATGATCAATAGGATCATTTGTATATGTTTTGTATATGCAATATGTTGGATGCTTGGACCATGTATCTGTATATGTATCAGGTGGATACTGTGTATGATTAGGTAGATCATGTATGTTGATATATATCAGGTATGATCAAGTAGATCATGTATGTTGATGGATACATTGTGTGGATCATGTATCTATGTATCAAGTGGATACCCTGTGTATGGTGATATGTATCAGGTAGATACTTGGTATGCATCAGGTGGATGCATTGTATGATCAGGATGATCGTGGATGACAAGCTTCTCTAGATGACATGCATCAGGACGATGTAGTGATGATGATCAGGATGATCATGTGTACATCAGGATGATGTATGGTGAGTATCAGGATGATACTTTGTGGCCGTGGATCAGGTTGTGCAGATGAGCATGTCTGGGAGATCCTATAGGTCGGACTTGCGTATCCATAACAGCTTGGGATGCTCTTTCGAGACATTGCTATGGGAGGACATGTAATTTGTGCCCTGGGAGATCTTTAGGTCGGAGTTGTGTGCCTGTAACATCCTGAGATGCTCTTGCGAGGTTTTGTCTTATGGCATGTAATTTGATCCTAGGAGATCTGGACAGGATGAAAAAGGCCTCAGATGCTTCAGCCAGGTTTTTCCATGACCACATGTAATTTGCTCCCGGGATATCTGGACAGGATGAAAAAGGCCTTAGATGCTTCAGCCAGGTTTTGTGGTGGACCACATGTAATGTGCTCCTGGGATATCTGACAGGTAGAGTTGTGTGCTCGTAACAGCTTGGGATGCTTCAGCCAAGTTTTTTGGTGGACCACATGTAATTTGCTCCTGGGAGATCTGGATAGGATGAAAAAGGCCTCAGATGCTTCAGCCAGGTTTTGTGGTGGAACACATGAAATGTGCTCCTAGGAGATCCGATAGGTTGAGCTGTGTGCTCGTAACAACCTAGGATGCTTTAGCCAGGTTTTGTGGTGAGATCACATGTAATGTGATCTTGGGAGATCCGACAGGTAGAGCTGTGTGCTCGTAATAGGCTGGGATGCTTCAGCCAGGTTTTTTGATGGGTCACATGTAATGTGCTCCTGGGAGATCTGACAGGTAGAGCTGTGTGCTTGTAACAGCCTGGGATGCTACCGCCAGGTTTTGTGACGCACGTAATAAGTCCTGAGGATTCCACAGTATGGCCAGTGATGATGAAGACTTGCAGGTGGTGGGCCTACATCCAGTATGAAAAAGGACCGGCTTTGTAGAACTTCCTATGACGAGTCAGAGATTGGTTGAGATAGCAGTAGCAGTGACGATGATGATGCCGATGATCCCGAGAAGAACACTTGTCTAGTAGAACTATGTTGAGAAATACCTTCCTAGTTAAGAGGGAGTGTTGATGTATACGTAACTTCAGAATGTATTTCATATATATTTATTGTACTCTTATAAGAGATGTGTTATTCCTCTATAAGGAAGTGTCGTCATGTGTATTGACAAGTGTCGTGAGTGTGTGTACTTGGTGATGGGTTATTAGACCACCATGTGTGGGGTCGGCCCTGAAATATATATTGTATTGTAGATGTACCTAGCGAGACAAGTCGGCCCCATAGTGTAACTGGGTAAATAGGTTAGTATAAATAGAGATCGGGATATCTCTATTTTCATCACTCGGAAACTCACACTTCTCTCACTCAAAAAGTGGCGCACTAGTGAGGAGGAGGATCATCTGCTACTAGGAGACTATCTCAGTGTATTTTGGTTGTACTTTGGTTGAGCCATTTCTCTCTCTATCTCTGAGGAAGTTGTGGGGTTTTTCACCTTAGGGTTTTCCCCATGGAAACTCTGTGGCTCTTGTCTCTCATGCTTTTGATTCTTGTGATGCTTGTCATGCTTATTGTGATTTTTATGCATTGATATACTGTATATGTTATTCTCTCAGTAAAGATCCTAGAGTATTGTGAATTAATGCTTAAAATTTAACAATGTCCTCTTCTAAATGTTTGCCAACTTGTTTTCGAGTAAATCTTTATCTTTCTTAAGATTCCTGATGGTTTCTTCTTGAGGTTTTGCATCGTCTTTAAGCTCTAATAGTTTCTTCTGGAGATCTCGATTTTCCTCCTCTATATTTTGATGGTCCTGTGCCCTATCTTTTGCCTTCTTGACTTGAAAGAGCAACTTCTGATTATGATCTCTTAAACACGATATCTCTTCTTCTTTGTCCCTGATGACTTTGTCTAATTCTTTTTGCATCTTTTGTCTTGATTTTTGATCTTCTTGTGAAATCATCTTCGAAATCTTCAAATGACACATCCTTTGAATTCGATTTCATTGAAACATCCTGCAGTGTGATTAGCTCTTTCTTGTATGAAAACGTTAAAAACTTTTTCTTCATATTTAAAATAAATGATCCCAATGTTTCCATCCAGGGTGAGCCTAGAATGATGTCGACTTCGTTTAAATATATAGTCAAAAAATTGAATTGGGATGTGAACTTGTACTCATTAATTGTTAGTTGTAAGTTCATAATTTCATATTGCTTCTCATCCTAGTTATCTCTCTTTTTTATTATACTTGATTCTGGGATTAATAATTGATTTGCCAAACTATTGCTAATGCGATTTTCCTGTATGGTAGGACAAATAGCAATACTAATATCTTTTCCTTGAATAGTTCCCTCAAGTTTTAGTATGTTATTGGCTACTTTTGAGTAGGTCTTGGGGAATCTTTCTTGATTTTCACTATAAGACTCCATTTTTGCTGACCTTTGTTCGACAATAATAATTATTAATTTAATTAATTAATAGTAATATTTAATGTTATATAAACTATATATATAGTTTAATATATATATTTTTTCACAATAAAATAATTATTATTTAAAAAATAATAATTATAATAATAATGTTATTGAATTAAGGGATGAGGGGTTTAAAAAAAATATTATAATAATATTTATTATAACAATAATAGTATTATCATAATTTTTTTTAAATGTTGGGATGATAGAGCTTTAATAAAAAAAAATTATAATAATAATATTTATTTTTATTTAAATTTTATTTTTGGTTTTTATTTTGTCGCAGTTTAGGGCTTGTGGCTCGACTGTGTGGGAGCAAGGGAGAGAGGTGGAGGTGGATTGGCCGGGAGGGAGGCATAGGTGGTGGTTGGCGGGGAACAGAGGAGGGAGGGTGGATGGTGGAACGCGAGGGAGAGAGGGAGGAGGAGCCGGAAGGGCGCAGGGATGGAGTGGAGGGCGCAGTAGCGGGATGAGCACACAGATGATGGAGGAGGAGTAGCGCAGAGGAGATGGGGAGAAGGTAGCAAGAGCGGAGGGAGTGGAGGTGGTGGTTGCAGGAAGCATAGGGTGACGTGGAAGGGAGTGTGGAGCAGGAGCTGCGGGGGCTGTGTGGAGGAGGGGAGAGGAGATGGATGAGAGGAGGGAGGACGAAGCAACAGGAAGGGAGTTGCGCGGGGTGGAGCAGCATGAGGTGGAGCTGGAGGGACGTGGGATAAGCAGGTGGAAGGGAAATGCATGAGGGAGAGGAGTATGCAGCAGCGCAGGAAAGAGGATAGGAGCTGTGTGGAGGAGGGTGGAGAAGGAGTGCTGCGGAAGCACTGGATGGGAATGCTGCGGAATTGTGGAAGTGGGGGAGTGTTGTGTCCATGGGCCTTTTTCGGTCAAAAACTGAAATCTTTGGAAACTCTAAAGTGAGGGCTACCAGCTGGATCAGAGTTGGCTCTGATACCAATGTAATATCCATAGTTGGATATTCTCAATAAATTCGGAGTGAATCCATAATTTTTTTAATAACCCACATATCCATAGATATAAAAATGATATATAAATCTATAGATTGATGAGATAAGATGATAAATATACAATTGTTGTCCTGCTTTTATAGTAGCTTGGGCATTGCTTATTTGAGGGGACACATCCTCTCATTTAACTATTACTCCTACTGATTATTAATATTAATGTATTATTAATTATTTGTTACACATTGTAGATCTGTAGCATCACACATTGTATATATGTAGCAACAATCTATAAAAAAACATTATGGAGCATATCTAATCTGCTGAACAAATCTATGTGTAGGCTAACCTTTTACACTAGGGATGGTCTTGCATCAAACTCCTCTTGTTGGAAATTTGAGAATCTTGCTCAAAATGTAGGTGAAAAACATGTGCAGATTGGGCATCCTCCTCTTTAATGTTTCTTCCTTTTCTTGTAAATCCATTCCACAAGTTTGTGCCTTATGTGAGCCTTCCTTGTCAAGCATCATGCATCATATACTGGAACTAATTTCACCTTCTTCAAGATTCACCTTCTTCCTCGTCAAGCATGTACACCACTCTTTAATGTTTTATCATCATGCATTATGTAGCAACAATCTATAAAAAAACATTATGGAGCATATCTAAACTACTAAACAAATCTATGTGCAATATGGCCTTATGAACCAGGGATGCTCCTACATCAAATTTTAATGTCAAAATCTAAGAGAAAAAGATTACATATTGTTGGATACCTAATCCTATGGGAGTATGATTGAATTGTAAATTGAAGAGTCATAGGAAAGTTGAAGAGTCATAGGTAATATAAAGAGTCATATGATATTAATGTACCTTTTGGGAGATGAAACCAATGGTTACAATTCATGTATTTGAATCTTGTTAATGAATTCATTCAAGCATTGTGTAGTTATCCAGGCCTTTAACAGTATCAAAACCCTAGCATTTTAACTCGATTCCCTAGTCTACTTTATGTTCTCCTTCAATCTCCTCTCATCCTACTACTTTTTTTGTAGACCTCAGTATTATCTCTTGCATACTTGGGTATTCCTCCATATACCTACCCAATTAACCTACCATTTTCATGTGTTTAACCCATCCTCCATGTGGTTTCTCTATTACTGTCTGCATCTTGTGCACCCTTGTATTTTCCTCATCCAAATAAATTATCATGGAGGAAAAATTCCACTAACCTATTAGTTCCCTAGGTTGGGATGGAAGCATTAAAATTTGAAATAAGGAACAACAAGACCCAAAATGAGCTTAGACTTACAAATTCACATTAAATGGGCCAAATAAACAATAATAAAAAGGAAAATAAGGTGGAATTGGATCATGAGGGTGCATAGGAGGTTGTGGGACCCACATGTGTCAAGATTCCCCACTACACTTGGCATCACTCTCACACAAATTCAAGTTCGAGGTGGAGGGTAACGTACTTGGGGTAGATGAAGATGCAATATTCATGGAAAGAATCAAGGAGACTCGAATTGGAGTGGAAGAGTAACTCCCAATGAAGAGGAAGAGGCATAATAGATAAATTGTGGCACTTGTATTCCCTAGTCTACTTTATGTTCTCCCTGATTCCCTAGTCTACTTTATGTTCTCCTTCAATCTCCTCTCATCCTGCTACTTTTTTTGTAGACCTCAGTATTATCTCTTGCGTACTTGGTTATTCCTCCATATACCTACCAAATTAACCTACCATTTTCATGTGTTTAACCCATCCTCCGTGTGGTTTTTCTATTACCCTCTGTATCTTGTGCACCCTTGTATTTTGTTGGTTGTATATAACCTTCCGAAGGTTTTCAACATAGACCTAGGTACTTTGTGGTTCAAGGAATCAACAAAACCCCTATTCACCGGCCCTTTCGGAAACAGATTGCACGCAACCTAAGATCTCACCCAAGGCAAAGTTGAGGGGGTGTTTGCAGAATCAAGTTTCCAAAACTGGGTGATGTGAGGGTGGAACGACTGATAAGCAGCGTAATGCCTTGCGGACTGCTATGGATAGACAACTGCGTGAAACCCCTGTTCCACGTCAGATAATTTGGCAAGCAAAGGTACTTGCGCACTAGTGCCTCCAATGTGCCTCCAATGACTGCACGGTACAGGATACTTCTTGCGTCACGACAATAAGCTGTCAACAAATTACTTCACAGCAAATCTCAATGGTTCAGCGTGTTATCTAGACCACGCGTCTCTTCCAAGACGATTAATTCTAACCAATCCTACTTAGCATTCTTTATCCCTTCAACTCGTTCAAGTTCTTATCATTAAGTTGTAGGTGATTGAATAAACATACATTACTGCGCGCTCAAACGCTGCACTTAAATTCAATGTTCAACTATGTGACTAATTGGTAGATTCATACATCCCCAGACTTGTCGGTGTTTAATACTTAACATTCCTCCATGTATGTATTACTTAACATATTATTCCCATTCTTTGCAGCGAATACATATAAAAGCAATCACATAATAGAAAACTGCAGTACTAAACATTCATACCAAGCAAATGTACAATCATAAACACACAATAATCACATAACATAGAATTTAACGTGGTTCACCCCCCGGATGGAGGTTACATCCACAAGAACAATTGTTAATATTGCTCTTTATGGGAAGGGTACAACCGTTCTTAGTCTGCGCACTTAGTTGCAGAATCTCTTCTCTCTCAAAATTAGGTCTCTACGCACTCAGCTGCAGAGCCTTTACAATATCTTCACAACTCAAAAGATGCTACAATACTCAACAATAGCTAGCTCTATGAGAGATCTCTCTAACCCTTTCCCATACAATGTGCCCTTATTTATACATCATGCCCAAGGGTCGTGTCTTTACAATCATTAGGTCGAAACCCTAAGGTTTCCAAAACTGGCGTGGCTAACTGCCACCCTAGCTGTCGCCATCGATAGCCTGCTCCTCCTGCTCTAGCTGGGCCACTCATGGCTCACACGCTCTTCTGATAGTTGTAGTCCTCAAAACGGTTACAATTGCATCATGGCCTGTCCCTTTCCACTCCTCCTGCTTTCCTATTGCCATCGATGTAGTGGACTAGCTTCTCAACTGCTTGCCGCCACTCATTCGAACAGGTCACTTTCCTCTGCCTTCCACCTGTTCCTTACCCAAAATAGGTCATATCCTCATCTGACCTTTACCCATGTTATGAACCAAAAAAAGCTCATGTGCTATGATGTGCATCGTCCTACTATGCGACTGTGCCTTGGCCATTACCATCGCACGACATGCGTAATTCCTCAAAACTACCTGTAGACTGTCGCCGCATGCAATGCACACTTTTTAGTACTTGTGCAAAATATTCCAACTTGGGCCTCTCCTAACAGGCCCCTAACACTCACCCATGGCTCATCTCGAGCCACTTCTACTTGCGGACTCTGGTGTCGTAGCATCCGCCGTACTGAGATTTGATGTAAAGCTTTGCAAAGTCCCTGCTAGCTCTGCAACTATCTCCTTGGATTTTTCTTCGAAACCTTGAAGCATCTCCAGAGTTGCCTACAAGACCTTCTCCCTAGCCACTTGTTCTTTCATGGTTCCTTCTGCTACCTGAATTTCTCTGAACTTTGCATCGAATTGCTGCATCAATTCGAGGCCTTCTTGTTCAATGGGTTGCATCCTATCCGATGTAGACGCCTCTTTCTCCCTTAGTGTCTCCAAATCTTTTTGTAGGTCCTTGACCTCGTTAAATTTCTGCACTTTCTCCCTTGCCGACGCATTCCTTAGCTCCGTGCTTGCAGCATCTACCTGCTGCTATTTCTACTGTAGTTTCACTTTTACCTGCTAGAGTGCAGGATCCTCATTCAACCCGGTGATTGCTTGTTGATGCCTCGGGGCTGCAGGGTGAGTGGGGAATGCTGGAATGGGTTCCAAGGCACACAACAGGGGATGAAAACCCAACCAAAGGCTTCGAAAGACCCTGCACAAGGGAAATTCTATCCTCGAGCTGTTTGGTGTGGTAATCACCCATGGATATTTGGCCTCCGCTGGCACTCTATGAGTAAAAGATTTGATCTTGGGAGATCAATTCTCCTATAACGGTGTTGGCTGCTTTTTGGATAGACCCGAGTTTTCAGGATGCGTAGCAACAAACACCCCTTGGCGCACTGGCCCTCTCGGCAACGAGCTGCGCAGCAGCCCGAAGTCTCACCCGAAGTGGCTATGGGGGGCTAAGGAATCAAGCTTCCTCAACCTTGGCGACGCAGAGACTGCAATCTTCTCCCCTCTTCCGGGAGTCCTCGGAGCGGGAGGTCCTACTATTCTGTAGATCTCTCAGTGAAACAACGCTGAAATTCGTGCTCACCAGCCTAGCTGTGCGGTATCTCCGCTCCAGCGCGCGAGGTGATTACCCTCTGCGTCCACTATTGTACCTTTTTCGACCTTGCGCCACGGCGCAGCCACACACTTCTCAAGCACTGCAGCGATTGCGTTCTACAGATTCCTTCGATACTTAACAATTATAACATCTAAGGAAGCTTTGAGAATGTACTTAACATATTCATAAAGATAACGCAATGTTCATGAAAGCACAGATAACAACAAACAGACATGCATTCACGCGAAACATTATCATAACAACAAGACTTATGGAATTCACCTCCATGGGAAACCACGTCCACGGGAAGTTTATCTTATATTAACCCAAATGGAAATTACACAGTAATGCTGCGCACACAGCTGCAGCCTTAGATCTTTCCAGGAAACTCCACGCACACAGTTGGGAGCCCTTCTCTCGATCTAGTCTCTTCCTCTACAGAGGTTACAATAATTCAGACGTCGACTCAGACTGTCTGCAACTCAGGGATTAGCTTCACAGCTATCCAGTTCTAACTCTTGTCTTCTAACAACACAATAGAAAACAATCAACAACCAACTTACAATGGCCTTCTAGCCACTCTAGCTCTCTAATGGCTAAAACATCTAACATCTAAAACATCTAACCTTCTTCCTTTACAATTACACATCTATATAGGTGGCCTTGATGGTCGCACCTTTACAAAACTGTGGGCCTTTCCCAGCAGTATTCCCCAAAAACCCTAACCGCGTACATGGCTAGGTGTACTATAGGCGCCGCTTGCAGTCACGTCGCCGCTTCCTGCAGGCTCTGCGATTTCTGGCGCAGATTGTGGGTATGAGCACCACTTCGTCATTCACTGCTCTTTGTCCTTCGCCTTCAATGCTTTGGTCCGTTGCTCTTCCTTGATCAGAGCAACCATAACTTCTGTACTTAGCCTTAATGAGGGTAGCTGAGCCCTCTATTCCGTCGCTTCATTTATTGTGGTAGCTGAGCTTTCTACTCAGCCACATTCATTCTTCTTTGACGTGTGCACGCGAGCTCCGCGATTTCCGGTCTGTAATCTGCGCTGAGCTCGTCCATCTGGCACCGTACTACGCACTTATTCACTTCTGCCCAAAAATTGGTGCTTATTCAAAATTAGCACTTTCCCTTCAACACTTGTGCTTTTTCCTCAAAATTCGCAGCTTTACCATAGCTGCGGCCTAGGATCCAACAAACGGAAAACAAAGTATGAAAGTTGGCTAACGAACCTATCTTAACCTACCTAAGGAAAGAACTTATTCTAATTCAGATCTGACCTAAAGGGAAAATTGGTGTTGTGCAGATCAGAGTTGAAGTGTGACGAACAAGTAGTAAGTTCCTTGAACAGAAATTTCTTCGGGTTCTTCACTTGTTAATTTAAAGTTTTATTAATTAATAAAAATTAAGTGACAATTCTTCAAAATGTTTGAGTCTATTCAAATGCCTGATCTATAATCATTGTGTTAATTGAAAAATTAACATTTGATTATACAAGTTTATTTGCATCGAATCATTTGCAGAAATATAAAAGGAAAACGTTCAATTAAAGGAATTTAATAGAATAGTTTTGAGCATAATCCAAACATACAGAGAAATAAATATGAGAGATCTTATGCATTAAAGAACATCCTGCAAAGGATTAAACACATAACCGATGACGAATTTGAAACATTAACTCAACAATTCCCAAAGAAATTTGAAGAACAGTAAGAGGTGAATTAAAAGATAACTTTCCTGAATAGAGAAGTCTTGTACAAAAATTACAATGACTCTGAGAAACAGAGTATCTTCAGTCCAAACTCCCGCTGAATTGCAATTCCAAAATTCCCAACCTTTTCCTAAGAGAAACTTTCCTCCTTTTATACTAAATTTACATCAGAGTTCCAAAAGAAGAAATTCTACAAAACAGGGATTACAAAATCGGATCTAACCATCGATCCAAGAAATCTTGCTATTTTTAAGCTCAAAAGATTTTCTGCCACCTTTCACAAAAATAAAGACTTGTTCTTCAATCTGATAAGGTCTCGTGGCACCATAAAAATTTAATCATAGATTGTTCACTAGCATCGACAGGTGGTGTGGCTTGCAGAGCATCCGCTATAGGAAATTCGGGATCGGAGAACCCACTGTCAAAAATAGAGAAATCCATTAGAGGATTTACTTCAGGAACGATAGCCGGCACATCAGGTTCTTCATTGATTATAAAGTCCTATATAACATCAGTATCAAGATTAGTTGATCCCTCCAGAATTTCCTTTCTTTGCTTTTCGGGGTTGTGAATGTAGGCAGACAAAGTTTCAAAGTCTTCTTCACTGCTACTGTTGCTAAGATCAAGAACACCTGCATCAAATGGTGGTGACAACATTTCTTGATATAACAAGGGGTAGAGTTCTTCATTTTCAATATGAACATTAGAAGATTCACCATCTGCATGAATATCGCTCATTTTGAATGAGTCTCGGATAGAAGGATGTAAGAAGAATGCCAAACAGAGTGTTTCCTGTTTCAGAAGGTAATGGATGAACTGGAACTTTCATGTCAATTGCTATTTAAAGGCCAACAAGCAGGCTGATGATAATCAGGCGGGGCAATCTGCAATGATTAAAGTTATCCAATCAATTCATTGTAATTACTTCAATTGTAATGAAAAAAGCCGAGGTATGTGCCAGTCGGATCAAAGACTGTGTGAAGTACAAGTTTAATTACTACTCGCATGATTTTGAACTACCTTTACGATTACATCGTTATAAGCCATCTCCCATCAATAATTATGACTGGAGATTAATAACGGAGACAAAGGTTATGGTGACAAAGCTAATGTGCAAAATGGTCTCGACTAAGTGTTCCAGTACACAGGCTACCAACTCTTCGCATGTAACAAATCCGATCATTAAGATGTAGAACAAAAATGACAATATGTCAAAGCTCAAGTTTAGACATGGTGGACTTAAGGCGAAAAAAAGGCGTCCATCCAACATGAACTAACCGATAGACTAGTATTAGTGTCTGCTGTCATGGATTGCACGAAAATGATAATTTGGCAGAACCAGCTTTCAAAAGACAAAATGGAAGGACTGACTTAACGGACTGCCCAAAATCAACATGACCTCAAGCTTATAATAGATGGATGACTGAGATTGACTAGAGTGGAACGTGGAATCAGGCTGAAAAATTTCAAGAAGTTCTTATTCAAAGATCCTACGAGCCGAAACCCAAAAGTACGGATTTGCGGGTTGCGGGTCTGCAAACAAAAGTAAAAAGGATTTTCGAAAGCCGAAAACCTACTGTGTCGGTGGCGGGCTTTGGAAACATTAAACTGTGATGTAAAATAACCATCTCGAAAGCCGCATCCTGAAATTATGGGTTGCGGGTTTCTGGAGCACACACCAAATAAATGAAAAACCACAATCCCAAAATCCGAATGCCACCATTGTGAGGTTTGGGTTTCGGGGTAATTATTTTCAATCTTATTAAAGAATGATTCCGCAACCCGCAGCCGTCGGGTTGCGGGTTTCGGAATCAGCAAAATCAAAACATAAAACAACAATCCCGTAACCCACATCTGTCGGGTTGCGGATTTCGGGTTCTCTAAATGTTGAGTTTCAGGATGATGATAACAATCAACAAAATACTCAAAATTTTGGCTCTTTTCAGGCCAAAACACTTTGGAAGAAATGATCAAACCCTTACAAAACAAGCAGACCAAAAGCATAGGTGAAGAATTTTAGAGGTAAAATCAAAATCCAAAATTTTCAAAATGACTCACCCAAATACCTTTGCGTTTATTAAAGTTGGGGGGGCTCCCATGCTTGGCTAGGCATGGGATCTGTTGTGGCCACAACAAATGGTGACTGGTTGAGAAGAACCAGTTATCTTTGCAATCAAATCCAACTAAAGACAACATGTCAATCAACCAATTTCTTAAAACTCCATTCAAAGAAGATACTCAAAAGATAACAGCCAACAAGCAATGAACATGAAAATGGATAGATCTCAACAATGACCATTTTAAAGATAACACTCATTCGATAAGGAGATTTAGAGAGTAATACCAAATGTTTACCATGATGTAATCATTGAAAACTAGCTTGTGTTGAACCTAGGCACAGTCTTAGAAATGCTCATGGATATCCTAATTACAGATTGCCTTGGTTTATTAATCAACGATCCTCTATGGGTTATATATATATATATATATATATATATATATATATATTTTTTTTTTCCATGTGGTTCACTTTAATCGGCTTAGCCGACCGCTACATCCACGAAATAATTTCCGACGGACCCGCCCCGAAGGGGTTTCCGCCCTGCGGCCGCTGCGTGCCTAACCCCAAGAGGGTCTATGAGGATGGATCCCGTGACCTCGCATGCTGGGAGACCTAACTTCCGAGAACACAACCGATCGAGCTAACTCTTGGGGCTTATATATATATATATATATATATACCTTTATCTTTTCTTTTGTCTTTTCTTTCTCTTTTTATATATATATATATATAATTTTATACATAAAACCTTGTTAATACAAGACCACTATACTGACTTGGTGATCAGATGAAACAACGCCATTCACAGGCCTGATCCAGAAACTGGTCAAGCTAGCTCGATGACGAGACTCCTTGTCTTCTGGTTGTAAGGCCAAAAGAAATCATCATGGCTTGGTGACCACATAGTGATAATTCCAGTCCAAGGTCAAACCCATGATCATAGCAAGGTTGGCTTGTGATAAGACCCCCCTGTTCTTGTATATAACAAAATCTTATAAAAAGGAAACAATTTATTTTGGAATAAGCTACAAGGAATTACCATGGCTTGGTGACCATATAGTGATAATGTTAGTCACAATTGATTTGCAGATCATGAATGGACCGACCTGTAATAGGATCTTCCACCTTCCAACAGAACTAAAAGTCATCTTCCAAGTGTGGTGGCTTGATATGAAGATGTCATTCTTCTTTAAGCACCGATGAACCTAATGGACTGGATTGATAACAAGACCACCCACCTTGTAACTTATAATTTTAAACAAAATTCATATTCAAAGCAATTGTAAAAGGGTCCATGAGCAAACAGAACTAGTCAGTTTATTATGATATGTCGTTCAACCATGAAACACTAGATAGAGAAACGATGACTATCCTCCATACCTCAGTTACACAAATAAAGCATGGTGAAAGATAATGATCAAAGTGAAAAGTATCCAAAGGCATTGCACTTATTGACTGTTAATCTTCAGAGCAAATTCTAATCAAAAGCTAGAAAGTAAGATTGATAACGATGTCGAAGCTCCAGAAGCAATTGTTGCTAAGAAAATGATCATAATCCATTACCACAAGTGTGAAGCCTTATTGATGGAAACCAAAACAAAACGGGAAAACCAATCAAAATATCAATGCAATAAAACAAATGATTGAAAAACAAACCACACCTATGTACAAGTGCACCAGATTGTTTAAACAAAATACTTTTTCAGAAGAGACACATTCACTGGGAAGGTGTCTTGTTGGCTACTTTTGGACAGACTCAGGTTTTTAGGAGGCACAGCAACAAACACCCCTTGGCGCACTGGCCCTTTCGGCAACGGGCTACGCAGCAGCCCGAGGTCTCACCCGAAGTGGCTATGGGGGGGATAAGGAATCAGGTTTCCCTAACCAGAGTGGTGTGGAATCCACAGTCTTATCTCTTCCCTTCTTACGCAGTAACTTCTGAACAGGACGTCTTACTCTTCTATAGGCCTCACGGTGCCACTGCGCTAGGACTCACCCTTCCCAACCTGGCTGCGCGGTATCTCCGCACCTGTGCACCAGGCGTTCACCTGCTATGTCCGATACTCTATGTAACGTCCCTGCCCTTGCACCACAGCACCGGAACACGCTCCTCTCGTGCTGCGATGATAGTGCTCTTACCGACTCTTCCAAGCATGCACGAGTATAACTTCTAAGGGAGCTTCAAGGACTTACTTTACATACCCATTCGTAAAGATAACGAAACATTCATGCAAACATAGTAACAACACATAGACATGCATTCACGTAAAACATTACCATAACAACAAGACTTATGTGGTTCACCTCCACGGGGAAATCACGTCCACGGAAATTGTATCTTATATTAACTTGAGATGGGAATTACACAGTTACGCGGCGCACACAGCTGCAGCCCTAGATATTTCTGGGAAACTCCACGCACACAGCTGGGAGCCCTTCTCTTAGATCTACTCTCTTCTTCTACAGAGATTACAATGATTTAGAAATCAACTTAGACTGTCTGCAGCTCAGATATTAACTTACAATGACCTTCTAGCCAATCTATCTCTGACCCATCTAACATCTAACCCCTTTCCTTTTACAATTACACATATATATAGGTGGCCCTGAGGGTCGCACCTTTACAAAACTGTGGGCATTTCCCTACAGTGATCCCAAAAAACCCTAACCACTGACGGCTAGGTGTACTTTAGACGCCTTTTGCAGTTGCATCGCAGCTTCCTGCAGGCTCCGCGATTTTCGGCACAGATCGCGGGTATGGGTGCCGCTTCATTGTTCTTTGCTCCGTGTCCTTTGTCTTCAATGCTTTGTCCCGTTGCTCTTCCTTGGTCCGAGCAACCATAACTTCTGTACTTTTCCTTAAATGAGGGTACCTGAGCCCTCTATTCTATCGCTTCCTTCATTTACTGTGGTGGTTGAGATTTCTACTTGACCACCTTATTTACTCCTTTCTTTGACTTGTGCGCGTGAGCTCCGTGATTTCCGGTCCGCACTCTGCGGTGAGCTCGTCCATCTGGCACCGTATCGCGCACTGTTCACTTCCGCCAAAAATGGTGCTTTTCCTCAAAATTAGCACTTCTCCTTCAAAACTTAGTGCTTTTTCCCCAAAATTGGCAGCTTTTCCCTAGCTGCGGCCTATGCTCCAACAGGCCCCTAACACTTACTTGTGGCTTGTCCCCGAACCACCCGCACTAGCTGGCGGTTGCTTGAGTTGTGCATCTGATTTGGCTTGAGTCGCAGCGAAGTCTTGCTTCCACTGAGCAATAGCAGCGTCCATGTCTTTGACACACCTCGCAGCTGTTTGCACCATGTCTGCAGTAGCTTCTTCTCCTTCTATGCTGTCGACCAACTCTTGAGACTCAGCAAATGCTTTGACCTTGGCCTCTGCTTGGGCAGCAAGTTTAGCATACTCATCCATAAACGACTGAATGGTGTTGGCAAGAGTAGCATCTTTGTTTCTGAGCCGGTGCAATTCTTGCTAGACTTTCCGGACTTCGTTCATCTTTCTCATTTTGGCTAAGCCTTCCAAGGACTTAGCTTCCTCATTCAGAACAGTTAGGGACTGTTCTGCTGCTTCGACCTGTTCTACAAGGGAAACTTTAGAGGGGAGCTTCTCAAGCTCTGCCCAAGCTTCCATATCTTGCGTCATTAATTTTTGGGCTTCATCTATTTTGTGCTGCATCTGGATGGAAGCGATGCGCAGTGCTTCCAGTCGTTCTTGCATATCATCCACGGGAGGCGCTGCGACATGAGCTTCCAACTCAGCGATCTAAGCTCTATGGTCCTCAGCCATAGCAACTATTTCCTGCTCTAGGGCTTTCACCCTTCCGCCAATAATTTGCACTTTCTCAACTAGAGGGAGGTCTGGTTGAATCTGGCAGGCCGACATCTCCTGGGCGATTTCATCAACTACGTTTCTTATCCCATTGTCTTGTGCCTTGTAAAGTGCAAGCTGCTCAGAGATGTTCTTATAGCCTGCCTTCAGCTCTATTTCCCGCGATTGCAGTCTTTGGTTTGCATGGAATGTGGAGAGCTCCCTAGCTCTCAACTCAGCAGAAAGCTGCTCCTGAACTAAATGGAGGGTTTCCAATGGAATAAGTGACAAATTTATTTCAACAGCGCCAACCGTGCTTACCTGTAGTGCAGCTAAAGGATCCGGGAGTGTCATGCTTGCAGGCGGGATATGTACAACAGTGTGCCTGTCGGCAAGTACTTCAACCCGTTAAGTGCTTGTTGACGCTTGTGGCACCTGCGAGCCAAATGCTGGTGCATGGGTCTGCGCAACTTGTTCTACGAGACCTTTCAACTCTACGAGCTGCAGGTCCAGAGCACTTCTGATCTTGGCCTGAGAGGTCCACAGCTCATGAAATTGCTCCTTCAAATACTGGCCGAGCCCCGTAGCAAGGGGCTCAGAGGGATCTCCTGTCGCTTCTGTGGGGTGCGACAGCTTCTGCTTTTTGGGAGGTGGTCCTAACGGACCTTCAACATCCTTCTGCACGGCCTTTTCCTTTCCCTTATCTTTTTTTGGCACCGTAGGGGGTGGCATCGCGGAAGCAATGTCAGCGACTTGCTTCCATTCATATGGCCAGGACTTCATAGTGTCCTCGACATCTTGAGTGGTCATTCGGTAGAGCCCTATGGCCCATTCTTTCACCTGAATTCCGCTAGGGTGGAAATAGATTTCATGCAAGTTGGCAGAAAAGACCAACTTTGCTCCATAAATTTCTGCCGTCTCCTCAGTAAGCCTCGGCATCTACAGGATGGTATCCCTGAGGAGATTGTAGTACTCAAAGAATATAGCGCAGTTCATCTTGCGCTTCACGGGATTATTAGAATCCCATAGGTTGACATAACGCATCCCTGTAACCTCTCCTGAACGGCGGGGAAGAAACTGAGTGTTGGGTGGTTCCTTCCACCCGACAAAAGCACACAAGATCAGGAGCCAAGAAAAATGGAACAGCTAATTGGCGGTGTCCTGAATGTTGCGACAGTCATCCAAGAATGTATTCAGAAGGAAGAGAGACCAGTTATACTGCTCTCCTTCCGCAGCTGCGACTGCGAGCTCTACAACAACTCCAGGGACTTCTTTGGGTCGACACTTCGTTAAAAGTCTACCTGCGAGTAGACTAGCTGTGAATCTCAGTGCCTCATCTTCAACTATAGTGAGGTCATAAGCCCGACCTCCTCGCGACAATTTATATTTCTGCACCACCTGTGCAGCAAGCTTTCGGTCTCTATCTTTTCCAACAAAATGGACATTGGGGTCCTTACCAACCTTAGATAGGCCGGTAATTCGGTGAATCAGGTCCATGTTCAAATCAATTGGCCTCCCTAGCCAAAGATAACCACCATGAACACAGGATAATAGGACCTTAACAACAGCATTGACTTCATTGCTACGCCCGAAGTGCGGTAGCTTCAACAGGTTCAAAAGGCCAGGCCTCTCCAGATTTACTACAAATTGCTGCGGGATGAATTCGTCAACTTTTCTAGCAGGGTTATGGACCACTGTCAAATAATGATCTGGCGCGAACTATGGATACGTTCTAAAATATCCCAGATTATAGTCGAAAAACTTAACAAGCGGAAGATTTCCGAGCAGGGATCCTTCTTCGTGGGTGATTTCTGCCATTGGTGGTAACGGAATCGGATACTTGGCATTCTTGGGGATATGCACCTCAGGTGCATCATCTGGCCATGGAGGAATGTAGTTAACCATAGTGGCCAAGGGCTCTGGAACGGGTTCCTCTAGCTGGTGCGGTTGAGATGCCCTTGTGCCCGGGGACTGTCTGGGTTCAAGAAGCTCGACAATCTTGATCAGGGTAACCATCCCGAAATCTAAACCTCTACGTCTAAACTGTCGGATGAATTCTTCAGTTGATAGGTTCTCCGTCATGAACTTACAGACACGACTTAATCACTGATCAGAGAAGTGCGGAACAGTGTAGGATACAAACTCTGAAAACACAGGGGGCAGTCTGCACGACACGGCTCTGAAATAATGACTTAGGCTCTCAAACAAGACAAATACACAACTCGAGGAAAGTAACCCAAACATATAGGAATGAGGGGTATTTATAGCTAAAGGCGGTAGTAGATGTGGATGAGTGGGATAATAACCGTAGGCACCTATGCATATGAGTTGACAACCCCCTACCCCCGCGCCTCTGCGGTGCATTAAATGTGATGGACGGGCTCTGACAGCCTTCGGGAGATAATATAAGGCCTTCTGCTCGTTAATTAAATGTGGATCTTCAGGAAATCCAGCCGAATCTGTCAGAGAAAACACAATTAATTGGCGGTCTCGTCCTTCATTAAGACTCAGACGCGGCTACAGAGCTTTCGTAATTCAAATTTCAAATTTTCGGCGGGTTACTTCAGCATGGGTAACTGTGCATATGGAGGGGTCCACAGCGAGGACTCAATAAGAGCAAACAAAATTAGACAACAGGGAACTCCGCAAGAGCAAAAATTTTAACAACCTGGGGGAACTCTGCAAGAGAGACAATAGACTTACTCAGACAGGCTCTATCACTTGCGCGGATGGTTCGAGGAACTGCGCGGGAAGCCAGAGACTGAAAATGTCTCGCGACTTCCGTGTAGACTGAAGTGCGATGCCTCTTTCAACTACACTGGACATCTGCACTACTTTAGCAACTAATTAGGTCGACAGGGCGGAGTGGCCATCGCGGTAAAGCTTGAGCCGACTCCCGTTGATCATTGCAGGCAACAATTCTCCATTAAGCTTCGCAAGCTGAACTGCTCCCCCTTCAGTTATCTTCATTACTTGAAAAGGGCCTAACCAATGTATACGAAACTTTCCTGGAAACTTGATGAATTTACTATCGTAGAGGAGTACCAAGTCTCCTTCTTGAAAGACTTTGTTCTTAATATGCCTGTCATGCCAAGCCTTCTGTCTTGCCTTCTGCACTTGTTGATGGAATCTAGCTAAAAGTATGTCTTCTTCCAAGGAAACCAATTGCGACAGCCTTTCACTGCTAGTATCAGTATCTGATTTGAGCAATTCTGAGACTGGGAACAATGTATCCCATGGGCATAACTGCTTCTTGTCCATATACCAAACTGAAAGGTGTATGACCTGTTAGTTTCTTGCATGTGGTTCTGTAAGCCCATAACACAGCTGTGACTCTAAGGTCCCAATCATCTCTTTGTTGGTTACAGATCTTAGTCAGGGCATTCTCCAGAATCTTATTGAATGCCTCCACCGTACCATTAGCTTGAGGGTGGTAGGGTGTACTCTTGTGGTGACTGTAGTGTCCCCTCTATCATACCAGCGAGATAGAGAGAATCACTGTGCTCAATCCGGGCAATTTGTCCCATATTCATTATAATTAACTCATTGATATAAAACAGGTATATGTGCAATGCTATAGAACAGAACAAGGATTAAATAAAACATGCTGATATCTAACATGCATTCACGTTTCTGTGTCAGTTATGAAATAAAGATCTTTGCAGTATTATAAAAGATCATATGGAAATGCATAATCGTTGAATACACTGCAGAAGTAAATTCATTAGCCCATCCATAACACATTCCATCTATTCATTAAAGGAACAATTGCAAAGATAAAACACAAGAATACTTATCTTATGCGAAAGTAGTTCCACACAACTGGCTATGCAACTGCAACGTTCCACCCAACCGTAGGCCAGTGTGCTCCTCAATCTCTCAGCACCACTGCCACCCCCGAGCTGGGCATGATCTCACAAGGAACCAGGGAACAGCAGACTCACACATAGCCAAGCATACACCAAAATGAGCCAAGCCAATCTACAATTGGGTTTATCAGGCTACTAGGAGATGGAAAGGAAGAGTTGCTAAGCTAGTGAGCTCCAGCACAGAGCCAGGGATAACCTTGCAAGATCTATCTAGCTTGGTACCCACAATACCTACACACCCAGCACAAGGAAGTATTCTTTTCACTGCTGTGCAGTCCCTCAAGCCATACCTTCCCTATCTAGTGCTCTCAGGGTATGCATAGAAGAGTAACCAAATCCCTCTTGATCTTTTTGAGAGGTTGTCTCCCCCACTAGGTTTATCAAGCCACTTCTATCCCCTACCACTCCCACACTTCAGCTCACAGGCTCAAACCAAGAACAAGGATGCACATAACAGCAGAACCCCACTTGCTGGGCATGAGGAAAACGTTTTCCACAGTGGAATGCATGAGATGGGGTTTCAACTAACCCAGAAAAACGTGGGAACCCACAAAAACGAAAATGGGAAGTTGGTGAACAACCCAGGAAGCCAAATCCGTTTTTAGAAAAACGTCATTGGACATTCAGGGGCAAAAACGACCTCCCTACAGTCCCCAAAACGTGGCCCTCCCTCTCCCAACTGTTATATACTGCAAAAACGACTCCCAGGCATGGAAAAATGCAGCATTTGGATGAAAACGTAAATGGAAAGACCCAGCTAACTCTAACTGCGTGAATGATCAAAGGCTGCCTGTACAGAATGGCTTTGGGCACCATTTCGTGGGTGGTTTCTTGCCCCACAAGCAAAAACACGATTTTCCAAGTTGATGGCTTGCCCATGCACGAAAATGGCTTGCCCATACTCTTTCATTCCCAAGGCATTAACTGCCTTAACCAATTTCTTGGAAAAATTAAATGATTGGGTACATGAGACAAAATGGGTAGTTGGTGGTTTATGGGTTTCCCCATTGACACATGGATTAATACCATTGGCTCAAGGTTTGAATAATTTCCCTCCCTTTTCCTTGTAGAATCATGCCCCATCTCTTTTGTTGCATTGCATAGCCGGTTGTGGGTTTTTCATTGAAATTCATAATTACATGATGTTTTATTTACATCGTGCCTATCTCGCACAAGAACCATAGGCATCTATTTTAATTGCCGATACATAAACGCTAAATCAATGGTGGGGCCTTGGCCTTGAGCTCCTCACCATGATTAAATTACAATATTTACATCATTTACGGTTTAATACAAAGGGGGTCAAAATGGGGACATTACAGTGACTAATGTGGAATTCTTCAGTAAGGGCCTCTATAGTCTCGTTCAGAAAATGCGTTCCCTGATCACTCATTAGAATTAGTGGACATCCAAATCTAGTGACAATATTCTCAAAAATGAACTGCACGACAGTAGCAGCGTTGCAATTCTTAACTGGCTTCGCCTCAGCCCATCTGGTGAGGTAGTCAGTAGCTGTGATGATGTATCTTGCACCGGTTCTCTTTCCTGGTGGGTTGATAGGTCCCACGAAATCAATGGCCCACTTATCAAAAGCATGCACTGTTATCTGGGGTCTTAGTGGCATTTCATCCCTTCTTGAAGGTTTTCCTATTCGCTGGCACACATCGCAACACCTGCAAAATTCCTTAGTATCCTTGTGCAATGTTGGCCACCAAAGACCTGCGGCTAAGATCTTCTGCGCAGTTGGCTTTCCTGTGAAATGGCCTCCTGCGGTTCCTGAGTGTGCTTCTGCGATTATGGAGTTCTTCTCATGCGGTAAAATGCATCTGCGCAAAACTTCATCAGGGCCCAACTTATAGAGATGGCCTGCTATCAAAGTGAAGTCTGCGGCTTTGACAACAAGTTGTTTCTTTTGCTGTACTGTGAACTCGACTGGTGCTTGTCCTGTAGTGAGAAACTCAAGAATATCGGAGTAATATCCATCGGCTTCTTGAACAAAGAACAACTACGCATCAGGCAGATTGTCCTCCAAATTTGTAGGTTCCTCCCCTGACTCTATCCTAGATAAGTGGTCAGGTCCTGCATTCAATCTACCTGGCTTCACAATATTCTCAAAGTCATACTCCTCGAAGAGGAGTAGCCATCTGCAAATTCTTCCCCCTAACACTGGCTTATTGACCAAGTACTTCAAAGCAGAATGGTCAGTATACATTTTAAAATGAGCACCCAATAGATAGTGTCTGAACTTCTGTAAGGCATACACCATAGCTAGTCCTTCTCTTTCTGTAGTGGTGTAGTTCTTCTCGGCTGTGGACAGCTTTCTGCTAGAGTAAGCAATGGGGTGGTCGATACCTCCTTCTCTCGGTTGTGTAAGTACAACTCCCAATGCTATGGAATAAGCATCTACATGAACATGAAAGGGTTTTCTCCAGTCTAGGAAAACTAGAATAGGCGCTGTGATCATCTTTTCTTTAAGTGTGTCCAAGCTCTGTTGGCATTCTTCTGTCCATTGGAATTTCGAATCCTTTTTCAGCAGTCTTTCCATAGGTGCCGTGATCTTCGCATAACCCTTGATAAATTTCCTGTAGTATCCCGTATGTCCCAATGTAGTGCGCAATTTTTTGACTAAGTTGGGCGCAGGCAAGTTAGCAATGATGGCAACCTTCGCAGGATCCATCATGAGTCCTTGTCTGCATACAATGTGACCCAACAAAATACCAAAAGGAGCACAGAAGATACATTTTTTCAAGTTCAGGGAGATCTGATATGTCTACATTTTTCTAACATCATCCTTAGATTCCCTATATGGTTCTTTAGTAAACCAAACACAGTCCAGTCATCAAAATAGACTTCTAGAAACTTATGAATGAATTCTTTAAAAACAGCAACAACGACTCTAGAGAAGATAGCAGGAACATTTTTAAGACCAAAGGGCATTACCATATACTGGAATGAGCCCCATTCAGTCGCAAAAGTGGTCTTATGGAGGTCTTCTGGATGGATTATGATCTGATGGTATCCTGAAAAGCCATCAGTGAAGGAGTAAGCCTCTTGTCCTCCAACATTATCAAGCACTTCATCTGTGAAGGGCATAGGAAATGGATCATGCGCCGATGCGTCATTGAGCTTGCGCAGGTCCACGCAGATTCTTATTTCACCTTTTTCCTTTTTCTCTTGTACCACCATAGGACTAATCCAATCACTTTCCTCTACTGGCTCAATGATACCAGCTGCGAGCATCTTATCAATTTCTTCTCTGACCTTTTCTTTATATCGCGGGTTCAACCTGTATGGGCGTTGTTTGACTGGCTTAGCATCCGCTTTCAAAGGTATGCGCATAACTCCTAAGTCTCCTAGGATGCCTTTCATTTCTGTAAACTTTGTAGGAAAGATGTCGTGGTACTCATGTAGTAAATATGCAATGTGGTCAACAGTTTCATCATCCCAATAATATCCTATAGAGGCAACCTTGGGTTCGGCTTCTGTACCAATGTTAATTTTCTTGAGCTTGATGTGTTCTGTAATGGCAGGGATATCAAGCTGAGGGCCTTCGACTTTGCGCGTCCCTTCTGACTCTGGAATATTGATGTTGTGAGGATCATCATCCTCTTCTGCAGCAACGGAATTATAGCATTCCAAGGCATGTTCCAATTGGACATCCCAGTCTGGCTGAGAATACTCTGGTAACGGACATTGTTCAAATACCTTCTTTTTAATACACTTTAAAGCCTGATCAATGCTTGGATGTTCTGACTCAAAGTTGAAAGTGAGTTGAAAACTTTCAATCATGAGAGGCCAAGTGATAGTGCCTCTGCACAATTCTATTTCAATGTACCAGTTCCTTGGAACTATATCCAACGTGTGGATGAATAGGTGAACCCACTCATCCTCTGGAATATCTGACCATTGCTGAATACATGCTTCCACGTGTGTCCTGGGGTCACTCTGTCCATCATATTTGCGCAAAAATCCTACTGCAGTCTCTTGAAATCTGCGCAGTATCAACCTGCGACAGTCTTGCCATGTGTTGATATTTTCTTTATGTGCACCCCACCATCTCATGGGTGTAGTGCACAGTGCTACATCCAATGCTTGTATGCGCTACTCATCTGGGATTTCTTGTTCATATTCATGTATGAATTCACTTATTTCAGTTAAACCATCAAAGATTGGGGTGTTACTCAATTCTGTGCCAATCCATCGAATGGACTTAGTCATCATGGTGCAACGCCTTGCAGAAACCTCATGTAAGTGATTCTGCCAGTTTTCCAATCCTGCTTCCGAATCTGATGTGCACGAACTATCACATCGCCAGCTGATATGGCCATCCGCTATGGGATTGACATAATCATTATGACTAGCAGTCATCTGGTACAAACTTTCCATGTGGCGCACTTCTTCTTCTGCTCGAATGGGTTCAATATACCGTGGTCCTTGAAGGGGATCAAGCGGTGCAATGACCCTAATCTGGTCATCCTCAAAGGTCATCTGTCTTTTCTTCAAATTAATGACAGCCAAATTATCAAATGCCCAGTCTATGCCTAAAAGTGCTGGGTAAGGTCTACTGTCATCTAGAATTTTGATTACTTGGAAGTATGCAGAACTTCTTACTCCCTCAATATCAATGGGTACGTTGGGTAATCTGCCCAATGGAGAAACTCGCTGCTGATTTGCAAGTCTTAACTGGATAGGAGATCTGGTAAGCTGAGGGCTACCCATCTGTTCACATGTATGCATAGTGAGAACATTAACTTCTGAGCCTAAATCTAAAATGACTTCGTCCATTTCAAATGCTCCAATCTGCGTTGTGAGTCTCATCTCTCTCCCAGTTCTAATATGACTCCCAATCTGATGAACAACATGCTGCGGTGTATTCATCGAAGCAGATTGTTGACACTGATCCAACAGGTGTTGGAGTTCCATAGTTGCTTTTTCATTGTGCAACAACTTTAAGTAGTTTCTCAGGAAAGCATGAACACTGCCTAGTGCATCCTCCTCGTCAAGCCTTCCAGATGTAGTGGCCTGCTCTCGCACCAAGTTCTCTTGATGCGGCACATGCAGTCTGATATCATTATGTGGAATTGCGACAGAGCTTGAAGCTCGCGGATCTGAGAAATACTCTTGAGCTTGCTTGAATGCTTCTTTTTGCTTCTGTAGGTCAAGCGGGGATGGTTTAGTGTTAGCGTGGTGCACCCATTGCGTCGCTGACTTTCCAGTTCTTGACTCTGGCGCACCAGTGGTTACTCCACTGTGCGTCACTATATTAACTGTAGGATCTGGTTCTCTTTTTTCTGCTCCAATCAACTGGATATTCTTGTTAACCTATGGCTTCTTTTCTTGCATCTTGGCCATCAACTGAGGGCATTCTTCAATGAAATGAGCATACGATTTACAGTATCTGCAGAGGGTTGTAGGATTTTGGCAATCCCTTGCATAGTGGCCTTGAGCTCTGTAGTTATAACAAGTGATCTGTCCTCTTCCTCGCCCAAAACCTGCTGCACGTCCACGGCCCCTGTAATTTCCTCCTCTGCCTTCGCGAGCTTGGTCATACTGCGGCTCTGTGGTGGGTCCTTGTGGTTCTGACTGTACTCTATAAACATCATGTTTTCTTTCTATCATAAGGTCATATGCTCTACAATTGTTTTCATCATGGCCTACTGATTTACAGAAATTGCAATATAGATTCTTTGGAGTTTGTACATATTTCTGTAACAAGTGACACTCTTGTGGTCTGTGGCCTCTAGTTCTACAGATTTCACACCAAGGCCCCTGTGCCTGTGGTAAAGGGTTAGGTGCTCCAGTTGCAATATAATTTATGAAGACAGGACCATGGTCCTTTGAATGTCCTTGTGCTCTACACTTTGTACACCAAATCTCTTCTTTGACATCCTTTCCTTTCTTAATGTCATGCACTTGCAAGGTTAGGTTTGCTATTTGGTTCTGCAACTGTGCAACATCGTTGCTTGTTCCAGCAATTGGTGAAGCTTCTAGTTTCATAGCCATCTCTAGAGCTTGTTCTTGTGTAGTGAGATTCTGTTGCATAAGAGGAAGTCTAATGTGAGGAAGCAGCGCAGCAATGAACCATTCCTTGCGCTGCTGCGGTGCAAACTCAAAGCTTACTTGATCTATCAAGGCTTTGAACTTCTGGTCAAAGTCCCATACTGACTCTGTAGGTAACTGTTTTATGTCTTTGAGTTCTGTTATGCACTGTGATTCTGATTTAGGTTTCTTGAATTCTTTAATCATATCATTTCTTACCCTAGGAAGCATCCTATTCTGTGCTGCTGAGTATTTCATAAACCAGGTTAAGGCTCTCTCTCTTAGTGTGGTTTCTAACTGAACCAGCTTAACAGCATCATCATTAATTTGCTTAATCATCCAAATAGCTTCACATAGAAACCAGTGCTATTCAGGGTCTTCTAGCCCTATTCCTCTAAAGGTTGGTAGCTTCATGTCATCACCCATCCTTCTTGTGCTAGTTTGATGTGGGGTTGTTGCGGCACTACCTCTGGGATGGTTAAACAAAGGTGGAGCTGAGGTACTAGAAGTACCGTGTGGGCTACTAGAGGGTGTTACTGCGGGGTTATTCTTATCCCCGTCTGGATTTTGCGGTGTAAAAGGGTGATAAGGGATATGAACACTCCCTTGTCTCTCTATATGGCTCGCTCTACGAGCTTGACTATCTTCTGGGCTAGACTCAAAAGAATGCTGGTCGGTGCCTACTTTATACCATTTTCCACTACGAGTGCAACCAATAGCTTCAAAATCACTATCAGAATCTACGGACATTACTTGTCTATGCTATTCATCAGAAGCTGTACATAGTTTTCCTTTTTCATATAAGAGCATTTTAATCGACAGGTTCAGAGAATTTAAGAACTTACCCCTGTATGCTTTGAAGAAACTCCTCTCAGCCTCGCTAAAGCTCTTTCTCGTATCTACTGCAAACTCGATGATGAAGCCTTCCAGCAGACTGTTCAACCAAAAGTCTACTGTGCGGGACACAGGATTGTCTACCCGCTTCACAGTGCTAACTAGCTCAGGCATCCAAGCAATAGGTCGATCAACATGCACAGTGGGTTGAGTGTCTGCTAGCTTGGATACCCACTCATGCAACTCAAGTGCAAATGTTACAAAGAAGATTTCATAAAGGTCAGTATAAATATACTTCTGCAACCAGTCTTCTGCCTGAAGCCTAGGGCTTCTATTTTCACATTCAGTGAACTCTCTCGCCTTTGAATCAAACCACTCTTGAATTTCTTTAGTTGTAGGATTCCAGCACCACATTTCCTTCAGGATAATAGGGCTAAAGCCGATGGCGGAACCATTTGTTGGCTTAACATGTCTCAAGGAAACAGAACCATTTGTTGGCTTCCTTTTTGTCTGGGTTTCGCATCAATCTTGCACGTCACTGGAATAACAAGTCTTAGGGCAACGGAACCGTTTGTTGGCTTACAAATGGCTACTAGAAGTCGATGCTCAACTCAACTTATTCAACCTCACACATCCCGAATTTAAAGCATCACACATCCTTAGCGTGGCAACAGAACCATTTGTTGGCTGGTTTTGGACAAACTCGGGTTTTCAGGAGGCACAACAACAAACAGCCCTTGGCACACTGGCCCTTTTGGAAACGGGCTGCGCAGCAGCCCGAGGTCTCACCCGAAGTGGCTATGGGGGGGATAAGGAATCAGGTTTCCTTAACTGGAGTGGTGAGGAATCCACAGTCTTCTCTCTTCCCTTCTTACGCAGTAACTTCTGAACAGGACATCTTACTCTTCTACAGGCCTCACGGTGCCACTGCACTGGGACTCACCCTTCCCAACCTAGCTGCGCGGTATCTCCGCACCTACACACCAGGCGTTCACCTGCTATGTCCGATACTCTATGTAACATCCCTACCCTTGCACCACAGCATCGGAACACGCTCCTCTCGCGCTGCGAAGATAGTGCTCTTACCGACTCTTCCAACCATGCACGAGTATAACTTCTAAGGGAGCTTCAAGGACTTACTTTACATACCCATTCGTAAAGATAACGAAACATTCATGCAAACATAGTAACAACACATAGACATGCATTCACGTAAAACATTACCATAACAACAAGACTTATGTGGTTTACCTCCACAGGGAAATCACGTCCACGGAAATTGTATCTTATATTAACTTGAGATGGGAATTACACAGTTACGCTGCGCTCACAGCTGCAGCCCTAGATCTTTCTGGGAAACTCCATGCACACAACTGGGAGCCCTTCTCTTAGATCTACTCTCTTCTTATATAGAGATTACAATGATTCAGACATCAACTTAGTGTAATGTCCCTTATTAGGAATTTTATTAAAATTGCAATTTTCCACTTTTTTTTCCCTTGTTCGACCTTTGACTAGTTTTGATCTCTAGGTCCCAAATTTGCCCCAAATGATTTCAAATATTCTGAGAAGGTATATGAATGAGATTAGAACATAAATATGTGTTTTAAGGATTCCTTTGGACCTTTAAAATACTTCTGCAAATACTCTTTCAATTCTGGCCAATGTAGGGAACTTTACTAGTAATTTGCCTTTGACTAGTATTGGTCTCTATGTCTCGAATTGACTCCAAATGCCTTCAAATCTTCAAGAAAGGTGTATGAATGATATTAAGACTTGAATATGATGTTCAGGGATGATATATGGCCACCAAAATACCTCTTCAAACTCTCTTAAGATTCTAGACCAAGTATGCAATTTTACTAGTAATTTGGGGTTCAAATCCCCCTGGGGTAAGTATTGAAAATGGCTTCCCAAATGCCTCCAAAGCCACTCAAATTTCTGAACAGAGGTAGGGAATGTATTAAGGATGTTATTAATGTCTCATGTGCACCATTAATTGATTATTATATCTGTTCCAACCCTCTCCCATTCAACTGCAAAAATCACCAATTCGACCCTTGGGGAAATGGCACTATTTCTTCTCCCAGTGCAATTAAACTAAGTAAAAATACTTCAAATGCTCAAGTACAGTACATGAAACTTGTAAAATACATCCATGGAAGTCCATTAATCACAAATTCATCAGAGAATCATCCATTCATTCGAAATCATCATCAATACATTGGTTCACAACAAGGTAGTGGGGAAATGGCATTGTTCTTCCATTAAAAATGAGATTTATACATTTCTACTTGGAATTTCGACCTGAAACTTTTTGGAGATGAATAATAGAGTATTTAATTCATATTACAAAAGAAATGGGGCATTAAAATCTTTCCCAAAGAGTACAATAGCTCACCAAAAACGCCCTCCCTCAAGGATCAAGAATATGCCATCAAAACTGGAAATGGTTGAAGGAGTGAGCTGCAATAGAAGAAACCATGAGCTGCCCTGTAGCTTACACCTGCAAATAAAGACTCCATTAAAGCTCCAAATGAAAGGTCTGAATGGCCTTTCCAATTACCAACTTGGATGGGAATCTTTCACCCTCGAAATTGGCTAAGGCAAGAAACTAGTCATCCACTAGCTCTCCCTCTTCACAAATGCAATTGCAAATTCTACAAATGATCAAAAGCTGGTTTCATTCTTTGTTATTGACATTTATAAACTTCTAATGTCCTCCATGGGTCGAATTCATTCCAAGAGACTCATGCCAACTCATGTTGGGAAGAGATTCCAAAGAACGCCACTTGTACAACAATTCCTAGTCTCCCACTTCCACCAAATCACATGTGGAAGCATCTTAGCTGCCCTAACACCCTTGAGCGTCCTCTTGGAGTCTATTTTTAGCCCTGACATGTCATATATGTCATATGTCAGCCTTCAGGTCTGATTTGTGTCATAGGTGTCATAGCATCTTCATTATTGTTGTCATAGAGCTAGGGAATCTAGCCCAAGTGTCTCACTAGCTCCAAATTGCCTCTTCCTCTTCCATGGGAGTTACTCTTCCTCTATATTTCGACCTTGGATGAGTCATGCAATGAATAATACCTTTTGGACTCCCCCAAGTATGTTACCATTCACCTTGAATTCGAATTGGTGAGAGAATGATGCCAAGTGTAGTGGGGAAATCTAGCCATATGTGGGTCCCACTTCCTCCATGTGTCTTCATGATGAAATGCCACTTTGATTTTCACTTGTATATATTTATTTAGCTCCTTTATTAAATATTTATGCCATTCTAATGTTCAAACATCATTTATTATCCCCATTATTCCAAATCCCAAAGCTTCCACCCCAAACCTAGGAAACTAGTAATTTTCCTCCTTGGCAATTATTTGACCTTTAGCATCAATTTGACAAACTCTAATGAATAGGGCCAATGTGATTAGGCCATTGTGACCCAATACCAAATTTGGGACATGACAAATCCTCCCTTCCCAATATTGCTTGTCCTCAAGCAATTTTAAACATGGGTGTTGAAGAACCTGCTTTCTGTATAATTCTTTGAAGTTGCCATTGAATTGCCCAACCTTGAGTCTTTGAGTTTCCAAGAAGATTTTAGAGAGGAACCACCATGCTTGCTGTTGCACTACTCTGATAAAAATCACTTTATTAAGTGGGAAAATCCATATCCCATACTGCTTGTTTCCCCAAAAAATTTGAAACCAATGAGATAAAAATTATTCCAGGGTCCCATTGCTTGTATTGCACCCCGATAATTAAGAGTGCTCTCCAACCCACACCATTAGTTAAGAGGATTCCTGGATCCCATTTTCTTGTATGCATCCTTCCAAACATCATGAGTACCAAATATATATCATCAAAGTACATAACAACATAATGAAAATGTACATCAAAGATATGCTTAATCAAAGAGTCATGAAGGTGCTTATACCTCCAAGCAAGTAGACCACCATTTTCCAAGTGCATACAAGCTTCAAGTGACCAATCAAATCTGCTCCAATGACATAGGTGAGGATCCCATGTCCTATAATGCTGCTCCAAAAGGATGTGATATGCATCAAAATATTCAACCATGTATTCTTTCATCCAAGAAGTGAATGAAGAATCTCCACTAAAATCTGAACCAAATAATGAGCAGAAAAAACAAGGAGACTTCAAATGACTCAAAGAAGTCTCACCCATACATCCATGAATGTGAGAATCATAAAGATGTAACAAAGTATGTGGCTGCCAAAAAAAATGTTCTCCCATCATAAATCTATTCACCCAAGTGTTGGATGAAGTTCCTCTAACATAAAATGAACCCAGTGTTGAGCAAGAAAAACCATGAGTCTTCAAGTGACTCAAATCCATATCATAGGTACATCCATGTAGATGTGAATCATCATAAAGTGACAAATGATGCTGCTGCAAATGTGAATAAGAATGTGCTCCAACCATGTCATCATAAAAGTTAAATCTAGGAGTTCCATGCTCCTCATGTGGCACAATCAAAAAGAACCCTTTCACCCATACTTCATTGAGACTAATGTTGCAAAACATGGAATTGTAGGAAGTAGGAGAATGAACTAACTCACCCAAATGATCAAAAAGTGTAGAAGTTTCATCATGGGAAGGATCCATATGGGTAGTATCATGCAGCTCCTTCAAAAGTGTGAACTCTTTGTCATAGTTTGGTTCCAATGTAGAGGAATCATGCTCTTCTTTAAAAATTGCATAACCTTCATCAAGAGGCAATTCAAATTCCTCTTCCACCACATCAAGTGTTTGGATCTCTTCAAGTTCATCTTCAAACACATCAAGAACATTCAAATTTTCACATTTCTCATGATCCACCATGTCATGAGAATCCTCCAAACAATCTACCATTTGACAATCTGAAACATAGGAGGAAAAACAAGTATCTTGCAACTTTTCAAGAAGTTGCTCATTTTGAATTGTGAGCTTATGAATATCCTCATTATTCTTCAAGTATGCATCATGTAACAATTCATTAAGCTCAAACAAATGGTTTCTATCAAAAAGCAAAGACATGAAATTACCTTTGATGTGGCACATTGCTCTTTGAATCTTCTCCATGTCTTCAAGGAAGGATGTTTCCTCCAATGAAGTAGCTCTCCAACAAGAATTTGACACCAATGCTTGAGTGTCATGGAGAATGCTGAGGGACTCTTGGATCTTCTTTTCATTCATCTTTAAGGACCCTTCAAGAAAATGAGGCTCTTGCAAATGAACCTCCTCATCTTCTTCATTTTTTCTTGGACCAACTTCATGAAGCTCAAGTGGTGATGGGGAAGTTGATCTTGGTTCTTCTTCAACTGCTGCAAGGTCTTCATTATCATGCTTAATGGAACTTGGGCTTGCAGCAACACTTTCAAAAGTGATCTCTATGTCACCAACATAGAGGTGTGAGCACCCATCAATAGGTACTCCTTCATAGTTTAAGCATCCATCAGTAGATGCTCTTTGGTTCATGTCTAAGCTAGAAGGTGTCTCGAAATGATCTTCCATATTTTCAATAGAATATTCTTCACTATCTTGTGATGTCTCTTCCTTTTGCTCCTTCAAGCAAGCTGTTGCATTTTGCCCCTTGGTTTCCTTAAAATCAATAATTTTTTCCACAAGTTCGATAGAAAACAATTCGAATCCTTCCTTAATTTTCTTGGTCATATCTTCAAATATTGTTTTCATAATTTTTATATGCTCCTCACCATCATATGAGGCTCCCTTTTCATCCCTAGTCATAGTTCCCTCAAAAAATTTGCTCTTCTTCTCCTACTTTTTTTTTTTCCTCTTCAACAAAAGCACTTTTGGTTTCAATATATAATGGTGGTACCTAAATTCTTTTCCTCATAGATATTATACCACATCAGGTGCCAAGATCATGCTCTGATACCACTGTAATGTCCCTTATTAGGAATTTTATTAAAATTGCAATTTTCCACTTTTTTTTCCCTTGTTCGACCTTTGACTAGTTTTGATCTCTAGGTCCCAAATTTGCCCCAAATGATTTCAAATATTCTGAGAAGGTATATGAATGAGATTAGAACATAAATATGTGTTTTAAGGATGCCTTTGGACCTTTAAAATACTTCTGCAAATACTCTTTCAATTCTGGCCAATGTAGGGAACTTTACTAGTAATTTGCCTTTGACTAGTATTGGTCTCTATGTCTCGAATTGACTCCAAATGCCTTCAAATCTTCAAGAAAGGTGTATGAATGATATTAAGACTTGAATATGATGTTCAGGGATGATATATGGCCACCAAAATACCTCTGCAAACTCTCTTAAGATTCTAGACCAAGTATGCAATTTTACTAGTAATTTGGGGTTCAAATCCCCCTGGGGTAAGTATTGAAAATGGCTTCCCAAATGCCTCCAAAGCCACTCAAATTTCTGAACAGAGGTAGGGAATGTATTAAGGATGTTATTAATGTCTCATGTGCACCATTAATTGATTATTATATCTGTTCCAACCCTCTCCCATTCAACTGCAAAAATCACCAATTCGACCCTTGGGGAAATGGCACTATTTCTTCTCCCAGTGCAATTAAACTAAGTAAAAATACTTCAAATGCTCAAGTACAGTACATGAAACTTGTAAAATACATCCATGGAAGTCCATTAATCACAAATTCATCAGAGAATCATCCATTCATTCGAAATCATCATCAATACATTGGTTCACAACAAGGTAGTGGGGAAATGGCATTGTTCTTCCATTAAAAATGAGATTTATACATTTCTACTTGGAATTTCGACCTGAAACTTTTTGGAGATGAATAATAGAGTATTTACTTCATATTACAAAAGAAATGGGGCATTAAAATCTTTCCCAAAGAGTACAATAGCTCACCAAAAACGCCCTCCCTCAAGGATCAAGAATATGCCATCAAAACTGGAAATGGTTGAAGGAGTGAGCTGCAATAGAAGAAACCATGAGCTGCCCTGTAGCTTACACCTGCAAATAAAGACTCCATTAAAGCTCCAAATGAAAGGTCTGAATGGCCTTTCCAATTACCAACTTGGATGGGAATCTTTCACCCTCGAAATTGGCTAAGGCAAGAAACTAGTCATCCACTAGCTCTCCCTCTTCACAAATGCAATTGCAAATTCTACAAATGATCAAAAGCTGGTTTCATTCTTTGTTATTGACATTTATAAACTTCTAATGTCCTCCATGGGTCGAATTCATTCCAAGAGACTCATGCCAACTCATGTTGGGAAGAGATTCCAAAGAACGCCACTTGTACAACAATTCCTAGTCTCCCACTTCCACCAAATCACATGTGGAAGCATCTTAGCTGCCCTAACACCCTTGAGCGTCCTCTTGGAGTCTATTTTTAGCCCTGACATGTCATATATGTCATATGTCAGCCTTCAGGTCTGATTTGTGTCATAGGTGTCATAGCATCTTCATTATTGTTGTCATAGAGCTAGGGAATCTAGCCCAAGTGTCTCACTAGCTCCAAATTGCCTCTTCCTCTTCCATGGGAGTTACTCTTCCTCTATATTTCGACCTTGGATGAGTCATGCAATGAATAATACCTTTTGGACTCCCCCAAGTATGTTACCATTCACCTTGAATTCGAATTGGTGAGAGAATGATGCCAAGTGTAGTGGGGAAATCTAGCCATATGTGGGTCCCACTTCCTCCATGTGTCTTCATGATGAAATGCCACTTTGATTTTCACTTGTATATATTTATTTAGCTCCTTTATTAAATATTTATGCCATTCTAATGTTCAAACATCATTTATTATCCCCATTATTCCAAATCCCAAAGCTTCCACCCCAAACCTAGGAAACTAGTAATTTTCCTCCTTGGCAATTATTTGACCTTTAGCATCAATTTGACAAACTCTAATGAATAGGGCCAATGTGATTAGGCCATTGTGACCCAATACCAAATTTGGGACATGACACTTAGACTGTCTGCAGCTTAGATATTAACTTACAATGACCTTCTAGCCAATCTATCTCTGACCCATCTAACATCTAACCCCTTTCCTTTTACAATTACACATATATATAGGTGGCCTTGAGGGTCGCACCTTTACAAAACTATGGGCCTTTCCCTACAGTGATCCCCAAAAACCCTAACCACTGACGGCTAGGTGTACTTTAGATGCCTTTTGCAGTCGCATCGTAGCTTCCTGCAAGCTCTGCGATTTCCGGCGCAGATCGCGAGTATGGGCCCCGCTTCATCATTCTTTGCTCCGTGTCCTTTGTCTTCAATGCTTCATCCTGTTACTCTTCCTTGGTTCAAGCAACCATAACTTCTGTACTTTGCCTTAAATGAGGGTAGCTGAGCCCTCTATTCCGTCGCTTCCTTCATTTACTGTGGTGGTTGAGCTTTCTACTCGGCCACCTTATTTACTCCTTTCTTTGACTTGTGTGCACGAGCTCCGTGATTTTCAGTCCGCACTCTGCGGTGAGCTCGTCCATCTGGAACCGTACTGCGCACTGTTCACTTCCACCAAAAATGGTGCTTTTCCTCAAAATTAACACTTCTCCTTCAAAACTTAGTGCTTTTTCCCCAAAATTGGCAGCTTTTCCCTAGCTGCGGCCTATGCTCCAACGTGTCTACAATTCCCTCTAATGTCTATAATTGAACAGTGCTGGGACCAATCTTTTCTGTAATAATGAAAGGTCCTAGCCAAAGGCGCTGAAACTTGGTGTACTGATTCTTATCTTTACATTGCTTATCCCACCTCAAAACCAGGTCACCAATTGAAAATTCCTTGTCAGATGAATATTTTTCATCAAACCACCTTTTCACCATCTGCTGATGATGATACAACTTGTTCTTGGCTATTTCCCTATCCTCCTCTAGCTTCAAGAGAGTGTCAATTCTTAGTTGGAGGGGAGAAGAATCATCTTCTTGGACAGACTGGGCCAATTGTAGCGAAGGTATGGTAAGATTAGTGGGAAGGATGGCTTCTTTGCCATAAACCAGACAGTATGGAGAATTTGCAATTCCTGCTTTTGGGTTAATTCGATCTGCCCATAATGCATTATACAACTGTGTGTGCCAATCTTTGTGATGAGAGGCTACAGTTTTCTTGAGAATATTTATCAGGTTTTTGTTCGATAACTCGGCCAAACCATTACCTTGAGGATAATAATTGGCATAAAACTTAAGCTTAATCCCCATCTCAAGAGCATATTCGGTTATATCGATTGAAGAGAAGTAGGATGCATTATCGAAAACTAAGTATTCTGGAGTGCCAAAGCGTGTGACGATCTGGATATCAAGGAAAGAGATTACTTGGGTAGCGTTACATTATTTAAGAGGAGCTGCCTCCACCCATATGGTGAAATAGTTTGTGGCTATGAGGATATACTTATGTTGGAGGGATGGGGGAGGGTTTATAGGCCCAACAAAATCCAGTCCCCACTGTTGGAATGGAAACTGAATTGTAACCGGTTGTAAAGGAAATGCAGGTTTCTTAAACTTCCCTGTGCATTTCTGGCACGGCTCACACTTCCTAGCATAAGCATAAGCATCTTTAAACAATGTGGGCCTATAATATCCGGCCCTAAGAATCTTGTGTGCTATAGTCTCTCCTAAAAAATGGCCTCCAACAGGACCTGCATGAAATTGAAACAAAATGTCATCAGTTTCATGTTTTTCCAAGCATCTAAGAAATACTCCATCATAATTTTTTCTAAAAAGAACATGATCGATGAATTGACAAGGAGCAGATTTCAGTCTTAAAGCTCTTCTTTTCTTAAAATCAAGGGTTTCAGGAGCAAACCCATGGTTCAGGAAAAATCTGATATCGTCGTACCATTTTGATGTCGAGGCATCGATAACATTAACAACACTTGAGGGAATTTCTTCCTCATGATCTCATTCGGACTACTGCTGTGCGGGGTCATTCGATTGCCCAGTAAGAAGACAAAGGCCTTGGCCTTTTACAATTTTAGCTGGTCTGATCTCAAGATCATATTCTTGTAGTGCGGTCATCCAATGGGCCCTCTTTTCCCCCAGTTCTTTCTGGATGAGGACATTTATGATAACAGAATATGGAACAATGAATTTGGTTTGGGACTTCAGCAAGTAGGGTCTGTAATGTTTGACAGATTTAAAGACCGCATAGGCTTGCTTATCAATCTATGAGTATTTAAGCTCTGCACCTTTGAATGTTGAGATCATAAAAAAGATCGGGATTTCAATATCATGGTCATGCTTTTGAGTTAAGACAACTGCATAAGAAAAGTCAGTGGCAAAAGTATAAAGAATGAAATCCTTATTAAAATCTGGGGACATGAGAATAGGAGCTTCTGCAATAGCCTTTCGAATTCGGATAAACGCATCTCTCTGTTCCTGCGACCAAGTAAACTGCACATCTTTCTTGACCAAAAGTTGTAATGGTTTAACAATCTGGGCAAAATTAGGTACAAACCTACATACAAAATTAATCTTACCTAAGAAAGATTGCATTGCTTTGTGCGAGCCTGGCAAACCAATCTTGAAATAGCCTCTGTACGTTTAGGATTGATAATCATACCTTCTTTAAAAACAATGAAGCCCATAAGTTTTCCTTCTGTTACTACAAAAATAGATTTCTTCGGATTGAGAGAAATACCGAATTTTCTGCAACGATCAAAAACTTGTTTCAAAGCAAACACATGTTCATGTCATTTTTTAGAGTAAATAGTGATATCGTCAAGGTAAACCATGATAGAATTATGCATTAACCCACGGAAAGATATATCCATGGCCCTCTGAAAAGTAGATCCTGCATTGATCAGCCCGAAAGGCATCCGTCTGTAGGCGAAAGTACCCCATGGGGTCCTGAAATCTATTTTCTATTGATCGTCCGGGGCAACCATAACCTGGTTATATCCCGAAAAATTGTCTAGGAGGGAAAACATCTCTGACCCTGCTACCTTTTGAAGTATCTACTCCATTGGTGGAATGGGATAGTTGTCTTTCTCAGAAGCCCGATTTAGGTTCCTGAAATTGACGCACCGTCGAATTTCCCCGCTTTTCTTACGGACATGTACTAAGTTAGCAATCCATTGAGTATGCCTAACCGAAAAGATAATTTGAGTAGTGAGCAGCTTCTCCAGCTCCTTTTTTACAGAAGGCTCCAAACTGGGGTGCATTTTCTGCAGCTTTTGTTGAAATGGCTTAACCTCTGGTTTCATGGGTATATTATGAAACATGACATTGGTGTCAAATGTTTTTAACTCGTCATATGTCCAGGTAAAAACATCCTTATACTGTTTTCACAATGCAATAATGGCTCTGCGTTCTTCAGGGGTACAATCAACTCCCAAGTAGATGAAATGAGGTTCCTGTTATGTGCCTAGGTTGACCCGCTCATAATTCAAAGATGAGCTTTGCGTTTTACAATTAGTTTGAGATTTGAACTTGTCCTGTAAATCATAAAAATTTTCTAGATTGATCATAGACTTCGGGATGACGTTTGAGGAATCAGTGAGAGACTTTTCATGTTCTGTTTCATCGATGGCCATGTCTTGAAACGTATCCTGAGCAGTGAGAAAATCGAGTATCTGTCGATCATCATCAAATACTTTCCAATTAGTCACATTATCCGGAATGGATGGTCTGTACATCAATTCGATAGAAAAAGTTTGAGGAGATAGAACTTCCGGTGGAATCAGTCTAGACGTTTGTCACGTACCCACCCATTTAACCAATGCAAGGCAGGGTACATGAGGCTAAATTCAGGGCTTTCCCATGATCTCAGCCCATTAGTTAGATTCATATAAATAAATTATGAACGTGCAGATGTAAAACAAATCAATTATGATACACAGTGGAATTAAAACATCCACACACATTACTCATGCATACAGCATATCAATAGTTATTGAATTAATATAGTGCAGAAGTAAATATAGAGGCATAAAACACTTATCTTCATTTTGCAACTGCCCCAAGCAACTAGCTATGTCGCTGCAACGTTCCACCCAACCATAGGCTCTTCGATAGCTTATTTTGAGTCCATCCAGAGGCCACCCCCGAGCTGGGCATGATTCTCACAAGGAAAAGGGAACATTCCAGCTCACACACAGCCCATTAACCATTTCATCCAAGCCAAGCTAGTCCATAGCTGGGTTTATCAGGCTACAATGGAACAATGGATGCTCATTCTCAAGCTCAAGCCAAAACAATGGATTACCCATTACCCATACCCCAACATACTCTTTCTTCTCACAGCAAAACGATCATTGACAGGGTTACCCATTTACAACAGAGGTGTTCACAAAACAGGGTCCACATTGGCTCTCCCAACTCGTGGTTCACCCCCAACTCGTGGTTCACCCAAGCGAACTATGGAATTTTGATTTCAACCCCAGGGAGCAAAACCAATTTCTCTCCACTGGTTAGGATCCTTTCTAATGGCCTAAACGACCTCCAGGAAGATTCACAAATGTTCTGTTTTCTTCCCCACTGGTAATCAATACAAAAATGCCCCTTCCCAGGTAGAAAGATGAAGGGAAAACCAGAAAACCATGGAGGAAAAACGCTCAGGCAGCTAGAGCTATGTGAGGGAGCAAGACTGATGGTTGCCTCTTGGCTTAGAGAGCAATTTCGTGGCTCTATTCTTGCCCAAGGAGACCAACACGTTTTTCCATGAAGGGTGGCTTGCCCATACCCGAATTTGGACAGCCATACCTCTCCATTCCCAAGGCATTAACTACCTCAAACAACTCTTGGAAGAAATCAATGGTTTGGGTACAAAAGTCAACATGGGTAGTTGAGGGTTTGATGGGTTCCCTCATTGACACTTGACTTGACTCTATTGGCTCAAGGGTTTGAATGTTTTCCCTCCCAATTCCTTGTGAGATCATGCCCCCATCTCTTTGTTGCATTGCATAGCTAGTTGTGGGTGTTTTTATTATAATGCATATTACATGATATTTGAGTTTCCAATGTGCATGGCTAGCACGCAAATCATATGCATCACTAATTTGATGGCAGGGCCTTGGCCTTGAGCTCCTCACCATGATTTCATAACAATAATACATCATTTATAATGTTAATGCCATGGGGTCAAACTGGGGACATTACATTCCCCTCCCCTTGGAATAACACCGTCCTCGGTGTTCCAACACTTCGGACTATATACCCACTGTACACACGATTCAAAATTCACAAAATGTGACAGGTCTATCCTGTGTTTCATCCCTTTACTTTGAGCTTTCAGGACCAAGTCCTTTGGCTTCCACAAGATGCTCCTGCTAGCTTTGGTCTTCCAGCTCCACAGGTGGGCATTGCTCCAGAGCAATCCCTTCCATTTGTTTATCTTCCAGCTGATCTACAAGTCTGTAATTTCATGGATTTCATCTTCCTTGCTATCCTAGTGACTAATTGAGGAAGACTTCCCGCCAAAACAAATAGCTTATGGTCTGCTGCCATGATCATGGTGCACAAATGGCTCTCTCTTTTCTCACCAACAACACTTGGCTAGTAATAGCTGTAATCAATGGCTTTCAATTTCTCACCTGTGAGACTCATCATGGAAATTCCTGTTAGGACAAGCATAACACAATGTTAAAATTAGTCAATTATTTGCCCAATTGACATGGAACGTCCCTGCTTTACTCGTGAGACTTCCACACATTTTATGCTTTCTCAATATACACATGAACTCATTCATGTTCATCCTTTCACCGAAAAATAACCATTTCAGCAATCACAATTCATTCAAGCAATTAAACACAATTTGTTTTCATTTATGACATGCACTCAACAATCCTTTGTTTCTAAGATGCATCAGTCAAAGGAAAGAGAAGAGTAAGAGTTTTCCCCCTCTTAGTCTTGTTCCAATCCGGAGCCACACCATCACTGATGGTTCTATGCTCCTTGGCCTCTTTCACTCCAATGTGAATGCTTGACTTGCCCTTTCTTGGCTATGACACTTTAGTGTCTAAGGTCTGTCTAATGGCTTTCAACTAGGGAACCCTTCCCCATTGTTGCTTACAGAACCTTTGGCTGCTAGGAACCACATAGTTCCACTAGCACCATCTTTTATTACTGCTCATACTGAGCTCCTTAGGACAGTCATATGTCCACATGCATCCTCCAGATGCTTTCATAGTCCCTGCTTCCAGCGATACCTACACTCAAACATTGAGTCAATTCACATGTTTAGTGTATTTTCATAGGGTTTATCTCCAAATGAAAATTTAAGAAATCATAATTAAATCATATACACATGTATATTCATAAGCAAGAGTTGCAAGATAACCAAATACTTATCTTTATAGGATGTCTTCACTTTATCCCACAAGATCCTTCTTCGCTTTCCAAGCATTGGATTTCCCATGGATACAACAATGAATGTTGGGCCAGCACGCAGGCTACTCCACAACCATTTGAATAGGCAATGCCAGGCCAGTACGATGACTGGTTTTATCAATTGTTTAAGGGAATGTTTGGCTAGCACACCAACTGCTCCACAAAATCGAGTGGTTAATGTTCCCACCAACTATTCTCTGAATTCACCAAGAATTTTATAGCTCCAACCAGTTACTCTCTAGCTTTACCAAGCATTTATAGCTCCAACCAGTTACTCTCAGGATTTACCAAGCATTTATATCTCTTTCAGGGTCCTTGCTTCCTATAATGGCCAAGGTTTCCAATAAAGAAACAACAGTGCATCAACTTGGTTGTCATAAGACTTATACCTGAAGTCTTCATTATTCCAAACAAGAAATAAATGAAAATGAATACTTATCTATGTTGTGCATTTTCCTCGCTACTCCACAGGTTTCCTTCTTTGCTTTACAAGCCTTGGATCACCTGTGGGGTGGATGCTTGGCCAACACACATGCTGCTTCACAACATCATCCGAATAGGCAATGCCAAGCCAATGCGCCGACTGGGTTTATCAGGCATCCCAAAGATCAGTATGCTAAGCCAATACGCCGACTGGGTTTATCAAGCATTTCAAAAATTAGTATGCTAAGCCAGTATGCTGACCGGGTTTATCAAGCATACGACAATCATTTCCAAGCCAGTTCTCCGACTGGGTTTGTCAGGAAATAACACCCAAATAACCAATACCTCCATAACCAATGCCAAGCCAGTACACCGATTGGGTTTGTCAGGCATTAATTTAACAACATGCCAAGTCAATACACCGACTGGGTTTATCAGGCATCCAGCAACCTTTCGCCACAACTCCCAAATAACCAATGCCAAGCCAGTACGCCGACTGGGTTTATCAGGCATACAACAACCATTGCCAAGCCAGTACATCGACTGGGTTTATCAGGCAATATGAACAACATAATATGATTACGTGGCTCCTTCTCTTATGCAACCAGTGGTTCCCTCCAGGAACTCCATAGGTGACTCACTTGACTGTAGGCTAGTATGGCCCCACAATACCCACTCACACTACACAAGGATGATACCCCTTTTCTGCAACACAGCTCCTCAGGACCATCCATCCCTTCTAGTGTCCTTTAGTGTGAGCGTAGAAAGGTTACCACTGCCCATACAGTCCTCTTGAGCACCCTTTCTTCACTTTGCCTCTTACGTGCAACACCAAGTTGCATTTGTGTAAGCTGTTAGCATAAGAAGGATAAGTAGGCTCATCAGTATTGCTGCCCAAAAATTGTAATCATATTTCATATCATTCACTATCAAGTATTGAAACACCAGGAATGCGTCCATTCCCTTAGGGTGTAGTCAATATTGAAAACCCTACCATGACCCAGCACCAGAAAAGGTGTGCACCCCCTTTCTGATGTGCACCATGTAGGCCCTACTCATACTCAAGCAGTCTGGAACAATAATGAAATAATAAAACATGCTCTGCATATTAAATCTAATAACCAGACATGTATATCCTTAGTTAGGGTTACCGAATACTCATTCGTTTCACAGAAGTATATTTTCTTCATTTGCGAAGAATGGGGGCTCCCTTCTCTAAGTCAATAGTCCTTCGGTTTTCCACCCCAATCTTTTTACATGCCATAACCCACACATGCCTTCTTGGCATAATTTACTGTCTCACTCACATGCTTTACCAACATGCAATTCGACTGAGACATTATCAACATTTACAATGGCGTTTCACCCGAAACCCATTTCCAAAGCATGGGATCCTTACCATCTAGTTTGGCTTCTGCAGGCCATCGCACATGGTCTTCCTGCAATGTGTCATCCTAGCACACTTTATCAAATAGCCAAACAGTCAGCAACATTTAGCAAGAAGATTCAAATATGATTGTTCCATAACCAATCAATAGCATTAATAATTAAATTCAATATGAATTTACAATTCTGTCTCCTACAGAAATTGATTTGCTTAGCAATGAGTCTCTCCTCATATTGTTTGGCTCTTGTAAGTGGTATCACTCTGCCCATTATGGTTTCACCCTTGCTACCATACCTGAACATCCACCTACAGCATGTCCTCTTGACACAATTCTATATAAGCCAAGCAATCATTAGCAATTATAAGCAAATTCTCAAATCTGAAATTTGTAACTCTGTTTTCCTACAAAAATTAGATTGGCAACTATGAGACTATTCTCATAAACTTAAACCAGACAATTTTTAGATTCATTTCATGCATAAATTTACAACCATGAGAACCTTCTCATAACCTTTGGCTTTTGCACATGGTAGATCCCGGTCTTTACTATGGACTTATCCTCATTGCCATACGCAAGACTTTTCTACCTGGAAACTGAAACTTCAATTAGCCAAACACGTTGTGAGTATCTACGCACATAATCATTCATTGCCATAACAGTCACTGAAGTGATCTCAGAATTATAATACTCAATAATTCAAACACCTTCAGCTATTTAACATTTGAAATGCAATGAAATATATATACATTTCTATATATGCATCATTATCACAATAGAATTTCAAGACATAGTCACACTATCCATGCAACTTAAATAAATCGTAAATACTCATTATTTCACAGTCATATCATTCATACAACTCTGTCCTTCCACAGAACATTCTAGCAGCCCATCGATCATGATTTGGCTCTTCATGTACTTACTATTCTGCATTACCATAATTAGGACCACTAGTCCTCACTTACTTTGGTTATTAGGCACATAACCAACATACACATGGCATGATATAATTTCATATGAATGCATTGAGATTTCTAAACAGTCATAGGGTGTAAGGATCATTTCCTTCACTTACCCACACCTCACCAAGCTTGGTAGGTTAACAATCTCAATCGGTATTCCATATCACATGCAAACTAACTCAACATAGCTCAGACATAGTTGAAGAGATCTTTCCAAATTCTCTTTCAACATTCATACAATTTGGCACCAATAATCATTACTTGCATGGTTACCATTAACATCGCCTGATGTTACCTGATCAGTCCTTTTGCCAACTTTATGATCATAGATTTGTTGCACCATCCTTCCTGCATAAGGTTGTTGGCTTCATGCAACAACATCCTCAGCACATTTAGCCATGCTCTTTGTTATCTTTGGTCCTACAATCAACACCAACATCAATAGTGATTATCAACCACAATATTCTCCATTAGTGGTTCATTGCATATGTAGACTTCATTATTCTACCAATATGCAATATCCCATTTATGCACAAGCATTTCCATATGCACTATGCAATGTTTGTTAAGGTGCCATCTAGTGCATATACATCTATGTAATCCCTTACATTTTTAACATTTTTATGCCATATGAAAATTTCATAATTATAAGTATGATAACAAATAGGGGTTAAAAGAATTCTTCCCTTTTCGATCCCTCATTGTAACATGGAATTCCTCTTCCATCTCATGCAATTGTAAGAATTGCCCATATTGACAACAAAATTTGTTTGTCAAAATAGTCGCTGGCACTCTTCTGCACTAAATATCTATGATATATGTAGACCTCATTCAAACTTTGGTCATGCATCATTGTTCCTTGCTGGACAAGCTTTCCAATGCCTATATTCATGCTACATTCCGACATCGGGTGCGGAAACTGCATCTCTTCAAAAATGACAACTTTCACTCCAATTCTGCACATTTTACACAGTTGCATTTTGGTCCAAAATGCCAACTTTAGCCACCTGCGGAAGAAAATCTATGAGGAATCACAAAAACTTATCTATCGAGCGAGGTTATTCCACATAACAAGGAACACTCAGCAATTCATGGATTTTAATTCCGATGCACCATTCATCTTCTATGAATTTCTGGGTTTTACTACTTCTCACTTTTCACATTTTTCCAAAATTCCAAATTTTGGGCCAAAAATGGCTATCTCCCAAACGGTGCATTTCTGGGAAATCTTCATCTAACGGAAACTGTCTATCTTAATGAGAATATGAAATGTCTAGTTCAGTAAAATTTTTGATTCCCACATCTAGGGTCACTTTTACTGTCCACCAGCTTTTCAAAATCCCGAAAAAGTGGTCCGAAATAGTGCTTTTTGGCCTTCCTGATCACCCCGACTTCACATCCTTTGGAGTTTGGCTCCAAGATTCTGAACTTAACATCGTGCCTGCTTCATGACTGCCTCATATCAATTTCAGCTCAAGCCGACCTTCTGTCAATCCTCGGGACTCCATCCTTCAAAAGTCACTATTATCCATTTTCTGTCAAATCGAAGTGTAATGCGCTTGGGGTCTTCACTAGTTCTTTCATGGCCTTTGTCAATGGCCTCTGAGCCTCACAGGAATCATTCCATTCTGAGCCCGGATGTTCCTTCTATCCAAAAATCAAGTTTTGGTCACTTTACTCTCTTTTTTTTTTTTTTTTGCCACCGTTGCGGAACGGTTCGCTGAATGCTCCCGCAATTGTGGAGCCATTTGGTGAAGGCTCCCGCAGTTGTGGAGCCATTCAACAAATGCTCCTGCAATTGCGGAGCCATTTGGCGAATGCTCCCACAATTGCGGAACCATTCGGCGAATGCTCCCGTTGCGGAGCGATTTGCCGAACGCTCCTACAATTGCGGAGCAATTCCCCGAATGCTTCCGCAGTTGCGGAGCGATTCGACGAATGCTCCCATAGCTGCGGAGCCATTCGGTGAATGCTCCCGCAACTGCGGAGCCATTCGCAGAATGCTTCCGTTGCGGAGCGATTCGGTGAATGCTCCCATTGTTGCAGAGCCATTCGCGGAATGCTTCCGCAGTTTCGGAATGGTTTGCCGAATGTTTCTGAAATTTCGGGGCGATTTGGTGAAGTCTTCCGCAGTTTTGGAATGACTTGCGGAACTCTTCCTCAAATTTCGGAATGATTTCCCGAACTCTTCCGCGTTGCGGAACGATTCGCGGAACTCTGCCGCAATTGCGGGAAGATTCGCGGAACTCTTCCGCAATTGTGGAAAGGTTTGCCGAACTCTTCCGCAGTTTTGGAAGAGAATTCCTTTCGCAAATTTCGGAAGAGAATTCCTTCCGCAAATTTCGGAAGAGAATTCCTTCCGCAATTTTAGGGGTAGTTCGTGGAACTCTTCTGCGTTGCGGAACGATTCGCGGAATCTTTCCGCAGTTTCGGGACAACTTCCCGAATTCTTCCTGAAATAGACTTAAACAAAATTTTCCAAAACTCTCAGGAAAATTTGAAATCTTCCCTTCTGCCAGTGATGACTGTAATTGGGTTTGGCCCATAGAGGCCCAATGCTGCAACCAGCAGCTCTGATACCAACTGTCACGTACCCACCCATTTAACCAATGCAAGGCAGGGTACATGATGCTAAATTCAGGGCTTTCCCATGATTTCAGCCCATTAGTTAGATTCATATAAATAAATTATGAACGTGCAGATGTAAAACAAATCAATTATGATACACAATGGAATTAAAACATCCACACACATTACTCATGCATACAGCATATCAACAGTTATTGAATTAATATAGTGCAGAAGTAAATATAGAGGCATAAAACACTTATCTTCATTTTGCAACTGCCCCAAGCAACTAGCTATGTCGCTGCAACGTTCCACCCAACCATAGGCTCTTCGACAGCTTATACTGAGTCCGTCCAAAGGCCACCCCCGAGCTGGGCATGATTCTCATAAGGAAAAGGGAACATTCCAGCTCACACACAGCCCATTAACCATTTCATCTGAGCCAAGCCAGTCCATAGCTGGGTTTATCAGGCTATAATGGAACAATGGATACTCATTCTCAAGCTCAAGCCAGAACAATGGATTACCCATTACCCATACCCCAACATACTCTTTCTTCTCACAGCAAAACGATCATTGACAGGGTTACCCATTTACAATAGGGGTGTTCACAAAACAGGGTCCACATTGGCTCTCCCAACTCGTGGTTCACCCAAGCGAACTATGGAATTTCTATTTCAACCCCAGGGAGAAATACCGATTTCTCTCCACTGGTTAGGATCCTTTCCAATGGCCTAAACGACCTCCAGGAAGACTCACAAACGTTCTGTTTTCTTCCCCACTAGTAATCAATACAAAAACGCCCCTTCCCAGGTAAAAAGATGAAGGGAAAACCAGACAACCATGGAGGAAAAACGCTCAGGCAGCTAGAGCTATGTGAGGGAGCAAGACTGATGGTTGCCTCTTGGCTTAGAGAGCAATTTCGTGGCTCTATTCTTGTCCAAGGAGGCCAACACGTTTTTCCATGAAGGGTGGCTTTCCCATACCAGAATTTGGACAGACATACCTCTCCATTCCCAAGGCATTAACTACCTCAACCAACTCTTGGGAGAAATCAATGGTTTGGGTACAAAAGTCAACATGGGTAGTTGAGGGTTTGATTGGTTCCCTCATTGACACTTGGCTTGACTCTATTGGCTCAAGGGTTTGAATGTTTTCCCTCCCAATTCCTTCTGAGATCATGCCCCCATCTCTTTGTTGCATTGCATAGCTAGTTGTGGGTGTTTTTATTATAATGCATATTACATGATATTTGAGTTTCCAATGTGCATGGCTAGCACGCAAATCATATGCATCACTAATTCAATGGAGGGGCCTTGGCCTTGAGCTCCTCACCGTGATTTCATAACAATAATACATCATTTATAATGTTAATGCCATGGGGTCAAACTGGGGACATTACAACGTTGTATTTGCTAACATTCCTGCATCGAAATTTTGTGACCTGGGAATTGATTTAATATTGAATGCAAAAAACGAGTTGGTTAGATCCCTTACCAACTTTTGATAATTATCCAACTGCGGAGATAAGCACTGTATTTTATTCCTGACTTGCTTGACTATAATTTCAGAGTCTCCATAGCATTCTATTACTTGTACACCTAAATTAATGGCCTTCTTGAGCCCCTGCACAAGAGCTTCATATTCAGCTACATTATTAGTGCAATCAAATTCTAACCTACAAGCAATCATGATTTTTATTCCTTTAGGATTGATGAGAACACAACCCGCTCCAGCTCCCTCCTTGGACTTGGAGCCATCAAAAAACAAAGTCCATGAGACAGGGTCTAATCTAAAATTCGTATTCACATTATATACATTATGCACAATTTCACCAGAAAAAGGTACAGAAGTAACTTGAGTGATATGTGATTCATTTCGGATGCTTTCTTATGGTGAGGCATCAGCTGGGAATTCACCGAAAAAAGTATCAAACGTAAATTGCTCTGCACGAGAGGTGAGATAACCAGTTGGTTGACTTGAATCATTAAGATCAGTAACTGTCTGTTTTATAAAAGGCTCTCTGCTGATCTTAATTTTATTCGGTTGACCATTATATGGCAACCACAAGTGGGACTAGTCGGTTGCAAAATAACCTTTAAGTTTCTCTGACCAGTCCCTGCTTAACCACATCCCATAAGCTTATGGGATGTTAGCTATCACAATGTCAACTGTCTGATGGATCTTGGGGTCAGCTGACCGTGTGAGCAGAACATTTGTAACATCCCCTCCTATCATACCGGCATGATAGAGAGGATCATGATACTAAATCCGGGCATCTAGCCCCATGTACTTAGTAGGCACATAATATAAAATTCATATGGGATGTATGATTATAAGAAAAACACAATGGAATAATATCAATAACACATCCATCATACATTCAAGATATTCATCAAATAATAATTGCAGAGTTAACACAAGAGAATACTTATCTTAACAAAGTAGTCCCAAGCAACTGGCTATGCAATTGAACATTCCACCCAACCATAGGCCAGTTGTGCTTATCAACCTCTTGGTACAACTGCCACCCCCGAGTTGGGCATGATCTCTACAAGGGACCAGGGAACAGCAAACTCACACATAGCCAAGCATACACCAAGATGAGCCAAGCCAATCTATAATTGGGTTTATCAGGTTGCTAGGAAATGGAAAGGGAGAATTGCTAAGCTAGTGAGCTCAACCACAGAGCTATGGATACCTCTACAAGATCTATTTAGCTTGGCACCCACAATGCCTACACACCCCTACTCAAGGAAGTATTACCTTCACCAATTCACAGTCCCTCAGGCCATACCTTCCAATTCTAGAGTGTCCCAGGTGTGCATAGAAGAGTAGCCAGCCCTCTTGATCTTCTTGAGAAGTTACTCCCTTCACTAGGTTTATCAAGCCAATTCTGTCCACTACCACTCCAAGTTTCTTGCTCACAGGTTCAAAACAAAAGAGGGATGCACATAACCACATAAGTCTAAGTGCTGGGCATGAAGAAACGTTTTTACAGTGAGATGCCCAAAGATGGGGTTTTCATTAACTTCAGAAAAACGTGGGAAACCCAAAAATGAAACTAAAAGATGGGGAACAACACTGGGAAGCCAAATCCGTTTTTAGAAAAACGTCCATGGACATTCTGGGGCAAAAACGGCCTCCATAACAGTCCCCAAATCGTGGCCCTTCTCTCCCAGCTGCTGTCCAATGCAAAAACGAGCTCCCAGGCATGGAAAGATGTAGAAATGGATGAAAAACATGTAGGGAAAGAACCAGCTAGTTCCGACTGCATGAGAGAGGAAAGACTGACTATTCCGAATGGCTTTGGGCACCATTTCGTGGGTGTTTTCTTGCCCAAGGAGACAAAATATGATTTCTCAGGTTGATGGCTTTCCCATACACGAAATTGGCTGCCATACCTCTTCATTCCCAAGGCATTAACTGCCTCAACCAACTCTTGGAAGAATTAAATGATTGGGTGCATAACCCAAAATGGGTAGTTGGTGGTTTATGGGTTTCCTCATTGACACATGGATTAACACCATTGGCTCAAGGGTTTGAATAATTCCCTCCCTATTCCTTGTAGAATCATGCCCCCGTATCTTTGTTGCATTGCATAGCTAGTTGTGGGTATTTCCATTAAAATTCATATTTACATGATGTCTTATTTACATTGTGCCTATCTAGCACAAGAACCATAGGCATCTATTTTTAATTGCCGATACATGAAACACTAAATCAATGGTGGGGCCTTGGCCTTGAGCTCCTCACCATGATTAAATTACAATATTTACATCATTTACGATTTAATAAAAAGGGGTTCAAAATGGGGACATTACAACATTTCTCAATTTATCAACCACTTTGACTTTAGATCTGTCAAGTTGCACAATCTGGGTTGGACAGGGTTCCCATGTCGCATTCAATTTTTTACAAACAGATACGGGCATCACATTTGACGACGCTCCTGAATCTATCATGCAGTTGTGTACATTCCGGTTGAAAATCTCAAAAGTGAGCAAGAAAGGAGGAGTCCTCTTACTTGCTGGTTTTTGTTCATCAGTTTTAGTGATAGAGTCTAGATTATTATTCTGTGACTCTCTAGGCTATTTGACTATCGTGTTTTTAGGTAAAGAATCCCTCATAGAAGGAATCTTCAGTAGCTCAAACAGAGAGATGTTTGCTTTGACTCTTTTTAAGTCTTCAACCAGGTTGTACTCCATTTGAGGGAGGACAATATCCTTCTGTGGGACAGGATTGTTTCTTGCGGGAACCGAGGGAGAAGATGAAGGTTGTTGAGGTGGCTGTGGTTTTGACCTTGTATTATAAGGATGTTGTGTGTTAAACACTGCCTCAGGTTCTTCTTCTTCTTCTTCACACATAGGAAGTTCTAAAAAGCAACCCACAACATCAACATGTGGATCACCTTCCGCTTCTTCTTCAGGTAGCGGTGAATCAGGTGTAGTCTGATCATTGGAAGTGTCAGGGGTGACTTGAGATTCTGCTGCCAATGCTCTAAAAATATAAAAGAGTTTTTCGTTTGTGAGTGCATCCACCGGCTTTGGTAGTGGTGGATTTTGTGGAGGCTGGTAAGGTATCCTAAATGGTGGCCTTACAAAACCTCTGTTCTAATTCTGATTATCATTAGTGTTTTTCTTCAAATCCACCATCTCGTTTGACATCTTCTGAAGAATTTTTTTCATTTCAGTCATATCAAATGTATCCTTGTTCTAGGTTGTGGGTTTAGGGACATTCTCAATTTTCTTCCTAGAAGTGGAAGGTTGTCCTTCTGAAGTTTCCGGGCTATCTTCCAAACAAAAGATGTCCTTCTCAACTTGGATTGCTTCATCAAATGCTTCCTGTAAGGTACCTTTATGTGCCCTTTTGACCCATATTGCAATAGGGGGAGGCAGACCCTTTTCATAATAAGCCACCAACAATTATTTAGCAGGAAGAAGATTGGCAGGAATTCTGTTTTTGAGATATGAAAACCTTTGGGTAAAGTCTTTTACCCTTTCTTTTCCTTTGGCTTTCATGGAGGATAATTCTAAGACAAGATCTTGTGATGTTTTGTCATCCCTGAATTTTTGGGTAAAATGTTTCTCAAATTCATCCTAGGAAGTTATAGATTGGGCCGGTAAAGCAAAATACCAAGTGGCCGCTCTACCCTCAAAAGTGTACAGAAAAAGTCTACATACTACATCCTCATGCACCACGCTTCTAAGCCTGATTGCTTGCATGGAAGTTTTTATGTGATCCAACATAGGCATCTTATCATTAGGGTTGTATTTAGGCAGCCATTTCTCAGGATTCTTTGGTAATCTATGTTGGTCGCCTAATATGAAAACTGCACCTTGGTCAAGCCAAGGTCTGTTTTGACCTTCTCCAGCCATTGGAGGTTCTTGTTCTTGTTCTTCAGATGACGAACTAGAAGAATCCTCTTCATCCGAGGAAGATGATGAAGATGAAGGAGGGGATGGTGGTGGACCACCGGCTCCAAAATTTGGCTGACCTTGTGTTGTTGTGTGGATGGTCTCATGGTTATATTCAGGAGAATTTGGTCGATTAACTAGGTCTTGGTTTTCAGATTGGTCATCAGTTGTATGCTAATCCTGTGCATTAAAACTATCAGTATGTTGAACTAGTGGATCAGAGGTCTGTGAGGTGGGAACTTGCTGTTCTTCCCGCTCGCTATCCTACAAAACACCTTCTAAGTTTAGAGCTGCCAGACCGCGTCTTCTTTGATCGACAAGACGTTGTTCTCCTCTTAAAACCCTATCGGCAGATGTTTTCAATAACTGCTCTAACGAGATGGGTCCCCTTGTGGGTGACGTGAAGATGACTTCTCCTCTGTTCTCCTGTTGTACCACCGGTGTAACGGGTATAATCGCAGGTTGTGTAGACATGACAGGGAGAGTTGGGGGTTGTGTATTTGTTGGTTGTTTAGATGTTGAAGCCCTAGTCTGGCTTCAGGTTTGAACCATTGAAGTACTTGTTGGAGAAGGTTTATTATTAGTTTGCTTAGGCATGTTTTACTAGTGGCCCTCCTTCTAGCACCATTTGTTGATGCGTCGGGGGTGCAGGGTGTAATGTCCCCATTCAAATAAGTGCATAGTAAGACAATCCCATCAATCCTACTAGTTTCCTAGGTTGGATGGGCACATGTGGGATGGTAATAAGGAAGCTAATAAATGATATTTAGACATTATAGGGGTTCAATCATTTAATAAATATGGTGAATAAATAAATTAAAGATAAATTCTAAGTGGCAAGTGGTTTTGGAGACATATGGAGGTGGTGGGACCCACACTAGCTTGATTTTTCATAATACATGGTATCTCTCTTTGAAAAATCAAATTAATGGGAATGTGAACACTATTGGGTGAGTTGGTAAGTCATAATACATGTCATTGAGCATCTTAGGTCGAATTGGGAAGGATTGGTAACCTCCATGGAAGATAAAGAGTCAAAGAGGAAGTTTGTGGACACTTGGGCTAGATTCCCTAGCCCCTATGACACCAATGATGGAGCATCTATGAAAACTATGAAAAATTGCAGAATTGACCTCTGACATTTGACCACTATGACATGTCAGCACCAAAAATAGGCTCAAGGAAGGCTAATTTGGGAGTTGGAGAAGCCAAAGAGACTCAAAATCGAATTTGGGAGAAGATGGAAGGTTGGAACTAGGAGACAAGTGGCAAATGTGGAATATTTCCTAAATGGAAATCTATTGAATCTATTGAGAGGATTTAGACCCTTAGAAGGATAATGTTGGTTATAAAATGTAGAAATGAAGTATGAGAATGGATTTTGATGATTTGAGAAAAATTGCATTTGTGAAGAGAGAGCTAGTGGATGACTAGTTTCTTTCCTTAGCCAATTTCGAGGGTGAAAGATTCCCATTCAAGTTGGTGTTTGGAGAGGCCACTCAGGTATTTCATGGTGCTTTAATGGTGTTTTTATTTGTAGGTATAAGCTACAGGAAGTTTCATGGTTTGGGTTAGTGCAGCACTTTCTCTCCACCGTTTCCAGTTTTGAAGGCATATTCATGCTCCTTAAGGGAGGGCGTTTTTGGTGAGCATTTGTGCTTCTTGAGAGAGATTCTAATTATGTATTTCTAATTGTAATAGATTCATATCCTCTGTTATTAATATTCATAAAGTATCAGGTTGAAATACCCACTGGTTGCATGCAAAACTATTGATTAATGAGCAAACAATGTCCATTTCCCCAATGCATTGATGTATGACACTATAATGTTGATTATTTCGAATGGATGGATGATTCTATGATATATTTGTGATAAATATACTGCTATGGATGTATTATACAAGTTTCATGTACTGTACTTTAGCATTTGAAGCATTTTTACTCAGTTTAGTTGTATTGGGAGGTGAAATAGTGCCATTTCCCCAAGGGTCGAATTGGGGGTTTTTGCTGTTGAATGTGAGAGATTTAGAACAGTATTAAAAATCAATTAATGGTGCATATGAGACCTTAATAACATACTTAACACATTATATACCTCTGTTCATAAATTCGTGGGATTTTGGAGGCATTTGGAAGGCCATTTGCAGTGTTACCCAGGGGGGATTTGATGCACAAATTACTATTCAAAATTACATATATTGATCAGAATACAAATCAAGTTTGCAGCAGTATTTGGAGGGCCATAAAAAATCCATGAACCTGATATTCAAGTATAAATACCATTAATACACTCCTACATAAGATTTGGGAGCATTTGGGTTGATTTGGAGGTCAAAACAGTTAAACTAGTCAAAGGTCAAAATTGGGGAGAAAGTGGAAAAATTGGGATTTTAATAGAATTTTGAAAAAGGGTCATTACAAGTGGTATCAGAGCATGGTATTGGCACCTGATGGTATTAACAAGAATCCAAACAAATAAAACACCACCCTTTGAATCAGTAGTTGAAGAAGTTTTGGTTGAAGAAGAGATAGTAGCAGAAAAAGAGTTTTTTTCTAAAACAATGGGTAGAGAGGAGGAGGAAAAATTAAGACATAAGGAGAAATTTATTGAAGCCTTAAAACCATTTTTTGAAGGAATTACCATGGTTATGCTAGATATGAATAAACAAATGATGAAAGGTTTCGAATTGTTGGGTAGCCAACTTTCAGGCAAAAGGGATGATAGGAGATAATAGTGGTTCACACTCAGGGGAAAAGATGAAAGGGAATGAGCATATTTTCTCAAGTACAGGACATCATAATAGACCTAATGAATTTCAAAGCACACAAAGGCATAATACACCTAAATTTCTCACACCCAAAGAAGAGCCCAATCTTGAATTGGATTACAAGAAACTAGTAAATGATTGGAATGATTTGAATGAAGAGTGTAAAAGAGGTGTACTACTCAGTGACTGCATTGATGCTGTGCAAAATATTAAAATGAAGGGAGACAATAGGAGTCCATTCCAAAACAAAGAATTGAATAATGCTATTGCAAAAATGTCACTTCCTACTTTTGATGGTTCTTCTCAAAATTCTGCTAACACTTGGGTGCAAAAATTGGATGTATATTTTCAGCTGAATCCTATGTTGGAAGAGGATGCATTAAAAATGGCCATTTTGAATTTGGAAGGAGATGCCAATGAATGGTGGTTTCATGGGATGAAAACATTGGGTCATAATAAGATTAAAACATATGGATAATTTGTTGATAGGGTACTAGAAAGATTTGAACAAAAAGATCCAGAACTGCCTTTCAAAGAACTAGCTCAATTGAAGCAAACTGGGTCCCCTACCGAATATATGTTGGACTTTCAAAAATTATCAGTCAAGGTGGCTGATGTATCTATGGGAAGATTAGTATTTTTTTTCACTGAAGGTTTGGATGAACCCTTAATAGGTTTGTTCAAAGCCCACAAGCCAACTACATTAAAAGATGCAATGAGCTTGACTAGGGATCTCCAAAATGTGCTTCCTAGAACAAGATTTCCTCCTAGGCCTAGCTACAAATTTGAAAAGAAACCTTGGAAAAGGGATGGATATGATAAGAAACCTAGGCAAAGAGAGTCATTTGAGAGGAATAAAAAAGAGGGACTAAATAGGAATGAACTTAGAAAAAAGAAATTGTGCTTCACATGCTTCCAACCATGGACACCGGGGCACAAATGTACCAAAGGAAAGGCTCAATACATAGAAGTATTTTTTGACAATGAGGGGTATGATAGGGGCATGGATGAAGATGGACATATTTCAGATCAAGAAGAGGCATATGAGATAGCATTAGAAGAGGAAAGACAAGAATAAAATTAGCCTTCACCGGACAATGCAAGAATGGCAGTGCTTTCAGCAGTACCTCGCTATCATACTATCCGATGCAAAGGTGTGGTACAAGGACAAAGAACTTTAGTTTTGGTAGATGGAGCAGCCACTCATAACTTCATTGATGCAGAGATGGTAGAGAAAAGAAAGATACCTATTGAACCATTTCATGGCTTCACAGTTGTCATTCCTGGTCACAACACAATGCAATGCAAAACATGGGTTCCAAAGCTGCAAGTCACCGTAGGTAACTATACTTTTGTTGATAGTTTTTATGTGGTTGATGTTGCTAATACTAATGTGGTTTTGGGAGTGCAATGGCTATATTCAATAAGAGAGCATACAGTAAATTATCAAATTCCCGAAATGAAATTCCAAGATTCAAAAGGAGTACAAAGAATTGTGAGAGGGCAACACACTTATCCAAATCAAGTAGTAACTTGCAATAGTATGAGATCTATATTGAGGCATGGGGATATAGAATGGGCTGCTGAATGTCATATTACATCTCCCAGGCCAACTATAAATATTGTCAAACACCCAAAGGAGATAGAGAGGCTTTTTCAAAAATATGAAAAGGTTTTTAGAGACCTTCCACATGGTAGGCCACCGAACAGGGGGGTTGAGCATAGTATTATTTTGGAGGAGGGTACTTCACCCATTCAGATACCACCTTATAGACATCCTAAAAAGTTCAGAGATGAGATTGAAAAAGCTATCCAAGAACTCCTTGAGTTGGGACTCATTAGACCAAGCTCTATCCCTTATGCTTCTTTAGTAGTGCTAGTGAAGAAAAAAGATGGAACATTGAGAATGTGCATAGATTTTAGAGCCTTGAACAAAAAGACTATCAAGAATAGGTATCCTATTCCTAGGATTGATGAGCTCATGGATGAGCTACATGGGGCCAAATACTTCTCAAAAATTGACCTTAGATCAGGGTATCGCCAAATTAGAATGAAAGATGAAGATGTGCAAAAGACCGCTTTTCGATGTCATTTTGGCCACTTTGAATTTCTTGTCATGCCTTTTGGGTTAACTAATGCTCCAGCCACCTTTCAAGCATGTATGAATAGGATATTTTGCAAGAAACTAAGAAGGTTTGTTTTGGTTTTCTTTGATGATATTCTCATTTACAGTAAAACATGGGAAGAGCATTTGCACAGTTAGAGATTGTGTTGAAAATCTTGCAAGAAGAGTCCTTATTTGCTAAGTTATCAAAATGTGAGTTTTGGATGAAAGAACTATTGTATCTTGGGCACATTATTGGGCAAGAAGGAGTGAAGGTACACATGGAAAAAATCAGGGCTATCTTGGAATGGCCATCACCAAAAAATATTACCGAATTGAGAGGCTTTATTGGCATATGGACCTACTACAGAAAATTTGTGAAAGGGTTCTCCAAGTTGACTTCTCCATTCACTGATTTGACTAAGAAGGATGCTTTCAAGTGGGATGAAGAGGCTGAAAAGGCCTTCCAAAAAATGAAAGAGGTAATGAGTAGTTGTCCCATACTTGCACTTCCTGGTTTTACTAAACCTTTTGTTGTGGAATGTGATGCTTCAGGTGGAGGAATAGGGGCTGTCCTAGAGCAAGGCCAACACCCCATAGCCTTTGAGAGCAGAAAGTTTCAGCCTCATGAAAAAATTTACTCCATCTATGATAAAGAAATGATGGCCATTATGCATGCATTGGCCAAATTTAGACAATACTTGGTGGGCAGCAAGTTTATGGTGAAAACTGACCACAATAGTCTAAGACACTTTCTCACCCAAAAAGATCTAAATGAAAGGCAACAAAAGTGGGTAAGCAAGATTCAAGCTTATGATTTTGATATTGAATATGTCAAAGGAAAGAATAATATAGTAGCAGATGCTTTGTCAAGAAGGCCTTCTTTTTCTCTCATGGATATTGCCAAGGATTGGAAAAACATGCTACTAGTTGAATATGCCAAAGACAAATTTGCTTGTGATGTGTTGGATGGAATCAAAGGGGATGATAATTATAGGATTTTGAATGGGCTTATATATTATAAGGGAATAATTTATTTAGTTCATAACTCCAAGCACAAGTACCGAATTTTGCAAGAAGCACATGATTCCCCACTAGCGGGCCATCCGGGGATCTTCAAAACTTATAGACAGTTGAGGCAAAGATTTTTTTGGAAGGGGCTGAAGGAAGATGTTCAGAAGTATGTGAATGAATGTAAAGCATGTCAACAAAACAAATCAGAACTTACATTTCCAGCCGGCCTATTACAACCATTTCCCATTCCGGAGCAAAAATGGGACAATATTTCCATGGATTTCATCATTGGATTGCCTAAATCCTTGGGTAAGGATTGCATCTATGTGGTAGTTGATAGGTTGAAAAAATTTGCTCATTTATTTGTTGTTACATCATCTTTTAGTGCTGCACAAGTGGCTAATATTTTTTTCAAAGAAATCTTCAGATTGCATGGGCTCCCCAAGAGCATTGTCAGTGATAGAGATAGTAGATTCATGGGTGCTTTTTGGCAAGAAATTTTTAGATTGGTAGGCACTCAATTGACTCCAAGTACCATCTATCATCCACAAATTGATGGACAAACAGAGAGGGTAAACCAATGGTTGGAAGAATACCTAAGAAACTATGTGGGAGGGCAGCAAAAAGCATGGGAAAAATGGCTACACTTGGGTGAGTTTTGCTACAACACCACTTATCATATGTCAATAGGAATGTCTCCTTTCAAATCATTATATGGTTATGATGCACTTACATTTTCTGACATTATATTTGGTGATAGTAGAGCCCCAAAGGCTAAATATTGGGTGGAAGAGAGCCAAGAAATTTTAAATCTCTTGAAAGACAATTTGCAGGTTGCTCAAAATCAACAAAAACAATATGCTAATAGGCATAGAGAAGAAATAACATTTCAAGTCAATGATTTAGTATATTTAAGGTTGTAGCCTTATAAATAAACATCTCTAAAAAAGAATGGAGCAGAAAAATTAAAACAAAGGTACTATGGGCCATACAAGGTAGTGTGGAAGGTTGGAGAAGTAGCATATGAACTAGAACTTCCGGAAGGGAGTAAAATCCACAATGTATTTCATGTTTCTTGTCTCAAGAAAGCTCTTGGTCAGCAAATCATCACTTCAGAAATACTTCCTCCTTTGGATGATGAAGGTTAGCTCACACTTGTTCCGGAAAAGATTTTGAAGACACGGGAAAGAAGGTTGAGGAGTAGAATCATCAAAGAATATTTAGTGCAATGGAAGGACTTACCAAATGAAGATGCCACATGGAAAGAGGAGAATATTTTGCAGCATCCAAATCTGAAATTGCTTGAGGACAAGCAATCTTGGGTGGGGAGGACTGTAATGTCCCCATTCAAATAAGTGCATAGTAAGACAATCCCATCAATCCTACTCGTTTCCTAGGTTGGATGGGCACATGTGGGATGGTAATAAGGAAGCTAATAAATGATATTTAGACATTAGAGGGGTTCAAGCATTTAATAAATATGGTGAATAAATAAATTAAAGATAAATTCTAAGTGGCAAGTGGTTTTGGAGACATATGGAGGTGGTGGGACCCACACTAGCTTGATTTTTCATAATACATGGTATCTCTCTTTGCAAATTCAAATTAATGGGAATGTGAACACTCTTGGGTGAGTTGGTCAGTCATAACACATGTCATTGAGCATCTTAGGTCGAATTGGGGAGGATTGGTAACCTCCATGGAAGATAAAGAGTCAAAGAGGAAGTTTGTGGACACTTGGGCTAGATTCCCTAGCCCCTATGACACCAATGATGGAGCATCTATGACAAATATGACAAATTGCAGACTTGACCTCTGACATTTGGCAACTATGACATGTCAACACAAAAAATAGGCTCAAGGAAGGAGAATTTGGGATTTGGAGAAGCCAAAGAGACTCAAAATCGAATTTGGGAGAAGATGGAAGGTTGTAACTAGGAAACAAGTGGCAAATGTGGAATATTTCCTAAATGGAAATCTATTGAATCTATTGAGAGGATTTCGACCCTTAGAAGGATAATGTTGGTTATAAAATTTAGAAATGAAGTATGAGAATGGCTTTTGATGATTTGAGAAAAATTGCATTTGTGAAGAGAGAGCTAGTGGATGACTAGTTTCTTTCCTTAGCCAATTTCGAGGGTGAAAGATTCCCATCCAAGTTGGTGTTTGGAGAGGCCACTCAGGTATTTCATGGTGCTTTAATGGAGTTTGTATTTGTAGGTAGAATCTATAGGAAGTTTCATGGTTTTGGTTAGTCCAACACTTTCTCTCCATTGTTTCCAGTTTTGAAGGCATATTCATGCTCCTTGAGGGAGGGCATTTTTGGTGAGCACTTGTGCTTCTTGAGAGAGCTTCTCATTATGTATTTCTGATTGTAGTAGCTTCATATCCTCTGTTATTAATATTCAAAAAGTCTCAGGTCGAAATACCCACTGGTTGTATGCAAAACTATTGATTAATGAGCAAACAATGTCCATTTCCCTAATGCATTGATGTATGACACTATAATGTTGATTATTTCGAATAGATGGATGAATCTATGATATATTTGTGATCAATATACTACCATGGATGTCTTGTACAAGTTTCATGTATTTTACTTGAGCATTTGAAGCATTTGTACTCAGTTTAGTTGTATTGGGAGGTGAAATAGTGCCATTTCCCCAAGGGTCGAATTGGGGGTTTTTGCTGTTGAATGTGAGAGAGTTAGAACAGTAGTAAAAATCAATTAATGGTGCATATGAGACCTTAATAACATACTTAACACATTATATACCTCTTTTCATAAATTCGTGGGAGTTTGGAGGCATTTGGAAGGCCATTTGCAGTGTTACCCGGGGGGGATTTGATGCACAAATTACTAGTCAAAATTACATATATTGATCAGAATACAAATCAAGTTTGCAGCAGTATTTGGAGGGCCATAAAACATCCCTGAACCTGATATTCAAGTCTAAATACCATCAATACACTCCTACAGAATATTTGGGAGCATTTGGGTTGATTTGGAGGTCAAAACAGTTAAACTAGTCAAAGGTCGAAATTGGGGAAAAAGTGGAAAAATTGGGATTTTAATAGAATTTTGAAAAAGGGTCATTACATAGGTTGAGTGCGGAATGCTGGAATGGGTTCCAAGGCACATAACAGGGGATGAAAACCCAACCAAAGGCTTCAAAAGACCCTGCGCAAGGGAAATTCTATCCTCGAGCTGTTTGGTGTGGTAATCACCCATGGATATTTGGCCTCTGCTAGCACTCTATGGGTAAAAGATTTGATCTTGGGAGATCAGTTCTCCTATAACGGAAAACAAAGTATGAAAGCTGGCTAATGAACCTATCTTAACCTACCTAAGGAAAGAACCATTTCTAAGTCATATCTGACCTAAAGGGAAAATTGGTGTTGTACAGATCAGAGTTGAAGTGTGACGAACAAGTAGTAAGTTCCTTGAACAGAAATGTCTTCGGGTTCTTCACTTGTTAATTTAAAGTTTTATCAATTAATAAAAATTAAGTGACAATTATTCAAAATGTTTGAGCCTATTCAAATACCTGATCTGTAATCCTTATGTTAATTGAAAAATTAACATTTGATTATACAAGTTTATTTGCATCGAATCATTTGCAGAAATATAAAAAGAAAACGTTCAATTAAAGAAATTTAATAGAACAATTTTGAGCATAATCCAAACATACAGAGAAATCAATATGAGAGATCTTATGCATTAAAGAACGTCCTGCAAAGGATTAAACACATAACCGATGACGAATTTGAAAAATTAACTCAGCAATTCCCAAAGAAATTTGAAATTAAAAGATAACTTTCCTGAATAGAGAAGTCTTGTACAAAAATTACAATGACTCTGAGAAATAGAGTATCTTCAGTCCAAACTCCTGCTGAATTGCAATTCCAAAATTCCCAACCCTTTCCTAAGAGAAACTTTCCTCCTTTTATACTAAATTTACATCAGAGTTCCAAAAGAATAAATTCTACAAAAAAGGGATTACAAAATCGGATCTAACCATCGATCCAAGAAATCTTGCTATTTTTAAGCTCAAAAGATTTTATGCCACCTTTCACAAAAAGAAAGACTTGTTCTTCAATCTGATAAGGTCTCGTGGAATCATAATAATTTAATCATAGATTGTTCACTAGCATCGACAGGTGGTGTGGCTTGCAGAGCATCCGCTGTAGGAAATTCGAGGTCGGAGAACCCACTGTCAAAAACAGAGAAATCCATTAGAGGATTTACTTCAGGAACGATAGCCAGCACATCAGGTTCTTCATTGATTATAAACTCCTGTATAATATCAGTATCAAGATCAGTTGATCCCTCCAGAATTTCCTTTCTTTGCTTTTCGGGGTTGTGAATGTAGGCAGACAAAGTTTTGAAGTCTTCTTCACTGCTACCGCTGCTAAGATCAGGAACACCTGCATCAAATGGTAGTGATAACATTTCTTGATATAACAAGTGGTAGAGTTCTTCATTTTCAATATGAACGTTATAATATTCACCATCTGCATGAATATCGCTCATTCTGAATGAGTCTCGGATATAAGGATGTAAGAAGAATGCCAAACAAAGTGTTTCATGTTTCAGAAGGCAATGGATGAATTGGAACTTTCATGTTAATTTCTATTTAAAGGCCAGCAAGTAAGTTGATGATAATCGGGTGGGGAAATCTGCAATGATTAAAGTTATCCAATCAATTGATTGTAATTACTTCAATTGTAATGACAAAAGCCGAGGTATGTGCCAGTTCGATCGAAGCCTGTGTGAAGTATGAGTTTAATTACTAGTCGCATGATTTTGAACTTCCTTTATGATCACATCGTTATATGCCATCTGCCATCAATAATTATGAATGGTGATTAATAACGGAGACGAAGGTTATGGTGACAAAGCTAATGTGCAAAATGGTCTCGACTAAGAGTTCCAGTAAACAGGCTATCAACTCTTCGTACGTAACAAATCCGATCATTAAGATGTAGAACAAAAATTACAAGATGTCAAAGCTCAAGTTCAGACATGGTGGACTTAAGGCAAAAAAAGGCGTCCATCGAACTAACCGATAGACTGGTATTAGTGTCTGCTGTCATGGATTGCACAAAAATGATAATTTGGCAGAACTAGCTTTCAAAAGAAAAAATGGAAGGCCTGACTTAACTGACTGCCCAAAATCAACATGACCTCAAGCTTATAACAGATGGATGACTGACATTAACTGGAGCGGAACGCGGAATCGGGCTCAAAAATTTTAGGAAGTTCTTATTCAAAGATCCCGCGAGTCGAAACCCGAAAGAATGGATTTGCGGGTTGCGAGTCTGCAAACGGAAGTAAAAAGGATTTCCGAAAGACGAAAACCGACTGTGCGGGTGGCGGGCTTCAGAAACATTAAACTGTGATGTAAAATAACCATCCCGAAATCCGCATCCGAAAATTACGGGTTGCGGGTTTTGGGAGCACACACCAAATAAATGAAAAACCACAATCCTGAAATCCGAATGCCGCCATTGCGAGGTTCAGGTTTCAGGGTAATTATTTTCAATCTTATTAAAGAATGATTCTACAACCCGCAGCCATCAGGTTGCGGGTTTCAGAATCAGCAAAATCAAAACATAAAACAACAATCCCGCAACACGCGTTTGTTGGGTTTCCGGTTTCAGGTTCTCCAAATGTTGAGTTTTGGGATGATGATAACAGTCAACAAAATACTCAAAATTTTGGCTCTTTTCAGGCCGAAACAGTTTGGAAGAAATGATCAAACCCTTACAAAATAAGTAGGACAAAATCATGGGTGAAGATATTTGGAGGTAAAATCAAAATCCAAAATTTTCAAAATGACTCACCCAAATACCTTTGCATTTATTAAAATTGGGGGGGCTCCCATGCTTGGCTAAGCATGGGATCTGTTGTGGCCACAACACTGCTGTAGTTATCTGTTCAAGTAAGTCTTGGCATTTCATCACTTCTGTCGAAATGCCATCCATGGTTTATTTGACATCCTTAGCTAGAGCTGGGCACTGATCCGGTGGAATGACAGGGTGCCTAGCTTCCATCTCTGTGATCTTTCCTTTGTAAGAGGCCTCCTTTTGTATTCTTTCGGAGGTGAGGGACTCTACCTTGGCCCCAATTTTCTTTATTGTGTCTTCCACATCATCCTCTTATTTGCATTCTTTTATTTTTACGCACACCGCTGAAACGGTCTCCTTCAACTTCCAGGCTTTTTCCCTGGCTGCACTCAACTCTTGCTTGTTGTTATCTGATCCTTGCCTTAATTGATTGCTATCTTTAGTTAACTATGCACACTGATTGTATGAGGCTAGGCCTCTCTCATGAATTTATTCTGCAACCCTAATGTCTAACTTGTTCAGGTCTTCTAGGGGTAGAGCCCCAATATTCAGGTCAAGGCGACCAGTCTTTACTGCCTCCTTAACTGCTTCATTTGGATAAATGAAGTAGCATAGTTCCAGGTTCAAGATGTGCGGATACTTACTTCCAGCGATCGGTGGTCTTCTTTGTGCACTTGGTTCCCCTGACTTCCTGTCAGAACCTGAACCTAGCTACCCCAACCCCATATGGGCTACCATTGTCTTGACCTCCTCCATAACTTGGATTATGGTCAACTACAGTGCAAGTCTCTTCCCATACTTCCTGCACTTTTGTTGTGATGATATCGCAATCATCTGGATGTAGTTGTGGCCCGAGCTTGGGTTTTTCAGCCTTCCTCTTTGTGCATCGGATTTGTGATTGCTAGGGGCCTTCAATGGCCTTTCATTTTCCTGCTAACATCGCTGTATGTTGACTCTGCGTGTAGTCCTTTTCTTCCTCAATGGGCGTTCCTGTAGGTAGACCAGCCTTCTTTTCCTTCTTTGCTGCTATGTCTTCACTATACCATTTAGTATCTTCTTCATTGGAGCTTTTTATGTCGATCTTGGCCCTCGAGACAGGTGGGATGTTCTGTTCATAATCAGACGCATCATCTCGCGAATAAGGAACTCTCTAGTCGACATCCCATCTTTCCATCATGGCCTCGATGGTGTCCTCATCGAGTCAATAAATCCTGGATACCATAATCCTTCCTGCGCATCATCCCTTGGATGAATGTGTGACTGGTTCCTTCTCACGCTAAACATCATGATGCATGTATACTTGTCTGTCAGTGTCGAATCAAACCCAGTCGACAGGGGTTCACATCACTGTCAACACCAACCGCAGTCACCGGTCTGGATAGGGTTTATCCCGCCCAGCAACACCTGCAGAGTAGATGAGGTCTCACCCGAGGCATCCAAAAAAAAAAAACGGAACCATGTTTCTACTGAATAAAGGAGGATGGTTGCGGCTATGATACTTAACTTATTGCAGCACTAAGACAAAGATATTTAAGCATTCAACATAGTATTAAAGCGACATTCAACCAAGACATTCATCATTGCAACAACAGTAATTGTAAAGAAAGTATCGCATCAAAGAAGCATGACATTATTCGTATAGTGCAATATCACATTATCATAACTGAACAAATTGAACACAGGGATTGCACCAAAATAGCTTCATCATATTATCATTGTCAACCCAGATACAATGCCTCTGCAAAAACTAGATCTCCACAATGACTCTTGACATCAAAACATACCTGGAAATCATACAACATCAAAGCTTCGCAATCTTCTCGCATGAATTATATCCCATCTGAATTGTATCAATTATATTCAACACTTACAATTCTTATCTATATATAGGATTATGCCTTACAACTCTTGTCCACTTACTACCAACTTTCTAACTGATACTATGGACAAATGACCCAATATCTAACTGACTTATCCAAAAATGACCAAAAAACCCGCATTCTGCAGTATAGCTGACTCAACATTACATAATATGTGGTCCAAATGACCCAAAACCCACATTCCATGGTACTATTAACCCAAAACGCATAGCTAATCTTCCGCTGATCGCCATTCGCATCATCTTCTCGCCATTCGTACCATCTTCTACCTTGTCGCAGCATTGGAGATGCTGCGATAACACTCTACCAAACCGCTTTCCAACAGGCCCCCAACACAATCTTGTGGCTCGCCCTCAAGCCACGTCAACAGGATACGGTGTGCTCTGCATTTTGGCTTTGAAGTCCTCATATGGTTGTTCAACTGTCCACACCACCTCCTTGGCTTCCGTAGCCTTTGATTGACTGTCGACCAAGTCTTCTGCAGAGGGGTGATCTGTAAGCTTTATCATGACTTGTTGTCGACACTTCTGTACTGCCTGTAGGGCTTCACTATCTTGCATCATGAATTTTCCACTGACGTCCTAGAACTCCTCTAACTGCGCTACGCACATCTTCTGTTGCTCATCCTCCTTGGCGACTCGGTGTTGCAATCCTTTCAACTCTTGAGACTTAGGAACTTGCTCTAGTGTTGGCATTGTTTGCATTGGGGATTTTAATGTGGCCAACTGTCCCTCCACTTCCATCGGTACTTAGTTAACTGCTCAATCTGCTCATCCTGAACAATGCAACCCCAGAATTGTACCATTTCAACCAAAGCCTGGTTTCTTGCATTTCTAGCTACTCCATCTGAGTAGTAACTTCCTCAATTACCCTTCTTCGTTCATCCACTTCAGCCTGAGGCGTACCTAGTTTCATCTGGGCCTTCAACTCGTGATTCTCCTGTCGCAACTGAATAATGGAAACCCCCAATTGTTGCACCGGGTGTAGCATGTCCACCTCTTCAATGGGTGCCAATACATGTTGATAAGCTTCCGTGATCGCTCGGTCAATCCGTACACTGTCGTCCCACATACGAGCCTTCTCCGCAATAAGGAAATCATGTTCCTTTTTTAGGCCTTCGATTTCATGGGCCTTCTCAGCCCATTCTTCCTTGATGTGTGCTTCAAGATCATCCATGTCCTACCATGCAAAAGTAGCCCTGGCAGTCAATTATTCAATAGTGCATTGTGCATCTGCCTCGCTTGCTTGTAGTCAGACACACATATCACTGATCTGCCACAGTCGGTCTGTCGTTTTCGTGCTGGTAGTAGCTTGCAGAGTGGTCAATCCTTTCGCGGGCAAGGAATTCACATTAATGGTCACCGTTTTCAGCTACTGTAGCAACGTGGTTACTGCCGCATCTTCGATCACAATCATAGTCAGGGGAATCTCCACATTCCTGACCCACGGCTCTGTGCTGATTGTGTCAAAGGTTGGTGCTGCTGCTTTCTCTAGTGCCTTGCCGGAAACCATGTCATACAAAGATTCTAACTGAGCAGTGATTGCATGGAATCCTTCATCTGCTTTCCTTGCCATCTTGTCTGCTGCCACAGAGGATGCAGTATTGATCACTGTGACCAGGCGACCCAACTGTTCCTCGACAGGAAAATACAATCTGCTGATCGTTGCATGCCCCTGATACCTTTTCGAGCGGTTCTCTTCAAGCTCTTGGTTGCTATCATCTGATATCATTTTGGTCTATTGGTGGCCTGATTCATGGTGACTCTACTCGTCCTGTGCCAATACTCGATCATCTAGGCCCAACGCTGGGCCACCGGCTTCTATCTCCACTAAACTCATGGGTTGTCACCATAGCTCTGGCCACTCATTCACAGTAGCCTCCAAATCTTCGGACGTCACCTTATATGAGGTCTGCAACCATTACAGATCAGGATCACGATGGGGTTGGATATGTATGGTATGCGGCTGAATTGTAAACGCCATGACAGGTTTGAACTGTGCTACAGTTTCTTCAGATATTCACATGACTCGTGTTGCCGTGTCACAAAGCATCTCCCAATATAGCCAAAATTGCAATTGGAAATCCCGGAGTCTCTCTGGATCCCGTACATACCATAGATTTTGATATCATGCCCCCCGTCGTTCTGCTGCAGCTGGAAAGTCCATGCCCTAGTACATGTCGGGCTCTTTCCATGCAATGAAGGCGATCAACAACAACAACCAACTGTATGTGAAGGCACCCTTTCCCGATTGGACTGCCACAGCATCCTCCATCAATTGATTCAAGAGATACAGGGACTAGTTCATTTGGACCCCTTCCGCACATTGCTCTACGCATGCAACAATCCTCGAGTTTCATTGGTTAGGTCAACCACCCCTAACCACCTTGCATGATAGGATTTTAATGCCCCGTGAGTATTGCCTAATCATTGCAGCTACTGGTGTGATGCCCACGCCCATCCGTTTCTAAGCTGTATTTCTGTGCCAACTGCAGTGCCCTCTTTTTGTCATTTTCCTTCCCTTGGATGAACTGCTCTGGATCAACTCCATTCTTAGGTAGGCCGGTAATATATGAAATTATGTCGATCGTGATCGAGACTTCTCTATCCAACCACAATGACCCACCATGGAAGCACGCAAGGAGTTGCTTCACGCACACATTCACTTCCTCCAGCCGCCCAAAATGTGGCATGTTAATAAGCCCTAGCAAGCCAGCCTGCTTGAATCCTTGTGCCTAGTTGTGCGCAGTCGGTGTCGGGGAAAGGCACATCTCTGGAATATATGGGATGGATGTAATGTCAAGGTAAGCCACCATATCATGGTTGTTGTAGCGCAGGCGCATCAACGCCGACCCAATATCCACATAGCACTCCATTCCAACCGGGAGTGATGGCATCTTCACACCATACTTCTGTCTTGGGTTTATCTTGCGTGGGGTGGCATCCAGCCAAATGGGAGGGATATACCCAAGGATGTCACTGGCTGATAGTCCCGCCCATGGGGCAGACTCACGAATGCGGCGACTAGATTTCCCCACCTGTTCCTGAGCTTCGTCGGCTGTCACCGCGGAGGACCGAAGCACCCTCTTACTCTGCGGGGACTCAGAGTGCTGACCTCCCCATCGCTTCTTAACGACGACTGATGCTCCCACCGACATATTGGCAACTTTGGCTCCCAGATCAATAGCTCCAAATGACACAACTTCTTGCTCAACAACTACCGGGATGAATGGAGACTCCACTTCGCTACTAATCTCGACTGTCTCCAGTTCGCCGGGCATACCTCATAGCACCTCGTTATATGCTTATCAGCACCTTTCTCAATTCACAACTGCACTCTGCAACAACACTTCTCAACTGATTTCTCGGTGTCTTCCGACCAACTTCGATCCATTTTTATAGCATCCATCCAAATCCACCGTAATCATCACGAAATCATGCATTAATTCAACCAAAATCTTGTATTAATGATGCAAATCCACCGTCGGTCCTGTCTGTTGATCGGCCGGATCCACCATTAATGCCCATCATTCGAACGAGCACTATTAATTAACTGTCTTAACTTTTGGCATTTATTGCTGATTTGACCCGGTCACAATGCTACCATGTGTCTCTGACCACTCCAAACTTGTGGCAGAAGACTCCCTGCTTTTGTATTTCATCCATGGTGGTGCGACATCCTACCACTAATCAATCTACTTCTTTCTTCTCTCTTTTTTTTTTCCCCAATGCGACTCAGGCATCATGGTATTCCAAGCCCGACTGATAGGGCTTCAACCTATGGCCATTCACCACTTTTGGGAGCATTGCCCCGTCCAGCTGCTGCAGCTGAATCGCACCCCCTGAAGTAATACTACTGATGCGATACGGACCAAGCCAATGCATCTGCAACTTTCCTGGATGTTTCATAAACTTGATGTCGTACAACAACACCAAGTTGCCCTGCTAAAACTATTTATTTTTTATGTGTCGATCATTCCATGCTTTTTGGCGATCCTTCTTGACCCCCTGGTGGAACCCAACGATGAAACGATCTTCCTCCAACTGCACCAACTACTCTAGATGTTCACCTAGTGGCGCTGCATCATCTAGGCCTGTCGCAGCCACGATGCACAGACTTAGGACAATATACTCCATGGGCATAATTGCTTCTTGTCCATACACCAGATTAAATGGTGTCTGCCCTGTTAGTTGTTTACATGTGGTGCGATAGGCCCACAATACTGCTGGGATTTTGAGATCCTAGTCATCGCGGTTCACGTTACACACCTTTGTCAGCAAATGATCCAATATCTTATTGAAAGCCTCCACCATGCCATTCACCTGTGGATGATAGGGTGTACTCTTCTTATGCTGTATCTGCAACTCCTCCGTCAATGCGCTGATGGTGTGATTAAGAAAGTGGCTTCCTTGATCGCTCAATAATATCTTGGGGTATCCGAAGTGAGTGACAATGTGGTCAAAGAGAAACCGCACGGCCGTGGCCATGGAGTAATCAATGACTGGTGTAGCTTGTTCCCATCGTGTCAAATACTCTGTCGCGGTGATAATATAGCATGCACCCGTGCGCTTCCCTGGTGGATTGATCGGTCCTACAAAATCCACCGCCCATTTGTTGAATGGCTATAATATCAACTAGGGCATCAACGACATCTCGTCATGTCGGGATGGTTTTCCAACTCACTGACAGAAATCACAAGACCACGCATAGTCTATTGCATCACTATGTAGTGTGGGCCACCATAGCCCAACATGCAACAATTTCCTAGTAGTTTCCCTACAGCCATAGTGTCCTTCGACTACTCCTCCATGAGCTTCTGCTAATATCTATGATTTCTCATGCGGCAAGACACATCTGCGCAAGACCTCATCGGCACCCATTTTGTATAACGCTCCTGCAATTAGCTAGAAGTCTACAGCTTTGACTACCAACTGCTTCTTCTGACTAGTGGTGAACTCGTCTGGCATAGTACCCGTTGTCAGAAACTGAATGATTTCTACAAAGTAGCCATCTGCAACCTCAACCCGAAACAGTTGAGCATATGGTAAACCATCTTCAATGTTGGTTGGCTCCTCACCTGTATTGATCCGCAAGAGATGATTAGGACTGGCATTCAACTGGCCTGGCTTCACAATTAATTCAAAATCGAACTCTTGAAAAAGAAGTAGCTAGCGGCATATCTTCCCCCCCAACACAGGCTTATTGACTAGGTATTTCAACACGGAATGGTCGGTGAACATTTTAAAGCGCCCACCCAACAAATGGTGCCTGGGTTTCTGCAGCGCGTAGACCATTGCCAGACCTTCCCGCTCAGTGGTAGTGTAATTTCTTTCTACAGAGGACAACTTCTGACTTGCAAAAGCAATGGGATGATCAAGGTTTCCTTCTCCTGGTTGAGCTAACACAACACCCAATGCAATCAATGAGGCATCAACATGGACATGGAATCCCTTTATCCAGTCCAAAAATACCAATATCGGTGCCGATGCCATCTTTGCCTTCAGTGTTTCAAATCTATCCTGACATTCCAGGCTCCATTGGAATGTCGTATCTTTCTTCAACAACTTCTCCATAGGGGCAGTAATCGTAGCATAACCCCTAATGAACTTGCGATAATACCTCATGTGTTCTAAAGTCGCCTGCAATTGCTTAATAGTGGTCAGTGGTTGCAAACTTAAAATGAGCACAATCTTAGCCGGATCGACCAATAACCCTTTCTTACACACAATATGGCCAAGCAATATCCCAAACGGTGCACATAAGATGCATTTCTTCAAATTCAGCAATATCTGGTGCTGTCGGCATCGCTCGAGCATCAACCGCAGATTCACCAAATGATCACAGACCAAGCCATAGACCATCCAATCGTCCATGTATACCTGTAAAAATTTATGAATGAAGTCTTTAAATGCAGCAAGGACAACCCATGAAAATATCGCAGGTGCATTCTTCAAACCAAGCGACATTACAGTGTATTGAAAGCAGCCCATTTAGTAACAAAAGTTGTCTTGTGGCGATCTTCTTTGGCAATGCGGATCTGATGATAGCTAGAGAACCCGTCTGTGAAGGAGTACATCTCCTAGACACCCACACCTTCAAGCACTTCATCGGTAAATGGAGTGGGGAACAAATCATGCAAACATGCATCATTTAGCTTCCTGAGGTCAACGCAAATGCGCACTTCACCAGTCTTCTTATCCTGCACCACCATAGGACTAATCCATTCCAACTCCTCAACTGGTTCAATAATACCAGCATCCAACATGCAATCCAGCTCAGCCTTGACCCGCTCCTTATGTCACGGATTCAATTGATAGGGTCGCTGTCGGATCGGCTTAGCATCTGGTTTTAATGGAATCTTCATTTCTCCTAAGTCACCCAGAATCCCCTTCATGTCGGAAATCTTAGTAGGAAATATGTCTTGAAACTCATGGAGCAAATCAATGACCTTGCTTATCAGCTCATCATCCCAGTAATCCTCGACATTTGCAAACTTCGGAGTGTCCTATGTCCCAATATTGATCTCACGGAGCTTCAGCGGTTGGCTGATCGGGTTGCTTGGCGCATCAGGTGGTACCATAGCACAACTTCCTTCTGACTCTGGGATATTCACATTCCGTGGATCATCACCATCTTCTGGCCCACCACTAATATTGAAACACTCCATGAGAGACTGCATCTGGCAGTGCATGTGCGGATCCACAGGATATGCTATCGGGACAACCTGCAGAATTACATCACGGATGAGATGTAATGCATTATTAACCTCTAGATCGGCATCCGCAAAACTGAATGTATGGGTAAAACACATTGTGAGCTCTAGCCAAGTAGAAATTTCCCCTCACAACTCAGCCCCAGTATACCAGGAGCGTGGCATCTCATCCAAAGTATGGATAAAAGCATGGACCCACTCATCTTTTGGTCACGATAACCATAGCCATTAACATTCCATCAAGTGACCACCCAGATCAGTCCGACCATCATACTTTCCAGTGTGGTAAACCTTAGTATCACCAAAACGTACCATCATCAATCTTCAGCATTTCGACCATTCATCAATCAATGCCTTGTGTGTCGCCCACCAGCATGTTGGAGCAGCCTTCAATGCTTCATTCAATGCCAGCAAGCGATGTGGTTCATAAACTCTTTCTTCAAACTCCATCAGAAATTCAGATAAGCCAGGTAGTCCTTCATATATTGGTAGTGTAACCATTTGAGTCGTGACATGACATAATGACTGTGTGACCAACCCGCACTTATGGAGTGACACTTCATGCAAGTGGTTCTGCCAATATTCCAATGCATCATCAAAGTCGGAAGATGCAGAGCTGTCACTACGCCATCCCAGCCCACCGTTGGTAGTCAGATGTATATAATCTTTATAAATATTGAATGCATGGTCCCATCCACTGGGATCGTTGTCCTTCACTAGCTCTATGTAGCAGCATCCTTCAACCGGGTCCAACAGGGCGATAACTCTGAGATTGCAATTTTCAAAAGTCATCATCCGTTGCTTGAAGTTGATTACAGCTCCACTATCATTAGCCCGTTCAATCCCCAACAGTGCGGGATAAGAGCTGCCGCCTTCGACAACTTCTATGACATCAAAGTCGGCATAGGTTTTCCTACCCTCGATATCTACTACGAGCTGCGAAACTCACCCAATGGGTGTTACTTTCGCATGGTTAGCCAATCAGAGCTGCACAGGAGACCATATCAATGGGGGGCTCCCCATCTTTTTCCAAGCCTGCTTGGTTAAGATGTTGACATCCGAACCAAGATCCAAAATAACTGAATCAACATCATAGTCGCCAATTTGAATGTTCATCCACATCTCCTTACCTATCTTCCGTCGTTGCAAGGAATTAACTGCGAGCTCTTGTCGATCCTGGACCAGTCGTCGCAACAAGGCTTCAATCGCAGCAAGAGCGTTGGGATCTTTTTCCAGGGACAAACAATGTTCCAAAAATGCTCGAAGTGTGCTGGACCGCCGTGATGGGATAACCTCTGAATTAGCATCAAAAGTAGAGGGCATGTCATACATGATGGCTTTACCTTGGTCGTTTCCTAAGGCCCATCGTTCCTGAAGAAACGTCTCCCATTCCACATCAATATCAAATGATACCTTCTTTTGTCCAGCTGACTAGATCACTGAGCTGTCTTCTCCAGTTGTCTTTCCTCCTCGAGTGACCACAGAAATGGAAGCATCTTGCGGTCTTGGTTATGCAGAAATTGTCGCGATGTTTGCACCTTACTACTGATTCTATGGTACATTCCCCAGTTGATTTATATTTTGATTTATGTTTGGATTTGGTCGCGAATTTTGGTTCTGCACTGGTTGCTGTACTTGGTTCTAAGTGGGCTACTGTGCCTGGGGCTGTGTATGGAACTAGGGAGTGTTCCCTACCTACCATTGTGCAATCAACTATGGACAATTCTCAACTGTATGATCGTTAAAAAAAAAGAACGTACACTGGTTCTGCAGCAGTGGGAAGTCTCGCTGATAGTGTCCCCATACCGCACAGTGATAACATTGAACAGGTCCACGACCACCTCGTCCTCCTCCATGACCAAATCCTTAGCCACATCCTCCATGGTATCCTCCCTGCTGCTGGTACTGTGGTTGGTTAAACTGTTGCTACATTGGTGCAGGTTGCATCCCTTGCCCTGGTGGTGCATACGGCGGTTGCTGTACATATTGTGGCTGTTGTGGAGCCATCTGCATCAGAGCATATTGTGGCATGAACTGCAGCGGTTGCTATTGCTGTGGTACAAGCTGCATCTGCGGTTGAGGTAGCGGCTGGGATACCTGCGGCTGCAGTTATGATTGTTGTACAGAATGCTGATCGTCCTTGATGTAGAATGCGTCATACATTCTTTCTTGTAGCAACCCATATGCACGACAATCTTTGTCATCATGACCCACCGACTTGCAAAATGTGCAATAAATATTTCTCGGGGTTGTGACCATTTTCTGCATATAAGGGCAATTATCATGATTGTGCCCATATTCCTGGTAGACGTGACACCACGGCATGCTGCCGCCATTCAACAGGTTTGGCGCACTTGACACAAATAATTGCAGAAATCCGGGCAATTGTCCTTCGTATGCCCTTCTCCTTGGCATCGTGTACACCATACTTCTTTGCGCTGCTCCTTGCCCTTCTTCAAATCTTGCAGCTGTATAGTCAAGTTAGAGAGCTGTGTCTATATCTGTGACATCCCAGCTGCATTATCTCCAATCGGCAATGCCTCAAATCGCATTGCAATCTCTAGAGCTTCACTGGGAGCCGAGATGTTTTGTTGCATCAATGGAAGTCGAATGTGTGGTAGCAGTGCCGCGATGAACCACTCTTTATGTTGGATGGCACTCATATCGAAACTAACCTTTTCCATCAGTGTCTTGAATCGTTGGTCGAAATCCCATACTGTCTTATTGGGATACTGCTTAATTTCCTTCAATTCTGTAATATATTGAGCCTCATACTTGGGCCTTCTAAATTCAGCAATCAACCCATCCCGAATCTCATCCAGCGACTTTTTTGGGGCTCCTGTAGGGACTAGAATGAACTTCATAAACCAATCTAATGCACGACCTCGCAGAGTCGTCGCTAACTATCCTCTCTTAGTAGCATCATCGGTGATCTGTTTTATGGTCTAGACCGCTTCACACAAAAACCAATACTGTTCTGGGTTGCCTGTCGTACTCCCATGGAACAACGGTAACTTAGCATCATCGCCCGCCATTCTGGGATTCCTTCCTCCTTTCGTTGTACTATTACCAGTTAACTTCTGTGGAATTGACGAACTTGGCGGTGTTGAAGTGGTATTTCTTTCTATCTGAGAGATAGTGAGCGGAGGTGTGGGTATGTTGGTGCCAGGGCTTGGTCCTACCTCTATCCTAGGTGTAGCCTAGTTGTCCTTGTCAGGATTGTGAGGTCGCTTCTTCCTTCACGGTCTTGCGGTTCGACTGCAACAGGACCTTCTCTTGTCCTCTACCTCTTTTCCTGTCAAAGCCTTGCGCCTCCTCTCGTAAGACCACTTTCTTCCTCAGCTTCACTCACAGTCTGATCATGACCTGCACCCATCTACCCCTTACCATTCCATGTACCGCCCCCCAATAATCGCGGTACCCATGGCCTCCTCCCACCAGGCTGTCTACTGATCAGGATGCATCTTCAATATACCCTTTTCGCAAATAAGCATCTTGATCGATAGTTGAAGCGACAGTAAAAACCTGCCCCGAGGTTTGTGGAAAAATATCTTTCGGCTTCACTATAGGACTTTTGAGCAGCAACCGTGAACTCCATGATATAGCCTTCTAGGATGCTATCGAACCACACTTCAATAGCCCACGATTCTTTATTATCAACTTCCTGCAGTTCTTGAATCAATTCGGGGGTCCAGGTCATCGGTTCACCACCTTGGAAGTTCCTCTTTTGGAAGGTCAACTTTGCCAACCATTTGAGCAATACGACCGAAAATTCACAGAAGAACCATTATTGCAGACCGTTGTGAATGTATCTACCCACCCACTGATCTACTGTCAATTGAGTGTTCATGCTTTCCTCTTCAGCGAATTCCTACAACTTCTGATCAAACCATTCTTGGATCTCCGGTTTCATCGGGTGCCACAACATGTCCTCCTTTCACTCCATACACGGTCCCGACAACGGAACCATTTGTTGACTCAAACCTAGTCGACAAGGGTTCCCATCACTGTCAACACCAACTGCAGTCTCCCTGGTCACCGGCTCGGACAGGGTTTACCCCTCCCAGCAACACCTGTAGAGAAGATGAGGTCTCACCCGAGGCATCCAGGAAGAGCAGAAGGAACCATGTTTCCGTTGAATAAAGGAGGATGGTTGCAGCTATGATACTTAACTTATTGCAGCACTAAGACAGAGATCTTTAAGCATTCAACATAGTATTAAAGTGACATTCAACCAATACATTCATCATTGCAACAACAGTAATTGTAAAGCAAGTATTGCATCAAAGAAGCATGACATTATTCGTATAGTGCAATATCACATTATCATAATTGAACAAATTGAACATAGGGATTGCACCAAAATATCTTCAGCATATTATCGTTGTCAACCAAGATACAATGCCTCTGCAAAAACTAGATCTCCGCAATGACTCTTGACATCAAAGCATACCCGGAAATCATACAACATCAAAGCTTCGCAATCTTCTCCTGTGAATTATATCCCATCTGAATTGTCTCATTTATATTCAACACTTACAATTCTTATCTATATATAGGCTTCCACCTTACAACTCTTGTCCACTTACTACCGACTTCCTAACCGACACTATGGACAAATGACCCAATATCTAACTGACTTATCCAAAAACGACCAAAAGCCCGCATTTTGCAGTATATTTGACTCAACATTACATAATATGTGGTCCAAATGACCCAAAACCCGCATTTCGCGGTACTATTGACCCAAAATGCATAGCTAATCTTCTGTTGATCGCCATTCGCGTCATCTTCTCGCCATTTGCGCCATCTTCTGCCTTGTCGCAGCATTGGAGATCCTGCGATAGCACTCTACCAAACCACTTGCCAACAATCAGTGGTTGGGAAATGTGCGGCGTTGCCATAATTACCTCGCACAACTGGTGATAATAGAAATAAAAGACTTCGGCGGTATGTCATTTCCTTGATGCCTTTGAGCTCACCCATAAGTTGGAAAAACATGTTCCGCGTCCCTGTCCTATCAAGGTTGGTGCTCCTTGATACGCATCTGGCTCTTTCCAGCCTATAAAGGCTATGAGCACTAGTATCCAGCTGAAATGGAATGGTCTACTGTTATCGTGCATTTCTTGAATATCTGCAAGAAGCTCATTCAGTAGGAACTGGCACCAATTATAATGCTTTCCACGCAATATGTTAGATGCTTCCTTGATTGCGACCGTCGGTACCTCAGGTGGTCTACACTTGCACAAAAGATTTCCTGCACGCAACTGGGTCATAAACTTTGTTGTGCAGTCATCGATGTCGACCGTTGGGAACCCATGTCCCTTCAGCACTATGCCAAATTCTTTAGCGACTTCAACACTCAAATTTCTATCCTGCGCCCTCTTTATGAGGAGGTTAGCAAGGTCCTTGCCTATTTTGTTCAGGCCTGTAATGTGATGGAACATATCAATGCAGGTATTTATCCATAAGAAACCTTCATGTATGCATGTGAGTAACATGTGCACTATCGTGGAAAACTCAGTGCTCTTAGTAAAGTGCCGCATTTGCAGTAAATTTAACAGGCCTGATGGCTGGATGGGCCTTAACCATTCTTGGAGTTCCAGCCTGTCGGCGCCGGTTTGTGTGTCCTTCACGCAGTTGATATATGCGTCTGGTCTAAAATCTGGGTAAGTCTTCGGCATTACCAGTGTATTTTCAAGTAAGTCCAGGTCATCCAGCTTGCAACCTGGTATGCTACCCATTAGATTTTACTCAATTTTCACCCTGGTAGAGATAGGGGGCATCGGGATTTCATACTTGAAATTATTTTCAATATGGACTGGTGGGGCATCGAGCTTCCATGGAGGGATGTATTCGGGCACTGGATAAATGGGTAAGTTTTGAGCCGAAGCCGACTGCTGCAATGGTTCTTCGGACCCCCCCTGCTCTGAAGCTATCTCTTTGCCCTTGCTTTTTCCTGTAGCCTGCCGTGCTGAAATTCTAGATGCACTTGCCTTTGTCGTCGTCATTGCTGCTAGAATCCCTGCTTGCTCAAATAACCAGGAGATCTCTCCCAACTCAATCGGTTCACTCATACAATGCTCTAGTCACTCGGCTCTCAAATAGTTAGAATGCTTTGTGAAAAATGGTTAAGTGGCCGAGTGAGGTCTATTTATAGTCGTTGCTGGTCTGCAACGTGGCCTTCTGTAGTTGCCGAGGCACTGAATGCCATATTCATTACCAGTTCGTGCATATGATATTCACCATGTCCACCGATCCTTCTCATCATGCCAATGTTGTTTCCTTAAATGCCAAAAGGTTGCTTGTCAATCCAGCTTGTCAACTCCGTCGAATCAGCTTTAATGGCTCAGCCTGCTAGCTGGATTTCGATGCTAACTGGTCATGTTGGTCTTTAATGGGTTCCAAAATGTCACATCTGCCCTTAAATTTTAAATTGCCTAAGTGCCGCCAATTTGGTTAACGACCCACTAACTGGCTGACAGATGTCATGGTAACGGTTTCTGTCATAATGTGTTGGCAGTCTAACAGGATGTTTACGTCGGGATGCACACTTGGTTTCGTCTTCTGTGCAACTATCATTCCATCTTCTCTGTGCGATCAATATCTGGACTTGTTCTGTGCAACTGCCCTCCTTTTCTTTTCTTTTCTTTTCTTTTTTGCGCACAACTTCAGCAGTGTTGTGCGATACACTTCCCTGAATCATAAAGAACTCTGTGCAGCTGGACTATCGTGGTAAAGCTTTAGTCTTCTACCATTTATCAAACTTTGTAAGGTATCTGCAGTCAATGTAGCTAACTGGACTGCTCCACCATTAGTAAGATGTATTACAGTGTATGGGCCAAGCCAATGCATCTTAAACTTCCAAGGAAATTTCATGAATTTGCTATCATACAGGAGGACTAGATCACCTACCTGAAATCTCTTGTTCTTGATGTAGCGATCATGCCATGCTTTTTCACGCTCTTTCTGTACTTGTTGGTGGAAGCCTGCGACAAAGTGATCTTCCTCTAGCCCAACCAAGTGTAGGAGCCTTTCTTTGACTGTTGTGCGATCTTCCATGCCTGTAAATGCTGCTATTATCAAGCTGGGAACAATTTACTCCGTCGGCATTATTGCTTCTTGCCCATAGGGCAGCCTGAAAGGTGTATGGCCAGTCCGTTTCTTGCAGGTAGTCTTGTATGCCCATAGCACAGATGGAATGCATAGGTCCCAATCGTCTCGATTGACGTTGCATATCTTGGTTAGCACATTCTCCAACACTTTGTATAATGCTTCAATAGTTCCATTCGCCTGTGGATGATAAGGCATGCTGCGCTGATGATGAACGTGGAACTCTTCGGTCAAAGCCTCAATGGTCTTATTCAGAAAATGAGTGCCTTGATCACTCATCAATATTTTCAGGCATCCAAACCTTGTAAGGTCTAATCATCAAAGTAAACCTCTAAAAACTTATGTATAAAATCCTTAAATGTTGCAACGACCACTCTAGAAAATATGGCGGGTGCATTTTTCAGACCGAAAGGCATCACTGTGTATTGGAACAACCCCTATTCTTTAGCAAAAGTCATCTTGTGCCTATCTGCGCAATCAATCCTAATTTGATGGTAACCAGAGAATCCATCAGTAAAAGAATATTCCTCATTCACTCCAACATTATCTAGCACTTCATCTGTAAAAGGTGTAGGAAATGGGTCATGCATTGAAGCATCATTCAGTTTTCTGAGATCCACATAGATCCTGATCTCGCCCTTTGTTTTCTTATCCTAGATAACCATCAAGCTTATCCATTCATATTCTTCAACTGGCTCAATGATCTCAGCATCGAGAATCTTATCGAGTTTTTCCTTAACTCGTTCTTTATAGCACAGATTCAATCTATACGGTCTTTGCTTTACAAGCTTCGCACCAGACTTAAGAGGAATTTTCATCACTCCTAAGTATCCCAGTATACCTTTCATCTCTGTGAATTTAGTCGGGAACAATTCGCGATACTCCTGTAGTATGCCCGTGACCTCCTCGACTATGTCTTGATCCCAATAGTCTCTGATAGCTGTGAACTTTGGCTCTTCACTGGTTCCAATGTTCACTTTTCTTGTCTTTACGGGTCCGCTCACATCTGGGATTTCTATTGGAGGTCCTTCTACCTCACACGTGCCCTCTGATTCAGGTATCTTTATGTTTCATGGTTCGTCCTCATCACTATCTTCCTGAGCTGCAGATTCATCAACAAGGTTGTAATAATCAAGAGCAGGCTCTAATTGCTCCTCCCATTCCGGGTGTAGATGCGCAGGTATGCTCTCTGCGCCATCTAGGGTCATATTTCCATCAGCGCAGTCTGGTTCGAATTTTTTTTTGAAGAAGAAGATTCAATGCATCATTGATGCTCAGATGTTCATCTTCGAAATTGAAATATGTCTGGAAGCTCACAGTCAGGGTAGACCAATCTGTTGTGCCCCTGCGTAGTTCCAGGTCTAGGTACCATTTCTTTGGAATCGGTTCTTCCAACATATGCACAAACAAATGCACCGATTTTGTTTTTGGTCTTTCCACCCAAGCTTGTGAACAAGTTTCCACATGATCCCTTGGATCTGTCTGCCCATTATATTTTGCAAAAGGTAGTGTAACCTTCTCAGCGAATCTGATTTGCATCTTAATTTTGCATTGGTCCCATGTAGTCAATGTCTGCTTGTGCGCAGCCCACCATCTGGCAGGTGTCCCACGCAATGCTACATCTAATGCTTGTAAGCGGTGTTCATCTGCAATTGCTGCAATATAATCTCTGATGAAAGAATAAACATTAGAGGAACCATCATATGTGGGGATTGGGCTTACCTGCTTTCCAATCCAGCATATCGACTTCGTGACCTGTGCGCATCTCCTTGCAGATACTTCATGCATGCAGCTTTGCCAGTTCTCCAAACCTACATCCGAGTTTGAAATGCAAGAGCTATCGCATCTCCAGCTGAGTGTACCATCTGCAGTAGGGTTGATGTAATCTTCCTGGTTCACGGTCAGTTTGTACAACCGGTCCAAATCCTGAGCTTGGGATTCCTCTTGAATCGGCTCACTGTATCTATCTCCATCTGCAGGGTCCAGTGGTACAATCACCCTGAGATGTTTTCCTTCAAAGATCATCTTCCTTGTCTTCAGATTTATGATTGCGAGGTTATCAATAGACCAGTCAATCCCCAATAATGTAGGGAAAGGATGACTATTGTCCACAATCTCAATAACCTCGAAATCGGCGTGACTCTGTACTCCATCAATGTCAACAACCACATTGGCCAACCGTCCAAATGGTATGACTTTTTACTAATTGGCCATTCTCAACTGGATAGGTGACCATGATATCTTTGGTAGCCCCATCTGCTACCATGTCTTCTTAGTCAAGACATTGACCTCTGATCCTAGGTCAAGAATGATTTCATCCATTTCGTAATCTCCTATTTGTGCATTGAGTCTCATTACTCTGCCTGTTCTCTTATGTTTCTTGATATGATGAACTGTGACATCAGTAGTGTCTTCTCCATTGCACAGTTCGTATTTATCTATAACCTTCTGCAGTTCTGTTATAGCATCCAGGTTCTTTAACAATTTCATGTAGCTTCTAAGGAATCGCGCAATAGAGGTGCATGTCTCTGTTGCAGCACTTGTGTTGTCATAAGAAGCCGGTATGTCTTCCACATACAGAATTTGACTGTGCAGCGGGATCCTCGGCGACCTTGGCGCCGATTCTATAAGGATATCCTACACTTTCGTAAATTCTCCTTTGTTCTTCACCAGGTCTAAAGCAGGTGTTTTCTCAGCAGCTTTTCTTATCCATTTTGTCTCAAGGGGTGTTTGCTTAGTTCCAAAATCTCCAGAAGTCAAAGCTTTTGTTCCTTGATCACACCTTGTTGTAGCACTACTGCGCATTACTACATTGATGCTTGGATCTTTAGGTCTCCTCTCTGCTGCAATCCACTGAATGTTTGGAGTTGGAGGGTCTATCCTTCTGCGTTTCTTCATCTCGACCTCTAGTACGGGGCAATATTCAATAACATGCTCAAAAGATATACAGTAATTGCACGTAGTGCATGGGTTGGTACAATCCCTAGAAACATGACCCAGTTGGCCACAATTATAACAAATTACCTGACCATGGCCTCTTCCTCTTCCGCGGTATCCACCACCACGGCCTCTATACCCCCCTAGTCATACTGCATATTCTCTTGCTTCAGCTAGTTGTCTTCTTAGACATGGTATATTCCATCACCTCGCATTGCTTCCATATCATGCTTTCTTTCATTCATCAGCTCATATGCACGACAGTTGGATTCATCATGTCCAACTAATTTACAGAAATTACAATACAAGCTCTTAGGTGTTTTTACATATTTATATATGAGATAACAGTCTTCTGGTCGGTGTCCTTTGCTTCTGCAGATTTCACACCATGGTGCCTGATTCTGATTAATTGGGTTGGGTGCACCGCTATTAAGATAGTCTTGAAATAAAGGGTAATGTTCTCTGGTGTGGCCTTCTCCTTTATAACTTGTACACGAGACGTCGTGCCTTGGTTCATATCTTTGTTCCTTTCCATTCTTCATGTTTTGCAGTTCTAGTGTCAACGTGGTCAACTAGTTCTGGATCTATGACATCCCAGAATTAGGCTCGTCGATCGGTGAAGGATCTAGCTTCATTGCAATCTCTAAGGCCTCTGCCTATGATGCAACCTTCTGCTACATCAATGGTTGTTTGATGTGGGGTAGCAGCGCAGCAATGAAGCATTCTTTATGCTGTTGCGGAGCTATCACAAATGTTACTTGGTCTAGGAGTGTTTTAAACTTCTAGTCAAATTCCCAGACCGTTTCGTTAGGTTTCTGCTTAATCTCTTTCAACTTTGTGATAAATTAGGATTCGGATTTTGGTTTCTTAAACTCTGCTACCATCGCAGCCTTTATTTCTGCTAAGGTTCTTGGCTGTGCTTGAGAATATTTCATACACCAATGAAGGGCTCTATCCTTGAAATTAGTGACAAGCTGCGCTCTCTTCACAACATCATCCTGAATTTTCTTTACACTCCATACGGCTTCACATAGAAACCAATGTTGATCAAGGTATTCCAAACCCGTTCCTTTTAATATCGATAGTTTTATGTCGTTATCTGCCATTCTCCTTCCTGGTGGTGTATTGGTGTTCTGATTCTGGGGTGGGTTCTGAGCGAAAAACGTAAAGGGGGTATTTGGATAGTGCTAGGGATACCACTTTATGGACTATTATGAGATTGAGTGTTTTGGACATATGTAACTTCGGAATGTATTTCATCTGTGTATTTTATATATATTTATTGTACCCTTATAAGAGATGTGTCATTCCTCTATAAGGAAGTGTCATCATGTGGATTGACAAGTGTCGCAAGTGTGTGTACTTGACTATGGGTTATTAGACCACCATGTGGGGTCGGCCCTGAATTATATATATTATAATGTGGATGTACCTAGCTAGACAAGTCATCCCCATAAGGTCACTTGGCAGAAAGGTTAGTATAAATAGAGATTAGAGATCTCTATTTTACTCACTGAGAAAAGTAACTCACTCTCACTTTAAAAGGGGTGCACTAGTGAGTAGGAGGATCATCTGCTATTAGGAGACTATCTCAGTGTTATTTGGTTGTACTTTGGTTGAGCCATTGCTCTCTCTATCTCTGAGGAAGTTGTGGGGTTTTTCACCTTAGGGTTTTCCCCATGGAAACTCTGTGTCTCTTGTCTTTATGCTTTTGATTCTTGTGATGCTTGTCATATTGTGATTGTCATGCATTGATATACTGTAGATGTTATTCTCTCAGCAAAGGTCCTAGAGTATTGTGAATTAATGCTCAAAATTTAACATGGTATCAGAGCTAACCTGAGAAGAAGACATTTTGCAGTAACGGAAGCTTGAGTTCCTTGTTTATTGGGTTTCTCTCCACAGATTTTTGAAAATCAGTATAGTAGATTGACTCTACTCATCAAGGCGCATCTATCTGTCCAATCAGAACTCAGTTCCGAGCATTTTCAGATTTGGCCCTAAAAATTAGGGTTTCCACAAAAATAGAAATTTCTGGAATCTGAAGACACAGCTGGAAGCTCCTTGCAAAAATCGAAGTTTAGAGCTTTGGATCGAGATTTTTGGCTAGGTAGATCTCCAGGAAACTCAAACCCTAATTCAGGGCTCTCCCTAGTGAACTCGAGAGGACAAAAAGGCAATTCTGAAGGGCAAGACTTTACTGGTCTCAAATTCTGAATGCACCAGGCTGATCAGCTCACCAAGCCGCATCTTTCTATCCTTTTAGAAATTTGAAATTCACATTTTGAATTTTTAGGGTTTCTCTGACAAACCCTAATCCGGGACCAGATCCAGTTTTCAGTACTTCAAGTGGTAAGATCTAAATCTTTTCTATTTCCATTTGAAGTACTCTTTACGATGTCTCTCCACACCAAGCTTGAGGATAAGCTTGAAGGGGCTGATAACTTCCGAGCCTAGAAGTATAGAATTGGGTTAATCCTGGAAGAGAATGAGTTGGACTCATATGTGAAAGAAGACATCCCTATCCCAGAGGATGAAGAGGCCAAGGTATTGCATAAGAAGAACTTGGTCAAGGAAAAGAGAATCATTGTTGATTCTATCAAAGACCATCTCATACCCCATGTGTCTTCTCTTAAGACACCCAAGGAGATGTTTGACTCTTTGACCAAGCTATTTGAAGGGAAGAACATAAATCGGAAAATGACCCTGCGGAACCAATTGAAAGGAGTAAAATTTCAGAATGGAGAAACCATTCAATCTTATTTTTCAAGGGTCTCACAGATCAAGGAATAGCTAGAAGCATTGGATGAAATGGTGGAGAATGGTGAAGTGGTGATGACCACTCTAAATAGCCTACCCAGGTCATGGGATTCCTTTATCCAAGGAATTTGTGCAAGGAAGAAGTTGATCTCCTTCAGTAGACTACGGGAAGAATGCTCACAAGAAGAAACAAGGCTTGTGGCACGAGAAGAAAAGATGGGGAATGAAGATCAAGCTCTCACAGCTCACACCAAGAAAGGGAAGTCCAAGAGAGAGCCATCTCACTCCAAGAAATATTCACATCACTTCAAAGAAAGAAGAATATGCTTCACTTGTAATGAGAAAGGACATATTGCCATAAATTGTCCCAAGAACAAGAAGGACAACAACATCTCCAACAAGAAGAAGAAGAGTAGCAAAAGAAGGTTCCATGCTCATGCTACTGAAGATGATGAACCCCCAAAGAAGAAGGCTAGGGAAAAAGTGATAGTAATGATGACTCATCAAGTGAAGAAGAGTATGTTCTGATCTCTGCTCTCACAGGTACCATCTCCCATGGTTGTAATGATTGGTTGATTGATAGTGGGGCTTCCAAACACATGACTGGGTTTAAGGAATCTTTTGTGAACCTATCTGAACATGAATCACCCCATAAGGTGAAACTTGGGGATGATTATCAATACCCAATCAAAGGAAGTGGTGAAGCCTCCTACAACCTAGATTCTGGAAAATCTTTGAAGATGAAAGAAGTCCTTTATGTACCTGGGCTCAAAAAGAACTTACTCTCCATCTCTGCATTGGATGCAAAAGGTATGAGGGTTGCATTTGTGGATGGACAAGTCCTAATGTGGCCAAAGGGAAAGAACATAGATGATGCAGTAGTGATTGGAGAGCAAGAGGGAGGTTTGTATAAATTGAAGGGACAACCTGAACATGCCATGGTACATGAATCCATGGAGCCAAGTGAACTTTGGCATAAAAGACTTGATCATATGCACTATAGAGCACTTCCAATTGCAAGCAAGGCAGTAGAGGGTCTTCCTGAAATCAAGACCAAACATGAAGGTGTTTGCAAAGGATGTGCAAAAGGTAAGAACATTAAGAAGGCTTTCCCAAGCAGTGAAAGCAAGGCAAAAGACATCCTGGAAATCATCCACTCAGATGTATGTGGCCCTATGTCATCCAGTTCCCTAAGTGGGTATGTTTACTATGTATCATTTATTGATGACTTCTCCAGGAAGACTTCGGTATACTTCTTGAAGAGCAAAGATGAGGTGCTTGATAAATTCAAGGAATTCAAAACCTTGATGGAGAATCAAACTAACAAGAAGATCAAAACATTCAGATCCGACAATGGTGGAGAATTTACCTGAAGTGACTTCAAGAAGCTTTGTAGTGATTCAGGGATTAAGAGGGAGTTGACTGCTCCTTATAATCCTCAATAGAATGTAGTTGCAGAAAGAAAGAACAGAACTATCATGGAAGCAGCAAGGGCAATGCTGCATGACCAGGTTCTACCTATGCATCTATGGGCAGAAGCAGCTAGAACAACTATGTATGTGCAGAACAGAACACCCCACAAGATATTGGACAACAAGACTCCAGAAGAGGTCTTTTCTGGTAAGAAACCTGAAGTCGGTCATCTCAGAATATTTGGTTTTCCAGTATATACTCATGTCCCAAAGGAAAAGAGGACTAAACTAGATCCTTCAGGAAAGAAGGGTATCTTTGTGGGTTACAATGAAAGCTCAAAGGCTTACAGAATATACTTTCTAGGGTTCAAGAAGATTGATGTCAGCAGGGATGTAACATTTGATGAAAAATCAGCATTCATCAAATCAAGGAAGGCACCTATCGAAGTTTATGAAGAACCTAAGGAAACTAGATTTCAAGACACTACCATGACTAAAGCAGTTCCAGAAGTTATTCGTGAGGTTGAAGATCCACAAGAACCTATAGATCCACCCCATGAGGATAACTCTCACAAAAGGAAACCTGCATGGGATAGAGAGCTCATTCAAGATGCAAAAATATTTGGCATTCCAGAAGAAGAACACAGAGCAAAGAAGAGAACCAGATCACATACAAGCTATGTTGCTTTACTCTGTGACATTATGAACCAAGAGCCTTCCAGTTATGAAGAAGCAACGGAAAAGAAAGAATGGAAGGATGCCATGGTTGAGGAATACCAATCAATAATGAAGAATGATGTTTGGGATGTTGTCCCAAGACCTAAAGAGAAGTCTGTTGTGACTTCCAAATGGATCTTCAAAATCAAGCAAGCTGCAGATGGCAGTGTAGAGAAATACAAGGCAAGATTCGTAGCTCGTGGCTTCTCTCAGAAAGAGGGAATAGATTATGAAGAAACTTTTGCACCTGTAGCCAGGTATACTTCCATCAGAACAGTACTTGCCCTGGTTGCAGCAATGAAATGGAAAATACACCAAATGGATGTCAAGACTGCTTTCTTGAATGGTGTAGTTGAAGAGGAAGTATATGTGGAACAACCACTTGGTTTTGAAATACATGACAGGGAGACATATGTGTGCATATTGAAAAAAGCCTTGTATGGCTTGAAGCAAGCTCCCAGAACCTGGTATGGTAGGATGGATAGTTTCCTATCTAGTTTGGGCTTTACCAAGAGTAAAGCGGATTCCAACCTTTACTATAAGGTTGAGGAAGGGAATCCTGTGATTCTACTTCTGTATGTGGATGACTTATTTGTAACAGGAGATGACAGACTGATTGCAGATACTAAGAGGAAGCTTGCTGCTGAATTCGATATGAAAGATTTGGGAATGATGCATTATTTCCTAGGTATGGAGGTGTGGCAGAGTGTAGGTGGGATCTTCCTTGGTCAAGGGAAGTACATAGTAGATATCCTGAAGAGATTTGGGATGATGGATTGCAAGGCCATGGCCACACCTATGGCATCGAATCTGAAGCTTCTATGCGATGCTTCATCTGAGTCGGTTGATGTCTCCATGTATCGTCAGATGATTGGGTCCTTGATGTACTTGACAAACACGAGACCAGACATTTTCTTTGCTGTGAACACATTGAGCCAGTTCCTGACGGATCCGAGGAGTGTTCACCTGATTACTGTAAAGCATGTTCTGAGGTACCTGAAGGGTACAGTGCATTATGGACTCGGGTATGAAGCGAATCAAAAGTTTAACCTACAGGGTTATGTTGATTCAGATTGGGCTGGCAGTGCTGCAGATAGGAAGAGCACATCTGGGTGCTACTTCAGTATGGGATCAGTTATGATCTCTTGGTTTAGCAGGAAGCAGTCCTGCGTAGCACTGAGTACAGCTGAGGTAGAGTATGTTGCATCCTATTCAACTAGTTGTGAGGCAGTATGGCTACAGAAGCTACTGTCTAAGTTATTTGATCTCCCGTTGGATGCTACTAGTATCTTCTGTGATAACCAGAGTTGTGTGAAGTTGTCCGAGAACCCAGTGTTTCATGATAGGTCGAAACACATAGAGATCAAATATCACTATATCAGGGATATGGTGGAGAGAGGATCCATGAAGCTCCTGTATGTTGCGACGGACGAGCAGATTGCAGATGTGCTGAGGAAGCCACTAGCCAGAGTGAAGTTCGAGTACTTCAGAGAGAGGCTTGGCGTTCTTCAGATCGAGGACACTTCGAGGAAGAAGTGATGGACACATTTGCTGAAGCCATTCCAAGCATGTTGGAAGGAGGATCCTTCACATGGCTATGGATATAAGTGCTGGATGATGAGCATCAGGATGATGTTCTGGTTTCTGCTGTATATGATCAGTTGGATCATTTTTGTATATGTATGTATGCATCATGTTGGATGCTGGATATGATCAGTTGGATCATTTTTATGTATGTATGTATGAATCATGTTGGATGCTGGATATGATCGATTGGATCATTTGTATGTATTGTGTATATGCATCATGTTGGATGCTTGGACCATGTATCTGTATATGTATCAGGTGGATACATTGTATGATCAGGTAGATCATGAATATTGATATGTATCAGGTATGATCAGGTAGATCATGTATGTTGATGGATACATTGTGTGGATCATGTATCTATGTATCAGGTGGATACACTATGTATGATGATATGTATCAGGTAGATACTTGGTGTGCATCAGATGGATGCATTGTATGATCAGGATGATCGTGGATGACGAGCTTCTCCACATGACATGCAGCAGGATGTTGCAGTGATGATGATTAGGATGATCATGTGTACATCAGGATGATGTATGATGAGTATGAGATGATACTTTGTGGCTGTGGATCAGGTTGTGCAGGTAAGCATGTAATTTGTGCCCTGGGAGATTTGAAGATGGTCTTTCAAGGTTTTTCCTATGGCATGTAATTTGGTGCCCTGGGACATCTGGAAAATTCTCTTTTGAGGTTTTGCTTGGGAGGACATATAATTTGTGCCCTGGGAGATCTGCAGATAGTCTTTCGAGGTTTTTCCTATGGCATGTAATTCGGTGCCCTAGGATATCTGGTAGATGCTCTTGCAAGGTTTTCTCCTATGGCATGTAATTTGCTCCTGGGAGATCTGGACAGGATGAAAAAGGCCTCAGATGCTTCTGCCAGGTTTTTCCATGACCACATGTAATTTTCTCCTGGGAGATCTGGACAGGATGAAAAAGGCCTCAGATGCTTCTACCAGGTTTTGTGGTGGACCACATGTAATGTGCTCCTGGGAGATCCGACAGGTAGAGCTATGTGCTCATAACAGTCTAGGATGCTTTAGCCAGGTTTTGTGGTGAGATCACATGTAATGTGCTCCTGAGAGATTCGATAGGTAGAGCCGTGTGCTCGTAACAGCCTGGGATGCTTCAGCCAGGTTTTGTGATGGGTCACATGTAATGTGCTCCTGGGAGATCCTACAGGTAGAGCTGTTTGCTCGTAATAGCCTGGGATGCTGTAGCCAGGTTTTGTGACGCACGTAATAAGTCCTGAGAATTCCACAGTATGGCCAGTGATGATGAAGACCTGCAGGTGGTGGGCCTACATCCAGTATGAAAAAGGACTGGCTCTGTAGAACTTCCTATGAGGAGTAGAGTCAGATATTGGTTGAGATAGCAGCAGTAGTGACGATGATGATGATGATGCATCGATGACGATGATCCCGAGAAGAAGACTTGTCTAGTAGATCTGTGTCGAGAAATACCTTCCTAGTTAAGAGGGAGTGTTGATGTATATGTAACTTCGGAATGTATTTGATCTGTGTATTTTATATATATTTATTGTACCCTTATAAGAGATGTGTCATTCCTCTATAAGGAAGTGTCATCATGTGGATTGACAAGTGTCGCAAGTGTGTGTACTTGCCTATGGGTTATTAGACCACCATGTGGGGTCAGCCCTGAATTATATATATTATAATGTGGATGTACCTAGCTAGACAAGTCGGCCCCATAAGGTCACTGGGCAAAAACGTTAGTATAAATAGAGATCGAAGATCTCTATTTTAATCACTCGGAAAAGTAACTCACTCTCACTTGAAAAGGGGCGCACTAGTGAGTAGGAGGATCATCTGCTATTAGGAGACTATCTCAGTGTTATTTGTTTGTACTTTGGTTGAGCCATTGCTCTCTCTATCTCTGAGGAAGTTGTGGGGTTTTTCACCTTAGGGTTTTCCCCACGGAAACTCTGTGTCTCTTGTCTTTATGCTTTTGATTCTTGTGATGCTTGTCATATTGTGATTGTCATGCATTGATATACTATAGATGTTATCTCTCAGCAAAGGTCCTAGAGTATTGTGAATTAATGCCCAAAATTTAACACTAGGGATACCACTTTATGGACTATTATGAGATTGAGTGTTCTGGACTGGACTATTCTGAGTCGTATTTACCTGCGCACCCGTGCCTCTGGTGCTTCCAGTATTAATATTTTGTGGGGTGGGCTGTGCGACATTCACAATGGGTGGGTTCTAAGATAGGGGTGACACGGTATCTGCAATCGATAGGTTCTGTGGTGTAATAGGATGGATGGTGGCTGATGATGGTGTAGTCTGATTATTAAGGTCACACAGGAGTTCGGTATTCACGCGGATTCCAGGTCCTCTCGGATTCTTTTCTTTATTAAACTTATATCTCTTTCCACTTCTCAGGTTATGCATCTCTTCGTCAGAATCACTATATATGCTATTGACCATGACAGATGCAAAAATACTACTACATTCTTAAAACGCCTTTTTCAGCTAAAAGCATTTTAATGTATAGACTGAGGTTGTTCATGAACTTACCTCTAAATCCTTTGAAAAAGTATGCTTCGACTTGACTATAGGACTTCAGCGTGTCTACAGTGAATTCCGTTACAAATCCTTCAAGTATGCTATCAACCCAGAAGTCGATTGCTCGCGTCAGTGGGTTGTCTATTGCTTTGAGTTGTGCTGTGAGCTCTAGAGTCCACTCTGTAGGTACTCCTCCTTGAAAATAGGTTTTCTTTTCTGTGAGTCGCGAGATCCACTCATGCAACTTGTTTCCAAACGAAGCCTAGAAAATCTTGTGAATCTCTCTCCACAAGTATCTATTCAACCACTGTACGTCGGTGAGACGCAGATGTCTGTTCTCTTTCTTTGCAAAATCTCTTTCAATCTTGTCACACCAATCCCATATCTCTTTCTTTTCAAGATGCCAATTGTCTGAACCCAACGGGAACTGGTATTCTTCTTCACACATTACTTTCCGACCAGACTATTGCATCACTGGCCTTAGCCAGGAAATGGAACCAAGTTATTTGGATGAGAAGGATCGGCAGACAGGGCGAAGATCATACGCACGAACTGGTAATGAATATGGCATTTAGTGCCTCGGCAACTGCAGAAGCACACATTGCAGACCAACAACGGCTATAAATAGACCTCACTCGGCCACTTAACCATTTTTCACGAATCATTCGAACTATTTGAGATTCGAGTGACTAGAGCATTGTATGAGTGAACCTGTTGAGTTGGCAGAGATCTTCTAGTTATTTGAGCAAGCAGGGATTCCAGTAGCAATGATGGTGACGAAGGCAGGTGCATCTAGAAGTTCAAAACGGCAGGCTACAGGAAGCAGCAAGGGCAAAGAGACAGCTTCAGAGCAGGGGGTCCAAAAAACCATTGCAGCAGTCGGCTTCGGCTCAGAACTTACCCATTTATCCAGTGCTTGAATACATCCCTCCATGGAAGCTCGATGCCCCACTAGTCCACATCGAAAAGAATTTCAAGTATGAAATATCGATGCCCACTATCTCTACCAGGGTGAAAATTGAGGAAAATATGATGGGTAGCATACCAGGTTGCAAGCTAGACAACCTGGACTTACTTGAAAATACACTGGTAACACCGAAGACTTACCCAGAGTTTAGACCAGATGCACATATCAACTGCGTGAAGGACACACAGACCACCGCCGACAGGATGGAACTCCAAGAATGGTTAAGGCCCATCCGGCCATCAAGCCTGTTAAATTTACTGCAAATGTCGCACTTTACTAAGAGCCCTGAGTTTTCCATGGTAGTGCACACATTACTCACTTGCATACATGAAGGTTTCTTATGGCTAGATACTCGCATTGATATCAGCATTGATATGATCCATCACATTACAGGCTTGAACAAAAGAGGTGAGGACCCTGCTGACCTCCTCATAAAGGGGGCGCAGGATAGAAATCTGAGCGTCGAAGTTGCTAAAGAATTTGGTGTAGTACGGAAGGGACGTGGGTTCCCAACAGTCGACATTAATGACTGCGCAACAAATTTTATGACCCAGTTGCTTCCAGGAAAGCTTTTGCGCAAGTGTAGACCACCTGAGGTACTGGCGGTCGCAATCAAGGCAGCATCTAACATATTCCACGGCAATCATTATAATTGGTGCCAGTTCCTACTGAATGAGATTCTGGCAGATATTCAAGAAATGTAGGATAATGGAACACCATTCCATTTCAGCTGGCTACTAGTGCTCATAGCCTTTATAGGCTGGAAAGAGCTAGACGCGTATCAAGGAGCTCCAACCTTGACAGGACAGGGACACAAAACACATTTTACCAACTTATGGGTGAGCTCAAAGGTGTCAAAGAAACGACATACCGCCAAAGTATTTTATGTATATTATCACCAGTTGCGCGAGGCAATGATGGCAACGCTGCGCATTTCTCAACCACTGACTGACAAGTATAAATGCGTCATGAGGTTTAGTGTGGGAAGGCACCAGTCGCACATTCAACCAAGGGCTGATGCATAGGAAGGATTATGGTATCCAAAGTTTTACCGACTCGATGAGGACACCATCGAGGCCATGATGGAAAGATGGGATGCCGACTGGAAATTTCCCTCTTTGCGAGATGATGCATCTAATTATGAACAGAACATCCCACCCGTCTTGACGGCCAAGATCGACATAAAAAGCTCCGATGAAGAAGATACTGAACGGGATAGTGAATACATAGCAGCAAAGAAGGAATAGAAGGGTGGGATACCTACAGGAACGCCCATTGAGGAAGAAAAGGATGACACGTAGAGTCAACATATAGCGATGTCAGCAGGAAAAAGAAAGGCCACTGAAGGCCCCTCGCAATCACAAAGCCAATGCACAAAGAGGAAGGATGAAAAACCCAAGCTTGGGCCACAACTACATATAGATGATTGTGAGATCATCGCAACAAAAGTGTAGGAAGTATGGGAAGAGACTCGCGCTGAAAAAGAAGCCAAGCAAGAACAATTGCAGTTGACCATAATCCAAGCTATGGAAGAGGTCAAGACAATGGTATCCCATATGGGGTTGGCACAACTAGGTTCAGGTTCTGACGAGAAGTCAAGGGAACCAAGGTGAAAAGAAGACCACTGGTCACTAGAAGTAAGTATCTGCGCATCTTGAACCTAGAACCGGGCTACCTCATTTATCCAAATGAAGCGGTTAAGGAGGTAGTAAAGACTGGTCGCCTTGACCTGAATATTGGGGTTCTAACCTAGAAGACCTGAATGAGTTGCACATTAGGGTTGCAGAAGAAATTCCTAAGAGAGGCATAGCCTCATACGATCAGTGTGCACAGTTAACTGAAGATATCAATCAATTAAGGCAGGAATCAGATAACAACAAGCGAGAGTTGAGCGCAACCAGGCAAAAAGGCCAGAAGCTAAAGGAGACCATTTTAGCGGTGTGCACAAAAATAGAAGAATGCTAAGAAGAGGATGATATGGAAGACACAATAAATAAAATTGGGGCCAAGGTAGAGTCCCTCACCTTCGAGAGAATACAAATGGAGGCATCTTACAAAGGAAAGATCGTAGAGTTGGAAGCTTTGCACCTTGTCAATCCACCGGATCAGTGCCCAGCTCCAGCTAAGGACGTCAAAGCAACCATGGATGTCATTTCAACGGAAGTGACGAAATTCCAAGACTTACTTGAACAGATAACTACAGTAGTCACTGGGTTGAATGAGGATCCTGCACTCCAGCAGGTAAAAGCAGAACTACAACAAAAATAGCAGCAGGTAGATGCTGCAAGCACGGAGCTGAGGAATGCGTCGGCAAGGGAGAAAGTGCAGAAATTTAATGAGGTCAAGGACCTACAGAAAGAGCTGGTGACACTAAGGGAGAAAGAGGCTGCTACATTGAACAAGATGCAACCCATTGAACAAGAAGGCCTCGAATTGATGCAGCAATTCGATGCAAAGTTCAGAGAACTTCAAGCAGCAGAAGGAACCATGAAAGAACAAGTGGCTAGGGAGAAGGTCTCACAGGAAAATCTGGAGACACTTCAAGGTTTCGAACAAAAAGCCAAGGAGATAGTTGTAGAGCTAGCAGGACCTTTGCAAAGCTTTACATCAAAGCTTAGTATGGTGGAGGTTGTGGCACCAGAGTCCGCAGGTAGAAGTGGCTCGGGACGAGCCACGAGTGAGTGTTAGGGGCCTATTGGGCGGGGCCCAAGTTGGAATATTTTGCACAAATACTAAAAAATTTTCATTGCACGTGGCGACAGGATACAGGAAGTTTTGAGGAATTGCGCATGTCGTGCAATGAAAATGGCCAAGGCACGGTCGCAGAGTAGGACGATGCGCATCATAGCTCATGAGCTATTTTTGGTTCATAACATGGGTAAAGGTTAGACAAGGATATGACCTATTTTGGGTAAGGAACAGGTCGAAGGCAGAGGAAAGTGACCTATTCGAACGAGTGGCGGCAAGCAGCTGAGAAGCTAGGCCACTACGCCCATGGCGATAGGAAAGCAGGAGGAGTGGAAAGGGACAGGCCATGATGCAGTTGTAACCGTTTTGAGGACTGCGACTGCTAGAAGAGCATGTGAGCCACGTGTGGCCCAGCCGGAGCAAGAGGAGCAGGATGTCGATGGAAACAGCTAGGGTGGTAGTTAGCCACGCCAATTTTGGAAACCTTAGGGTTTCGACCTAATGATTGTAAAGACATGACCCTAGGGCATGATCTATAAATAAGGGCACATTGTATGGGAAAGGGTCAGAGAAATCTCTCATAGAACTAGCTATTGTTGAGTTGTGAAGATATTGTAAAGGCTTTGCAACTGAGTGCACAGACTAAGCATGGTTTTACCCTTCCCATAAAGAGAAATATTAACAACCGTTCTTGTGGACGTAGCCTCCATCCGGGGGGTGAATGACGTTAAATTCTGTGTTATGTGATTATTGTGTGTTTATGATTGTTCATTTGCTTGGTATGAATGTTTAATACTGCAGTTTTTTGTTATGTGATTGCTTTTATATGTATTCACTGTAGAGAATGGGAATAATATGTTAAGTAATACATGCATGGAGGAATGTTAAGTATTCAACACTTATGAGTCTGGGGATGTATGAATCTGCCAATTAGTCACATAGTTGAACATTGAATTTAAGCGCAGTGTTGGAGCGCGCAGTAATGTATGTTTATTCAATCACCTGCAACTTAATGATAAGAACTTGAATGAGTTGAAGGGATAAACAATGGTAAGTAGGATTGGTTAGAATTAATCGTCTTGGAAGAGACACACGGTCTAGTTGACGAGCTGAACCATTGAGATTCGCTGTGAAGTAATCTGTTGATAGCTTATTGTCGTGACGCAAGAAGTATCCCGTACCGCACAGTCATTGGAGGCACTAGTGCGCAAGCAACTCTGCTTGCCGAAGTATCCAACGTGGAACAGGGGTTTTGCGTAGTTGCCTATCCATAGTAGTCTGCAAGGCATTGCACTACTTATTAGTCGTTCCACCCTCGCATCACTCGGTTGTGGAAACTTGATTCCGTAACCACCCCCTCAGCTTTGCCTCGGGTGAGACCTCAAGCTGGGCGTAGTCTATTGCTGAAAGGGACGGGGAATAGGGGTTTTGTTGGTTCCTTGAACCGCAAAGTACCTGGGTCTTTGTTGAAAACCTTCGGAAGGTTATATAGAGCCAACAAATACAAGGGTGCACAAGATGCAGAGGGTAATAGAAAAACCACATGAAGGATGGGTTAAACACATGAAAATGGTAGGTTAATTGGGTAGGTATATGGAGGAGTAACCAAGTACGCAAGAGATAATACTGAGGTCTACAAAAAAAGTAGCAAGATAAGAGGATATTGAAGGAGAACATAAAGTAGACTAGGGAATCAAGGAGAACATAAAGTAGACTAGGGAATACAAGTGCCACAATTTGTCTATTATGCCTCTTCCTCTTCATTGGGAGTTACTCTTCCACTCCAAGTCGAGTCGCCTTGATTCTTTCCATGAATATTGCATCTTCATCTACCCCAAGTACGTTACCCTCCACCTCAAACTCGAATTTGTGTGAGAGTGATGCCAAGTGTAGTGGGGAATCTTGACACATGTGGGTCCCACAACCTCCTATGCACCCTCATGATCCAATTCCACCTTATTTTCCTTTTTATTATTGTTTATTTGGCCCATTTAATGTGAGTTTGTAAGTCTGAGGTAATTTTGGGTCTTGTTGCTCCTTATTTCAAATTTTAATGCTTCCATCCCAACCTAGGGAACTAATAGGTTAGTGGAATTTTTCCTCCATGATAATTTATTTGGATGAGGAAAATACAAGGGTGTGCAAGATGCAAAGGGTAATAGAAAAACCACATGGAGGATGGGTTAAACACATGAAAATGATAGGTTAATTGGGTAGGTATATGGAGGAATACCCAAGTACGCAAGAGATAATACTAAGGTCTACAAAAAAAGTAGCAGGATGAGAGGAGATTGAAGGAGAACATAAAGTAGACTAGGGAATCAAGGAGTTAAAATGCTAGGGTTTCGATACTGTTAAAGGCCTGGATAACTACACAGTGCTTGAATTAATTCATTAACAAGATTCAAATACATAAATACATGAATTGTAAACTTTGGTTTCATCTCCCAAAAGGTACATTAATATCATATGACTCTTGATATTACCTATGACTCTTCAACTTGCTTATGACTCTTCAATTTACAATTCAATCGTAATCCCATAGGATTAGGTATCCAACAATATGTAAGCTTGTTCTCTTAGATTTTGACATTAAAATTTGATGTAGGAGCATCCCTGGTTCAGAAGGCCATATTGCACATAGATTTGTTCAGTAGTTTAGATATGCTCCATAATTTTTTTTTATAGATTGTTGCTACATAATGCATGATGATAAAACATTAAAGACTGGTGTACATGCTTGACGAGGAAGAAGGTGAATCTTGAAGAAGGTGAAATTAGTTCCAGTATATGATGCATAATGCTTGACAAGGAAGGTTTCACATAAGGCACAAACTTGTGGAATGGATTTACAAGAAAAGAAAGAAACATTAAAGAGGAGGATGTCCAATTTGCACATGTTTTTCACCTACATTTTGAGCAAGATTCTCAAATTTCCAACAAGAGGAGTTTGATGCAAGACCATCCCTGGTATAAAAGGTTAGCCTGCACATAGATTTGTTCAATATATTAGATATGATCCATAATGTTTTTTATAGATTGTTGCTACATATATACAATGTGTGATGCTACAGATCTACAATGTTGCTACAAAACATTGTTTTCAAATTGAAAAAGACAACCCTCCATACAACAATTATTTGATGAAGAGTGTTGTACCTCAAATTGGCACTTTTTACCTGACCTACTTCATCACCATGAGAATTAAAGGTTGTGATGCCCCGCCCAACATATTTTCCACATCCAAATAAATTATCATGGAGGAAAAATTCCACTAACCTATTAGTTGCCTAGGTTGGGATGGAAGCATTAAAATTTGAAATAAGGAGATACAAGACCCAAAATGACCTTAGACTTACAAATTCACATTAAATGGGCCAAATAAACAATAATAAAAAGGAAAATAAGGTGGAATTGGATCATGAGGGTGCATAGGAGGTTGTGGGACCCACATGTGTCAAGATTCCCCACTACAGTTGGCATCACTCTCACACAAATTCGAGTTTGAAGTGGAGGGTAACGTACTTGGGGTAGATGAATATGCAATATTCATGGAAAGAATAAAGGAGACTCAACTTGGAGTGGAAGAGTAACTGCCAATGAAGAGGAAGAGGCATAATAGACAAATTGTGACACTTGTAACAAGATTCCATGGCATCTATGACAACAATAATGAAGGAATCTATGGAAAATATGACAAATTTAGACCTGATATAATACCTATGACAAATATGACATATCAGGGATAAAAATAGCCATCAAGAGGGAACATAGAGGGATTTATGGTCAACCAATATTCCCAATTCGAATTGGGGAAAGAGGAGTGCAATAATGAGGAGGACAAGTGTCTCATGAAGGAAGCAATCAGTAACTCAAGTTGGGTGAGTATTTTGGAGGGAAATTTGAGATCATGAAGGGAAGGATTACACATGAAGTTAATAAAAGGGGAGGATGAGTAAGGATATCATCTTTTGGATCATTTTTGTTTTGCACTCTTTGGGAGCTTAGCTTGTCCATGCACAGTGGGTGTTTACCTTCCCTTCCATTGAACTAATTTCAAAGGTGAAAGATACATGTCCAAGATAGTTGATGGGGAGGCCATTCAGACCTCTCATCAAAACTTAAATCAAGTTTTTTTTTCAGGTTCAATTCCCTCTACAGTTTGAGTTCATCTTATATTTCTTCTTCTACTATCTCTTCTCTCATTCTCTTGTCCATGCTTATGTTCTAGTCTTGATGGCACACTAATGGATGCATAAAAATTCATGAGGGTGTCTTTGTGAACCCATTGATGTAAGACATGATTTATGGAACTTTTTTGAGCTGAATATCCAAGCCATATCTTGAAACCTCATGTGTATCATGTATAAATTCCAAACAAACCTCTCATTTGAGCTAGTTTTCCTCTATATTTTCTTGTGAACCTTTGGAGCAATTATACATCATTTTTTCATCAGAACTCATTTGTGTTTTTGCAGCTACTTAATAATCCTCTACTTTAATGTATATGACCAAGTTATTTTATGCATGGCCCTTGGGAATTTGAACAAATTTTATGTAACAATTTCCATGTCTATTGTTTACATTTTCCAGGCAATGTTTATGTCTTACAACTTTATGTTTTATGCGTGGAATAGAAAGTTATAGATCATGATCAATGCTTATTTTTGGTTACAAATGAAGCCATTTATCCAATCCAAGACTCTATTAAAAAATTAGGAAGGTTCATACAACATTTGGAAAGCCAAAAGTCAGTGACTAGTGAGGGGGTTTCAACATCGAAACTGCTAGTATTTTTCCCTTTCATTCCTCCCTGATTAATGCAAGTCACAACTGTCCTTAGGAAGTGTCTGAGTGTCCAATAGATGCATTAGTATTTCCTAAGACCCCTCAATCCCTTCCAGACATAATTCAATATCATTTGGGGGCATTTAGAACAGCTTGGGTTTCACTAGTCCAATGTTCGAAATTGGCCAAAATTGAACAAACTTTCATGGTAGGGATGTTACAACCCTATCAAAATATCTAAGTGATATCTTCTTTCCTCTATGTGGTTACCTTTGTATTGCCTCTACATTTTATTTCATGGTGAAACCTTTATCTGCCTTGCATAGCTATATGTGGTGAATGTGAAATCTCAAGCACAACAGATCTATGGAACAAACGCAACTGTTACTAGAGATGCATGCAATAAAATGTATGGAAACACTGTGCAGAAGGTTTGCAGCAGTAGAGTAATCTCATATACTCAGAAGATAGATTACAATGTGTAACAATGGATACAATAATCAAATCAATTCGAATTCCAAAGGTGGTCATTCGAATTGGTGCATGAGAGTGGCTTACTAGGCAGTTAACACCACTCGACACATCAGTTAGCCACTTAACTAATTAATAATTGACTCTAACAGACTCTGAACTAACTAACTGAGTCTAACTTAATGTATAACTCAAGTGAATTCCCAAAAATAGGGGAGGGCACCATATGTCTACATTTTATCTGAGTGTTAGGTGAGAATCACAACAAACTAAGTCAAACAGTGTAGTAAGACTCCCTAGGTTCACCAGTTGGCTGAATAATGCACTTGAGCCATGAAAATCACCCCCTAAAAGGTGGAGGAGGCTCAGTTGATTCCCAGTTGGCTCCTAGAATGTGGGAGGAGGCTCCGATGATTGAAATTGTGATATGATGATGATGTAGGCACATGATGGAGTCAATAATACTTAGGATAAGTGGATAATTAAGCTGTAAGGCTCAAATAAATGATGTGTGGTTGGAAAATTCTCCAACACCCCCTTTTAAGCTAATCTCATGGAGGTATAAAAAATAATAAAAGGGCCCTATCAACAATGGCCATAGGTCACATAGTACAAAAATAATCCAAACAATGCTAGAAAAAACTCTAAGTGAGGAAAGAGGGAAAAACCTAGTGGGAAAGAAAACCCCCCCTCAAACTGAACACTGAAGGATCTAATATGTCCTCACCATAGTATAACTCACTCCCAGAAGTGAATGGAGGTAAGAGAACTTCTTCTCAGTGAAGCTCTTGGTGAAGATGTCTACAATTTGCTCTTTTGTAGGGCAATATTGCAGTACAATGGTTCTGTCATGCACAAGCTCTCTGATGTAGTGCATGTGGATGTTGATATGCTTGGTCCTATGTCTTTGAACCAGATCTGTCGAGATCTTTATAACACTTTTATTGTCACAAAATATGATAGTCGAAGTGGTGCTACCAATATCAAACTCTGCTAGAATACCCTGCAACCAAACAGCTTGAATGCAAGCATTGACTGCTCCTCGATACTATGCCTCTGCTGAAGATAAGGAAATGGTTGCATTCTTTTTTCTTGAACAGAAAATAGGCCCTATTCCAACCATGAAAACATATCTGAAAGTGGAATTATGATCAATTCTATCACCTGCCCAATATGAATCAATGAATCCAACCAAATTAACTAGACCAAAATCTGTAGCATAGTGAATGCCAAAATGTTTAGTACCCTCCACATAGTGCAAGATTCTTTTGGATGCCTTCCAATGAAGCTCATGGGGCTGCTACATGTACCTTGACACAGCACTCACAGCATAATAAATATCAGTCCTAGAGTGTGTCAAGTATAGAAGACTACCAATCAACTGTCAATAAAGTGTAGAATCCACCAACGGTGTAGAATCACCATCCTCAAGACTGATTCCTGAGAGGAATAGGAATGGTGCTGCTTTACAATATGCAATATTAAATTTTTTTAACAGTTCTAAAGCATATTTTGAATGATATATGGTGATAACATCAAAATTTTGAGTGATCTCTAAGCCAAGAAACTGCTTTAGTAGGCCTAAATCACTCATGTTGAATGCTAGATGTAGTGCGGTTTTTATAGTGCCGATCAAAGCAAGAGTGATTCCTGTAATCAAAAGGTCATCAACATAAAGGAAAATGATCAGAAAATTACCTTCATACTGATTTAGGTACACATTTGGATCTGATTTGTATCTTGCAAAATTTTGTGACAGAATGAAGGAATCCAGTTTTGCATACCAAGCTCTTGGGGCCTGTTTTAAACCATACAATGATTTCTTCAGTCTGCACACTAATGTCGGATCTGATATGTAACCTTCAGGCTATTTCATGCAAATCTCTTCCTGAATATATCCATGAATAAATGCACTCTTCACATCCATATGGTGCACTTCCCAGTGCTTAGATGGGGAAATTGCCAAAACTAGGCGGATAGAATCCATCTTTGCAACCGGTGCAAAGGTTTCTGTGTAGTCCACACCATGAACTTGTGAGAAGCCTTTTTCCACCAACCTAGCTTTGTATTTTCAGGTTGATCCATCTGCAGTAACCTTTTTTCCGTAGACCCATTTTCATTGAACTAATTTCCTCCTAGGTGGAAGAGAAACTAGTTCCCATGTAACATTTTTTCTGAAGAGAATTGTACTCTTCATCCATGGCGGTTTTCCATCTCAGATCTCAGTGGGAATGATAGTATGATTTAAGATCTGAACCTATCATCAAAAAAAAAATTCAGATAGTAAAGGAGCAGAATAGGAAATAACCATACCTTCTCTTTGAAAGTCTGCTCGAGTTCTCCTTGGATCGGCAGGATTTCCAGTGTGAGAACCAGCAAAATTGAGAGTCTTTTCTGCCCATTTTGGTAACTGAGGAGGATCATTTGGATCTGATTCTGAACCTGATATTTCATGTTCATTAATTTCTGATAAAATATCAGAAATAACATAACACATACTTTCATCATCGTCTTCCAAATCTTCTTCTTGTAGAGGTGGCAATTCAACAGTTTCTTCCTCGACTAGTTTTAGATCTTGAAGCGGTTCTTCAAATTTGACACTTCACTCGATGAATATCTTTTTGGATCTGATATCCATGACTTTGTAGCCTTTTGATTCTTCAGCATATCCAATGAGGATGCACTCAATACTCTGTGGATCTAAATATCTTCTCTTCTCAGTCGAAATTCTATCCCATGGAGAGTTTTTGAAATTGAACTTTTGATCAGTGGAAGCTAAATTAGCTCCAAGAATTGGTACATGGTTTCTTCTGATAACCTTTGAACCAACAGGGGTGAGATCAAAATAAAAATCATCAAAATTTGCTTGAGACTTGAACCCAAGCGAATGGTAGTGTCCTCCATCTTCAATGAAACTTTGAGAACATGTTCCAATGATCGAACAAAAGTGCATAGGAAGCATGTGATCAAGGAGGGTGAATGCATCACCTCCAAAAACTGATTTAGCCTCCAAAACATTCAATGGACCATCATTCTACACACCAATAAACTCATGTGAAAGAGAGGATTTAAGGATCTCTTCAGATTCTAGATTATGAGCTGGCTTATCTTGCTCATATTTTGAAATAGAAGACATTGAGAACATGAGTGTTGGATATGCAGTTTCTTCTTCATTTTGAACAACTTTATCTTGATATATGGTTGAGGCCGAGACATATTTAGAGAGAACACTTGAGGAGGCATCACTGGGCTTGTTCTCCAAATGGATAGCATGATCCTCTTCTTTCTGCTTTGCAAATTCTCTATCCAAATTGGTCTAGAGATATCTTGGATGTTCAGCAGTATTAATGAGGTAGCGCATACTAGGAGACATAGCAATACACATTGCTCCAAAGGCTCTGTCACAATCATTTAGCCAATCATTCTCCTCTTCGTAGGAAGCAAAATCTCTCATAATACCAATGCACATATCAAAAAGACATTGTCTCTTCAAATATGCTATCATCTTTGGTTTCCACTCATCATAGTTGAATGGAGAGAGAGGAGTAATTGCTTTCAGATCCATCGAAGAAGTTGTAATCTTTGAGAGAAACCTACATTCACAAACAAACAAGAACCATCCAGGTCAAAAACCTACACTTTTCAAGTTGCATCACACCCGACATAGACTATCAAGCAAGATTGAAGAGTCGGATGCACAATATCCATGAATTATTTGGAAAAATTTCGGCTTCTGGTGCAGAAGTGTAGAATCACCAGTGCAGAATGACTAGTGTAGAATCACCATTGCAGGATCACTGTAGAAAAGTTGGCTTGTCCCTTCCATGAGCTCTGATACCATGTGAAATATCAAGCACAACAGATCTATGGAACAAACACAATACTTACTAGAGATGCATGGAATACAATGTATGGAACCATTGTGCAGAAGGTTTGTAGCAGTAGAATAATCTCATATACTCAGGAGACAGATTACAATGTGTAACAATGGCTACAATAAACCAAGCAATTTGAATTCCAAAGGTGGTCATTCGAATTGGTGCATGAGAGTGGCTTACTAGGCAGTTAACACCACTCGGCACATCAGTTAACCACTTAACTAATCAATAATTGACTCTAACAGACTCTGAAACTGACTAACTAAGTCTAAATCAATGTAGAACTCAACTGAATTCCAAAAAATAGGGGAGGGTACCATATGTCTGCAGTTTAATTGAGTGTTAGGTGAGAATCGCACCAAACTACGTCAAACAATATAGTAGGGTGCCCTAGGTTCACTAGTTGGTTGAATAATGTGCTTGAGACATGCAAATCACCCCCTGAAAGATGGAGGAGGCTCAAAAGGTGGCCCAGTTGGATCTTGGAATGTAGGAGGAGGATCAGTTGATGCCTAGTTGGCTCCTACAATGTAGGAGGAGGCTTTGATGACTGAAAATGTGATCTTCTGATGATGTAGGCACATGATGGAGTCAATAATACTTAGGATAAGTGGATAATTAAGTTGTAAGGCTCAAATAAATGATGTGTGGTTGGAAAATGCTCCAGCAATGAAAACCTAATCCTCCTTGTGGAATTCCCCATTAAGATGATGCTTGATAGACGTTCTCCTCCTCCAAACCACCTTGAGCACTTATCTCACTCCCTTACATTCAAGATCTCATCGATCACATATCCAAAATTCTTTCCAAAAAGAACATTAAAACTCTTTTCAAGCCCCACAAAACCCTAAAACAAATTTTCAAGAGAGTCAAAGATATTGACCCACTACTTAATCAATGAGTTTACCAAATACCATGTTGTTGTGGTAAATACTACATTAGACAAATTGGATGATCCTTCAAAACCCATCTCAAGGAGCATATTGCTGACACCTTACATAATCGCCTTACAAAGTTTGCCATTGCCAAACATTCCCACAATTATAAACATCTTATCTTTTTTAATCAAACCAAAATCCTCACGTTTGCTCTTCATTATCCCTCTCAATCATTAGAGAGGCCCTCAAAATAAAAAAGCATTCAGACTATTTTAACTATGAAGATGACTATAAATTGAGCCACTCATGGAAGCCTATTATCCACTTCTTTCATCATCATTTTCTAACCATTTTTGTGAATATTTATATATCTCTTTTCCCTCACCTCTTTCACCTTTATATATCATTTCTTCATGATCTATTTAAATTTGATTTTATTTGGAACATCTCAACTAACTTAGTTACTCGTTTATTCTATTTATTAACTAACAACCCCCACTTAATTACCTTTAATATTATTGTTACGGAGAAAAACTTCCTATGGCTTGGGGTAGACCACAATAGACAGATGACTACCAAAAATCAACTCAATTCCCAATACAATGCTATATAAATGTAATTGCTAAGATGTGGATGAATGACCAACCTTCAACCGGATGTTCGAAGTAGATCCTCGTTGAGCTTTCCAATCTCTACACTTGAACCTGCAGCTTAGTATCAACAACAAATACAAGCAAGTGCATATAATATGTGAAAGATATTAGCATAAAAAATAGCATGGCCCATGATATAATAAGCAAATGTACCCAATGTTAATTAACCATTCACAACATAAATCGGACGAGAAAATGAGTATTTCTATTAATGAAACAAGAAGTACATGATACAACCTCTTGCCGACAACTCATCTGAATCGAGAACTAGGTCCTTCCACTTGTGTCTCCACCACTTAAATCCCCCATGCAATGGAAAACTCAAACTATGAAGGAGTTTGGTAGGTGAACATAAGAGGTTCACAACAACAAGGATCAATGGATGTAGACTCAAGCTATGGCAAAAATCCAATAGAGTTCCGATGCTCTCCCTTTCTCCTCCTTCCATGTGCCATAAGAGCTCAATATATAGCCTTCCAAAGGTAGGTGAAAGGTCGAATCGAGTAATTTTAGGATACATGGAGGGCCAAAGGTCAGCCTAAGACCGCTTTTTGGAGTAAAAATAGAGTTTTTTACTGTAAATTACCATTTAACTCGATGTATGCGGGCTATAGTGGGACAACCTACGCATGCGCGAGTTGCAGCAAAGTTGCTCGTGTACAGGAACAAAAATAGGGGAAAATGAGTTCCTGAAGGGCATAAAGTGGTTTGGAGTAAGTCAAATGAAAATCAGAGGCCAAATAGTATAAATGCTCACAAGGTGGAAAAATACACTGTAACAGATGCCCCCTAATGTGTGAGGTCAAAGATGGTAATACAATGGCTGAAATACATTATAAATATCAGAAGTGGAGTGATGGAAACACAAATGGAAGGAGTATCCCACTCGTCATAATACAATGATCTCTCTAAATACATATCGGTACAATACATAGCAATTTGATACAATGGCCATGAATAGGCAGTATATAGTGAATACATGTCATAAGTGGTCATAGACATGACCCAGTAAGATATGGTCTCCTGCTAAAGAGGAAACAACTGATGCAAACTAAAGGTATAAAATGTTGATGTACGAGACTGATCTCTCATAAGCATAATCACGATCACCAGTAGCATATTGAATGCCACTGAAGTCTGGAGGTCTTCTACACAAATCATCAACGGTGCATGCCCTATCAAGCGAATAAAGGTGTTGATGTCGAACCTGATGTCGCATCGTCTGATTATCGATCATTGATGCATACCGTTAACAGACGTGAGATAACCCACCAATAATGAAAATGGGAATCAAGGAACAGAGTACATTCATCAAAGTGAGAATAAAGGTGTTGAGGTCAAACACTCTGACGAATCCATCAATCAAGAGGCATTGACGAATCCCTGACTATCGATGGTGAGAGAACCTACCACTAATGACTACAAGCCTCAAGCTACTCAACGGAATATAAGTCTCAATTCCAAAATAAATGGGTTGAACTAAACGGAATGAAACTAGCTGGAAGGAGGGCATTAATGCATCCCCCATCAGCCAACACAAGGTTACCAACTACGCTGAAAGATTTGGAAGAACTCAAACAAATAGATCGGATTGTATGGGATGGACGACATGCAATAGTCAAGAGATATGAGGAGTGGCCAACTCTGGTTTAAATACTTCCTTTGAACAAGAGCATGAGCAGATGGATAGACTCAATGACTAGATGATAATAATACTTTGCGATTCAGGAGGCATTAACAAAGGCTCCATAATGACTGGAATCTTAACCAGCCAGTGGAGTAAGATCTGAGAAACGAGTACAGCTCCTAAGGTCCTACTAATGTTCCGACTCATAATGAATGGAGTGGAAATGAATGCTCTGTTCAAAGGTGACACGACAATTACCAATAGGAGGTAGTAAATATTTTCCCATCCGGCTTTTTCAGTTATATGATTTTTTTGGTCTTTTTCATATTAGGAAAGATTGAAAAAGAATAAAATTGCTTATAGTACAACAAGTGAGGGAATGAGTGTCAAGTGCAAGCAAACTAGTTCCAAGCAGTGGAACATACCTATGATCAATGCAAGGAAGCATGTGCAAGATGTGGACACTCGGGGGGGTGTTCCCTCAAGGTAAGGGTCATCAAGTTGCAAAATATAACTGGAGGCTTTGCTTGGCTCGAAAGGTAAAGTGCTCATTCACATGGCTAAAAACTGTGAATAGCGGGAGCCGACACAAGGCTCAAAGGAAAGCAAGATGATGTGATACAATCACAACTCAACATACATGGGGAGTCCTCATGGGAGATGGCCAGAATAAAATGAAGTAGAGTATGAGTCTTCATCACAATGCCATGGCGTGACTACGAAGGACTCCCAATCCTAAGGAGAAACAACGACATGGGTGCCAAAAGACATAAAAGGATCTAACTAGGTTACCCATGATCGGACAAGCCCTACCACCAAATAAAGACACTTCTAAAGCTGTAGAGAGGTTCCATGTCAATTAAAAAGTGGGGTTGCACCTAAGGTTTATGAATGTGGTCATAAGGTCAAATGAAAAAATGCAGACGGAATGACATCCTAACCTATATGCCAAGTGTAGAAAATACCCGCCGAAGGCACAAAATGGTTGAAAAATCCACTCTCATCGGAAAAAAAAAGGTTCAAAAAGGAACTTTACAACTTCGTATTAGTCCAAAATGGCTCAAAACGGTAAAAACTATAGGAAAGTGGGTTTAAAAAACTATAAATAGTAAAAAGAAATTACTTTTACCATTCCATTTTCACTTTTTAACCACCATAGTGCTTTTGGTTAGTTTTTACCCTCGATCTTCAGCTGCATATTCTGGGAGCTATGGGCATCGGATTCACGAACCGTCTGCATCAGGTTGGTAGTCTCATCCCCCTCTTCATTTCCATGGTATTTATTTTAGTTTTCAGTGGTCAAAATTTTATCTTTTTCCAAGGGTTACACCCATAACTCGGTGTACGCGGGCTACTTCTATGTGGGTCGCGTGGAGGGCTCTTTGTGCATGGTCAACACATGGGTTGACGACATATATGCGCAACTATGTATAGAGTAGCTTGCATACAGCGCCATGGGTTGATTTTTTAAACACATGGGCACTAAAAATGCATTGTTTATTGCCTCCAAGATGGTCGTAGAGTGGAGAGAGAGAGAGAGAGAGAACATGATGTTGTTGATGAGCATGTACATGAAGATTTACTTGCACAACAAGCATTACAAGCATGTGGTCTATACAAATTCTGGAGCATCAGGGGTTTAAGGGCCCAAAACCGATTTCTCACTCACTTGATCAACTATTGGGTTGCAGAAGCACAACATTTCGATCTAGATGGGAAACCACTTCCATTGGAGGTGGAAGATATATACTTTATTACTAGACTGTCCCACTGAGGGGAGATAGCGAGTCTCAAGTATCACAGTGTGGGGGGGGGAATCACCATCAATGACTATATCGACAGGTATTGTATTGCTGGTACCCAAAAGGTGGGTATCCAGGTCCCCATTGAGACCATAGCGAGCCTAAGTATGAAGATCATAGTCCTCATCCTCAAGAGGATTACAGGATCGACTGCACTTCATCAAGCTTTGAGGCCTGTGATATTCTACGCAGCAGAGTGCATGAGACCAACAATGTACGATTAGTGCACAACATTGCTGTTTACTATGAAGAGCAAGCTAATAGAGTGCAAGATGGGACATGAAAAGAACTTTGGGTTCTGCAGTATCTTATGCAGTTTCTTCTTTGAGAGAGTATCGGACTTGAGTTCGAGGGTTGAGGTCCCTCTGCACGGTCTCCGATATCCTGCCCAGACCCGGTGGGAAGAGGTACTGACGCGATAAGGTGGTGGCTGACAGGCTTCACCATATTTAGATGAGTTCTTCCACTGGTGGGAATGACAAATCATCACCATCGATGACTACCCATATGAGGGGATAGACTACCGCAGAGATAGAGACATGCCGCTCCCTCCAAGGGCTGCATTCAGAGACATAGGTATGACTACTCTTTTTAAGTTTTATGTATTTATTTGTTTGGGATTTTTTATTATAAATGAATGCAAAAATCTTTTTGGTGTGGTACCATATATTAATGGGTGACTATTTGCTCGTAGATATGGGTCTGTGAACACCTTAGGGTTTCCCACGACACCGCTGCAGAGGTAGAGGAGGCAAGATAGTAGGTGAAGGGGCATAGTGCACTTTGGAGACGGTACGCGTCAACCTAACCCACATGACAGCCAAAGTATTGGTCATAGAGGTGGAGCATCTCCTAGAGGTGATGCAATGACATGTTGTAGGGGTACCGGGTACCGGGTACCTGGGTGCAGCTACTGTGGCATATAGCCAACACCATACACTATTATATTCAGACTCATCCATCCCAGGAGGCTATAGCTCCCCGCAAGGCTTAGATGCCATGGGGTCTCATTATTTTTGTATCAGATTATATATTTTTGAGAGCTACGGGCTCCAGTTTTGTATCATGACACCACTTTTTGATATTTATATATAAAAAACTATGATTCTCCGGTTCTACTATTGTGTATGTACAAATGTATGAATGAATGTTATTTGTTGTCTTCTTTTATGGATGTGACAAATGCCAATCTAGGACATAATTAGCATATGCATCAATTACATGATTAAAATGTCTTGGAACATGAATGTATGTAATGAAAACAAATTGACACTCCAAGAATCTTACCCTTAAGAACCTCCTTGGTAATGTAGGATCCCTCACATGGTACTGGCCATTCAATTGAGACACAACCAGTTGCTCATCCAAGAGGAATTCCAAAGATTGGATACCATGCAAAATGGAATCGCGAAGTAACTTGATAACAACACTGTACTCGGCCACATTGTTGGATGTAGGACCGAGACAAGCACCTCCTGAAGACACAATCTGATGGTCGGGCGAGTAAATAACCCATGCTACAGAAGCAAGTCTCTGTGTATGACGAATATCCCCATCCGCGAATCCCAAGAACACTAGAGATTCCGTTGAAATCTATCAACCAAACGGAAGAAAATCAGCAAACTTGAAAAATCAAAAGAAAGCTAAACTATGTACAGAAGCAACTATACAATAGTATAGAAAAGTATCAGCTCGAGCTAAAAGTTCAAGCATAATACCGGTTGAGGTAGAGCCCATTTCTAGGCCCCTTCAAGGTGTTCCCCTCGTAGTATTCCAACTCATAGGCTCCTTTCTCCAGGACATGCCTCACAACGTAAGGACCATGCCACATGGGGTTAAACTTGCCTGCCCCCAGGGGTTCCTTAGCTTGGTCATAAAGGAGGACCAAGTCACCTTCAACATGTTTCCAAGGACGGAAAAACCTATCATACTGAACCTTAACATGATGTTTGTTAGCATGAATTTCTACGATGGCATCCCGATGCTGCTCGTCAAGTTGCTCAAGGTAGAGTAGATGTTGCTCTACTTCTGAAGTGTCAGGTAGGAGATCTATAGCTAGTTTCAAGGAAGGGATTTTGCATTCAATCGGCAATATAGACTCCACACCATGAACTAGATGAAATGGTGAGAAACTAGTGGAAGTCTTTAATGCAGTTCGATACACCCACAAAACAGGATATAACATAATGTGCCAATTGCTCTTTCTTTGTCGGATGGTTAGTTGGAGAATGTTCTTTAAGGACTTATTTACTTCCTCGACCTGACCATTCGCTTGGGGATAATATGAAGAGGAATGATCTTGTTTAAACCCAAGTTTGAGTGACAAATCTGCCATCATATGGTTTTGGAAGTGAATGCCATGGTCAGTGACAATTTCCTTTGGGATACTGAATCAAGCTATAATCTGATTGAATACGAAGTGGGATGCTATAGCACTATCGAATTTAACGATTGGCATGGCCTCATCCCATTTGGTAAAATAATCAACGGCCATGATGATGTGGTGATTCCCCCCAGCCAAAGCTGGCTTGCAATCCATGAAATCTAACCCCCACTTGGTGAAGGAACCGATGGTGACGACCGGATGTAAAGGAGAAGGGTGCGAGTGCATGTTTCGAGAGAACACTTGGAAAGGGTGACATCTCTTCATAGCATTTACACAATCTTTGAAGATCATAGGCCAAAAATCGCCTGCTCACAAGATACGTTGGGCTATCGCAAGCCCAGATAAGTGACCACCACACGCTCTGCTGTGGCAATCATTAAGTACTAGCTCTGCTTCTTCACGAGTTAAACAACGATAGAGAATATATTCCTTTCCTTGGTGATACAAAGTTTCACCTACGATGACATAATCTTTAGTGTGATGTGTCACACGCCATCACTCATCTCCCGAATAGTGTGAAGGGAACTTCAGATTTTGGAGATATATAATGATATCCCCATACCAAGGGTCAGTTGACGAGATAAGAAATAAATGTTCATCCAAAAATGAGTCTTCATGGACTATTTCCTCATCAAGTCTCAGGAAATCTGACATCAATTATGTGAAAACCAAGGACTTCACCAACTTAGCTAAAGCAAAATCAAGATCAAACTCCTGAAGGATGACAATCCATTTATTATATTTCCCCCCAATTATGAGTCGTGAGAGCACAAATTGAAATGGATTGACATGCGCTATAACGGTGGTCTTCTTAAGAAAAATATAATGTCATAGTTGTTGGATTGCATGAACAGTTGCAAGGGCCAATTTCTCAACGTGAGAGTATCTCATCTCAACATCTATGAGATTCCTACTAAGATAATATATAACATGCTCTTGAAGCACATCATTCGCTTGGACTAAGACCATACCAATCGTCTCTTGAGATGCGACCACATAAAGCAAAAAATCTCTTTCAAAGTCGGGTGGACTAAGAAAAGGGGCCGATACCAAGGCTTTCTTCAAAGCATCGAAGTACTGCTGGGATCGCTCATCACAGATAAAAGGGGTGTCCTTCTTTAGTAATCACGCGAAACCCTTAGTAAGATTGGCATAATTCACGATAAAACGATGCAAGAAAGTGGCTCTTCCTTGGACACTCTAAAGGTGAATCAAGTTACGTGAGGGAGGAAATCGAAGTATTGCCTCAACCTTTAAAGGATCAACTCTAGTACCCTCTTTGGAAACTATAAACCCTATAAAGTGACCCGTTTTCATGACAAAGATGCACTTGTTGGGGTTCAAACGAATCTTATAACACCAACATCTTTCGAAAATAAGGCGGAGGTGACTGGGGTGATCAACTCTCTTACAAGAGTGACCATCAAGATCATCCATATAAGCCTCCACTATGCACTTAAGGTCATGAAAGGCATAGGTCATGGCACGATGAAAAGTAGCTCCGGTGTTTTTAAGGTTGAAGGTCATCTTCCGGTATGCAAAGGTACCCCAAGGACATATAAATGTGGTCTTATGTTGCTCCTCGGGTTTAATCTGGATCTGATTGTAACCTGAAAAACCGTCCATAAATGAAAACACTTCTCTTCCCACACAAGCATCAAAGATTTGATCTATGAATGGAGTGGGAAATTTTTCCTTAGGACACGCTCGTTTCAGATCTCTAAAATCAGTACATACACGGATGGTTCCCTACTTCTTATCCACAGCAATGGGATTGGATACCCATTCGGTAAGGGAAACCGGGTAGATGAAACCAACATTGAGTAGCTTCCCTACCTCTGCCTTAATCACAGTTTCCTTCCTAGGAATCACAACATGAAGACGTTTCTGAACAGGCTTAACATTTGGATAAGTCTTAATTTCATGTTCGACAATACTAGGGTCTATTCCTGGCATCTCCTCATAAGACCAGGGGAAAACATCCCAAAATTATCTGAAAAGCTCAGTGTAAATGCGGATCTCCTCAGGGGAACAATCAACACCAATGTAAACATTCTCAATCTTTCTGGGAGTGCGAGAGATGTTGATCAGAATGGTTGGGGAAATGTTATCCCTATTCCCCTCCGCGTAAATCCCATGCGAATCCAAAGGAGCCACAAGGTGACCAACCTTCTCTGTTGGAGTCGATCAAAACTCTTCCTGCTCCATAAGGTCAAGGTTGGGAAGAAAATAAGATTGATGATGAAGATCTTCCCAAGGCTTATCACTACCATACATGGCCTCGATGATAGCTTCATCTGAAGGAAAAGTACCATCAAGGAAATCATGCGAGCAAGAGGATTCAACTGCCCACGCGGGAAGCATAATGGGATCTTCCTCTTCTGTCCATGAAGAGGAGAGATCCAGTTATGTAGTGGCTTGTTTAATCTCACGATAGGCAAGCTCGGTTGTAGACAATGGCATGGCCATCCTAATGTGTGCAATGTTCCGAGAAGAGAAACTCGTGGAAGGTAAATTCCATGAATCATTAAAATATGACATCCGGAATGGTACATTATGTAATGAGGAAGGGGCACTATCAGAAACGGTTCCTATAAAGGAGATTGGTGCAACAAAGTCAAAAGATTCCATCAAAGAGGAATACAATCCTACACCAATATTATCAATTGCCAGCTGAGAATTTTCGATCTAAGGAACTTCCGTTCCTGGTGATGCAATGTTATTGGAACTAGTAAAATCAAGTTGATCGACCATCACAATCTTGCCTTCATGGGGAAAGCAGAAAACTCTAAACACAGAGGACACGATTACTTTCATAACATAGATCCAATTCCGACCCAGTAAAAGGTTGTATTCAATGGGTGCATTAACCACCTCGACTTCAATTGGCATGGACTTCCCACCCAAGTGGACCTCAAGGGAGGGGATAATACCATGCAGCCTGAATGAATGACCATCAAACATAGTCAGCATGGTCATAGACTTCGATAGTGGAGGGGAACCTAGAGCCTTCCAACAAGCCAACGGAATTACTGATGTAGAAGCACCTTCATCAACCATGGTATGTTTAATGATCTTTTGTAGGCATGTAACATGGAATTGGAAAGCCACATGATAGGACAACCAAGGCTGGACATCAGTAGTATCAAACTTGATAATACTAGACTACACTAATCCTAGAATCCCAAAGCACATAAAAGGGTATTCCTTTGAGAAGGACAATCCTGGAGAACCTCGAGAGCTGACATGGCACATGAATTTTGGCCTAGATCTTCTACAATGGAGTAGTTATAGGCGGATCGAGCATTAGGATTGTGCGTCGAGCTCTTAAGAACACCTTTTAGTATATGCGGAATAGAGTTAGGCTTCTCTATATGAAAAGGGGTCTCAGGTGGAGGGGGCTCATTCCCCATCGAAGGTTGTGGAGCTCCATAGTCACGAGAGAGAGTAGCAACACTAACCTTCGATTTGACCATGTTGATGCATCCGTAGCCGCCGACAGGGGTAGAGGACGTCGAAGTTTCATAATTCCCACTACCGGGGACCGAAGCCATATTTTGGTGATGAGGAATGGGATCCTTCAGCATAGTTGGGCCCTATACAATGTGCTTCGCGGCTTCTTCAAGACGAAGACACAAATGGGTAAGGTGATCTTTTGTGCAAAGCTTACAAGGGAATTTCGCTTTACGTCTAGGTTTGTGGTCCCCACCAACATTTTCGCTGTCCCAAGGAGGGTTGGTGTTTTATTTCTTAGTGTTATTGTTCTTATTATCCCCACCCCTACGATTATTTTTCCCCTTTTTCTCTCCACCAGGTTGATGGTTACCTGATGGGTTCGCCGATTGTATAGAGTGAACATCCGATGACTGGGTGGAAACAGACGAGGCATGAGACTGCCAAGGATTATATTGGCTAATGGACAGATTGTGCATCTGATTCATAACCAAGTCTACAGGACGAGTACTTGTGCATCCAACAATACCACCGGCATGCGGTCCATGAACTGGCTTGGGCTCATGTCGTGACCGTGGTGTATCAGGTATAATGTCATATAAGATGCCAGACTGAGCATAGACTAGGTCCTGCTGCTGGGATTTGAAGATAGCTTGTTCCTCAATCATAATACCAAAAAATAAAACGTCCTTCCAAATGTAAGGGAGTAAAGACCTAAGGAACCATTCCAATAGAAACTTTGGAGGAATGTTGGCTTTCACTAGCCTCTTCCTCCGACGCCACTCCTGAATATGGTCAAAGATGTGTGTGTCTTTGTCTTGACAGAAGGTGGATAAAATTTCGGTGCTAGTATCATAACAAACCGACAACTGAAAGTGGTATAGGAAAACCAAAGCTAAATCGTTGAAACCTCTATATGTTCCCCCAGGCAACTCGACATACCATTTTGCTGCTGCCTCCGTGAGGGTGCGTTTAAATAACCTCAAACATATAGAGTCATGGTTCAAGGAATTCGAGGAGCACCATAAGTGAAAAGTAGTGACGTGATCACCTGGATCCTCACCATTCTTCCCTTCAAACTTCAAAATGTCCGAAGGGAGCTTGGTAGGGATTAGAGGCCATGTAGAATCGTGACACACCGGATCATTTGTGAGCTTTGAAATATCAGCTAGATTCAATCTAGAAAGAAACGGGAGCTGAGGCTGTGAAGCTTGATTATAAACTCCCAAAGGAGACTAGTTCTGCGAAGGTGAGATCATGTTCATGGTAGCCGACACCTAAGGTGCCGACGAACTCTGATAGAAGTTGTGATCGTGACCATAAGGGTAATAACCTCCTCCAAACTGACTTATGTTATGATACACAGGTATGTGCATAGACGAGATTCCATGAGATGAATTGGGATAATAACTAGGACCAGTTGAAAAGCCATAAGAATGACCTCCTGTTGTAGGTACAACAAATCCCATGTTCTAATGGAATACGAGAGCCCCAAATTTTTAATGCAAAGGTAATGATTTATATTCCTTTGTCCTTATGAGGTTTTTCATCATGTTTATTGTGATTTTATGCCTTTGCATTGTTCTCATTTAATTAGAATTTTTCCCTTCGAAAATTCTAGTTTTTGACTGTTTTTCTGAAAGTTGCGGGCAGCTTTGATTCCTCATAAAAGGTTATTTTTCATCCTACAAACCCGCAGCCCTACAATCCTACAATTGAGGATTGTGGGAGCGTGTTTTTCTCTTTTGATTTTTTCCCATCTCGCAACCCACAACCCGCAAGTTGCAGATTGTGGGAAGATTGTGTAAATATGTTTGTTGAACTTTTCATTCCGCAACCCGCAATTGTGGATTGCGGAAAGTGGTTTGAATAAAAAAGTGTGTTGTGTGTTTCCATAACCCGCAACCCCCAATTGTGGATTGCATATTGCGGAAAGGTTATTTGATATTAAAGGTTGTTTGTGTTTCCGCAACCTGCAATTGCATATTGCGGGAAGCTATTGAATAAAATTTTCGAACCTTGCAATCCCACAACCCGCAACCAGCAAGTTGTAGATTGCAGAATTATCTTTTGATTTAATAAACGCGGTTTCAATCCTGTAACCCACAACCCGCAATTGTGGATTGCAGGAAGGATGTACATACCTACGAAATCAGCCCCGTAGTTCACCTCCCGCAAATCTCAAGAATTGATCTCAGCTGTTCATCAGTTTTGATCCGTTGGCTCAGATTTTACCCGTCTAAATTATTAAATAGGTCATTTTTCTTATTTTTCGCTATTATTTTCAAATTCGGAAAATTACCTTTTTGTGTGAACTTTACTGTGAGTTTTTACCAGGGGTCCCTTGCCCACCATTTTCAACTGAAGCAGGTTGGTTTTCTCTGTTCCTTTTTCAGTTATCTACAGTTTTAATCTTTTTGGATTGTTTTGATTGATTGTTGTTCATTTGTCAGAATTTCTCCAGTTTGCAAACATGTCGCGCAACACACACTCTAATTCTACCCTGAGAGACCAATTCAACAAGGACCCAAATTTTGGCATCTTCTCAGACATCAGTGGGAAAATCACTGAAACCTACCAGGTGGACTGGTCTAAAATCTACTTGATATTTGACAATGATGACCTATCCGACATTGAGAATGACCTCCAAGCCTACGAGAAAATTAGGAACTCTCAGCTTCATGCAATTGCTGCCAGACCTACCATCTTTCCTTATACTGATGTAGTTAAGTGGAGAGTAGAGCATGCCAATGCCAAAGACCGCTCATTTAATGACAGCGCGGGTTCACAATTAACCACTTTCCATCCTGAGGTATTTATTAGGGCATTTTTCCTTAGACCACTTGTACAGATCCTTAATACTGCATTCCTAGATTCTGCTAACACCAGGTTCAATTTCAATGAAATGATCAAATCCTGGATGCACAAACCAACCAACTTTATGAGCAGGCCTGATAACTTATACCCAATGTCATGGTTTAAAGAACCCTACTCATTATTTGTAGATATGCTTTCTCGGCTGTATGGCCTTCCTAATTCCTCAATTTTTAAAGTTGAATGGACTCTTGTGGCTCATCATGTCTTAAATACAGGTGAATCTTTTCCTTGGTCTTCTATTTTGTCTTTGGAGCTTAAAACAACAATTGAAAAGTATCAGAAGTCCCCTGCTACACAGAAACCCTGTTTCTTCCTTTCATCATATGTGATGGATGTGTTCTATGCTGAATTTCAATATCCCAACATGGGATGGAATTGGACCCCCACTGCTCCTCCTGTTCACATATATAATTTTGCATTGTGGAAGGATAATTATGTACCTCTATTATATGACATTTGTGATCATTTCCTTGGTTCCATTTATCTCAAGATATTTAAGGAAGATGCACCATCTTTCTCAGCTGATGCCAAGATTTTCATTGCCACAATTGGGGATTGGTATGTAGGGGAATCATTCTCCTATGTCAAAATATGGGGAAGCAGTGTTTTTCACCTGCTGCCTAGAATTGTTCCAGATAGGTTGCTAATTGAAGAAGTATCATATCACACTGTAATAGAAGGGGTTTATCTCAAACTTACATGTCCCAAGAGGAGAGGATGGCCCAAATTCCCCTTGAACCTTGGACCTTTTGCTATCCCTACTTCCACCTTGGCTCAAGTATTAGGTTACAAGATTGCTTCTTTGAAACTAGGATATGCTCCAAAAAGAAGACATGATCCTAAAATATTCCTAGATGCTCACTTCAAGCACAATCATATGAAGATGAGCTATGAACATGAAGGTCTCCTAGATGAATCCATCTAGTTGGGAGTTAACACTTTTTCTGAAGTCCCGGCAAAGGCTAAAAGCAGGGATGAATAGAACTAGATTTAACTATATCAGAAAGAGCTCAGAAACAAGGTTTTCAGCTACAGGAAAATGGAATTCGATTTGATTGAGTAGGTAAGAAGGGAAAGAGAAGAGAAGGAGGATCAACAAGATAAAACCCCTCTCATGCTGACTTATCCTGATGGTGATAAAGGCAAAGGACTTATGGAGGATCCTCCACAGTTGAAGATTTTTGAACAATATAAAGAACTAATGCAGACTGCCCAGCAAGCCAAGAAAGAACTAGTACAAATGACCTCCGTGCTGCTAACCAAAGAAGTAAATCCATCTAGCTCAGCTAGTGATGTACAGGTGATTGTGGTTAGTAATCCAGCAAAGAGACAGAAGCTCATAACTGCTCCCTCTTAGATCCCCATGCTCAATATAGATAGTGATGAGGAGGGTGAAGTAATTTCTCCTGTACCTATATTGGAAGAAATCACTGAAGGTTCACATGCAGTCTCAAATTTGCTAGACACCATAGCTATGGATGAACCTACCTCAGGTGAAAGTATGTCTCAGGTTTCTGCTTTTCTTGATGCAATAAATACAGCCACATCACTTCCTCCAGCATAAGTTTCTCTTGTTACAACTTCTGAGGTGACTCCTCCAACAACCTTGTCTTAGTTGTTTGATGCATTTTCCACTCCTACACCTCCAGCTTTGACAATTCCACTCCTTGTTTCCCCATCAACCATTGCAGAGGTCTAGTCTTCGACTATCCCCCTGTAATCACCTCCATCTCCTTCATTACCCTCAGTTACTACTGTCCCAAATCCCTTTCCCCTTCTTCACCTTCAATTGTAGACACTCAAGATCCACCACGGGAAGTTATGACTTCCATTCCTTCACCAACCACTGTACCATCAACTAGTGAAGCTTTCCCTTCTTCCCAAGTCTCATCTCAGGTTTCTATGTCTATCCCTAGTCCTACTATCACCCATACATCCCTTTTGGTTACAACAACAGATATCACCACATCATCCACTGATATGGTGGATACTTTTGAAGGTGATGTAATTGTTCCCCTGGGGGATTATTTTTACAAGAAGGCAACCAAGACAGTCATGAAGAAAGGAAAAAGGAGAAGCAGAGATCAAGGAGAATTGGAAGCACCTATTCCTGATCAAATAATTTGGACAAAGCAGTTTGATGATATCCAGGCAGAAGCAGTGGACACAGCTGCAGCCTTGGGTGCATTTGCGGGAGCAAATTTTGATTCAGTCAAGACCTTGAACAGGGAGATTAACTTGAAAAAAGAAGAACTGAAAAAGCTTCAAGAGCAATTGGCAACAAACAAGGAAGAGAATGAAGTTTATGTTTAGGATTTAAGGAAGATATTTGAAGACAAGTTGGAAGATCTGCAATTGTAGAATACTTCTCTCCAAGCTAAATTACATGATGCAGAAGCAAATAATGATGCCCACAAGGAAATAATGGTTGTACTAATCATGTTAACTAGGAGCATCATAAGCTTCTAGCTGATCTATTTACCACCTTGGGTGAAATTCATGAGACCTAGATTTCCTTTGACAAGCTATCTAGTACCTTGAGCAAGCAAGTAGAGAAAATGAAATAGGCTTCTAAAGCTGTTGAAGACATCATGGATTGGCAGAAGTATATTGAAGATAAGCTAATTGATATCCCTGAATTGGACAGTCTCAAATTTAGAAGGATCAAGACTGTTGTGCAGGCATGGGAGAATGTCATTGAGATGGTGGAGGATACCATAAATCAGGCTCAAGCAAATTGCAGGAGAAGATGGTATGCCTCAGACAATCTCACGAAGATGTTGGCTTTCCCTACAATGGAGCTCATCAAGAAGGCAGATCCACCAAAATTGATGATGGAGCAGGTCGAAGCCTGTTGTGATGAAGTCAAAGAGAAGATCATGTGGATTGAGCACATCCAAATTGAAGACGTAGATTGGTTTATTAGGAAACCTGTTTCCATGGAGGGAAAGATCTATGTTTTCATCTGCATGTGGCATAAATTGGCCAAAAATGAGATCAAAGGATCCACATGTGATGCCCAGCTGAGGCTCGAATCTCCTAATTATCCAAATATAGATGAACTAAAGGAAATTTGGGCCAAGTGGCAAGATTTCCTCACTTGGTTGAATAATTTGATTTTGTAATCCCTGTTTAAGGGGAATTTATCCTTTGTATTATTTTGTAAAATACTATTTAAGGGGTAGATCTCTCTTAGGAAAGGGATGATTTTGGGGTAGAAATCAACATAAGAAGACTAGAGATACTCTGTTTTATGCTAAGCTTGTAATTTCTTACAGACTTTCATTAATACAATAATTTTATTCTCTTGCATAATCTTTTGTTCATTGATCAAGTTTCTTTGAAAAATATTGATTTTTACTTCAGACTGTTATCTATGCTATTTAATCCTTTGCAATTATTATTTCATGGAGATATATCTGATCTGGATTTCACCTTACGTTTGATCTAGTATGCATTATGTTTTAATTGAATTTCTTCAACTAAAATATTTATCTATTTTAGCAAATGATTTGCAGTAAATTATAATCTATGTTAATTTTTCAATTGACATATCAGCTACAGGTTAATATTGAATGAGCTTAAACACTTAATATTGCACTCAGTTAATTTTAATTGATTGGTTGTGACTTAAGCAAATATGGAATTGATCTTCTTCACATTTCTGTCAAGTGGATGAACATACTTATTTATTTTCACATCAAGTTAATCTGCAATGCAAACAAGACACCTTTTAGAGTAGGTCTAACTTAGTTTAGATTTCCTTTCTAGGTAGATTTGTTTCAAATTGAAGACACTTTGTTTTCCTTCATTGGAAGACAGATCCTATTAGGATCAAAACCACAAGTTCCAGCGGAGGCCTTTGTATCTGTGGGAGATCACTATACCAAACAGCTCGAGGATAGGGTAATACTTGCATAGGATTATCTGAAGCCTTTGGCTGGGTTTTCTTCCTATATTGAGAGCTTTGGAGCCCATTCCAGCACCCTACACACCCGAGACCTCAACAAATGGCACTAGAAGGAGGTCTAATAGTAATATATGCCTAAACAGAATACTACTAAACCTCCTCCAGTAAGAACTTTGTCGGTTGTCACTCGTAGCCAATCACATGCATCTACATCTGAACAACCAATTGTAATTTTTGGTAAACCTGTAGCTGAGAAAGAAGATAGAAGGTATATCCTTATTATATCACCTACTAGAGGAATCCTTTCACTTGAACAAATACTGAAAAGTTCTAATGATAGTGTTGCTAGAATACAACAAAGAATTACTGAACAACGAAATAGAAGTATAGTAGCAATTCAACAGAACACCATTCTGCAGATCAATAACCAAGAAGGTCAACAGACAGGTGATCAAAGCACTGAGAATCAAGATACAACTGATCATCCAAGATCCCCTTGAGTACAACCTTGATTCACTCTTTCAAGGAGTATCATAATATCAAACTAACGTTGCAAATGGTGGACCACCACCCACTCCTCCTTCATCATCATCCTCCTCGTATGAAAGTGAACACTCCTCTAGTTCTTCATCTGAAGAAGAGGAAGAACAACCAATGGTTTAAGAAGGCTAGAACAGACCTTGGCTTGACCAAGATGCTGTATTCATACTTGGGGATTAACATGGATTGCCTAAAAACCCTGAGAAGTGGCTTCCTAAGTTCAATCCAGATAATAAATCACCTGCATTAGATCACATCAAAATATTTATGCAAGCCATTAGAATTAGGAGTGTTGTCCATGAAGACGTGGTTTGCAAATTATTCCCTTATACATTTGAAGGAAAGGCATCCACATGGTACTTTTCCTTAGAGGCCAAATCCATAACTTCTTGGATGAGTTTGAAAAACTGTGTATCCAGAAGTTTGGGGATGATAAAACCCCACAAGATCTAGTCTTAGAATTGTCTTCCATGAAGATGAGAGGTAAAGAGAGGGTCAAAGACTTGTTGGCACCCCAACAACTCCCCTTGATTTTGCAAATAAAGTGGCCCCCATTAGAATTTTGTAAATACTTAGTTTTAGTTTTCTTATCTTCCTTGCTTTGGTAGGTGATTTCATGGACTTCTTTCTCAATCTTTCACTATTTGAGATGCTTGCTTTTTGGCTTGATATTGATGCGAGAAAGACTTGGTAATTATGATGAATTATGCTGAGTGAATCCTCTAGCTTCTTGGCTCCTTAATAACTTTTGAATGCTTTAATTTTCCTTATGTGGATTGATTTCATGTTCCGAAGATTTGGTGAAATTTTCCCCTTCACTTCAGTGAATAAGCAATGTATCAAAGTAATCCTTGGCTTTTATTTTACAACATAATTCTAAGGCCAAATTTTTACATCATTAGGGAAGGATATATCCCTATAATATATAATGTGATTTCTGAGAAACTATTATAAGTGTCAAAAGAATATCTTTTCAATTCATATTTCAAAAGTTTTCTTTTATCTTTCTATTTTATTTGTGCAAAATTATTAATCTTTTAATTTTAACTTTTATACCAATATAATATGTAAGTTATTAATAAAGTTCTTTAATCCCTTTGAAACACAAACTTAAATATTTGACACTTTATTTGTATTCTTATCAACATGATATATTTGCAAAATTAGTTTCATCTCATCTCTTATGAATTCTCTTCCACAAATAATGTAAAATTACATTAAAGATCATGAAAGACTCTTGACTTGTTTTATAATATTCTATTAATGAGTCTTTTGTAACCCTTAAACACGTAATAATATGCATATGGAGTGTTGTTAAACCATTGGTTCATAACCATCATGACATCATTATCTCATTTATCATTTGTATGGTGCATAACTTTTGGGATGATATTATTAAAAGGGAGATTCGAATTTTATTACTTTGCAACATGAACTGAAATTTCTATTATTCTTATTTCATTGATGTGTGATGGCTTCTTTATAATGGTGTTGACTGTTCACGTAAAAGATATGTAAATTCATGGCACAAGTTAATGAAATAATATTTACACAGAAAAACAACTCATACAGATGCCACATCACTTCAAAGTCAAAGGAAAAAATGAGATCTTCGCAAAATCACAAAGGAATGCCACATAAGATTTGTTTATGATTTAAAGATTGTGAAGAGAGAGCTCATTAAAATAAAATAAAATAAAATCGAACAAACTTTTAGATTTGGTTATCCTATGTCTGTACTATCAATCTTCGATTTTTTTGATAGATGCTTCAAGCCTGCATGACATCTTTTACGTAGGTAATATCATAATTTTACGATTTGATTTTGAATATTTTTATAATTTGTTTCTTGTGCAGGTTACGAAGAGACTCTAAGTGAATATAAGTTCCTTGGATTATGCGCTGGAGAAGATTTTCTATGAGCGCATTAAAGGAAACTAAAAGCACGTCTCCTTTACCAGAAAAGATGGTTACATAACAGAGTTTGCTCACTGAGTCGCCATGGTCTGCTGCTATATCATCGGTGGTTGTTCTGGTTACCATAAATAATACTCACGCAAAAGAAGGAGATGCTGTTATGAATAAGGAGTTGACTACACCATAAATTATGGGTGAAAGAACACATCAGGAATCAAGACGTGACGTGGCTAGATAAAGATTATCGTATTGCAATTTAATTCTCCATAGAGCAAGTCACCAAATCCTATTCAATTTTGAAGAATATTTGTTGGAGGCAGATAACGAAGGATTCAATATAAAGACACCTGGTTGATGAAATTAATCCATTGGTTGATCGTGGCAAAAATGAGATATTTCTGGCAAATCGTCGGGACCATTTTTGTTTTTCGCTATGCAAGAAAATTGTTATTTTGAGAACAAGTTTTACCACATAACAATTTACCCATTGCTCAGCATATGAAAGGAATTACATCACACGATCTATCTTCGACAACACGCTGCGTGAGGTTGTAAATTAATGGTTTGAAAGCTTAAGATCATGGAGAACTGTACCGAATCAATGAACTCTAAAGGGTGTTAATAAGATTTAATCTCGGTAACAACTGAGGATAGAAAGTAACCTGCATAACTATAAACTCAGAAATATCTGGGATTCAGGATTGCAGAAATTATTTTGTATCGGGTCAGGGAAATCGATCACGTCACCAAGTTTGCAAGGGGTAAATTATATTGAAATAACCAACATATGAAGATCAGAATCATAGCAGTATGATCGACGAATGAAGTGAGAGGGATGGTTTCTTCTCAGAAAATTCCTCATTTGTTTTCTTTTTACCTGAAAATTCTTCATTTTTTTTCTTTTTACCTGTTGTGAATATTCCTTTCATCATTGATATTTCTTTTGATCTTGGTTAATCGATATTTAATTTGTGTGCAGATATAATGGGAGAAAAGTCGAAGATGCTGAGACCATTTCCTGGAGGACGTGATTTAAATTTATGAAAGCCAGCTCGTCAAACAGAAGCTCGAAACGGAAGGAAGCATTCAAGATTTTCTAGATACAGTCAGTTACTTCAGAAGTTAAATCGCCTATATAAAGAGAGAGGAGACACTCTCGTGAAGGGGGAGGGTCTCGACAGAAGAAAGAAACCTTATTTTCTTGATTCTGTTATCTATTTTGTAATATTTCTGTTTGCAAAGAGAGAAGAGACACTGCCGTGAAGAGGGGGAAGCTCTGTAAAGAAAGATGGGAGCTGTTTCCCAGAAGCTCTACTCTCTTTCTCCTTAGGGTTCGATTTCTAAGACATTGGGGAATTTTTATTATACAGCAGTACTTTTTTTATTCTGTTTACTTTGACTGTCTCATGAACTTCTTCTGATGACTATCAAATGTGCCAGGATACTGAAACCTTAGCTAAGTTTTGGATATCAATAGTGTTTGATTTATCTCTCCCTTGTTATCTTGTTTTTCATATATAAATATCTTCATATTATATGTGGAATGTTTAGAGAAATTCGAATGTTTATGTTTACCTAAATCAAAAATTGATTTGCCTTCTTATTGATGTTGAAGAACTTTTTCATGATGTCAATAGTTGTTAATCAAATTTTGTAATTATCTAATTTGCAGGTAGGTCTTGTTCCAATTGCAAGTTAGTTTTAATAATATTTTTCATGTTTTAGAATGACATATCCTGTTAGTAAATTTTGGCTTTAGTTTGAAATTCTCATATATATAAATTATTTTACAACAGTTCTGTTTTATCTGCTGTGAAGTAATTTAAATTCATTTTTTTATTGTTTGGTATGTTTCTTACTAAGCTTTAATTAGTGAATATTTTCCTTGCTTCAGACTTTTAGTCAAATAAATCAATCTTTGCTCTTGGCCGAGATAGGAATGCTGACTTTAGATAGATTATTATCACTTAGCTTATCATAGAGTAATATTAGGAATTATTAACTTTGTTATTTAGTTTCTAGATAGTTTTTTAGGATTAGATCATAAGTAGTTTAAGTTCTTTCGATAGTTGTTAGCAGATAGTTTCTTTTGGGGATTTATTCACCTTGGGAGACTCTCTATCATTGAGAGCACAAAACACAGGCAGCAGGGCCTTAAATCCTGTGAGAGTTAGCTATTTCAAACACATAGGAAGCTGCTGTAAGTGACCTGTGTGGGGTATCTCTCCTTCGTTGGCCTCAGTCACAAAATCGGGCCAACAAGACTATAATCAAATATTTTCTTATCTGAAAAATAGGATCCCTGCCACTCTTCTTCCTGCAGAAGAATTGTTGGTTGCTTATTATGAAAAAGGCTTATCTATTCCTATTGCGATGTGGGCCAAGAGAGCACACAAAGACAACTTGTTTGAGGCATATGCTGAAGCAATTCAGGTTGAAAAGGATATGTTCTGCCTAAAGGATAATCCTGATGCCTCAGAAGAACAACCTTCCACATCTAGAAAGAAAACTGATAGTGCTCCTAAACCCACTACCCAAAACAAAGATGCTTTTGAAATGACTGATATCAAGAAGTTTCTCCAGAAAATTTCTAATGAGATAGTTGATTTAAAAAAGAATAACAATGAAAATCAAAATAATAACAGAGGTTTTGTAAGGCCACCTTTCAGGAGACCTTATCAACCTCCCCAAAATCCACCACCTCCTAATCCTAATGAAGGACTAACATCTGAAGAAATTTATTCTATCTTCAAAGCTCTGGCCACAGAATCACAGAATGTCCCTGACCCCTCTGATGATAAAACAAATCAAGATCCACAATTACCGGAAGAAGGAGATGAAGAAGAGGATCCATAGATTAATATTGTAAGTTATTTTTCTGAACTCCCAATGAATGAAGAAGAAGAAGAACCTGAGACAGTATTCAATGTTCAACATCCTTATAACACCAGGTCAAAAGGACAACCCTCTCAAGAAACTTCATCTTCAACACTAGTTCCTAACAAAGGTAAAATTGTGCCTCAAAAGGATACAGTCATTCCCGAAATGGAGTACAGTTTAGCCGAAGATTTGAAAAGAGTCAAAGCAAATATTTCTTTGTTTGAACTTTTGAAAATCCCTTCTATGAGGGATTCTCTGCCTAAAAGAATGATAATCAAACAACCAAGGGAAACACAAAACAATAACTTAGAATCTTTTACCAAACCAGACGATCAGAAACCTGGAAGCAAGAGGACACCTCCTTTCTTACTTACCTTTGAAATATTCAACAGAAATGTACACAATTGTATGATAGACTCAGGTGCCTCTTCCAATGTGATGACCCTGTCTGTCTGCAGGAAACTAAATGCAACTTGGGAACCCTGTCCTACTCAGATTGTCCAGCTTGACATATCTAAAGTGAGAGTAGTGGGGATATTTAGAGATGTGTTGTTGACATTATATGCTGATCCCTGGATCCACTAGACCATAGATATTGTTGTAGCTGACATCCCTGAAGCCTATGGAATGTGGCTGAGCAGACATTGGTCAGAGAAGCTCAAGGGCTACTTTGCTACTGATTGGTCTCACTTGTGGTTACCCTATAATGGAAAACCAAACAAGATTAAGATTTGTAGGGAACCATTTATGAAGCAAACAGTCACTGACCTTAATGATTCAAGTGAACCTACTTGTTATTTCAGTTCACATATTGAGCATTTCACCTTTCATACCTTCTTTGGGGATCTTCTAGCTGATTCTTCACCAAATGAGAATGTACAAAATGAATCACAGATTACCAACGTTACTTCTGTACCATTCTCTGGAACTATTGTACATAATGTTTATAATGTTAATACAAATTTTAGGATAGATACTATTGCATGGACTTTATTCTTTGATGGCTTTAGATATAAAGATGGAGCTAGTGCAGATTGTGTCCTTATTGATCCAAAAGGGACTAAAACCATGTTTGCTTGCACACTTGAGTTTGAATGTACCAATAATGTGGCTAAATATGAGGCCCTGGTTCAGGGACTCAAGAATGATATTGACATGGGTGCACAAGTAATAGAGTGTTTTGGAGATTCCGAAATCATAGTTAAACAGGTAAGAAACAAGATACATTTTTTGTCTCCACGTTTAACTAATTATCAAAAAATGGTAAGAGATCTCACTAACTCTTTCTCTGCATTCAACATTAAGTCAGTTCCCAGGTCGCAGAACTTTGATTGTGACCTCTTGGCAAATACAACATCTAGGCTGATTCCACCAAAAGGCTTGTCACCTAAAACCTTTTCAATAGAACTTATGTACAGGCCTTCCATCCCTGATAATGTAACAAACTAGAAAGTGTTTGATAATGACCAGAAAATACTAGAATTTCTCACAGCCCAGGATACCTTTCAAGATATGGCAATAGATGAGGCTGAGCATGAGAAATCCCTGTCTAATCCTTCCAACATTATCCCAAAATCAGTGATCAACCTAGAGAAGTTTTATGACTTGCAAGATAAGTTCAAACAGAAGACCAACTGTAAGACCCAGAGTTCCTCTCTAGATTATGATCCAATCAACCTAGGTACTAAACAAAATCCATGATTCATCAACCTTGGGGTTGATTGCTCTGTTGAAGAAATAAGATCTTTTATTAGACTGTGTAAGAGTACAAAGATGTTTTTGCATGGACCTATGATGAACTAAATACTTTTGACACTAGCATGATGCATCATAACATACCGATGAAACCAGAAGTGAAACCTTACCAGCAGAAGCTAAGGAAGATGCATCCCAGTCTGGAACCCTCTGTAAAGAAAGAACTTGAGAAGTTACTGATAGCTCAAATCATATTCCCTGTTAGACATACACAAAGGATTTTCAGCCTGGTACCTGTTCAGAAGAAGAATGGGGAAATCAGACTTTGTGTCGATTTCAGAAATTTGAACAGAGCTTCCGAAAAGGATAACTACCCTGTTCCTCCTATGGAGCAGATTCTACAAAAGGTAGTAGGGTTTGAGATGTTCTCTCTCCTAGATGGTTTCTTAGGATACAACCAAGTTATGGTTTCCCCTGATGACCAACTGAAAACAACTTTCATAACCCCTTGGGGTACCTTCGCCTATAGGCAAATGCCTTTCAGGCTGATAAATGCAGGAGCCACATTCTAGAGAGCCGCTATGGATATAGCTTTCATAGGTTTGATGCACAATTATGTCGTAAGATACTTAGATGATATTACTATTTATTCAAAAAAACAACATGAACATTTATCTTCTTTGAAACAGGTATTTGACCGCTGCAGGAAGTACGGAATTTCATTGAACCCCAAGAAGTCCATATTTGCAGTAACAGAAGGTAAGCTCCTAGGTTTCATTGTTTCTAAGGAAGGTATGATTATTGATCCTGAACGCACTGAAGCTATTTTAAAGATCGGTTTTCCTGGTTCACACAAAGCCATGCAAGCATTCCTCGGTAAGATTAATTTTGTACGTAGGTTTGTTCCAAATTTTGCACAAATTGTTAATCCATTGCAACAGATAGTTAAAAAAGATGTATAGTTTAGTTGGTCTCAAGAAAAAAAATATGCATTTGTTGAAATTCAGAGGGCCATTGCAGAAGCCCCTGCTCTGATGTCTCCATATTTCGACAAGGATTTTATTCTATATACCTTCGCTACTAATTTTTCTTATGTAGTTGTCTTGACACAGAAGCATGATAATGATGCTGAGATTCCAATTTCGTTCATGAGCTCAATGTTTAAAGGATCAGAACTTAACTACTCTCAAATTGACAAGCATGCTTATGCGGTCTACAAATCTATAAAATATTACAGAGCATATTTATTGAAATCTCGAACAAAGGTTATCGTGCCTTATATAGCCATTAGAAATGTTCTGGTCTAGAAATAACTAGGCGAGAAAAGAGCCCATTGGATGACAGCTTTGCAGGAATACAACCTGGAAATAAGATCAACGAAGATTGTAAAAGGACAAGGTTTGTGCCTGCTCACCGCTCAGTCAAATGATCCTTTACAACAACAGACTGAATGGGAGCAGGAGGAAAATGTTCCTACAGGTTCTTTTAATGCCATAGAAACTCCAACATCTAACTGGTACGATCATAGTAAGTTTTTTCTAAACAACGGGTTTGCTCCTGAAACCTTTGACTTCAAAAAGCGCAGAGGTTTAAGATTAAATGCTGCTCCATATCAATTTATTAATGGAGTTTTGTTTAGGAAAAATTACGATGGAGTTTTCCTTAGATGTTTGTAGAAAAATGAAACTGATGACTTTCTTTTACAATTTCATGCAAGACCTGCGGGAGGGCATTTTTCAGGTGAAACCATAGCCCACAAGATTCTCAGAGCAAGATATTACTGGCCTACTCTGTTTAAGGATGCCTATGCTCATGTCAGAAGATGTGAACCATGTCAGAAATGTGCAGGGAAATTCAAAAAGCCTACCTTTCATTTGTAGCCAGTAACAGTTCACTTTCCATTTCAGCAATGGGGACTAGATTTTGTTGGACCAATTAATCATGTTTCCTCCCTACAACATAGGTATATCTTGACAGCAACGGACTACTTTACCAGATGGGTAGAGGCAGTCCCTCTCAGGAAATGTAACACAAACCAAGTGATATCCTTCCTGGACAACCAAATAGTCACAAGGTTTGGGGCCCCTGAATATCTTGTCTTTGACAATGCATCCTACTTTTCATCCATTGATCTCACATAATATGCCCTTGAAAAAGGGATCAAACTGAAATTTTCTGCCAATTATTACCCATAGGGTAATGGGCTTGCTGAATCTTCTAACAAGAACTTGATAAACATTTTGAAGAAGACAGTAGCCTCCCATCACAAATATTGGTACACATAGCTTTGTAATGCTCTTTGGGCAGACTGAGTTACACCAAAGGAAGCTATTGGAAACTCTCCCTATTTCCTAGTTTATGGAAAGGAATCCATCCTACCATCTAACCTTACCATTCCCTCATTACAGCTAGCCCAATCCGTTCAAGAAGATGATTCCTCTCCTCTTCAATAGAGAATTGATACCTTTCTTAAGTTGGAGAAAGATAGGGAAAAGGCTAAAAACAAATTGTATCAACATCAACAGATGGTTAAAAGATGGTTCGATGATAAATCCTCCTCTGATAGAGAGTTTTCTGTAGGAGATTTCATATTAAGATGGGATAAACAACATAAGGACAAAACTGAATACACCAAATTTCAATGCCTTTGGCTAGGACATTTCATTGTTATAGAAAATATTGGCCCTAGTACTGTTCGATTGCAGACACTAGAGGGAGTCATTGACACTTATCCAATGAATGTTTCTCTGCTCAAGAAGTATTTTGTCTGAACAATTTGATGCATTTTGTACATAAGTTTTGTGTGTTTGTTTTTCTTTTTTTGATTTGATTGCTTTTCCCTTTTATATTATTTTTTGTTTTGAAAAATACCACACACATTTGGCATTGGTTGATCAATCAGTTTGTCTCAAGATTGACACAGTCTGAAAGTTCTTAGAATGCATGATCAGTTGTAGTTTTCCTCAGCGTATGGCAGAACTTGTTTTGTACAGGAGTTACAATCAATAATTGTAGAGCCTTGATTGATACTTTCCCACCTTTATCCATCTTTACATATGTTTTATTTGTTTAATTGAGGTATGGGGAATGAATGGTGTTTGTTATCTTATGTTTCATTGGTAAAGCAGCATATCTTAATAACCTGGTCAACTTTATCTACTCTGGATCCTATTACAGTCACTTTGATAATAATTTTATTAATAATTGTAGATTACAAGATGGGGGGTCTTATCATAAGCCATCTCGTTAGGTTCATAGGTGTTTAGTGGAATGACATCTCCACATCAAGCCACCAAACTTGGGAGATGACTTTCAGTTTCTGCTAAAAGGTGGAAGATCCTATTACAGGTCATTCCTTTCATGATCTGCAAAGCACTGGTGAGTAACACTACTGTTATGTGGTTACCAAGCCATGGTAGTGTCTTTTAATTTACACTCTAATAAATCTTTGTTTTCTTTTATAAGACACTTGTTGCATATGAGGACAGGGGGGTCTTATCACAAGCCATACCTGCCATGATCATGGTTTTGATTTTGGACTGAAATTATCATTATGTGGTCACCAAGCCATGATAGTTGCTTTCAGTGTCATATCTGGAAGACAAGGAGTCTCCTTATCGAGCTAGCTTGATCAGTTTCCAGATCAGGTCTATTGAATATTGTAACTTCTAAGAATATTATATTTGTACATTACTATTCCGGAGATGTTTCATCCCTCCTAGGCAAGTCTATTATGTATCTGGAGATGTTTATTCCTCCGATGGTTTGTGGTAACTAGGGTTATTAGACCCACCATGTGGGGGTCGACCCTGAGTTTATATTTTAGGGGTTATTAGACTTCTCCAGTAGAGGTCGGCCCCATTAGGGATTTTGGTCAGTCGGGATCTAGAATAAGTAGAGGAGGAGAGCTCCTCATTTGACACACTTCCACAACTCAAAAAGTAGCGCACTTGTGTCTGGGAGGTCTGCATGTGAGGTAGAGAAGAAGGACAAGTCTTGGAGCACATCTTGTATTTTGGTTGATCATATTATTAAGGAAATCTTTGCTAGGTTTTCTACCCCATGAGGGTTTCCCAGGGTAAATTCTGTGTCTATCTTGTGATTATGTTTCTTTCAGTGATCTTGCTAGTCTATTTGGTTTAAAACTTAACAAGGTCTGTGAATGGCCTTGCTAACATCTAATTATCAAGTCAAGGAAGTGGTCTTAGATCAACAAGCTCTTATGTACATTTTTCTATTATGTTTCAAAAGAAAAGAGAAATATTAAAAAAAAAGGGAAAAAGAGAGAAAAAATGTATATATTGTCAAAAAAAAAAATTGTATATAAATAAAGCAATTAATAAATCAAGGTGGTCTATAATTTGGATATCCAGAGCAGTTTTAAGTTTTCCTCCAGTTTTAACTCAAGCTGCCTTGCCATGATTGCATAATGGTAATGAATTCCTATTATTTCTTACACCTCATGTTACAACGTAATTTTTCACCTTGTGAGCATCAACACTCTTTGGCCTGTAGGATCCATTTTACTGACTCAGATCCACTTTATATCCTTTAGACACATTATTTCCCTAACTTTTCCCCTGTACATTAGCTGTATCACTGCAGTGGGCGTACCTGCGAGTTGCATCACTATAGCCAACGAGTAGCATGTAAAATGGTAAAAATCACTAGTTAATTACATTTTACTCCCAAAAAGCGGTCATAGGGTGGCATTTGGCTCTCCATTTTCCCTGAAACGCCTCGATGTGTCCTTTCACTTACCTTTGGGAGGACTATATATTGAGCACATATGGCATATGGACGGGAGGAGAAAGGAGAGCAAGAGAACTCTAGTGGATTTTTTCCCTATCTTGAGTCTACACTCATTGATCCTTGTAGTTGTGAACCATTTATGTTCACCTTCCAAACTCCTATCACAGTTTGGGTTTGCCATTCCATGGAGGATTGAAGTGGTGGAGGCACAAGTGGAGAGACCCATATCTTGGTTCAGATTGGTTTCCGACAAGAGGTCGTATCACATTGTACTTCTTGTTATTTATTAATAGAAATACTCATATTCTCATCCATTAATGTTGTGAATGTTGTTTATATTACATTGGGTTGCATTTACTTATAATATCATGGACCATTGCTATTGATGATGTTAATGTCATTTATATATTACATGTGCTTGTTGTACATTGGCTGTCAAGACTAATTTGCAGGTTCAAGTGCATGGGTTGAAAGCTCCAACGAGGATCTACATCAAACGTTTGGATCAAGGTTGGTTATATTCTTCATTATATTAGCATTATCATTTATATAGCATGGCATTGAGAATTGAGTTAATTTCTAGTAGTCAGCTGTCTATTGTGGTCCACCCCAAGCCATAGGAAGTTTTCTCCAACACAGAAATGGCAACTCCACTGCAGAGAACATCCATTTTTGGGGATTTTTAGGCATTAGTGCTTGTTTATAGTTGTTGTGTGTCGAGTCTCTATGTCATTCATTGGCCATTAGGATAATCTATAGAAAATAGCCTTTTTCTGAGCCATTGGACTCTTTTTCCGCTCATTTGCTTTTCCCTGTACGCGGGTGAGCCTAGTTCTGCTCGCGTCTACCCGCCTCTGTCTACTCTATAGCCCACGGGTACCCGCAGGTATTCCTTCAACAATACCGTACAACTCCGGAGGTGATTGGTTTATGGCCTTTGGTTGTTGCTGGGTTGGTTGTGAGTGTTCCCGAGTCTTCTTTGGCCTTGTTCCTGACTGTTCCAAGCCTTGTTTGTGACCAACACTCCTCTTTTCTCTTGGTTTTGAGCCTCATTGGTTTTTACCCATTTTTTATTTTTTAGCTCATTCCATTGGCTGAGTCTTACTGTTTAGGATCTGCTAGGTTGTCTAAGTGATCTCCTGTGCATTTCTGTAACTAAATAGTGGGATTTTGCTTGCATTTTTCATTTCATTATATTGAAAAATACAAAAATATTTTTTGCATTTTCCTTTTTGCTTATAAGTGAAAATACAATTTTTTTTTACTTTTATGTACTGCATTTTGCATTGAGTGCTTGCTTCTTTCATTTAGGTTCTGCTTGTGCATTGGAAAATATAAAAGAGTTGCATTTTTATTTCGAAACCGTTGGATTGATTTTGATTCTAGTGGCATTGTTTTTATTGGATAGATGGGTCTAGAGTTTGACGATTTTGCATACTATTGAGTCACATACATCACTAGTTTCACGACCATATCCTTTGAGTAACCACAACCATTAAAATTAATGCTTAATCTAAAATTGATTAGAATGATTTTATTTATAGGGTACACCAACTAGCATAGGTTTAGAGTCTTGGAATAGATCATTGTGAGTAAACGATCCAAGACTACTAGACGAAATATTATGTGTCTGACTAGGGAGTGGTGAAATCCATGGTATACATCAATGTTCTCAGGAAGCTCTACTCAGACTAGAGTTAAGCACGAGGTCATGGTAGGTTGGTTGAGTAGATAGCCCTCCAATACTGGCCAAACGTGGGAGATATTTCCAGGATTTGTTCGTATCTGGGGACTCTTGGGGGATTTGACCCTCTTGAGTTTTGGGCTTAGCTACCCTGTCCATACGACGGATCCCACTTGCGACTGTCCCCTTAAGCATTGGTCATACTATGGTTACCATAGTTTCCTTACCTAGGTATCGCATAGGGTACTTGCAGTGGTTATATTGTTTGTGTCCTGAGTCAGATAGGGGTTGGACAATACAGTTGTTTGTTGCCAAGGGTTACGACCCTTTGCACACAGTGAAGCCTAGGAACCTCTATAACTGATTCTGTTACCTCCGGCTACATTTTGGGAGTCTCAAGCCTCTCCTAGGTGAGACATAATGGCTCTAGTGTTGGGAGCTCATTTAGCCACTCTGTTTGTTTGCTCTTGGTTGTAGTTTCTCTAGGTGTGTGCCTTTGTGTAACGTCTCCAGCTTAACCCTATTGCATTAATATTGTAAATGATGTAAATATTGTCATTTAGTCATGGTGAGAAGCTCAAGGCCAAGGCCCCGCCACTGACTTATCGTTTTATGTATCGACAATTAGAATAGATGCCTATGGTTCTTGTGCTAGATGGGCACGATGTAAATAAGACATCATGTAATTACGAATTTTAATGAAAAACCCACCACCGGCTATGCAATGCAACAAAAGAGATGGGGCATGATCCTACAAGGAAAAGGGAGGGAAATTATTCAAACCCTTGAGCCAATGGTATTAATCCATGTGTCAATGGGGAAACCCATAAACCACCAACTACCCATTTTCTGTCTTATGCACCCAATCATTTAATTCTTCCAAGAAATTGGTTAAGGCAGTTAATGCCTTGGGAATGAAAGAGTATGGCAGCCAATTTCGTGCATGGGCAAGCCATCAACTTGGAAAATCGTGTTTTTGCTTGTGGGGCAAGAAAACACCCACAAAATGGTGCCCAAAGCCATTCTGACCAGGTAGTCTTTCCTCACTCACGCAGTTGGAGCTAGCTGGGTCTTTCCCTACACGTTTTTCATCCAAATCCTGCATTTTTCCATGCTTGGGAGTTCGTTTTTGCATATACAGTAGCTTGGGAGAGAAGAGCCACGTTTTGAGGACTGTATGGAGGTCGTTTTTGCCCCCGAATGTCCAAGGACATTTTTCTAAAAATGGATTGGCTTACCAGGGTTATTCCCCAACTTCCCATTTCGTTTTTGTGGGTTCCCACGTTTTTCTGAGTTAGCTGAAACCCCATCTCAGGCATTCCACTGTGGAAAACATCTTCCTCATGCCCAGCAAGTGTGGTTCTATGGTGATGTGCATCCTTGTTTCGTTTTGACCCTGTGAGCAAGAAACTGGAATGGTAGTGGATAGAATGGGCTTGATAAACCTAGTGTAGGGAGTAACCTATCAAGAAGATCAAGAGGGCTGGCTACTTTTCTATGCACACCCTGAGAGCACTAGAAAGGAAGGTATGGCTTGAGGGACTGTGTGGCAGTGAAGAGAATACTTCCTTGTGTTGGGTGTGTAGGCATTGTGAGTGCCAAGCTGAATAGATCTGGGAGGGGTATCCTTAGTTCTGTGGTTGAGCATACTAGCTTAGCAATTCTTCCCTGCCATGTCCTAGCAGCCTGATAAACCCAATTGCAGATTGGCTTGGCTCCTCTTGATGTATGCTTGGCTATGTGTGAGTCTGTTGTTCCCTGGTTCCTTGTAGAGATCATGCCCAGCTCAAGGGTGGCAGTGGTGCTGAGAGATTGAGGAGCACACTGGCCTACGGTTGGGTGGAACGTTGCAGTTGCATAGCCAGTTGCGTGGGACTACTTTCGTATAAGATAAGTATTCTCTTGTATATTCTTGAAATTACCATTTGATGAATATTATGAATGTATGTGGATGGGTTAAATGAATTTACTTCCGCTATGATTTTATTAAAACCATACATTTCCATATGTCTCTGTTATATTCTGTGAATGCTTATGGTTGAAAGTTTCATGGGGCTAGACGCCCAGTTCAGCATCATGTCTGTTATGCACTTTCATATGTATATTTTTCAATTAAATATGAATGTTTGTTTAATATGTATGGGGCTGGATGCCCGATTTAACCTCACGATCCTCTCCATCTAGCTAATGTAATGGGAGGGGACGTGACACTTTGATTTACTGTTTTTGATCGATAGTTGGCCGTTAGGGGATGTTGTGATTTTATAGTCTCTCCGAAGATATCATGGAACAGAGTCCTACTCTCCGCCGATCTCATCGGTTGGATGGTTTACCACCTGCCGAGCTTTCATGCCGTGTTGCTAGGGGACGCCGGCGGGCTCCCTCCGAGTCTTCAGATTCTTACGAAACATATGTCCTCAACGTTATGACTGCACACTCTAACATGGGAGAAATCCCTATGACTCCATCGGGTAGAGTCGAGCACACTTCAGACACCCCTACTCCTCAAGAGCGTGGGGGGGTGATCCACCTGAGATCCAACCTAGTTTGTTTGGTCCATATCCATCCGAGATCCAACCTAATTTGTTTGGTATGGATCCACTTGAGGATGACCCGTTCAATCCTTCATATCCACATGATTTCTATTACGGGATGCCAGAGTTACATGATGATGCAGGCCCTATGACCAATCCTACCCCGTTCTCTTTTGGTATGCCTAATTACAACACAGTTGATCCTTCCACTGCTTTTGGTAGTCATGCTGGCACTAGTCATGGTGTTAGCAACACTGCACCCACTGGGGGCAATACCCTCACCGGGGGCACCACATTGTCCACTCACACACATAGTATGGGGACCGGTCAGATTCCTCCTAACAATGCAAATGTTGGAAGACGGTCGCCTCCTAGGGCTACCCAACCTAATAGGAACATTGTTCGCAACCCGACTCACCATCCACAACCTAATACACATGCTGCTACCCGTCAACCTAAGACCACTTTCACAAATGTTAATGCTCCTCCCAATCACGGGTGTGGACATATACCGCACACTTTTATGTCCGTTGCCACTACTAGTAAAGCTAATGTAGGAGGTGGGAATATACCTCATAATCATGGTCACAACGCCACTATTCCTGCTTCTAGTAACACCAATGTTGGGGTTGGGAATACATCTCATGCTTATGGTCACCACACGACTGCTCACACTAATCCTAATGCTTATGCTGGGTGTGGGAACATACCTTATAATCATGGTCATTACAACACGGTTCCCGCTACGAATAGTATGTATATGCCCCATAATTATGGTGGCAACCCTTACTACAACACAGTCGGTGCTGGCCACCAGTACAACCCACCTCAATATGGTGCCCAAAACACTTATATACCTGCTTACCCTCACACGGGTCAGGTCGGAGGAGGTTATCAACCTTATGTCCATGGTCATGCTTATGGTCCCTTAGGACCATATAATCAGTAGTTTAATGCTCATGGTCCGGCTTATGGTCCTTCTTGTCCTTCAGGTTCTTACAATTAACCTTTTATGGGAGCTTATAATCAAGCTTTCCAACCGCAGCTCCCGTTCCTTACACGTCTGAATCTGCCAGATCTTTCAAAGCTCATAAATGATCCAATGTGTCACGACCCTAGTTGGCCTCCGGTTCCTACCAAGCTCCCTTCGGACATTCCAAAGTTTGAGGGGAAAGGTGGTGAGGATCTGGGTGATCATGTCACAACGTTTCACCTTTGGTGCTCTTCCAACTCATTGAATCACGATTTCGTTTGATTACAACTATTTCAACGCACCCTCAGGGGGGCAGTTGCGAAGTGGTATGTTGAGTTGCCTGGGAACACTTATAGGGGTTTCAATGAGATCGCTTTGCTTTTCTTGGATCATTTCCATTTTCCGGTTCGTTACGATACCGGTACTGAACTTTTGTCTACCTTCCATCAGAATAAGGCCACACATATTTCTGACCACGTTCAAGAGTGGTGTCGGCGGAAGAGGTTAGTGAAAGCCAACATTCCTCCAGAGTTTCTATTGGAATTGTTTCTCAAGTCTCTACTTCCATATATTGCTAAGGATGTTTCGATGTCCGGTATTATAATTGAGGAACAAGCCATCTTAAAATTCCAGCAGTTAGATTTACTATACTCTCAGTTTGGCATTTTATATGACATTATTCCTGACGCACCGTGAACACAACATGAGCCCAAGACAGTTCCTGGACCACATGCCGATGGCATTGTGGGATCCACAAGTACTCACCCTGTAGATTTGGTGGCTAATGAAATGAAAAATTTGTCGCTTAACCAGTCTACTCCCAGACAGATTCACACCTTGTCCACTTCCACCCCATCGTCCGATGTACACACTGTGCAAATGACAAACCCATTGGGAAACCAATAGTCCGGTGGTAAGAAGAAGGGGAGAAAAAACCATAAGGGTGGAAACACTGGGAACAATAATAGTAATCACAATACCCCTCATAAGGAGAATGCCAACCCTCCTCGGGAAGGCGGAAATGCTGGTGAGGACCATAAACCTAGGTGTAAGGTGAAATTTCCTTGTAAGATTTGTGGGGAAGACCATCTTACTCACTTGTGTCCTCGAATCGAAGAAGCATTGAAGTATCTAGCACAAAGCCTATCTTTGTTGAAGGATCCCCTTCCTCATCATCATCAAAACATGGCTTTGCATGCTCTCGCCACTGGTTATGGACCTAATGAGACTCCAACATCCTCTTCCAATACTAGTGGTTATGGATGCGTGAATATGGTCCAATCGGAGGTTAGTGTTGCTACTCATCAGCGCGATTATGGTGCACCACAACCTAATATGGGGAGTGAGCCTCCCCCTCCTCCTGATAATTCCTTGCATATCGAGAAGCCCTCTATTATGCCATGGATACCGAAAGGTGTTCTTAAGTGCTCTACGCATAATCCCAATGCTCGAGCTGCCCAGAGCTACTCCATTGTAGTATATTTGGGCCAAACTCCGTGCGCCATGTCGGCTCTTGAAATTTTACAGGCGTGTCCTTCTCAAAGGCATGCCCTTTTGTGCGCATTAGGATTTCAGGATGGGGGGAGTCCCGATGTTATCAAGTTTGACACTACTGATGTTCAACCTCGCTTACCTTACCAAGTGGCTTTTCAAATCCATGTGGAGTGCCTTCAGAATTTTGTCAAAAGAACAGTGGTTGACGAAGGTGCTTCCGCATCAGTGATGTCTTTACCTTGTTGGAAAGATCTTGGCTATCCTCCTCTACTCACGTCTAGGACCATGCTCACTGCATTTGATGGTAGGTCATTTAAGCCACATGGGATAATCCCTTCCCTTGTTGTCCGCTTGGGAGGTAAGCCTGTGCCTATTGAATTCGAAGTGGTTGATGCGCCCATCGACTACAAGCTTTTACTGGGTCGGAATTGGATGTACCCTATGAAAGTTGTCGCATCTACTGTATTCAGAATTATTTGCTTCCACACGAAGGCAATATTGTGACCATCGATTAGCTGGATTTAGTTAATCCTCCTCCCACAGCATCCATGGGATCAGTAGTCCCACAGGTTACAGATTCTTAGCTGACAACTGGGAACATGGGTGTTGGTATGTAACCTTACTTGATGGGATCTTATGATTTCCCTGCACCCATGAATTTTATTGGAACCATTTCTGACAATGTGTCTCCTCCTTTGCATAATGTACCATTCCAGACTTCGTATTTTGATGATCCATGGACTTTACCGTCCACGACTTCTACGTCTGGAGACATTGCGCACGTTGGGATGTTTATCCCACTGTCTTCTATTGAGCTTGCTTATCAGGATATTCAACAAGCCACCGTAGAGCCGAATCTCCCCTCTTCTCGGACAGATGAGGAAGATCCCATTACGCTGGCAGTTTGGGAGTCGACTCATCTTGTTCGAATAATTTCCTTGATGGTACTTTACCTTCGGATGAAGCTATTATCGAGGCCATGTGTGGTAGTGAGAGACCTTGGGAGGATATGCATCATTACTCTTATTTCCTTCCCAACCTCGATCTCGCCAAGCAAGAAGAGTTTAGGACGACTCTTGCAGAGATGGTTGGTCACCCTGTGTCTCTTTTGGGCTCACATGAGATTTATGCGGAGGGGAACATGGCTAGTATTTCCCCGACTAAACCGATCAACATCTCTCGCACTCCCGGGAAGGTTGAGAACATTTACATCGGTGACGATTTCTCTTTTGAGGAGGTTGCCATTTACACTGAATTATTTATTGAACTTCGGGAAGATTTCACCTGGTCATATGAGGAGATGCCAGGAATAGACCCTAGTATTGTCGAGCATGAGATTAGAACATATCCTCATGCTAAACCAATTCGACAACATCTTCGTGTTGTTAACCCTAGGAAGGCAACCGCTATCAAGGAAAAGGTGGAGAAACTGCTCAAAGCTGGTTTTATCTACCTCATTCCCCTTACCGAATGGGTAGGAAACCCCGTTCCTATGGATAAGAAGCAGGGAACGATCTATGTATGCACTCATTTTAGAGACCTGAATCATGCGTGTCTGAAAGACAATTTCCCAACTCCATTCATTGATCAGATCTTGGATGCTTGTGCGGAAAGTGAGATTTTTTCATTCATGGACGGCTTTTCGGGGTATATCCAGATTCAAATCAAACCCGAGGACCAACATAAGACTGTTTTCATTTGTCCTTGGGGTACATTTGCATACTAAAAAATGCCCTTTGGCCTTAAAAACGCTGGAGCTATGTTTCAGCGTGCCATGACCTATGCTTTTCACGACCTTAAAAGTATAATCGAGGTTTTCTTGGATGATCTTGCCGACCATTCTCACAAGAGAGTGGACCACCCCAAGCACCTCCATTGGATTCTTGAATGATGTATACGCTACAAGATTCGGTTGAATCCCAATAAATTCATCTTTGCGGTGAGGTCTGGTCGCCTTCTAGGATTTATAGTTTCGAAAGAGGGTATTAGAGTCTATCCTCTCAAAGTTGAGGCAATACTTCGGTTGCCTCCTCTGTGCAAATTGTTTCAACTTTAGAGCCTCCAAGGGAGAGATACTTTTCTACGTCATTTTGTAGTCAATTATGCTAATCTTACCAAAGGATTCACTCTCTTGTTGAAGAAAGACACACTATTTATCTGGGATGAGTGAGCCCAACAGTCTTTCGATACCCTTAAGAAAGCTTTGGTATCAGCCCCACTGCTTAGTCCACCAGACTTCGCATGATATTTTATACTTTATGTGGCTGCGTCTCAAGAGACGATTGGCATGGTCTTAGTTCAAGTGGATGATGTGCTCATAGAGCATGTGATCTATTATCTTAGTCGAAATCTAGTAGATGCTGAACTAAAATATAGTCACGTGGAAAAGTTGGCACTTGCGACTGTCCATGCAGTCCAACGGTTACGACACTATATTTTGCTTAGAACAACCATAGTTGTAGAGAATATCAGTCCATTTCAGTTCGTGCTATCATGACGCCTTATAGGGGGGAAGTACAATAAATGGATTGTGATCCTTCAGGAGTTCGATCTCGATTTTGCTTCGGCGAAGTCGATGAAATTGTTGGTGTTTGCTGAGCTTATCTCGGACCTTCCGAGACTTGATGAGGATGTAATCCATGAAGATTACTTTGTGGATGAACACTTATTTCTTATCTCGTCAGAGGACCCTTGGTATGGGGATGTCATTGTATATCTCCAAACTTTTAAGTTTCCTTCGCATTATTCATGGAACGAGCAATGGCATGTGAAACATCACGCTAAAGATTATACTATCGTCGAGGGAAGGATTCTATTCTTCATCGTTGCTTGACTCATGAAGAAGCGGAGCGTGTGCTTAATGATTTCCATGCAGGGGCATGTGGTGGTCACTTATCTGGGCTTGCTACAGCCCAACGTATTATGGGAGCTGGTTACTTTTGGCCTTCAATCTTTAAAGATTGTATAAACGCTGTGAAGAGATGTCACCCTTGCCAGGTGTTTTCTCGAAATATACACTCGCATCCAGTGACCCTTCATTGGGTCGTCACCGTCGATCCCTTCACCAAGTGGGGGGTGGATTTCATGGATTGCAAACCAGTTTCAACTGGGGGGCATCAACATATCATAGTGTTCGTGGAATACTTTTCCAAATGGGTTGAGGCCATGCCTACCATAAAAGTCGATGGTTCGACAACATCCCATTTCGTGTTCAATCAGATTATTACTTGGTTCGGTATTCCGAAAGAGATTGTCACTAACCATGGCAGTCACTTTCAGAACAAAATGATGGAGAATTTGTCTCTCAAGCTTGGGTTTCATCAAGAACACTCATCTTCTTACTATCCCCAAGCGAATTGTCAAGTTGAAGTAGTCAATAAGTCTTTAAAGACCATTCTCCAGTGTACCATCCAACAAAGCAAGAACAATTGGCACATTATGTTATATCCTGTTATGTGGGAATATCGAACCGCAGTCAAGACTGCTACCGGGTTCTCACCGTTTCAACTGGTACATGGTTTGGAGTCGATTTTACCGATTGAATGTGAAATCCCTTTGCTTAAACTGGCCATAGAGATCCTCCCTGATACGACGGGTATTGAGAAATGTTTAATCCACCTTGAGCAACTTGACGAACAATGTCGAGATGCCACCGTGGCTATAGATGCCAATAAACATCATGTTAAGGTTCAGTATGATAGGTCTGTCCGTCCCTGACAATATGTTGAAGGTGACTTGGTCCTCTTATAGGACCAAGCTAAAGAACCCCTGGGGGCAGGCAAGTTTAACCCCATGTGACACGATCCTTACATTGTGAGACGTGTCCTGGAAAAAGGAGCCTATGAATTATAAGATTATGAGGGGAATGTCTTGAAGGAGCCAAGAAATGGGCTCTACCTCAAGTGGTATTACGTTTGAACTTCTAATTCGAGCTAATACTTTTGTATACTATTGTATAGTTGCTTCTGTACATAGTTTAGCTTTCTTTTGATTTTTCGGGTCTGCTGATTAGCTTCCGTTTGATTGACAGATGTCAGCAGAATCTCCTACATTCTTAGGGTTCACGGATGGTGCTAGCTATCATACGCAACAACTTTCTTCTGCTGCCTGGGTTATCGATTCACCTGACCACCTAGTTGTGTCTTCAAGAGGTGCTTGTCTCGGTCCTACATATAACAATGTGGCTGATTATAGTGTCATGATTGAGCTACTTCGGGATGTTATTTCACATGGTATCCAGTCTTTAGAAGTCCACCTAGATTCACAACTAGTCATGTCTCAGTTGAATGGTCAGTACCGTGTGAGGGATCCTACGTTACTACATAAATTCTTAAGGGTAAGACTCTTGGAACGACAGTTTGTTTCAATTACATACATTGATGTTCCGAGAAGTTTTAATCATATATATGATGCATATGCTAACTATGTATTAGATTGGCATTTGTCACATTCACAATGAAGCACACAAATAAAGGATACATTCATACATTTGTACATACACACATAGAGTAGAACCGGAGAACCAAAGTTTTTTATAAATAATATGTCCAAAATGGTAGTGTCATAATACAAAACTGGAGCCCGTAGCCCTCAAAAATATACATATTGATACAAAAATGGGACTTTGAGATGTCTAATCCCTACGGGGAGGCCTAGATGCTGCCCCGGCAGGATGTGTCTAATAGTAATACTGTACTGCATTTGCTATACGCTGCAGTAGTCACACCCAGTTACCCGGTACCCCCCACCACATGGCACTGCATATCCTCTGGTAGCTGCGCTATCTCTATACCTGGTACCTTGTTGGTCATCCATGATAGGTTGACCCGCACAGTCTGTAGTGTACGCTCTGCTGTAGCACCCACTACCTCATCATCCCTGCCTGGATGTCTCGAAAAGCTCTCGGGCCTCACTGGGCCCTTGTCTACGAGCAAATAGTGAAACATTAATATGTGATACTACCCCCAAAAAGATTTTTTCTTTTACTTCTATAATAAAAAATCCATAAAAATTGAATACACCAAAAAAAAAACATAAAAAGAGTACTCACCCATGTCTCCAAACGCTGCATCTGGTGGAAGCGGCATGTCACGATCTTGGCAGAAGTCTATCCCTGCATAGGGGTAGTCATCTATAGCTATGACCTATCGGTCCCACCAGTGAAAGAACTCCTCTGTGTATGGTGATGCCTAACAGCCACCACCCTGTCGCGTCAAGACCTCTGCCCACTGGGTCAGGGCTGGGTCACGGAGACTATGAGGAGGAACCTCAACCCTCGGACTGAGCCCCGGAACATGCTCAAAGAAGCAACTACATAAGATACTGCCGTATCCAAATTTTTTTGCCTCCCCTTGCTTGCACTCCGTTAACTGGTTCTTCATAGACCCCAGTAGCATTGTGCACCAGTCGAATATCATGTGCTGCATACATTGTAAAGCATAGAACATCACTAGCCTAGATGCCTGGTGAAGAGCTTTTGAACTAGAAATCTGCACTAAGGTAGCCACTATAACCTTCATGCTCAGATTGACTATGGCTCTGATGGGCACCTGACTCCCAACTGCCCAAGTATTTGGAACACAATACCGCTCTATATAGTCGGGGATGGTGATCCCACCACCCACAGAATGAGATCGAAGGCTTGCCACCTCACCTCGACGGGACAAACCAGTAATGAAGTAGATATCTTCCACTTCCAAAGTGAGTATTTTCCCGTCTAGGTTGAAGTTCTGTGCATCTATGTCCCAGTAATATATCAAATGGCAGAGCAATAGGTTTTAGGCCCTCAAACCCCCTATGTTCCAAAATTTGTATAGACCACATGCTTGTAACGCTTGATGTGCAGGAAAATCATTATGGACGGCCGCATCCACAAGGTCATGTTCCCTCTCTCTCCACTCTAGAACCATCCTGGAGGAAGAGAAACCAAAGAATTTAGTCAATTTCATTTTAAAAACTAACTTTATGGCCGTACCCATGGCAATTTTGCTCATAGAGGCGGGTACCCGCAGTCAACACATGCGTTGACTATGAGTACCTTGCCCTACCCGTGATCCGCATAGTAATACCCCGTGGGTAGTGCTGTGACCATTTAGGGATTGGCCACATAAAAAATCCAACCACTAAAAATCAAAATAAAAGCATTGGAATGAAAGCTATGGATGAGACTACCAACCTGCTCTTGATGGTTCGATGATCGGATGCCCGTAGCTCCCAGAATCAGCAATTGAACTTCGAGGTGAAAACTAACCACAAAAGTCCAAATGGGTGAATAGTAAAAATGAATTGTAAATTGTAATTTTTGTTACTATTTATAATTTTCAAAACCCACTTGTCTATAGTTTCCGCCATTTTAAGCTGTTTTGGACTAATATAATGTCTTGGAGTAGCATTTTTTTACTAGATTTCTTTGGCAAGACTTGTTTTTGATCATTTCGCACCTACGGCAGGTATATTTCACACCTGGCATATACGTTAGATGTCATTTTCACATGCATTATGCATTTGATCTTTTGACCATTTTCAGAAACCCTAGGTGTGACCCTGCTTCTTAACCGACATGGAACCTTCACACTATTATAGAAGTGTCGTTATGTGGCGGTAGGGCCTTTCCGAACATGGGTGCCCTAGTTAGAACCCCCTTTTTGCATTATGGTGCCCATGCTGTTGTTTGTCCTTAGGATCGGGAGTCCTTTCTAGTTACGCCATGACTTTGCGATAAAGACTCATGCTCTACTTTGTCTTATGCTGTCCATTTCCCATAAGGACTCCCCCATTTATATCAAGTTGTGATTGCATTGCATCATCCTGCTTGCCGCTTGAGCCTTGTTCCGGCTCCTTCTTACTCAGTTGTTAGCTTGGTGCCTGAGCACTTTTCCCTATCGAACCCTGTAGAGCTTCCATTTGTCCTTCACAATTTGATGACCTTTTGACCCTGAGGGAATACCCCCCCGAGTGTCCACATCCTGCACACGCTTCCTTGCATTGATCATAGGTATGTTCCACTGCTTGGGACTAGTCTGCTTTCTATTTGACACTCGTTCCCTCACTTGTTGTACTATAAGCAATTTTATTCTTTTTCAAGCTTTTCCAAATATGAAAAAGACCAAAAAAATCAAATGTTCCAGAAAGCCATACGAGTTTATGGTTACTACTTCTAGTTGGCAGTTGTTGTGTCACCTTTGCACAGAGCATTCATTCCACTCCATACATTATGAGTCGGGACTATAGTTGGACCTTAGAAGCTGTACTTGTTTCTCAGTTTACTCCACCGATTGGTTAAGCTTCCAGTCATTATGGAGCCCTTTGTGATGCCTCCTACATCGCAGAGTTTATATTGAGTCTATGTTTCCTGATTCTATCCATCTGCTCATGCTCTTGTTCAAAGGAAGTCCTGAAACCAGAGTCGGCCACTCCTCAGATCTCTTGACTATTGCATGTCGACCATCCTTATTGAGTCAGTCTGTTTCACCTAAGTTCTTCCAAATCTTTCAACGTAGCTAGTACCTCGTGCTGGTTGATGGGGGGATGCCTTAATGCCTTCCTTCCAGCAAGTCTCGTTTCGTCGACTTCAACACATTGATTCCGGAACTTGAGGCTTAGAGCTCAGTTGAGTACCTTGAGGCTTGCTGTCATTAGTGGCAGGTTCTCTCGCCATCGACAGTTTTGGGAATACATCAATGTCCCCTGATCGATGGATTCATCTTAGTGTTCAACTTCAACACATCTATTCACACATTGATGATTGTGCTATGTGCCTTGATGCCTATTTTCATTATTGGTGGGTTATCTCGTGTCTGTTAATGGTATACATAATTGACTGGTAATCAGATGATGTCACATTAGGTTCAACCTCAACTCCTTTATTCACTTGATGGGACTTGCACCATCGAAGACTTGTGTAGAAGACCCCAGGCTATAGTGGCATTTAGTATGCTGCTTATGATTATAACTTTACATCTGATATATCACCTCTCAGATATCAGCAGTTTGTACCTCCAGTTTGCACCAGTTGTTTCCTTTTCAACAGGAGACCATATCTTACTGTAAAGAGATCATGGCTATGATCACTTATGACATGTATTCACCATGTACTACCTATTCATGGCCATTGTATCAGATTGTTGTACTATACCAACATGTGCTCAGGGATACTATTGTATTATGACGAGTGAGCTGCTCCTTCCACTTGTGTATCCATCACTCCACTTCTGAGATTTATAATGTGTTTCGGCCATCGTAGCATCAGTCTCTGACCTCACACATTAGGGGGCATCTGTTACAACGTAATTTTCCACCTTGTGAGCATCAACACTCTTTGGCCTACAAGATCCATTTTACTGAATCAGATCCACTTTATATCCTTCAGACACATTATTTCCTTATTTTTTCCCCTGTACGCTAGCTGTATCACTGCAGTGGGCATACCCGTAAGTTGCATCACTATAACCCGCGGGTAGCATGTAAAATGGTAAAAATCACTAGTTAATTACTTTTTACTCCCAAAAGGTGGTCATAGGGTGACCTTTGGCCCTCCATTTTCCCCAAAACGCCTCGATGTGTCCTTTTACTTACCTTTGGGAGGACTATATATTGAGCACATATAGCATATGGACAGGAGGAGAAAGGAGAGCAAGAGAACTCTAGTGGATCTTTTCCCTATCTTGAGTCTACACTCATTGATCCTTGTAGTTGTGAACCCTTTATGTTCACCTTCTAAAATCCTATCACAGTTTGAGTTTGCCATTCCATGGAGGATTGAAGTGGTGGAGGCACAAGTGGAGAGACCCAGATCTTGGTTCAGATTGGTTGTCGACAAGAGGTTGTATCACATTGTACTTCTTGTTATTTATTAATATAAATACTCATATTCTCGTCCATTAATGTTGTGAATGTTGTTTATATTACATTGGGTTGCATTTACTTATAATATCATGGACCATTGCTATTGATGATGTTAATGTTGTTTATATATTACATGCACTTGTTGTACATTGGTTGTCAAGACTAATTTACAGGTTCAAGTGCAAGTGTTGAAAGCTCCAACGAGGATCTACATCAAACGTTTGGATCGAGGTTGATTATATTCTTCATTATCTTAGCATTGTCATTTATATAGCATAGCATTGAGAATTGAGTTAATTTCTGGTAGTCAGCTGTCTGTTGTGGTCCACCCCAAGTGTTAACACCTAAAAAGTGCTCATTTCCTCATCTCCCTCACCACATGACTCATTTGTCTATTTTTCCCACCATATTTGTCTCCAAAACCTCAAAAAACATTAAATGGCCACCAAAAGGCCAAAAAAAACCCTTTTCCCCCCCTCCAAATAATTAAATTTCCTCAAAAGATAGCAAAAGCCCTTAAAAAAGGCTCTAAATTCCCAAAAATCAAGTAAAAGGGAATAAAAAATATAAAAAAGAGGAAAAAGAGGGAAAAAGAAAGCAAAAACCCTAAAATAATTGACCTAAACCATATGGTGCCAAAAACCATGGGTCAACACTCCACCACTAAAAAACCTATAAATAGGTGATGGAGGCTCCCCATTTCACATCCACAATCTATCCTAGCCTCACTCTGCCAAAATCACTCTTGAAACGCTAGCTCACCATTTGAGCTAGCTTCCCATTTGAGTGCCCCTTTTGGCCCAATATCCAAACACCTTGGAGAAGGAGAAGGAACCCATTGGAGCACAGAAGCAGCCCTCCTGGACTACTGCAAGAGCTCCACCAACCTCAACATTCGAGGTAAATGTAACTTTGTTATCATTTTTAATACAAAAGAAAAATTCCCATTATATTATTGTCTTTTTATTTTCTGTTGATGCACATGTTAGCTTATATTTTACCTTGTTTTACTGAACTGCTACTAAGGAGGCCCTTCTCCTTAGTAGGTGCTCATTTGCACAAGCTAGGGTGAAAACCCTAGCTACACCAAGCCATAGGAATTTTTCTCCAAAACACCTCCTTATCAGATTTGCATCATTTTTAATGATTATGGGATGGGAGTATATCAATCATATGCTTAACTTTGCTTGTTGTTTGTATTTCTTTATGAACATCTTCTTAATTTCAGGTTGGAATATTAGTAGACTGACATGTTTTCTTTAACTAAGGTTTTATTCACAGAGATAACTGGTTTGTCACAGCCAGTTGCCATTTGTTGTAGGTACAATAGATCCCATGTTCTAATGGAACACGGGAGCCCCAAATTTTTAATGCAAAGGTAATGCTTTATATTCCTTTGTCCTTATGAGCTTTTTCATCATGTTTATTGTGATTTTATGCCTTTGCATTGTTCTCATTTAATTAGAATTTTCCCCTTCGAAAATTCTAGTTTTTGACTGTTTTTCTGAAAGTTGCGGGAAGCTTTGATTCCTCACAAAAGGTTATTTTTCATCCCGCAAACCCGCAACCCCACAATCCTGCAATTGCGGATTGTGGGAGCTTGTTTTTCTCTTTTGAGTTTCTCCCATCCCGCAACCCGCAAGTTGTGGATTGCGGGAAGATTGTGTAAATATGTTTGTTGAACTTTTTGTTCCGTAACCCATAATTGCGGATTGTGGATTGTGGAAAGTGGTTTGAAAAAAAAAGTGCGTTGTGTGTTTCCACAACCCACAACCCGTAATTGTGGATTGCGGATTGCGGAAAGGGTATTTGATATTAAAGGTTGTTTGCATTCTCGCAACCCACAACCCGCAATTGCGGATTGCGGGAAGATATTGAATAAAATTTTCAAACTTTGCAATCCTGTAACCCGCAACCCGCAAGTTGTGGATTGCGAATTGCGGAATTATCTTTTGATTTAATAAACGCGGTTTCGATCCCGTAACTCACAACCCGCAATTGCGGATTGCGGATTGCGGGAAGGATGTACATACCTACGAAACCAACCCCGCAGTTCAACTCCCACAAATCTCAAGAATTGATCTCAGTTGTTCATCAGTTTTGATACGATGGCTCAAATTTTACCCATCTAAATTATTAAATAGGTCATTTTTCTTATTTTTCACTATTATTTTTTAATTTGGAAAATTACCTTGTTGCATGAATTTTATTGTGATTTTTTACCAGGGGTCCCTTTCCCACCATTTTCAGCCGAAGCAGGTTGGTTTTCTCTATTCCCTTTTAAGTTATTTACAGTTTTAATCGTTTTGGATTGGTTTGATTGATTGTTGTTCATTCGTCAGAATTTCTCCAGTTTGCAAACATGTCGCACAACACACGCTCTAAGACTACCCTGAGAGACCAATTGAACAAGGACCCAAATTTTGGCATCTTCTCAGACACCAGTGGGAAAATCACTAAAACCTACCAGGTGGACTGGTCTAAAATCTACTCGATATTTGACAATGATGACATATCCGACATTGAGAATGACCGCTAATCCTACGAGAAAATTAGGAACTCTCAGCTTCATGCAATTGCTGCCAGACCTGCCATCTTCCCTTATATTGATGCAGTTAAGTGGATAGTAGAGCATGCTAACCCCAAAGACCGCTCATTTAACGACAACGCGGGTTCACAATTAACCACTTTCCGTCTTGAGGTATTTATCAAGGCATTTTCCCTTAGACCACCTGTATAGATCCTTAATACTGCATTCCTGGATTCTGCTAACACCAGGTTCAATGAAATGAAATGATCAAATCCTGGATGCACAAACTAGCCAGCTTTATGCACAAGTCTGATAACTTATACCTAGTGTCATGGTTTAAAGAACCCTACTCATTATTGGAAACTATGCTTTCTCGGTTGTATGGCCTTCCTAATTCCTCAATTTTTAAAGCTGAATGGGCTCCTGTGGCGCATCGTGTCTTAACTACAGGTGAATCTTTTCCTTGGGCTTCTATTTTGTCTTTGGAGCTTAAAACAACAATTGAAAAGTATCGAAAGTCCCCTGCTACAAAGAAACCTTGTTTTTTTCATTCAGCATATGTGATGGATGTGTTCCATGCTGAATTTCAATATCCCAACATGGAATGGAATTGGACCCCCGCTGCTCCTCCTGTTCACATATATCATTCTGCACTGTGGGAGGATAATTATGTACCTCTATTATATGACATTTGTGATCATTTCCTTGGTGCCATTTATCTCAATATATTTAAGGAAGATGCACCAGCTTTCTTAGCTGATGCCAATATTTGCATTGCCACAATTGGGGATTGGTATGTAGGGGAATCTTTCTCCTATGTCAGAATATGGGGAAGTAGTGTTGTTCACATGCTGCCTAGAATTGTTCCAGATAGGTTGTTGATTGAAGAAGTATCATATCAGACTGTAATAGAAGGGTTTTATCTCAAACTTACAGGTCCCAAGAGGAGAGGATGGCCCAAATTCCCCTTGAACCTTGGACCTTTTGCTATCCCTATTTCCAACTGGGCTCAAGTATTGGGTAACAAGATTGCTTCTTTCAAACTAGGATATGCTCCAAAAAGAAGACATGATCCTAAAAGATTCCTAGATGCTCACTTCAAGCACAATCATATGAAGATGAGCTATGAACATGAAGATATCTCAGATGACTCCATCTACTTGGGAGTTAACACTTTTTCTGAAGTCCCAGCAAAGGATAAAAGCAGGGATGAATAGAACCAGATTTTGCTATATCAAAAAGAGTTCAGCAACAAGGTTTTCATCTACAGGAAAATGGAATTCGATTTGATTGAGCAGGTAAGAAGGGAAAGAGAAGAGAAGGCGGCTCAGAAAGCTAAAACCCCTTTCATGCTGACTTATCCTTATGGTGATAAAGGCAAAGGACTTATGGAGGAGCCTCCACAGCTGAATATTTCTGAACAATATAAAGAACTAATGCAAACTACCCAGGAAGCCAAGAAAGAACTAGTACAAATGACCTCTGTGCTGCACACTGAAGAAGTCAATCTATCTAGCTCAGTTAGTGATGTACAGGTTATTGTGGTTAGTAATCCAACAGAGAGACAGAAGCTCATAACTGCTCCCTCTCATATCCCCACTCTCAATATAGACAACGATGAGGAGGGCGAAGTAATGTCTCCTATACCTGTATTGGAAGAAATCACTAAAGGTTCACAGGCAGTCTCAAATTTGCTGGACACCATAGCTATGGATGAACCTGCCTCAGGTGAAAGTATGTCTTAGGTTTCTACTGTTCTTGATGCAACAACTGCAGCCACATCACTTCCTCTAGCAGAAGTTTCTCTTGTTATAACTTCTGAGGTGACTCCTCCAACAAACTTGTCTCATTTGTTTGATGCATTTTTCACTTCTAAGCCTCCATCTTTGATAATTCCACTCCCTGTTTCCCCATCAACCATTGTAGAGGTCCAGTCTTCGACTGTCCCCCCCGCAATCACCTCCATCTCCTTCATTACCCTCAGTTACTGCTGTCCCAAATCCCTTTTCCCCTTCTTCAGCTTCAATTGTAGACACTCAAGATCCACCACATGAAGTTCTGGCTTCCATTCCTCACCAACCACTGTACCATCAACTAGTGAACCTTTCCCTTCTTCACAAGTCTCATGTCAGGTTGCCATGTCTATCCCTAGTCCTACTGTCACCCAGGAACCCCTTTTGGTTACAACAATAGATATGGCCACATCATCCACTGATATGGTGGATACTTTTGAAAATGACGTAATTGTTCCCCTAGGGGATTATTTTTACAGTAAGGCAACCAAGGAAGTCATGAAGAAAGGAAAAAGGAGAAGCAAAGATCAAGGAGAATTGGAAGCACCTATTCCTGATCAAATAATTTGCAGAAATCAGTCTAATGATATCTAGGTAGAAGCAGTGGATAGACCTGCAGCCTGGGATGCATTTGTAGGAGCAATTTTTTATTTAGTCAAGACCTTGAACAGGGAGATTGACTTGAAAAAAGAAGAACCGAAAAAGCTTCAAGAGAAATTGGAAACAACCAAGGAAGAGCATGAAGTTTATGTTCAATATTTAAGGAAGATATTTGAAGACAAGTTGGAAGATATGCAGTTGCAGAATACTTCTCTCCAAGCTAAATTACATGATGCAGAAGCAGAAAATGATGTGAACGAGGAATGAATGGTTTTACTAAAGAAACAACTTGAGGATGCAACTCCAAGTGTAGCCTCCTCTGCCTTTTCTAGGTTTTCACAGCAAGAGTTCAAGTACCTAGCTAATCATGTTAACCAGGAGCATCGTAAGCTTTTAGATGATCTATTTACCACCTTGGGTGAAATTCATGAGACCTACATTGCCTTTGACAAGTTGTCTAGTACCTTGAGCAAGCAAGTAGAGAAAACGAAACAGGCTTCTAAAGCTGTTGAAGACATCATGGATTGGCAAAAGTATATTGAAGATAAGCTAGCTGATATCCTTGAATTGGACAATCTCAAATTCAAAAGGATCAGGACTGATGTGTGGGCATGGGAGAATGGCATTGAGATGGTGGAGGATACCATAAATCAGGCTCAAGCAAATTGTAGGAGAAGATGGTATGCCTCAGAAAATATCATGGAGATGTTGGATTTCCATGCATTGGGGCTCATTAAGAAGGTAGATCCACCGAAATTGATGATAGAGCAGGTCAAATCCCATCGTGATGAAGTCAGAGAGAATATCATACAGATTGAGCACATCCAAATTGAAGACGTGGATTGGTTGATTAGGAAACCTGTTTTCGTGGAGGGAAAGGTCTATGTTTTCATCCGCATGTGGCATAAATTGGCCAAAAATGAGATCGAAGGATCGACATGTGATGCCCAGCTGGGGCTCGAATCTCCTAATTATCCAGATATAGATGAACTGATGGAAATTTGGGGCAAGTGGCAAGATTTCCTCACTTAGTTGAATAATCCAATTTTGTAATCCCTGTTTAAGGGGAATTTACCCTTTGTATTATTTTTGTAAATTACTATTTAAGGGGTAGATCTCTCTTAGGCAAGGGATGATTTTGGGGTAGAAATCAACAGAAGAAGACTATAGATACTCTGTTTTATGTTGAGCTTGTAATTTCTTACAGACTTTCATTAATACAGTAATGTTATTATCTTGCACCATCTTTTGTTCATTGATCAAGTTTCTTTGAAAAATATTGATTTTTACTTCATACTATTATCTATGCTGTTTAATCCTTTGCAATTATTATTTCATGCAGAGATCTATGATCTAGATTTCTCCTTACGTTTGATCTGTGTATGCATTATGTTTTAATTGAATTTCTTCAACTAAAATATTTATCTATTTCTGCAAATGATTCACAGTAAATTATAATCTATGTTAATTTTTCAATTGACATATCAACTACAGGTTAATATTGAATGAGCTTAAACACTTAATATTGCACTTAGTTAATTTTAATTGATTGGTCATGACTTAAGCAAATAAGGAATTGACCTTATTCACATTTATGTTAGGTGGATGAACATACTTATTTCTTTTCACATCAAGTTAATCTGCAATTCAAGAAAGACACCTTTTAGAGTAGGTATAACTTAGTTTAGATTTCCTTTCTAGGTAGATTTGTTTCAAATTGAACACAATTTGTTTTCCTTCATTGGAAGACAGATCCTATTAGGATAAAAACCACAAGTGCCAGTGGAGGCCTTTGTATCTATGGGAGATCACTATACCAAATAGCTCGAGGATAGGGTAATACTTGCGCAGGATTATTTGAAGCCTTTGGCTGGGTTTTCTTCCTTTGTTGAGAGATTTGAAACCCATTCTAGCACCCTACACGCCCTAGGCCTCAACACCTCCATAAGAAAGGGGTCCCATATAACCACTCAAGGAAGGGAAACTAGACGAGTGATGGCCATGTGAAAATGGTATATTCCCATTCACTGGAATCAACGAACTAGAAATAGGGGGAGGATTCAGCATCATAAAATCATTCGAGGGTACAGGCATAGAGGTATGTGAGTTAAAAGATGGAATGTAAATTGTAGATCCCATACCTATCATGAAACCTCCACTCGAAAATGGGTTCACACTAACACCAGGGGCTATCGTAGGAGGTCATCCTCCTCCAACATACAGAGTAGATGGAGGGATGTGACCACTCCCAAACTGATATGTAGTAAAATGGGTTGTAGTGCCCCCCATCCCAATGCTAGAGCTAGCATGACTACTAGACATGGTGGAAGTAATAGTTGGCATATAACCTGACATACCCAATGAAAAAGGGTGTGAGGTCATAGGAACGGCTGTAGAACCATAACCTGGAATCCCTAAGGATGAACCATATAAATAACCTGTTGACCATGTTCCATTAAAAGGGTTTGTGCTTGTGGGTTGGGATGTTCCAGACCCAGGAGGAGTGTGTGATGAACCATCCACCCAATCAGTTCTCGGAGAGACTATGAGAGGAGGGGAAGTTCGCTTTGGACTAGCGAGCGGAGTCAAAGGGACTCCTGTTGTGCTAGACGTGGAACTCATGATAAGAGCTCTCTGAAGCTCTTGAGATGTAAATTAAAGACCAACGGTAGTCTTCTGATGCTTCTTAATAAAAGACTGCGACGGATTGCTAGCTGGTAAACCAACCAACCTACGAGATCAGCGGAGAGGTGGATCTCGATCTACAATTACTTCAAAACTTCAACAAATAATCGTCTCCTAAAGGCCTACTAGAGTGTCACATAGCATACACCTAAAATAAACCTACAACCAAATGCACACAAACAGGACTGGCTCAAGGGACCTCTTGACACTACAACCGGTATGTTTCTCCTAGGAAAGGCTTGAGACTCCCAAACTATAACCGAAGGTAATAGAATCAGTTATAAGGGCTCCCAGACTTCAATGTGTGCACAGGGTCAAATCCCCATACAAACAAAAACTGTGTTTTCCAACCCCTATTTGACTTAGGATACTCACAGAATAACCACTGTAAGCACCCTATGTGATACCTAGGTAAAGAAACTATGACCACCATGTATAACCAATGCTCAAGCAGACAGTCGTAGGTGGGATCCGTCATATGGGCAAGGTAACTAAGCCCAAAACTCAAGAGGGTCAAATCCCCCAAGAGTCCCCAAACACGAACAAATCTTGGAAATATATCCCACGTTCAGCTAGTATTGGAGGCTATCTTTGCAACCAACCTCCCGTGACCTCGTGCTTAACTCTAGTTTGAGTAGAGATTCCTGAGAACACTGATGTATACCATGGGTTTCACCACTCCCTAGTCAAACACATAATGTTTGGTTCAATAGTCTTGGATTGTTAACTCACAATGATCTATCCCAAGACTCTAAACCTATACTAGTTGGTGCACCCTATAAAAGAGAAAATCGTTTCTAATAAATTTTAGATTAAGCGTTAAGTTTAAATGGCTGTCATTACTCAAAGGATATGGTTGTGAAACTGATGATGTGAATAGAATCAATAAATGCACATCCAATAGACACTATACCCTTCTATCAATGGAAAAAATATGCCACTAAATGACAATCAAACCAACGTTTCGTAATTCAAAAATAACAATGCAATCTCTTTATACTTTCATGCTAAAGCAAGTCCTAATGAAAACACAAGCACTCTAATGCAAAATGCAGTAACATAAAGCAAAGTTTTTTTTTTTTTCATAATAAATGAAATGAAAATGAAAAACTATGTTTTTGTATTTTTTCAATATAGATGAATGAAAAAATTCAAGCAGAATCAGAACTCTTCAGAAAAATGCAGAGCATGCAAAGCAAGCAAACCAGTAAATCCCAAAAAGTAAGACTCAGCCAAGCTAATGAGCTATGAAAAACAAAAATGGTTGAAAATAAAAAATCTCAAAAACTAAAGAAAGATGAGTTTCTAGTCAGTAAAGAGGCATGGAACAATCAGGATACAAGCCTACTAAGACTCAGGAACACCCATAATTCACCCAACAACAACCAAAGATAAAAAACAAATAAATCTTGGAGTTGTACGCAATTGTTCATAGAATAGTAGCATGTATACGCAAGCTACTGTACTGATAGTAGCACATCCACGCGATCTAAGCAAAGCTGACCTGCATACATCGAAAGGTAGGTGGACCAAAAATTAATCAAACAGCTAAGAAAAATCAGGATTTCTTATACAAATCCTAATGGCCAACCAATGACACAGAAGCTTGACAGAACATAGACTCAAAATCAGGAAAAATGCCAAAATTCCCCAAAATGGAGGTTCATCCCCAGTGGAGTCGCCATTTCTGTTACAGAGAAAAACTTCCTATGGCTTGGGGTAGACCACCATAGAGAAATGACTACCAGAAATCAACTCAATTCCCAATACAATGCTATATAAATGTAAATGTTAAGATGTGGATGAATGACCAACCTTCAACCAGATGTTCGAAGTAGATCCCCGTTGAGCTTTCCAATCTCTACACTTGAACCTATAGCTTAGTCTCAACAACAAATACAAGTAAATGCATATAATATGTGAAATATATTAGCATAAACAATAGCATGGCCCATGATATAATAATAAAATGTACCCAATGTTAATTAACCATTCACAACATCAATTGGATGAGAAAATGAGTATTTCTATTAATGAAACAACAAGTACATGATAGAACCTCTTGTCGGCAACTCATCTGAACCGAGAACTAGGTCCCTCCACTTGTGTCTCCACCACTTCAATCCCCCATGCAATGGAAAACTCAAACTATGAAGGAGTTTGGTAGGTGAACATAAGAGGTTCACAACAACAAGGATCAATGGATGTAGACTCAAGCTATGGAAAAATCCAATAGACTTTCGATGCTCCCCCTTTCTCCTCCTTCCATGTACCATAAGACCTCAATATATAGCCTTCCAGAGGTAGGTGAAAGGTCGAATCGAGTCATTTAGGGATACATGGAGGGCCAAAGGTCACCCTAAGACCGCTTTTTGGAGTAAAAATAGATTTTTTTACTATAAATTACCATTTAACTCGATGTACGTAGGCTGTAGTGGGACATCCTGCGCATGCGCGAGCTGCAGCAAAGCAGCTCATGCACAAGAACAAAAATAGGGAAAACTGAGTTCCTAAAGGGCATAAAGTGGTTTTGAGTCAGTCAAATGAAAATCAGAGGCCAAATAGTATAAATGCTCACAAGGTTGCAAAATTCGCTGTAACAATTATCATTACAATTTTAACTACTTTTTCAAATTCTTTGATTTGTTAAAATCTTATCATAAATCTTTGCACTATCTCATTTTCTTAATTTTATTCTTAATTTTCCTTGAGCTTTATATTTCTCCTTTATTCCTTCAACCTAACTAATTTTCTAACTTCTTAATAATTATTTATATGTTTTCTACCTTATTCAATTCCTAGTTTTATCCGTAGGTATAGTGACCTTATTGATTTACTATTTATTCAATTAATTATTTTCCCTTTAATTATATTCACTAATATTGCGAGGTTGACTTTCCCTATAGTTTTTGAAAATTGCCCATTGACTTTTCTATGCTCCCACCTAATAATTTTACCTTTATTAATATCAATTATTTATTTATAATATTTTAATTATCTTTAATACTATTATTCTTTGTTCCCTATTTTGACATTATTTTAACATTAGAATTTATATTATATTTTTATATTTTTATTCTTTCTCATTTCTTTGTCGTGGTTCCTTTCCACTTAATTCTTCTAACTTTCAATAATTTATTAATTTCCTTCAATGGGTAATTTCTCTTCCAAATCCTTCATATTCATGGCAGGTTATTTCATTACCAATTTTTGAATATTCCATGGTTTGCCCCTGAGGATGGGTGAAGTGTCCACTCGAAACATTAGGTTCCTTAAATTCTAACATAGTTCTTTGTCCATAAATCTAAAATACTAATATGATGGTTCACAAAGGTTGTCTTCCCAATCCCCATCACCTAAAATTACGAGCTTAAGAGTCGAGAAATCAATGTGTTGACTAGGTAGAGCCATTCAACATCATTAAGAGCTCTTTAGACACCCAATTGAAGGATGCTTCCACCAAGGATAAGGCCCTGATGATTTGAGTAAAAACAATTTACATATAATTGTCAAGCAAGCTTCCAATGGAGAGTGATTACGCGTAAAGAGCCTTCACCATTTGTTATGTGATTGCAATAACAAGAAATGAAGAAGATATAAGTATGCGGAGCACCCATGAAGAAATACGAGCATACCATTGGTGTTGAATTCCATCCCCTTGAATTTTTTACAAACTGTAGAAATATTCACTTTAACTATTGGGACGGTACTGGGAAATATAACTTTGGTGGCCTCAAGAATGGTTACTATATTCATGGGCAGTGTGTATGTATCATGTTTGATGTTACTTTTCGCTTGGCTTACAAGAATGCCCCAGGATATTATTACACCCAAAATCTACACCTATCTATCCTCAGTGCCTAAATCCCTGAAGTTCCAAGATCAAGCTAGTCATTTAGAGCAAGTTGATGACCTTTATCCACACTCCTAATTAGGCCGGCATAGGTTGTCTTTGAGAAAAGTGCGCCGGCGCAGGTTTCCTTCATGCAGCATGCGCTGGAGTCAGTTTCATGGGATAAAGGTATCTTTCAAGCGAATTCTAGAAGTTGGATGAGGTGGATCCCTATCCCTAACTCCTAGGTGAGCTGGCCTTCGGTTCCCTAACCTTTGGGAAGGATCCCTTAACCCTCTCCCCATGATCCTCAACCTACTCTATCCACTTGGTCCTATAAATGCACGATCCCTCTCCATCCCAAGGGGAGGAAGTCTATGGTACTCTTATGCTGGTGAAATTAGCTCAGTAGTTTAGCACCCTAGTCTTGGAGGCACCTACTTCTCTCTAGCAGCTTTGGTTTGGCTTATCGGAAGGAGATTGCGACGTTGGGGCATCGGTTGTAATCCTCTCTTCTATGTACTTCCCACTTTTTATACAGTAATATAAATGCTTTCCATAAATGTTATTGTGTTAATGATATTTGTAGTTTACCTCCTCAACTGTTTACTTAGACTAGTTATTGTTTAGGCATGTTTTACTGCTTGTATTGTTCCTATGCATTTTTGACAGGTCTTACAGCCACAGATCTGACAACTGCGGGACTCGGAACAACAATGAGGAGAAAGATCTACGAATATGAGGTAAGATGCTTAATTACTCGATCTCTAACTAGATCTAGGAGAGTAGTTTCATATTCTGTCTCATTTGTTCTAGACTTACATTAAACTAGAGAGATCATGCCTTAAGTCCTCTTTTGGTAGATTGTCTGATAACAAATTTGGTGACCATACTGGGGAAGAACTTTGTTGATTTAAGTTTTCAAGTTGAATTTCATATTCTTTGATTTCTTTGCAAGCCATTTCTTTTGCCTCCTGAGCCTTTTTCACCATCAGATCTTCTTGTTGAAGGGTCTGTTAGCTTTCTCTAAGTCTGTGGGTTTAATTATTAAACCATTTCATTGCTCATCCTTGGAGATCCTTTTTATTTTTGCTTTGGGAATTCTCCCGGCACACCTAGGCAGTGTAACCAGAGTGCCATCCTTTCACAGGCATTTTTTTCCTTTCTGTGGTCTATGCCACCGGCGCTAAAGCTCTTTTTTCCTTCTGCGCTGCCGGCGCTAAACTCCTGTGCATCATCTGCGTTGGGAACTCTATCCTTGACCGCAGCCTGTGCTGAGCACTCAATCCTAGGGTTTGAGTCATCCCTCTCCATTTTTTTATTTTTGATTTCTCTTACAGACCCCCTCTGCATTGTATCTTCCAGTCGGGGACCTTTTTGATGTTGCATTGTTGGTGTTTGGTTTTGTCTAGGTTGTTTCAAAGTGGTTTTGGGTTCCATTTTGGACGAGTTTGAGTTTCGGTAGTGGTGGACACTTTGGTCTCCCCCACCTTCATCCACTTGACCTTGCATTCCCTCCTCTCCTCACCTGATCTAGTCCTTCCATTGGATCCGATCCCAGACCTCTTTTTTGCACATGTTATGTAGCTTTTCTTACATTCGGCTGTTTCGATTGAGTGTTCTGAGTGTTTTCAGTCCATATGAGTGCTTGTCATTTTCTTGATAATTTCTAAGTGTTTAGAGTGCTGCAAATAATCCTTCTTTTTCAGTTATTCATACTTAAAAACATCATTGTTATCAATTTGTAATCTTGGCATATAATTGAAAAATTAAAAGTGTATCATTTTTTACCATTTTCACATGCATTTGAAAATTGTTGTGGAAATTGGTTCATGCATTGGAATTTATCATTCGTTAGTATTTTGAAAAGTTTGAGAGGAAAGTTAGTGATTTGTGCTTTTCGAGAACTATGATGTAAAGTTAGTCACAGCAGATCTAATGAACAAATAAATCAGTCACAACAGATGAATAAGAAGATATGGTGCAAAACTGTGCAAAACATGCAGCAGTGCTCTCTATCCCAGAAAGGGTGAATGAATTACAATAGATTACAATACAATCCAATCTGTCAATGGCAATTCGAATTGACTAAGTAGGCCATTCGAATCACTGAAATGGAGTAGCTTGACTCAATCTAGGAGTCCTCATCAATCATCGGTGTTGCTCATCAATCACAACAAACAGTCATCCAGGTGTCAAGCTGAGTCTAACTGATCATAATAAATGTAACTGAAGTGTGTAGCACTGATATAGGATCTGGAGGCTCAGTGGGGGCGCATGGGAGGCTAACTGGAGTCAGAGCAAGTCACCTAATCGAACTGGAGGTCAATCGGAGGTGAAACAGTCAGTCAGGAGTGAAATCGGAGTGAAATCAATCAGAATCGGAGCTAACTGAATGTAACTGGAGTGAATCTGCAGTGGTAGGTGAACAAGTGCGCCCTTCTCAGTCAGTAGGTGAGAAGAGGGCGCCTTTCAGCTTAGGAGGGCTAAAACTCTGTGGAAAGTGGCTCCCGGGTGCTAGAAGAAGGTGGATAAGGTGCTGGAGGCATCAAACTGGTGACTGGACTGCATATCCTGAAATAGATCATGCAAGATCCTGAAGTAGATATGTATCCCGAAATAGATGATCCTAAAATAGATATGTATCCCGAAATAGATGATGGATATCCGAACACCCCCCCTCAAGCTAGACTATGATGTGCCAACTAAAATAATGTGGGGCCCTGGTAACTAAGACCAAAGGTCACCCCAATACAATAATCCAAAAACTAATAACAGTCAATAAACCGAGGAAATGGGGAAAACCTCATGGGAAAAATACCCCCCCTCAAAATAGACTGTAGTACACCAAAAGATTTAACTGCTCCAAAATCAAGTAGATATGTCTGGAGGTATCTTACTCTTGGGAGTAAATGGATCATGCTCCAAAAACATGTGCTTGAATTCTCCATCAGTGGATGCAAGCGAATGTGGAGACTTTAAGAACTTGCTCTTCATACCGAAAATGGTGAGAACAAATCTGAAAATATGAGGATGATCCTGGAACCTGTGATTCGAACCAAGTGAGGTAGGAATAGCTCCAATCGGATCAAATAGATCTTGAAACTTGAACTTCTTATCAATAGAAGTTAAATCAGCTCCAAAAATAGATGAATGGTTTCTTGAGATCTCCTTTGAACCAACCAGGGTGAGATCAAAACCAAAATCAGCAAAAAGTGCATGAGAATTGAACTCAAGCGAATGGTAGTGCTCTTTATCTTCATTAAAAATCTGAGAAACTTTGCAAATGATAGAACATAAGTTTATAGAAGGCATGCAATCAAGGAGGGCGAATGCTTCACCTCCAAAATCAGATTTTACCTCCAAAACATCAAGTAGATCATTATTCTGCATGCCGACAAACTCATGTGAAAGAGAGGATTCAAGAACCTCTTCGGAATCTAGAGTATGAGCTTGTTTATCTTGCTCAGAATTCGAAATAGAAGACTTTGAGAGAATGAGTGTTGAATCTACAGTTTCTTCTTCATCTTGAACAATTTTTGAGGCCAACACATGATCGGAAAGAATACATAAGGAGATCTCACTGGGCTTGTTCTCCAAAAGGCTAGCATGATCCTCTTCTTCCTGCTTTCCAAATTCTCTGTCAAGTTGGACCCATAGATCACTTGGATTTTCAGCAGTCTTAATGAGGTAGCGCATACAAGGAGACATAGCAAGACATATTGCTCCAAAAGCTCTATCACAATCATTGAGCCAATCATTCTCCTCTTCATCGGAATCAAAATCTCTTGTATTACCAATGCACATATCAAAAAGACATTGTCTCTTCAAGAATGCAATCATCTTTGGTTTCCATTCATCATAGTTGAATGGAGTAAGAATATTTTGTGAAGAAGAAGTCTCCATCTTTGCATTAGCGAATGCACATGGAGGAAGTAAGAAACCTGCAAATCACATCAAAACAACCACAATAAGGTCGAACAATCCACCCTTTGAGAGTTGCATCACACCTGGGATTGGATTTCAAGCAATGTTGAATGGGTCCAATGTATCAAATCCAGGAATTATGTGGTAACTCAAGCTTCTGGAGTGGTATTGGAATAATTTTCAAGCTTTGCATGCACAGGAGCGAATGCCCTTGAGATATCTCATGCCAAACTTATTGCAATTTTTAGCAATTCAGTCAAATCTTCTTGTATAAACACCTGTAGAAAAGAGATCTTGTCCCTGCAATGGCTCTGATACCATGTAAAGTTAGTCACAGCAGATCTAATGAACAAATAAATCAGTCACAACAGATGAATAAGAAGATATGGTGCAAAACTGTGCAAAACATGCAGCAGTGCTCTCTATCCCAGAAAGGGTGAATGAATTACAATAGATTACAATACAATCCAATCTGTCAATGGCAATTCGAATTGACTAAGTAGGCCATTCGAATCACTGAAATGGAGTAGCTTGACTCAATCTAGGAGTCCTCATCAATCATCGGTGTTGCTCATCAATCACAACAAACAGTCATCCAGGTGTCAAGCTGAGTCTAACTGATCATAATAAATGTAACTGAAGTGTGTAGCACTGATATAGGATCTGGAGGCTCAGTGGGGGCGCATGGGAGGCTAACTGGAGTCAGAGCAAGTCACCTAATCGAACTGGAGGTCAATCGGAGGTGAAACAGTCAGTCAGGAGTGAAATCGGAGTGAAATCAATCAGAATCGGAGCTAACTGAATGTAACTGGAGTGAATCTGCAGTGGTAGGTGAACAAGTGCGCCCTTCTCAGTCAGTAGGTGAGAAGAGGGCGCCTTTCAGCTTAGGAGGGCTAAAACTCTGTGGAAAGTGGCTCCCGGGTGCTAGAAGAAGGTGGATAAGGTGCTGGAGGCATCAAACTGGTGACTGGACTGCATATCCTGAAATAGATCATGCAAGATCCTGAAGTAGATATGTATCCCGAAATAGATGATCCTAAAATAGATATGTATCCCGAAATAGATGATGGATATCCGAACATATGAATCATTCATTTTCTTGAAAAATTCAAGTGAGATCAAGTTTTTACAAAAGTGATTCCATGCTTGAAAGAATTGTATGCATTTTTTGGTTTTTTATGCTTTTAAGCCATCATAGTGAAATTTGAAAAGTTAGAGTGCTCTAGATAGGAAATTTCTCTCTTTTCATCACTTAGTTTCATTTTTAATTCGAAAAGACAAAAGAAAATGCTTCGATTTGGTTGTGATGCTTGTTGATTTTTGTGTTTTGCTTCGAAAAACGGAAAAAACAAAAAGAATACTTTCATTATCAAATTTGGTAGATTTGGGATTGTGCTGCAATTTGTTGTTTTGGTAAAATCACTTGGAAAATGATTTCTCCCTCCCATATATAGAGTTCATCAAAAGAAAAGTACATTTTTGCATGTAGTTAGGGCTTCCATTATGTTTACATTTATGTACTCACCTCATGCATTCTCCTAATCATCCAGATAAAATTAATGGTAGAACTAGGGTAAAATCTTTATTAACTTGTGTGTTAAGTTAGAGACGTGTTCCGGCATCGTAAAATGTCGTAGTTGTTGTTACTTGCCAAAACTGTATTCTGGGGGTATTGTAGTCGTCCACGTACCAACCGGTATATCAAAGCTCTTTCACGTACCAACCAAGTATATCGAAGGCTCTTTCACGTACCCACCAAGTACTTCATGTGCTTGGTGTATATCAAAAGGTGTTTCACGTACCCACCAAGTACTTCGCGTGCTTGGCATATTTTGAACTTACCACCTGAATATCCCCTTAACCAGGAGGTAATTTCGAAGGTAGGAATGGACCCACAAGCCACGGTCGTGTCACTTGAAGTATAAAACCCTAATTTGAATATTGGAGCACACATGTTCCCTCTAGATTCACCTGCCTCCAACCCCCCATAGGGTGAAGAGGCGCAAACTTCCACTTCTGAAGACTCACCTCCCGTGTTACCGGAAGATCCTGGATCGATGGAATGGTTAAATCCTCCCCAGGATGACCCTGTATCAACTGTTGGTCTAGCTGCAGCTTTTTGGACATCATCTCTAGGCCACCTAGTGGCTCATTTTTCCATTGCATCCCCACCCAGTTGGGATACTCCTAACGACCCTCTAGCACCTTATCGTGAACAGTTGACTCGATTACATGCTATGGGTGAGGAGTTTCAAAGAAAAGGTATTGTACGAAGGGTTCAAGACCCGACGTTACCTCCTTATCAGCCACTCCCAAGTTGTTATTTATCTTTTGACTCACCGGAATCACCTACCCAACACATGACCACTTTTTAATATGGTCAACCCTCACTTCTTGCACATACACCCCTTAGACAGGAGTCTAGTTCTATACCTCAAATGACTCAACCTGTTGAATATCAACAGTCCAACACACCTGTTACTACCGCAGTTACATTGCCCATTCCTCTCCCACCCCAAAACTCACGAGGAGGATACTCTTTACCGCCTACCTTCTTTACGGGTAATGTTAATCCTGCAGTAGATAATCAACAACCCGTGTTGGTTCAACCTTTGATTGGTGGTCAGCAAGTTGTTGCTGGGGGGAAACCCTCGTCTCCTCACGATAATACTGGCGGAGGAGTGCCCATCAGTCCTTTCGTTGTAAATTCCTTACCTGCCGGACCTTCCACCATGGGATTATCTCATGTTGGGGGACCATCCAATGTAATTCAACCACCATGGAGTCAAGTGTATCCAAGTTATCTTAACCTTGTGTCAGGACAACTCAATCCCGGAAACGCACTCTACAGGATACCTTATCCCGGAAATCCATACTCTCTATGGGGGAAGCAAAATGTTTTACAACATGGATTCCCACTGATAATCCCTCAGGTCTCACCACCCCCGTTTGGTCCACCCCCACCTCCTGTCGGAGGTGGAGGGCCTACAGACTATTATGGAGGAGGAAGACCTCTACCTTCTGGCAGAAGACCACCTCATTCTAGCAACCATGGCCCACCACCACCTGGAGGCGGAGGTGGAGGCCCTCCCCCTTCAGGCAGAAGCGGAGGGCCCCTGGTGGTGGTGGTGGTGGAGGACCATCCCATCCTGGTGGTGGCGGTGGAGGACCATCCGATCCTAGTGTTGGTGGTGACGGACCATCCCATCTTGGTGGTGGTGGTGGAGGACCATCCTATCCTGGTGGAGGTGGCGGAGGAGGCCCTTACCCTTTCGGTGGTGGCGGTGGAGCACCACCTCCTCTCGGTAGAGGAGGTGGCGGTCCACACTATCTTGGTGGAGGCAGTGGAGGTCAATCCTATCCTGGTGACGGTGGCAGACCCCCACCATTTGAAGGCAGTCAACCCCCTCCCGACGGTGGAGACAGACCCCCACCTTATGGTAACGGACCACCTTATTATGGTAATAGACCACCTTATTATGGCGATGGACCTACATATGGTTTGGGCGGCACACCCCCTTACGGTCAGTTCCCTCCAGGGACACCCTACAACTAGTCGATGCAAGGTCCCACTAGTCCATACATGCCATACCAGTACTATTAGTACCCGCAGCCGAACCAACAACTGCCCTTTTTGGCTATGTTGGACTTACCTGACCTGTCTCGTATGACTAATGACCCCATCTTCCACGGACATAATTGGCCACCCATTCCGGTGAAACTACCATCAAATATCCCCAAATTTGATGGCAAGCCCGGTGAGGATCCAAAAAGCCATGTGATGACATACCATTTATGGTATTCATCCAACTCCTTGATGGACGACTCCATCCGTCTTAGGTTATTTCAATGGACTCTCACTGGCCGAGCTGCCAAGTGGTATATTAAACTACCATCCAATTCTTTTCCAGATTTCTGCTCTCTTGCTATGTCTTTTTTGACCCACTTCTAGTTTCCCATTCGCTATGAGACTAGTATGGACTTATTGACATCTCTTCGCTAGAACACTGACACTCATATTTCAGATCATATTCATGAATGGTGGCGAAGACGACATCTTATTAAGGCTCATATTCCGGACCAACTCTTAGTTGACTGGTTCACAAAGTCACTTTTACATATCGTAGCTCGAGACGTAGCTATGGGAGGGGCCGTCACTGAGGAACAAGCCATTTCCCATGTCCATTACTTAGACTTGGTCTATGCTCAATATGACACATTGTACAAAATTGTTCTTGATGCACCTTGCCCTGTGTATAACCCTGCGAAACCACCAAGGGACCACAGGTCGATGGCATCATTGGTTCCCTTACCTCCCAGCCTTCTACTCAAAATGGTGGCTCTGTTAGGAACCCATTTCAACCCATCTATTTACTTCATTAGTATATTATTGTTGGACGCATATGCTTTGTAAGTCGTCCCATAGTATTTGTTGATCCATAGTTTGTCTTATTGTTGTTGGACGCATATGCTTTGTAAGTCATCCCATAGTAATTGTTGATCCATAGTTTGTATTGGCCCATGGTTTGTATTGACACATGGTATTGACCCATAGTATTGGTGCCTAGACATAGTATATAAGTTGGTGTTGAGACCAATGAAGGTACCATGAAGTTATTTGTATTGAGCTTGCTCAAAGGAGGTTGCCCCCTCGAAGTGGCCTGCGATCAATATAAAAGTGATTTTGAGTTCTGTTATTTCATGTGTTTTCATTAATTAATTATTGCAGCCTCTTCACATTTGGTATCAGAGCACTTTCTTGGGCTCGTTGGGTGGAATTTTAGCCAAAAATTTTTTCGCATCTGCTACAAGTTCGGATCTGGGAATAATCCCTATCCGCTTAACAGTGGGAAGTACTTGGGAATAAGCCCTAAAACTCACTATGAGGAGTACCACAGGAACCCCAAAGTAGCTGGCCCATTGAGAGGACCTGCCAGCGAAAAGGGCAACGACCTCTACCTGATTGACTAGTTCCCACCCTTGAGGTAAACCAAGAGCTGTCGTTTGTGGAAAAGCGGTTATCAGTTTTACCGGAGCCGTGGAGTGAGGGGTACTACCCCAATACGCAAGCCGTCAGATAGCATTGGTGGCCGAGTGAAACCCGTAAACTATTAGGAAGCCGAACATACTTGGGGTCCATATCTATTTTCGACTGAACTGTTGCCGATCACTTCCGCACCATTCCAGATCCAGTCGTTTCAGATCTATTCTGAAATTCATTTCAGATCCAATCATTTTCGATCCATTCGGAGTCGTTTCAGATCCATCTACTGCCGATCCCTTCTGCGCCATTGCAGATCCATTTCTGAAAAAAATAAAAATAAAAAATAAAAAAATTCTCGTTTGTTCGCCATATCTCCCTTGTTTCAACTCCGTTTTCTTTGAAAATTCCCAGACACCTTTGCAATCCCATTCTACATATTTCATTCCTGAGGACCCTATCCCAAATTCTACTTCCCAAAGCCAGAAATCTAACATTTGTCTATTTTTAGGGTTTTCCATAACTTCTTCAATTTTCACCCACTCGCCTCCAAATTTTGCCACCGTGTTCATTCCCTATTTCTGCTTCTTTGTCTCTCTTTGACAAATTTTCTAATTCTTTCACCACGCTTCTAAAATCTCCATTTTTTGCTTCCCTATCCATCATAAAGTGTCCAAAACCTAGTCAAACCCCAATTACCCATCCGAGTTTTTCCCAAATCCAAATTTCCCTTTACTAAAGAAGCTTTTGTTTGTGTTTTTCTATCCATTCCCCCCCCCCAAAAAAAAAACTCCTAGTTATGGTTGTCACCCACGCAGGAGCAAAAACCATGGAGGTGTGACGTCCCCTTACATCATCAAATGCAGGGAAGGAAACGTTAACAACGCACAGGCTTTTGTAAAGACTTAGCCTCAATAATTTTTATCCATGAATTCCTAACAATTTAAAACTCTATATACAGATTCGTCTCAATATAATCACAGCGGAAGGAACATACTAGCAAGCACACAAACAGATAGTAATTGCATAACATATCTATCACAGCAGAGAATGATTCAACCTAAGAGAGACCCAATCTGATTCCAGTTCCATGCATGGATTCCATACTAAGATAATTAATTCATTTCGTTAAACATGGACAATTTATCATACTGCAGGACACAAAATGCAAATAATTTATAATACAGAGAACACTTATCTTGAATTGTAACGGTCCAAACGACTGGCTATGGGAGAGCAACGTTCCTCCCAACCATAGATCTCTATCCAGCCTATATTCCTTCAGCTGAGAGATCACCCCTGAGCTGGGCTGTGTATCCACTAAGGAGGAACTAGCTGGTTTCACTCACAGCCATGGTTTCGGTCAAGCATCCAAGGAGACAGAGGTGGGTAATGCTAAGCCAGTGAGCTCAACCACAGAGCTACATGCATCTTAAGTGAGCTCAACAGTCAGGCACCCACATTGCCTACCACATCCAACACAAGGAAGATCCCCTTGTCTGTTACACAATCCCTCAGGCAACTCTTCCCTCCAGTGCTCTTCAGGATGGGCATAGAAAGGTCCAGCTGCTCATCCTTGAGATCCTAGCCTTCACTGGGTTTATCAAGCACACCCAACCTCTGCATAGTCATTCCCAACTTGATTTCTCACCATCCTGCTCACCAAGCAGCTCAAATCCGTCACTCGTTTTCTGGGATGCAGAAACTAGGTTATCCTATTGATTTCGGGGTAGCTAATGCTCCAGAATTCGCCCCAAGGTTCATGCCAATGGATCCCCCATTGGATTTCACTGTCCAATGCCAAATCTGGGCGTTTTGGTCTTTCAAAATCTGGGTTCTCTCAAGGTCGCGATTTCTGGTTTGCTCACTGTTGGCACTCGTTTTTTGGATGCAGAATGATGCTAGCTACCTCCACAATGGAATGGGGATCAGTTTGAAGCCCCCTCCCATGAAGTTGAGTGACTTCTTGCACAAGCAAACAAAGCCCATGCCCACCCATACGAATTTCAGGGCTGCCTATGCTCCATTGAAGCCATGGGCTGAAATCTCAACCACTTCCTTACAACAGGCATTAATGTCACCTAGGGAAGTCAATGGGTTCTCATAATGACAAATGGCAGCCTAGGGTTTAGTCCCATAGCCCCCTCACCACTCCCTAGTGGATACACATGGCCCCTTCTCATTCGTTGCCTCCATAGCCAGTTTTGGTATTTCATTTCAATGTTAAATATTTACATCAATTTACAATGTTCCATGGCTTAATAGCACGTGGGTAACAAAACATCAAGCGGGTCTAATTTAAATAAAATCCGAGCATAAACTAGCTGGGCCTTGGCCTTGAGCTCCACGCTAGGGAAACATACAACGTGTGTATACAATATTTACATTAGAGCCAATATTTCCTAAAGGGTCCAAATTGGGGTATTACAAGAGGAAGCACTTGCAGCCATCCAAACCAAAATCCAAGATCGGGATGAAAAATTTCTCAGCCTCCATCTTCAACATTCAGCCATGAACAATAATCGGCAGCAAGAATCTTCTGCAGCCAATGGATTCTCTTCTTCCAGCAATTTCCGTGGTCTGAAGCTTGAATTTCCTCGCTTCAATGGTACTGATCCGACTGGATGGATCTATCATGCAGATCAGTATTTCAATCTACATAATACTTTTGATGTCCAAAAAGTTCCACTTGCATCCTTTCATTTGGAACAGGAAGCCCTTCAATGGTACCGTTGGTACATCAAGGCTCATGATGAGCCAAAATGGACAGATTTTTGCCAACTCATTTTGCAATGATTTGGTCCTAGTGCTTTTGATGACTTCACCAAAGCACTCACTAAACTTCATCAAAGTGGCACTGTGAGAGAGTATCAGACAAAATTTGAGAAACTAGCCAATCACACAGAAGGATTGTCTGATGAATTCTACAGGAGTTGTTTTATCAGTGGTCTTAAGGATGAAATCCAGTCAAAGGTTAAAATGTTTTGTCCCAACACAATGATAGAAGTCCTAGGGTTGGCTAAGTTGGTAGAAGACAAGATTACAGCCCAACAATGGTCCAAACCCACTTTTGTTCCCTTCCGAAATATGGGTTCTCAATGACCTCCCATCCCGCCAGCTCCTCGACCAACACCTATCAAGCATTTGTCTGAAACAGAGATGCAGACACGTAGAGAAAAAGGGATTTGTTATAATTGTGATGAGAAATTCTCTCGGGGACATAGATGTGCTCAACAAAAGCTCTATCTCTTAGATATGGATTCTCCACCTGCCTCTAAAATTGGTGAAGAAGCTCCAGATACAATGGATGATCAGGTCGACATTCAGAAGCCTCCTATTGACCCCCCATCTCAAGATGAACAACCAAAGATATCTCTCCATGCTTTATCCGGCGTCACCACCCCCCAAACAATGCGGGTTAGGGTTTACTTTAAGAAGCTTCCTCTTACAATACTCATTGATTCTAGTAGCACTCATAACTTCATTGACCCTCGGATCGCCAAACATGCTAATTGCTTTGTCCATCCTTGCTCCAACTTTGAAGTCATGGTTGCCAATGGGGGCACCTTACCTTGCAAGGGGAAGTGTCACAATGTACGTATCTCTCTGGAAGATTATAACCTGCGCTCTGACATGTTTGCCTTGTCCCTAGGAAAATGTGATGTGGTTTTGGGCGTTCAATGGTTACGCACACTTGGCCCCATCTTATGGGATTTTGCTGAAATTTGGATGTAGTTTTCAGTCAATGGGAAACAACACAAATTTATGGGCTTACAACAAGGGTCTCTCTGCATCATCAATTCACATCGCTTGGAAAATATCCTTAAGAAGAATTCACGTGGTATCATCACTTAACTCCATTCCATTCAGATGCACCCATCAACGGTCTCCCCTACTTCCTTGGATAGATATGCAGGTGTCCTTGCTGCACCAGTGGGCTTATCGCCTTCAAGAGACCTTTCTAGTAAGAATTTAGCCGCATCCACATATCAGCAGGAAATCATGGCTATTTTGCATGCAGTACCGAAGTGGTAGACATACCTATTAGGGAATTATTTATGCATCAAGACTAATCTCCAGACTCTAGAAAATTTCCTGGCACAATGGATCTCCTTCCCAGCACACTTGAAATGGGTTATCCAACTCATGGGTTATGCCTATGCGATCACTTACAAGAAGGGTAAGGACAATATGGTGGTCGATGCTCCTTCTTGCACATTTGATGACCCAATTTCTCTTACAGCTATTTCTCTACTTGTTCCAAATTGGTTGCAATTTGTTCAACAGAGCTATCTCTTCTATGAACTCCATGCTTCTTCATCAGCAGGGCACTCTGGGTTTCTCAAAATGTATGATCGGGAACAATGTAGCTTCTTTTGGAAAGAATTGAAAATGACAATTCAACATATGGTGGTTGACTGTGATACTTTCCAAGTCAACAAGGGTGAAATGACACTCCTTTTGGGACTGCTCGAACCCTTGCCCATCCCTACACAGATTTGGACAACTATTTCTATGGATTTCCTAGAAGTGCTCCAGTGGTACAATACCACATCTAAAAGGACACCATATGAAGCGGTCTATGGACAGGCACCGCCAGTTCTTCTTCCATACACCCTCAACAGCTCCCCAATTCAGGCAATTGACTCGATTCTTCGAAACCGCGATCAGATTCTTCTCATTCTGCAGGACAATCTTCACATGGAAAGAATTCGACTAAAACAACAGGTTGATTAGCACTGTTCTGATCACACTTTTCACGCAGCTGATATGGTTCTTCTTCGTCTGCAACCTTCCAAGCAACCCTCCCTGAAACTCAAAAGGCGTCAGTGGCCCAGAATGCAACCCGAGGATGCTACAGGGGAACCACTCCTTCATATTCTGCATCAATTTCCACATCTAAAGCTTTGAGGACAAAGATTTTTCTAAGGGAGAGGGGATGTTAGGAACCCATGTCAACCCATCTATTTACTTCATTAGTATATTGTTGTTGGACGCATATGCTTTGTAAGTTGTCCCATAGTATTTGTTGATCCATAGTTTGTCTTATTGTTGTTGGACGCATATGCTTTGTATATCGTCCTATAGTAATTGTTGATCCATAGTTTGTATTGGCCCATGGTTTGTATTGACACATGGTATTGGTTCCTAGAATTGGTATATAAGTTGGTGTTGAGACCAATGAAGGTACTGTAAAATTAGTCACAGCAGATCTAATGAACAAGTAAATCAATCACAACAGATGAACATAGAAAATATGGTGCAAAACTGTGCAAAACATGCAGCAGTGCTCTCTATCCCAGAAAAGGGTGAATGAATTACAATACAAACTGTTACAATGAACAGAGCAATTCGAATTGCCTAAGGAGGTCATTCGAATCACTGAATGGAGTAGCTTGACTCAATCTAGGAGTCCTCATCAATCATCGGTGTTGCTCATCAATCACAACAAACAGTCATCCAGGTGTCAAGCTGAGTCTAACTGATCATAATAAATGTAACTGAAGTGTGTAGCACTGATATAGGATCTGGAGGCTCAGTGGGGGCGCATGGGAGGCTAACTGGAGTCAGAGCAAGTCACCTAATCGAAATGGAGGTCAATCGGAGGTGAAACAGTCAGTTAGGAGTGAAATCGGAGTGAAATCAATCAGAATCGGAGCTAACTGAATGTAACTGGAGTGAATCTGCAGTGGTAGGTGAGCAAGTGCGCCCTTCTCAGTCAGTAGGTGAGAAGAGGGCGCCTTTCAACTTAGGAGGGCTAAAACTCTGTGGAAAGTGGCTCCCGGGTGCTAGAAGAAGGTGGATAAGGTGCTGGAGGCATCAAACTGGTGACTGGACTGCATATCCTGAAATAGATCATGCAAGATCCTGAAGTAGATATGTATCCCGAAATAGATGATCCTGAAATAGATATGTATCCCGAAATAGATGATGGATATCCGAACACCCCCCCTCAAGCTAGACTATGATGTGCCAACTAAAATAATGTGGGGCCCTGGTAACTAAGACCAAAGGTCACCCCAATACAATAATCCAAAAAATGCTGAAAAATAAACTAAGTGAGGAAAGAGGGAAAACCCAGTGGGAAGAAAGCCCCCCCTCAAGTCTAAAGCATAATAATGAATCAATCTGTCTCCACCATGATGGAACTCACCCCCAACAGTGAACGGAGGTAAGAGAACTTCTTCTCAGTGAAGCTCTTGGTGAAGATGTCTGCAATTTGCTCATCAGTAGGGCAATATTGCAGAATGATGGTGCGGTCATGCACCAACTGTCGAATGTAATGCATATGAATCTCAATGTGCTTGGTCCTCTGCCGCTGAACTGGATCTGTGGAGATCTTGATAGCACTTTGATTGTCACAAAATAGGACAGTCGAAGTAGTGCCACCAAAACCAAACTCGGAAAGAATACCCTGCAACCAAACTGCCTGAATGCAGGCATTGACTGCCCCTCGATACTCTGCCTCTGCTGAAGAAAGTGCAATGGCTGCTTGCTTTTTGCTGGACCAGCAAATAGCACCATGACCAATCATGAAAACATAACCGGAAGTGGACTTCCGATCAATGCTATCACCTGCCCAATCTGAATCAGTAAAACCAATGAAATCTAGCTCAGAATCTGCAGCATAATGTATGCCAAACTGTCTCGTACCTTGCACATACTGCAAGATCCGCTTGGCTGCTCGCCAATGAAGCTCATGTGGCTGCTGCATATATCTTGACACGGCACTCATGGCATATGAGATATCAGGCCGTGAATGTGTCAAATAAAGTAGTGAACCAATCAACTGTCGATACATACTGCAATCTGCAAGCGGTGTGGAATCTCCCTCCTCAAGACTGATTCCTGAGAGGAATGGGAATGGGGCTGCCTTACATTCAGCCATATTAAACTTCAATAACAGGTCGGAAGCATATTTTTGCTGAGATATAGTGATCCCATCGAAATTTTGAGCTATCTCCAAGCCCAAAAAGTGACTCAGCAAGCCCAAATCGCTCATGTCAAAAGCTAGATTTAAGGCAGTTTTTAGCTTGTTTATTGAAGTAAGTGTGCTACCAGTAATAAGCAGATCATCAACATAAAGTACAATAACCAACAAATTACCTTTAACTCGCTGAAGATAGACATTCGGATCAGATTTGCATCTTTGGAAATTCTGAGAAAGAAGGAAGGAGTCCATCTTTGCGTACCAAGCTCTTGGGGCCTGTTTTAACCCGTACAAAGACTTCTTCAATCTACAAACCAATGATGGATCTGATGTATAACCCTCTGGCTGCTGCATATAGACCTCTTCAGCAAGGTCTCCATGTAAAAATGCACTCTTCACATCCATGTGATGCACCTCCCAGTGCTTGGATGCGGCAATAGCTAAAACAAGGCGGATGGAATCCATCTTTGCAACCGGTGCAAAGGTCTCTGTGTAGTCCACTCCTTGGACTTGGGAAAAACCTTTTTGCCACCAACCTTGCTTTATATTTGCTGATAGTGCCATCAGCAGCAACTTTAGTACGGTAGACCCATTTACACTTCACTAATTTTCTTCCAGGTGGAAGAGAAACTAGCTCCCATGTATTGTTCTTTTGAAGAGAACTGTACTCTTCATCCATGGCATCTTTCCATCTCGGATCTCGATGGGCTGAATAATATGATTGGGGATCTGAACCAGCCATCAAATAACAAATCTCAGGAAGAAATGGATCAGCAATAGAAAGAGCCATACCTGCCCTTTGAAAGTCTCCTCTTGTTCGTCTCGGATCAGCAGGATTTCCAAGACTAGAACCAGCAGATTGTAGAGTATTTTGGGCCCACTTTGGCAACTGAGGGGGATCTGAATGGTCGGATTCCGAACCTGATATGTCATGATCATCATATGCTGCTACAATATCAGAAATATCAGAACTCATACCTTCATTATCGCTGCTCGAATCTTCTTCTGGTGAAGGCGGTGAATCGACAGTTTTCTCCTCAACTAGTTGCAATTCTTGAAGCGGTTCTTCAAACTGCACACTGCGCTCTATGAATATCTTTTTAGATCTGATATCCATGAGTTTATATGCTTTTGATTCTTCCCCATATCCTATCAATATGCACTCGATACTTTGTGGATCCAAAGCTCGTCTCTTCTCAGAAGGAATTCTAGCCCATGCAGTAGAGCCAAAAACTCTCAAATTTGACACATCCGGTTTGTGACCAAAGAATGCTTCGAAAGGAGTCATACCTTTCAAGGATGAATGTGGAACTCGGTTCTGTATATATGCAGAAACATTGATTGCTTCAGCCCAAAGATTTGCAGCCAAACCTTTTGATTCAATCATGCATGTAGCCATCTCTTTCAGTGACCGGTTTTTCCTTTCCGCTACACCGTTCTGCTGGGGTGTGTAGGGAACTGTATGTTGGATCTTGATTCCGCTTTGGGCACAAAGTTGCAGCAACTCGGACTTGATATATTCCCCACCATTATCAGATCTAAGAGCTTTGATCTTGCTCTCAGTGGTGGTCTCAACAGAAGCCTTAAAATCCTTGAATTTTCCAAGCACTTCTGACTTGTTTTTGAGAAAGAATACCCATGTAAAGCGAGAATAATCATCAATAAATGTCAAAACATACCTTGAACCATTTAATGACATATGGGGCAGCGGACCGCTGATATCAGAATGGATCAATCCCAAAATAGTAGAGGCTCTGCTAGCCTTGCTGCGGTCGAATCTGTGCTCGGGGTGCTTCCCAATAATGCAACCGGAGCATATTCCCTTCGAGGAACGGAGTTGTGGAAGCCCATCAACCATGGATTTATTTGATAGCAGCAGCAAATACTTATAATTTAGATGTCCAAATCTTTCATGCCAAAGCCTACTAACCTCATTACCATGTGTGCGAAGAGCAGTGGGCTTTGCAAGCGGAATAAAGTGCGAAAACTCATAACATTTAGCAGTGTGGTTTGCCTTTCCAACCGCAACTAGTCTTCCACTTTTGATATCAGAAATTTCAACTGTATTAGGGTTGAATGTGACTTTCTTTGGATCACCAGTATGTGTCATTTGATACACAGAAAGGAGATTCGAAGCTAAGGAAGGCACATAGAGAACATTCTGAAAGCATCCATGATCTACATGAATCGTACCTTTGCCCTTTGAAGAAATTTTTGAGTCATCTCCCAAATGGATGGGGATGGAGCTGTTTGGATCGAATGAGGAAAAAGAATCAATATTTGCAGCCATATGATTTGATGCACCCGAATCTATCAAGAGAGTGGGCTTCGAAACCGTTGCCATGAGTGCTTGTCCTCTTTCATGATCGTCATTCCGATCCTTCTTCCTTGCGCCGTCAGGAAGGGTTATGTTGTTCTTTTCCAAGAGGAGGGCCATTTGATCTATAGTCTTCTTCATACATGAACTTTCGGGATGAAAGCCACGGTTACAATAAGTACATTTAGATTTTTGGTTACCTTCTTTGCCCTTTTGCTTGGATTTCGAACTGGATGGTGCATCCGTTTGCTTGCCTTTGTCTTTTTGCTTGTGAGGCTCGAATTTGGGCTTCTCCTTCTTTAGCTTTCCTTTACCATTCGAAATCTTGGGTCCTTGAACAAATAGGGCTGAATATTTGGAGCTTATGGACCCCATTTGAATCAACTTGTCATGCTCTTTCGTAACGGACTCAATGAAGGCATTCAAGGTAGGCATCTTCCAATTCGGGGTAGTTAGCCGACCGGAATTGAAAGTGGAGACAAATACCGAATAATCTTTCCCAAGCTTGCTTAGAATGGAGAGGATCAACTGTTTATCCTCTTTGATAACACCACTGTTCTTCAATTGCAAGTTCAAGTTCTTGAATTTTGTGAAGAATTCATTGATGCTCTCGAAATTCTCAGGATTAAGGCCAATCAATTCATTCTCTAATTGAAAAGCCCTAAGCTCATCCTGCTTGCTGAATAGTGTCTCAAGTTGCTCCCATATGGCCTTTGGAGTCTTCAATCCGCTAAGATGGAAGTGAAGATCTTTGGAGATGGAGAGACAAAGAAGACCGTAAGCTTCATCAAGCTTATTGTAGTGTTTGGTTCTTTCTGCCACATTGTTTGGCTCCAATTCAAGACCAAGAGTGACTCGGTAGTATCCTTTTGAACGTAATATGATCTCCATATCATCTTTCCAATCAAAATAATTGAATGGGGTGAGGATAGGCTTTGAAGAAGAGTATTCCATTGCTAGGAGCGAGTCAAATGATGAAGAGGAAGCTTGCATGCAGACTATAGCGAATGGAGATGCTGTAGGGAAGCTTGCATGCAGAATGTAGCGAGTGCACTTGGAGGAGATAATTAACCTGCAAATCACATAAGAACAATCACAATAAGGTCGAACAATCCACCCTTTGAGAGTTGCATCACACCTGGGATTGGATTTCAAGCAATGTTGAATAGGTCCAATGTATCAGATCCAGGAATTATGTGGTAACTCAAGCTTCTGGAGTGGTATTGGAATATTTTTCAAGCTTTGCATGCACAGGAGCGAATGCCCTTGAGATATCTCATGCCAAACTTTTTGCAATTTTTAGCAATTCAGTCAAATCTTCTTGTATAAACACCTATAGAAAAGAGATCTTGTCCCTGCAATGGCTCTGATACCATGTAAAATTAGTCACAGCAGATCTAATGAACAAGTAAATCAATCACAACAGATGAACATAGAAAATATGGTGCAAAACTGTGCAAAACATGCAGCAGTGCTCTCTATCCCAGAAAAGGGTGAATGAATTACAATACAAACTGTTACAATGAACAGAGCAATTCGAATTGCCTAAGGAGGTCATTCGAATCACTGAATGGAGTAGCTTGACTCAATCTAGGAGTCCTCATCAATCATCGGTGTTGCTCATCAATCACAACAAACAGTCATCCAGGTGTCAAGCTGAGTCTAACTGATCATAATAAATGTAACTGAAGTGTGTAGCACTGATATAGGATATGGAGGCTCAGTGGGGGCGCATGGGAGGCTAACTGGAGTCAGAGCAAGTCACCTAATCGAACTGGAGGTCAATCGGAGGTGAAACAGTCAGTCAGGAGTGAAATCGGAGTGAAATCAATCAGAATCGGAGCTAACTGAATGTAACTGGAGTGAATCTGCAGTGGTAGGTGAGCAAGTGCGCCCTTCTCAGTCAGTAGGTGAGAAGAGGGCGCCTTTCAGCTTAGGAGGGCTAAAACTCTGTGGAAAGTGGCTCCCGGGTGCTAGAAGAAGGTGGATAAGGTGCTGGAGGCATCAAACTGGTGACTGGACTGCATATCCTGAAATAGATCATGCAAGATCCTGAAGTAGATATGTATCCCGAAATAGATGATCCTGAAATAGATATGTATCCTGAAATAGATGATGGATATCCGAACAGGTACCGTGAAGTTATTTGTATTGAGCTTGCTCAAAGGAGGTTGCCCCCTCGAAGTGGCCTGCGATCAATATAAAAGTGATTCTGAGTTCTGTTATTTCGTGTGTTTTCATTAATTAATTATTGCAGGTTCTTCACAAGCTCGTCGAACCCCCAAGGTTCTTCCCCATCACCACCACAGGCATGTCATAGCAATGCTAAGTCCACTACTCCTACCTCCACCAAAGAGGTGAATTATGTGCAATCAACTTCATCTCAGAAATCCGGTGGTCAGAAGAAAAACAAAGGGAAACCTAAGAAACCTTCTAACCAGTAGGATCCCAAACCCACCCCCGAAGACACCAAACAGAAGAGGAAGTTGAAGTATCCTTGTTTGCTGTGCAACGAAGACCATTTCTCAAAAGAACGTCCCCACCGAGACGAAGTGCATAATTTTCTCAACGGAATCTCTCCTACCGCAATTCTCAACGATCCCTTTCCCACTCAAAACCAACAATTGATCACACAAACCTATCCTTCCCAGGGAGAGGCATCCTCCACTGTGCATGTTCTCATGATGCGTAGTGAGACCATCAACTTGAACACACGTTCCCATTCATATGACTCCGTCCCTCAGAAGGAACCCATTGGAAATAATACTGAAAAAGCTTCCACTTCTATTCCCGATGTCGTCGTACCACACACTTCTCTCACCATTGAGAAGCCTTCTTAGAGTCAGTGTTGCGTCCTCCCAAAAGCACGATTCGAAGAGCCATTTTCAATCCTAATGCTCGGGCAGCTCAAAACTACAATATTGTAGAGGACCTGGCACAAGCTCCTTGTGCTATGTCGACGCTAGAGGTATTGCAGAATTGTCTTAACCAACACAAGACTCTCCTCGCTTCCATTGGCGCGGTTGATCCAAATTCTTCTAATACCATCATATTCTGGATGAAGTACATTAAGCCAAGGATTTCCCATCAGTTAGCATTTCAAGTTGCCACAAACATTGCTGGGAAGACAATCCATCGTACCGTAATGGAAAAAGGTGCCTCTACCTCGGTCATGTCGATTTCATGTTGGAGAGCCATTGGCTCTCCTGAGTTGAACCATTCTCCCACCACCTTGAAAGCATTCGACGGACATGGCTTTCAACCTCATGGGCTATTACAAGCCTTAGTAATCAAGTTGGGGGGTAAGACCGCAACCATTAATGTGGAAGTGGTCGCCGCCCCATTAGATTATAATATTCTTCTTGGTCATAATTGGTTTTACACCATGACTGTGGTCGCATCATCTATCTTCCACATAGTACAATTCCCCCACCAAGGTCGAATTGTCACTGTCGACCAACTGGATTTCTAAACACCCGACACCGCTACTCATCCTGGAGATAATGTTCCATTACTTGGAAAATCTCTGCAGCTATATGAGAGCATGGGGATCGGCCTCATAAAGGACTCATCCCTTATGGGCGTTTTTCCAACCTCGGATCCCCCTAATCATGTTTCCATGGTGAACATGATCTCCTCGAGGATTTCACCTATCCCCAACTATACTGATCAATGGCTTGTACCTGATGAATCCACTACGCACCTGATTGGAGACACCATGCCTTTTTCACCCGCCGAACTCACTTATGAGGCTATCTAGTCAGTACCCAAGGACCACTTAGATGTGGCCTCCACGTCCTGTTCTCTACAGTGGATGTCATCCCTACCTGATCCTCTTCTCTGGAATTTCCATTCTAATGAGTCCATTATGGAAATCATGAGTACGGATGACCCTCCATGGGAAGACCTCCATCATCGATCGTCTTTCCTTCCCCCCTTGGATACTATGGAGAATAGCATCACCACCATCTTTACACCAGATGTCCACCCTTTCCCTCAGTCCCCGATACTCACGTGTCAAACATACTCTAAAGGCAATTTGGCCAACATTGAACCTACCATTTCGGTTGACATATCGGTTACTCCTGGTGTAGTGGACACATTCGTTTAGGCCAGAAGTGTTACCCTGAAGAGATTACAACGTTCACGGCCTTGTTCAAGCAATTTCGAGACGTGTTTTCTTGGACCTATGAGGAGATGCCTGGGATAGACCCCACTATACGATTTCACACATGATTCAAACCTATTCTGATGCTAAACCAGTCTGGCAAAAGCTACGACTGGTACACCCTCGAAAGACTGCAGCAATCAAGGCAGAGATTGAAAAGCTCTTGAAGGCTGGTTTCATCTACCTTGTCCCACTCACCGAATGGGTCTCAAACATTGTCCCTGTATCTAAAAAGAAGGGTACCATTCGTGTCTGCGTCGATTATCAAGATCTCAACAAGGCTTGTCCTAAGGACAATTACCTGACTCCCTTTATCAGCATATCATTAACAATTGTGCAGGAAGTGTCATTTTCTCTTTCATGGATGGCTTTTCTGGTTACAACCAAATTGAGATCCACCCAGTTGAACAACACAAGACAAATTTCATCTATCCTTGGGGTACGTTTGCTTATCACAAGCTCCCTTTTGGTCTCAAAAATGTTGGTGCCACATTCCAGCAGGCCATGTCGTATGCTTTTCATGATGTGAAGGACTTTGTGGAACCCTACTTGGATGATCTCCCTGCCCATTCACGGTAGCGTTAGTACCACATTGATCATCTGATGGTGGTATTCCTCAGATGTAGGCGGTATAACATCCTCCTGAACCCTCACAAGTGTATATTCTACATCGAGACTGGATGCCTCCTCGGTTTCATTGTCTCCAAAGATGGGATCCGCATTGATCCCTTGAAGGTGGAAGCCATTGTCTCTCTCCCACCTCCTACTGACATTACGGAACTACAAAGTTTACAAGGGAAAGAAACTTACTTAAGGCGTTTTGTCTGTAATTTCATGCAAAAGATGCAAGGTTACATGAGACTACTCAAGAAGGACATCCCATTCATTTGGGACGATCAAGTGCAACAATCCTTCGATAGTCTCAAACATGCTATTACGCATGCCCCTGTGCTCCAACCACCTAATTACTACAAGGATTATATCCTTTATCTTGTTTCTTCTGCCACCACAATCGCCATGTTCTTGGTACAAAAAGACAACAATTCCTAGGAACATGTGATATATTACTTAAGTAAGGGTCTTGTTGACACCGAAACTCGTTACTCACATGTTGAGAAACTCGCTCTCGCGGCAGTTATTGTTGTCCAAAAGTTTCGACATTACATATTGCTCCGCACCACAACCATCATCGTTGATTCGAATCCCATGTACCACATTTTGACACGTCAGGTACTTGGGGGAAAGTATTCATGTTGGATCGTGATACTGCAGGAATTTGATCTCCTATTCGAAAAGGCTAAGTCTAAAAGGTCTTTGGTGTTTGTCGAGCTTATCTATGATCTTCCCCGTGCTGATGCAGAATTTGAGCCCAATGATTCTCTTCCAAATGAATTATTGTTCCTCATCAACACATCTGATCCGTGGTACGGAGATATTACTTTATATCTTCAAACCCAACGTTTCATCCCCCAACTGTCTCATGACGACCGTCGTTGAATACGCCACCATGCAAAGTATTACCTGATCGTCAGTGATACCTTGTACCGTCGTGGTATTGATTCTATTCTTCGACGCTGTCTCACTCATGAGGAGGCTGAACACGTTTTAAATGACTATCATGCTGGGGCTTGTGGAGGTCATCTATCTGGGATGGCTACACCCCAGAAGATACTTCGTGCGGGATATTACTAGCTGTCCATCTTTAAAGATTGTATCAAGGCTGTAAAAAAATGTCCTCCATGCCAGCATTTTCAAACGAAAAAGCGCACCCACCCAGCCCCGTTACACCCGGTTCTTTCCGTTGGCCCCTTCCCTAAATGGGGAATTGAATTCATGCACTGTAATCCTACCTTGTCTTGGGGGCATGGTTATGTCATAGTAACCATGGATTACTTTACAAAGTGGGTCGAGGCTATGCCTACATACACCAACGATGCCAAAACCATTGCACTCTTCACGTTCACTCATGTTATAGTGCGGTTTGGAGTTCCTCAAGCTATAGTTACCGACCACGGTTCTCACTTTCAGAACCACATGGTTGACGAATTGAGCATGTAATGACCCTTTTTTTTAATTTTATTAAAATGACCAATTTTTCACTTTTTCTCCAAATTCGACCTTTGACTAGTTTTGATGCATAGGTCTCCAATTTGCCCCAAATGATCCCAAATATTCTGAGAAGGTATATGGATGATGTTAGGACATAAATATGTGTTTTAGGGATGCTTTTTTACCTTTAAAATAATTCTACAAATCCTCTTTCAATTCTGGCCAATGTAAGGAACTTTACTAGTAATTTCCCTTTGACTAGTATTGGTCTCTAGGTTTCCAACTGGCTCCAAATGCTACCAAATATTCAGAGAAGTTGTATAAATGATATTAGGAATTGATTATTATTTTCAGGTATGATATATGGCCACCAAAATACTTATGAAAACTCCCTTAAGATTCTATCCAAAGTATGTCATTTCACTAGCAATTGGAGCTTCAAATCCCCCCGGGGTAAATACTAAAAATGGCTTCCCAAATGCCTCCAAACCCACTTGAATTTCTGAAAAAAGGTAGGGGATGTCTTAGAGGTATTATTAAGGTCTCATATGAACCATTAATCAATTATTAATTCTGTTCTAACCTTCTCCCAAACAGCAGCAAAAATCACTAGTTCGACCCTCGGGGAAATGGGAGCAAATCTTCTCCAAATGTAAATAAACTAAATAAAATGACTTCAAATGCTTAAGTACTAAACATGAAAATTGTATAATACATCAATAACATTCCATTCATCAATAAACCATCAGTATTTTACTTATCCATTCGAATCCATCAACATTACAGTGGTTCACAACAAGGTAGTGGGGAAATGGCACTGTTCTTTCATTAAAAATGAGATTTATACATTTCTACTTGGAATTTCGACCTGAAACTTTCTAGAGATGAATAAATGAGTTTTTAATTCATATTAAAAAATAAATGGAGAATGAGAAGCTCCCCCAAAGAGTACAATATCTAACCAAAAACACCCTCCCTCAAGGATCAAGAATATGCCATGAGAACTGGAAATGGTTGAAGGAGTGAGATGAACTAGAAGAAACCATGAGCTGCCCTATAGCTTACACCTGAAAATTAAGACTCCATTAAAGCTCCAAATGAAATTTCTGAATGGCCTTTCCAATTAACAACTTGGATGGGAATATTTCACCCTCGAAATTGGCCAAGGCAAGAAACTAGTCATCCACTAGCTCTCCCTCTTCACAAATGCAATTGCAAATTTCTCAAATGATCAAAAGCTTATATTCTTCCTTTTCCATGACTTTTATAAACTTCTATTGTCCTCCATGGGTCGAATTCCTTCCAAGAGACTCATTCCAATTCAAGTTTGGAAGAGATTCCAAAGAAGCATATTAGCTTCCCTAAATCCCTTGAGCGCCATCTTGGAGGCCATTTTTATCCCTGACATGTCATATATGTCATATGTCAGCCTTCAGGTCTGATTGGTGTCATAGGTGTCATAGCATCTTCATCATTGTTGTCATAGAGCTAGGGAATCTAGCCCAAGTGTCCCACTAGCTCCAAATTGCCTCTTCCTCTTCCATGGGAGTTACTCTTTCTCTATATTTTGACCTTGGATGAGTCATGTCATTAATAATACCTTTTTAACTCCACCAAGTATGTTACCATTCACTTTGAAATCGAATTGGTGAGAAAATGATGCCAAGTGTAGTGGGGAAATCTAGCCATATGTGGGTCCCACTTCCTCCATGTGTCTTCATGATCAAATGCCACTTTTGTTTTCACTTGTATATATTTATTAACCTCCTTTATTAAATATTTATGCCATTCTAATGTTCAAACATCATTTATTATCCCCCTTATTCCAAATCCCAAAGGTTCCACCCCAAACCTAGGAAACTAGTAATTTTCCTCCTTGGCAATTATTTGACCTTTAGCATCAATTTGATAAACTCTCATAAATATGGCCAACGAGATTAGGCCATTGTGACCCAATGCAAAATTTGGGACATGAAAAATCCTCCCTTCCCAATATTTCTTATCCTCAATCAATTTCAAACACGGGTGTTGAAGAACGTACTTGTATAATTCTTTAAAGTTGCCATTGAATTTCCCAACCTTGAGTTTTTGAGATTCCATGAAGATTTTAGAGAGGAACCACCATGCTTTCTACTGCACTACTCTGATTAAAATCACTTTATTAAGTGGGTAATACATCCCCCATACTACTTGTTTCCCCAAAAAATTGAAACCAATGAGACTAAGAATTATCCCAGGGTCGCATTGCTTGTACTGCACTCCAACAATTAGAAGTGCTCTCCAATTCATAGTTCCTGGATCCCATTTTCTTGTATGCATTCTTACAAACATCATGAGTAAAGAATATATATCATCAAAGTAGATAACAACATAAGGAAAATGTACATCAACAAGATGCTTCATAAAAGAGTCATGAAAGTGCTTATACCTCCAGGCAAGTAGACCACCATTTTCCAAGTGCATACAATCAACAAGTAACCAATCAAATCTGCTCCAATGACATAGGTGAGGATACCATTTCCTATAATGCTGCTCCAAAAGGATATGATATGCATCAAAATATTCAGCCATGTATTCTTTCATCCAAGAAGTGAATGAAGAATCCCCACTAAAATGTGAACAATATAATGAGCAAAAAAAACAAGGAGACTTCAAATGAATAAAAGAAGTGTCACCCATACATCCATGAATGTGAGAATCATAAATATATAACAAGGTCTATGGCTTCCAACAAAAATATTCTTCAATCATAAATCTATTCACCCAAGTGTTGGATGAAGTTCCTCCAACATCAAATGAACCAAGTGTTGAGAAAGAAAAACCATGAGTCTTCAAGTGACTCCAATGCATATCATAAGTGCATCCATGTAGATGTGCATAATCATAAAGTGACAAATGATGCTGCTGCAAATGGGAATAATAATGTGCTTCAACCATGTCATCATAAAAGGTAAATCTAGGAGTTCCATACTCCTCATGTGGCACCATAAAAAAGAACCCTTTCACCCATACTTCATTGAGACTAATGCTACACAACATGGAATTGTAGGATGTAGGAGAATGAACTAACTCACCCAAATGATCAAAAAATGAAGAAGTTTCATCATGGGAAGGATCCATATGGGTATTATTATGCAGCTCCTTCAAAAGTGTGAAATCTTTGTCATAGATTGGTTCCAATGTAGAGGAATCATGCTCTTTTTTAAAAATTGCATAATCTTCATCAAGAGACAATTCAAGTTCCTCTTCCACCACATCACGTGTTTGGATCTCTTCAAGTTCATCTTCAAACACATCAAGAACATTCAAATTTCCACATTTCTCATGATCCACCATGTCATGAGAATCCTCCAAAAAATCTACCATTTGACAATCTGAAACATAGGAGGAAAAACAAGTATCTTGCAACTTTTCAAGAAGTTGCTCATTTTGAATTGTGAGCTTATGAATATCCTCATTATTCTTCAAGTATGCATCATGTAACAATTCATTAAGCTCAAACAAATGGTTTCTATCAAAAATCAAAGACATGAAATTATCTTTGATGTGGCACATTGCTCTTTGAATCTTCTCCATGTCTTCAAGGAAGGATGTTTCCTCCAATGAAGTAGCTCTCCAACAAGAATTTGACACCAATGCTTGAGTGTCATGGAGAATGATGAGGGACTCTTGGATCTTCTTTTCATTCATAGTTAAGGATATTTCAAGAAAATGAGTTTCTTGCAAATGAACCTCCTCATCGTTTTCCTTCTTACTTGGACCAACTTCAAGAAGCTCAAGTGGTGATGGGGAAACTGATCTTGTTTCTTCTTCAACTGCTACAAGGTCTTCATTTTCATGCTTAGGGGAATTTTTTATTGCAGCAATACTATCAAAAGTGATCTCTATGTCCCCAAAATAGAGGTGTGAGCACCCATCAGTAGGCACTCCTTCATAGTTCAAGCATCCATCAATAGATGCTCCTTGATTCATGTCCAAGGTAGAATGTGTCTCGAATTGATCTTCAATATTTTCAATAGAATCTTCTTCATGCTATTGTGATGTCTCTCCCTTTTTGTCCTTCAAGCAAAATTATTCATTTTGCCCCTTTTTTCCATAGTATCAATATCTTTGGAATCTCTTTTTGAAGAATTCCCAAAAAGTATCTCCCAGATGGAAATACCTGCATTCCCTGAAGCATCAGATTTTTCATTGATCTTTTCACTCACACAAATATGATACTCACTCCAAGGTCTTTTACAAGAAGGGCATAAACCTTTTTTAACTAACTCCACATCTTCTTTTTTGGGCCTATTAGCAAAAATATGTTCATCATAGTACTCAAAAGACATGGCATTTTGTGTATCTTCCTTGTACAAATCAAGATATCCCTGATATTTTTGATATTGTTGGGGTAAGGTTTTATATGTTGTTCTCCATCTTTGTAACTCATACATAGCATTATACTTTGGTGGTGTGACATGCTCATATTTATCATACATAGGTTCATAATCATAATGTTCATTCCTCTTGAAATTGTAAGAAGTGTTGCATGATGTCACCTCTTCCTCAACCCATTCACATTCTACTTCATATTGTTCATAAGCATCTACATATTCCTCATAAGAAGTGTACTCATAGGATTCATCATAATTGTAAGACATGGCTGCAACTTATTCTTCAATGTATGATATTAACTCACAGGTGCAAGGACCATGCTTTGATACCACTGTAATGACCCTTTTTTAAAATTTTATTAAAATGACCAATTTTTCACTTTTTCCCCAAATTCGACCTTTGACTAGTTTTGATGCCTAGGTCTCCAATTTGCCCCAAATGCTCCCAAATATTCTGAGAAGGTATATGGATGATGTTAGGACATAAATATGTGTTTCAGGGATGCTTTTTTACCTTTAAAATACTTTTGCAAATCCTCTTTCAATTTTGGCCAATGTAAAGAACTTTACTAGTAATTTCCCTTTGACAAGTATTGGTCTCTAGGTTTCCAATTGGCTCCAAATGCTCCTAAATATTCAGATAAGTTGTATGAATGATATTAGGACTTGATTATGATGTTCATGGATGATATATGGCCATCAAAATACTTCTGTAAACTCCCTTAAGATTCTGGCCAAAGTATGTCATTTCACTAGCAATTGGAGGTTCAAATCCCCCCGAGCTAAATACTGAAAATGGCTTCCCAAATGCCTCCAAACCCACTCAAAGTTTGAAATAGAGGTAGGGGATTTATCAGGGGTATTATTAATTTATCATATCCACCATTAATCAGTTATTAATTATTTTCTAACCTTCTCCCAAACAACATCAAAAATCACTCGTTCGACCCTTGGGGAAATGGCACCAAATCTTCTCCAAATGTAAATAAACTGAGTAAAATGACTTAAAATGCTTAATTAATGAACGTGAAACTTGTATAATACATAAATAACATTCCATTCATAAACCAACCATCAGTAGTTTACTTATCCATTCGAATCCATCAACATTACATTGGTTCACAACAAGGTAGTGGGGAAATGACACTGTTCTTTCATTAAAAATGAGATTTATACATTTCTACTTGGAATTTAGAGCTGCAAATTTTTGGAGATGAATAACATATTATTTAATTCATATTATAAAATAAATGGGGCATGATAATCTCCCCCAAAGAGTACAATATCTCACCAAAAATGCCCTCCCTCAAGGATCAAGAATATGCCATGAGAACTGGAAATGGTCGAAGGAGGGAAATGCACTAGAAGAAACCATGAGCTGCCCTATACCTTACACCTGAAAATTAATACTCCATTAAACCTCCAAATGAAAGGTATGAAGGACCTTTCCAATTACCAACTTGGATGGGAATCTTTCACCCTCGAAATTGGCTAAGGCAAGAAACTAGTCATCCACTGGCTCTCCCTCTTCACAAATGCAATTGCAAATTTCTCAAATGATAAAAATATGCTATTATTATTTGTTCATGACTTTTATAAACTTATAATGTCCTCTATGGGTTGAATTACTTCCAAAAGACTCATGCCAACTCAAGTTTGGAGAGATTCCAAAGAATGCCACTTGTACAACAATTCCTAGCCTCCCACTTCCACCAAATCACATGTGCAAGCATATTAGCTTCCCTAATTCCCTTGAGAGCCCTAACATTTTATATATGTCATATGTCAGCCTTCAAGTCTGATTGGTGTCATAGGTGTCATAGAATATTCATCATTGTTGTCATAGAGCTAGGGAATCTAGCCCAAGTGTTCCACTAGCTCCGAATTGCCTCTTCCTCTTCCATGGGAGTTACTCTTTCTCTTGCTCATTTTGAATTGTGAGCTTATAAATATCCTCATTATTCTTCAAGTATCCATCATGTAACAATTCATTAAGCTCAAACAAATGGTTTCTATCAAAAATCAAAGCCATGAAATTATCTTTGATGTGGCAAATTGCTCTTTGAATCTTCTCCATGTCTTCAAGGAAGGATGTTTCCTCCAATGAAGTAGCTCTCCAACAAGAATTTGACACCAATCTTTGAGTGTCATGGAGAATGCTGAGGGACTCTTGGATCTTCTTTTGATTCATATTTAAGGATCCTTCAAGAAATTGAGTTTCTTGCAAATGAACCTCCTCATATTCTTCATTCTTACTTGGACCAACTTCATGAAGCTCAAGTGGTGATGGGGAAGTTGATCTTGTTTCTTCTTCAACTGCTACAAGGTCTTCATTTTCATGCTTAGGGGAATTTTTTCTTGCAGCAATACTTCCAAAAGTGATCTCTATGTCACCAACATAGAGGTGTGAGCACCCATCAATAGGAACTCCTTCATAGTTCAAGCATCCATCAGTAGATGCTCCTTGATTCATGTCCAAGGTAGAATGTGTCTCGAATTGATCTTCAATATTTTCAATAGAATCTTCTTCATGCTCTTGTGATGTCTCTCCCTTTTGCTTCTTCAAGCAAGCTAATGCATTTTGCCCCTTGTTTTCCATAGTATCAATATCTTTGGAATCTCTTTTTGAAGAATTCCCAAAAAGTATCCCCCATATGGAAATACCTACATTCCCTGAAGCTTCAGATTTTTCATTGATCTTTTCACTCACACAAATATGATACTCACTCCAAGGTCTTTTACAAGAAGGGCATAAACCTTTATTCACTAACTCCACATCTTCATTTTTGGGCATATTTGGAAAAATATGTTCAGCATAGTACTCAAAAGACATGGCATTTTGTGTATCTTCCTTGTACAAATCAAGATATTCCTGATATTTTTGATATTGTTGGGGCAAGGTTTTATATGTTGCTCTCCATATTTGTAACTCATCCATAGCATTATCCTTTGGTGGTGTGACATACTCATATTTATCATACATAGGGTCATAATCATAATCTTCATTCCTCTTGAAATTGTAAGAAGTGTTGCATGATGGCACCTCTTCCTCAACCCTTTCACATTCTGCTTCATATTGGTCATAAGCATCTACATATTCCTCATAAGAAGTGTACTCATAGGATTCATCATAATAGTAAGACATGGCTGCAACGTATTCTTCAATGTGTGATATTAACTTAGGTGCAAGGACCATGCTCTGATACCACTGTAATGACCCTTTTTTTAAATTTGATTAAAATGACCAATTTTCACTTTTTCCCCAAATTCGACCTTTGACTAGTTTTGATGCCTAGGTCTCCAATTTGCCCCAAATGCTCCCAAATATTCTGAGAAGGTATATGGATGATGTTAGGACATAAATATGTGTTTCAGGGATGCTTTTTTACCTTTAAAATACTTCTGCAAATCCTCTTCCAATTCTGGCCAATGTAAGGAACTTTACTAGTAATTTTCCTTCGACAAGTATTGGTGTCTAGGTTTCCAATTTTCTCCAAATGCTACCAAAAATTCAGAGAAGTTGTGATACGAACCATTACACCAAAACCTTGAGATGTTAGTGAAGGCCTCCCACTAGGATCTTAACATCCCAGCACGCTCCGCAGTCTAGACTCTAGGCTAGATGTGCGCCTGTACGGTGGTGTCCCCTTTGCGCCGTACGAGCCCCGAGTGAACACTACAATGCCGGTGTTGCCACCCACTCTGTGACTTGAACCTGGGTGGAGGCTCTAATACCAGATGATACGAGCCGTTACACCAAAACCTCGAGATGTTAGTGAAGTCTGCCCACCAGGATCTTAACAAGTTGTATGAATGATATTAGGAATTGATTATGATGTTTAGGGATGATATATGGCCACCAAAATACTTCTACAAACTCCCTTAATATTCTAGCCAAAGTATGTCATTTCACTAGCAATTGGAGGTTCAAATCCCCCCGGGGTAAATACTGAAAATGGATTCCCAAATGCCTCCAAAACAACTCGAATTTATGAACAAAGGTAGGGGATGTATTAGGGGTATTATTAATGTATCATATGCACCATTAATCAATTATTAAGTCTGTTTTAACCTTCTCCCAAACAGTAGCAAAAATCACTAGTTCGACCCTTGGGGAAATGGCACCAAATCTTCTCCAAGTGTAAATAAACTGAGCAAAATGACTTCAAATGCTTAAGTAATGAACATGAAACTTGTATAATACATCAATAAGATTCCATTAATCAATAAACCATAATTATTTTACTTATCCATTCGAATCCATCAACATTACATTGGTTCACAACAAGGTAGTGAGGAAATGGCACTGTTCTTTCATTAAAAATGAGATTTATCCATTTCTACTTGGAATTTCAACCTGAAAGTTTCTGGAGATGAAGAAAAGATTATTTAATTCATATTAAAAAATAAATGGGGCATGAGAATCTCCCCCAAAGAGTACAATATCTCACCAAAAACGCCCTCCCTCAAGGATCAAGAATATGCCATGAGAACTGGAAATGGTTGAAGGAGTGAGCTGCACTAGAAGAAACCATGAGATGCATTGTAGCTTACACCTAAAAATTAAGACTCCATTAAAGCTCCAAATGAAAGGTCTGAATGGCCTTTCTAATTGCCAACTTGGATGGGAATCTTTCACCCTCGAAATTGGCTAAGGTAAGAAACTAGTCATCCACTAGCTCTCCCTCTTCACAAATGCAATTGCAGATTTCTCAAATGATCAAAATCTGCTATTATTCTTTGTTCATGAATTTTATAAACTTATAATGTCCTCCATGGGTCGAATTCCTTCCAAGAGACTCATGCCAACTCAAGTTTGGAAGAGATTCCAAAGAATGCCACTTGTACAACAATTCCTAGTCTCCCACTTCCACCAAAGCACATGTGTAAGCATATTAGCTGCCCTAACTCCCTTAAGCACCCTATTGGAGGCTATTTTTAGCCCTGACATTTCATATATGTCATATGTCATCCTTTAGATCTGTTTGGTGTCATAGGTGTCATAGCATCCTCATCATTGTTGTCATAGAGCTAGGGAATCGAGCCCAAGTGTCCCACTAGCTCCAAATTGCCTCTTCCTCTTCCATGGGAGTTACTCTTCCTCTATATTTAGACCTTGGATGAGTCATTCCATGAATAATACCTTTCAAACTCCCCCAAGTATTTTACCATTCACCTTGAATTCGAATTGGTGAGAAAATGATGCCAAGAGTAGTGGGGAAATCTAGCCATGTGTGGGTCCCACTTCCTCCATGTGTCTTCATGATGAAATGCCACTTTGATTTTCACTTGTATATATTTATTTAGCTCCTTTATTAAATATTTATTCCATTTTAATGTTCAAACACCATTTATTATCCCCCTTATTCTAAATCCCAAAGCTTCCACCCCAAACCTAGGAAACTAGTAATTTTCCTCCTTGGGAATTATTTGACCTTTAGCATCAATTTGATAAAATCTTATGAATATGGCCAATTGGCTTAGGACATTGTGACCCAATGCAAAATTTGGGACATGACAGAGCGCTAGATTGGGTTTTTTCCATGAAAACTCAACACCTTACTACCCATATTCCAATGAACAAGTAGAGGCCAATAACAAGGTCTTGAAAACCATGATCCAACGCATGGTGGGTACGCACAAGTCTAACTGGCACAACATGCTCTTTTCCACTCTATGGGCTTATCGAACTTCCATCAAAACTGCCACTGGATTTAGCCCCTTCCAATTAGTTTATGGATTGGAGGCAGTCCTTCCAATAGAGTGTGAGATTCCGTCCCTCAAACTCGCAATTGAACTTCTCCCTAACACTACTGCTGAGGAAGAATGCTTACTCCACCTGGAAAAACTCAACGAGACTCGCCGCGATGCTGCTCTTTCCAACAAGGAACATTAGAAACGTATCAAAGCGTAGTATGACAAATTGGTAGAACCTCACATCTATAGCGAGGGTGATTTGGTCCTCACATACGACCAAAGACACGATAAGCTGGGGGCAGGAAAGTTTGAGTCCATGTGGCATGGACCCTACATAGTGAAACATGTTCTGGAGAAGGGAGCCCATGAACTAGAAGACTACGACGGGATATCTTTAGGTGAACCCCACAATGGGATTTACCTGAAGAGGTACTATGCCTGAGTTTTTCATGCATAAGTACGTTGTATATATTGTACATGGCGTGTGTGTTTTTGTGTGGTGTGACGCTTTTGTTTAGTGTGTCCAGATCTTGTTCTCGCTTCTTATACCATGTTTTGTCTCCATGTGCAGATGGAAACTTGCTACAGATTCGCAGACGGCGCTAGCCGGCATACCCATATCCTTGCTTCGGCATCCTGGGTACTTTACTCTCCCACCGGCGAGCTTATCAGCTTAGGAGGAAGTTGTCTAAGTTTCACAACCAACAACACTGCGTAGTATCAGGCGGTGATTGCAACGTTAACCGATGCTCTTTCCTTGGGTATGGACCACATTGTTAATTATTTGGATTCGCAACTAGTGGTTTCTCATCCTAATCGGATTTTTGCTATCTGTGACCCTACCCTACTCCGTCTCTACAGATGACTCTGTCTTCTGGAAAGGTCCTTTGAATCCATTCAGTACCTACACATTCCATGAGATATGAACGCAGTTGCCGACTCAATGGCCAACTTCATTCTAGATTGGTACATTGCACATACATAACATTTGTATAAAGCATAAAAGCATACATAACATGTAAATAATCCATTGTATAAGCAAACATGTAAACAATATCACATTAATCATCCATTAAAACACACAATGTATAAAGCCACCAAAAATGTCTGTATATATAAAAATCTGTACAAAAGTACAAAATGGTAGTGCTAATACAAAAACCTGAAGCATGCTAGATTTCAGTAAGAGCCATCTCTACAAAAAGTCTGAAGCCTGTAAACTTTCAAAGTTTACATGTATAGGGCATGTGCCTAAACCCTACGCCGCACGACCCTAGGCCACTCAGCCCCAAGCTGAGCATGGTAACAAACAACGGCCCTCACCACCTTTCAGAGTAGCGTGCCGAAACGAGTTGATACCCCAACTGTCAACTCCTGATATCAGAGGGGTAAGTCATGCACCGCAGGCTCTGGAATGTCGGAAGTCATGCCCTGTAGCTTCTCCCCGAGCACCTCTTGCTCCTCAATAGCATCACGGGCTGCGGGCTCCATCTCTAACACTCCTCTCTGCACCTGGCAGGAGACTCCCAATGGTCTCTCTGGACCCACGTCAACATAGAAACATGTAAACATTATCAGCACTACTACCAAAAAAAATCATAAAATGTATAAAATATAAAAAACACAAGCAGTGATTCTTACCTATGTCACCCCATTACATCCCCTCTAGAAGCACTAGGTCGGGATCTCCTCGGAAGTCTGTACGGGCATATGGATAATCCTTCACCATGAGGATCTGTGCCTGTAGCCATGAGAAGAACTGAGTACCGAAACTGATGATGGGCCCCCCCACCACCATGGCGAGCCATCGCATCTGCCCATCTCAGCATGTGAGGATCACGTGCCTCCCGATCCTCTAAATCCAATTGCGGGTGCAAGAGAGGTACCCACTCCAACATAAAAGATACCACGATCGAGCCATATCCGAACTGCTTCAGCACCCCGTGCTGACACTTGGTCAACTGATCCTTGAGGCTGACAAGAATCCCCTCGCACCAGTTAAACACTGTAGGAGTCATGCACTCCTCGGAATACATCATTTGCGACTTCCTAGCCAAGTGAGAAGCTCGCCTGCCAGCAACTCAAGCAACGGTGAAGAGTATCGCTCGTAAGTCCCTGTCCACGACATGCTTGATGGGAATTTTCCCACCAACCATCGTTGTATCCGGAACACACTATTGAACTATCATGTCCTCAACCGAACGGTCACCACCTTGTGACCCGGTCAAAGACACGGGATTCCCTCGCTGGGATAATACTATCAGAAAGTAGATGTCCTCGAAATCTATGGTAAGCATGTGCTCACTTATCCGGAAGTGTTGCTGAATAGGGTCCCAACATTGGACCAGGTGTGTCAGTAGGTTGACTTGGGATCTCATCCCTGGAAATCGAAAGTACTTGAGTAGCCCGCAGTTTTGCAATGCTGCAACACTTTGTGGATTGTTTTCCACTTGCATATCCTCGATCTCATGCTCGCGTTCCCGCCATTCAAGGACCATTGTGTCACTCCAAACCTGCCAAGTAAGCCATTTAAACATGTTTAGAACTTTGCCCCTCCATCCAAAATTTTTATTTTTTGCTAGGTTTTGAGTTTCATTTGGGCATTTGCATGGGCGTAGATCAACCATTTTGACAGTGCACCGTCGGCACAGAAATACCTTTCGAGATCTGCGTCGGCGCAGAGCCCAAATGGGCTACCTACGCTGGCCTGTGGACACAACCATACCAACTTAAAACGTTCAAAATCTACTTAAAAACAAAAAGAAGCAAATTCTAATCCACTGAAAAGTTAAATGGGAAGGTTTAGGGTTACCTGTCACTGATGGCTCGCGAAATGATGGATCGTAGCTCCTAGAAACTGTAGTTGAAATTCGGCTCCAAACAACACTTTGCACTCTCCCAATTTGGTAAAAAACAATTGTAATTTCTTTTCAGTATTTCATCCATTTTATAACAAGAAATGGAATATTCCTTTTATATTTTGATGCTTTAGTGGGTTTTTTTACTATAGTTTGGGTCATTTGTTGTATTTAATACTCGGTTAACCACTTTTGACCTATTTTTTGAGCTGCAAGTGCCTCATTAATGCCATTTCTCGACGTGATGGTCATCTAGTAAGTATCATCAGGTATGAACACTCTTTGAGCATCTTTTTGTCATTATTTTGCTCATTAATGTAAATTATCAAATGACAACCAAGATAACTCTTTGTTCTTTCTTGTGCTCATTAAACAATGAGAATAAGCCATCGAGTTATAGTTTATCACTTTTTCGGGCTCATTAAACTCCCACAAAAAAGGAAACCCCCCAGAGTTTTCTTTAAGCTCTTTTTAGGCTCTCTAAATACGAAAAGATTGACAAGCGAACTTGTCGCATTCACGCTTGTTAAAGTATTTGAATGGTCGTCTTCTTGGTGATAGTTTACCCCTTTTTCAGACCAGGGGGCACTACTTACCTTCTATGGACTCGTTAAAACTCAACATTGAAGGACCCATCATGGGACAAACCCCTCATTTCCTAGATTCGGAAAACATTTGGGATTGGACTCATCTATGATATGAGCTATACCGAGCATCTGGTTACCCTCATCAAGCTCATCAAACACACATGAGGCACTCATCAATCATGATGGGGAAAAAGGAAAGCTTTTGTGTTACACCGTTACTTATGGCAGTACTTAGTCTCTCTTGAACATGGCACTCATTTTGCATTTTCATTCAGTACTTGTCCTCTAGTCCTATTATCTTCATGAGTCTTGTTACTCCTTTGGGTTATCCAAAGAATTATTCCACTATCAGTTGCATTAGTAGTTGGCGTCGTTCTCGTCAGGTCAATACTACCAAGTCATGCCATGCCCATGTTCAAGAGATGTATTCACCGCTCATCATTTGCAGTCAGTACACCTTCCATCATGTCGGTCTACTCTAAGTCAGTCTTACATGTTACGGTACCGTGTGATCTACTCCAAACATCTGTTATCAGGTTTTGTGTAGATGATGGGGGATTCATCATGGCCCTCCTTCAACGGGTTCATCCTCGTCGACTTCATATCATCATTCGAGGATTGAACTTAGAAACCAATCGAGTACCTTGGGCCTGCATGCCTCAATGGCAGGTTACCTCACTTTCGACATGAGTTTACATAATTGAGTCTTGATTGAAATATTTCATCAAGCGTTTGACTTCAATTCATTCATTCGCGCTTGATGAGATGTACTATGACACCTTGGGGATCATTGACATTAATGGTGATTTCCATCGCGCTTGTTGATGGTATACATCAATGACCGGTAATCAAGTGGTTTCTACCATGTTCGACGTCAAGGCATTTGTAATCACATGGATAGATTCGTATCATTGCGGGTTCAGTTCTGAAGACCCTGGAGAGTCATGTTTTACCCAGGTTGCGATGGAGATTGTTTGAGTCATATTACATGGATCCAATTTTGTATTGGTCGTGGCTATGTTATCATCTCATTATGGATCTACGCTTGTGTCTAGTAGCCATGATTGTGTTCAGTCGGTCATTACTACCATGGATCTGCAATGTATTGGTCGGCAGCCATGTTGTGCGTCATACGAGACTATGTTCTGAGAGTCAGTTGTATTGCAGTAGCATCTTCTCTCCGACAAGTCCTTGCCATTCCTTCTATCAAAGAAATTTAATTGATTAGTTTTACCAGCTTCATGCTTTGGGGGGCATTATGTTACACCCAAAATCTACACCTATGTAACCTCAGTGCCTAAATCCTTGAAGTCCCAATATCAAGCTAGTCATTTAGAGCAAGTTGATGACCTTTATCCACACTCCAAATTAGGTTGGCACAGGTTGTCTTTGAGCAAAGTGCGCCGGTGCAAGTTTCCTTCATGAAGCATGCACTGGAGTCAATTTCATGGGATAAAGGTAGATTTCGAGCGAATTATAGAATTTGGATGAGGTGGATCTCTATCCCTAACTCCTAGGTGAGCTGGCCTTCGGTTCCCTAACCTTTGGGAAGGATCCCTTAACCCTCTCCCCATGATCCTCAACCTACTCTATCCACTTGGTCCTATAAATGCAAGAGCCCTCTCCATCCCAAGGGGAGGAAGTCTATGGTACTCTTATGCTGGTGAAATTAGCTCAGTAGTTCAACACCCTAGTCTTGGAGGCACCTACTTCTCTCTAGGAGCTTTGGTTTGGCTTGTCAGAAGGAGATTACGATGTTGGGGCATCGATTGTAATCCTCTCTTCTATTGTACTTCCCACTTTTTATACAGTAATATAAACGCTTTCCATAAATGTTATTGTGTTAATGATATTTGTAGGTTACCTCCTCAACTGTTTACTTATACTAGTTAGTGTTTATGCATGTTTTACTGCTTGTATTGTTCCTATGCGTTTTTTACAGGTCTTACAACCACATATCTGACGACCACAGGACTCGGAACAACAACGAGGAGAAAGATTTACGAATCTGAGGTAAGATGCTTAATTACTCGATCTCTAAATAGATCTAGGAGAGTAGTTTCATATTCTGTATCATTTGACCTAGACTTACATTGAGCTAGAGAGATCATGCCTTAACTCCACTTTTGGTAGATTGTCTGAGAACAAATATTTACTAGGTTTGTGAGAACAATCCTATTACTCTTTGCGGAAACAAGGTTGATGTGAAGAATATGTTACATCGTAATATTCCACCCTATGAGCATCAACATTGTTTGGCCTATAGGATCCATTTCAGTGACTCAGATCCACGTATATCCTTCAGAGATACCAGTTTTCCCTATTTTTATTCCTACCCGCCTGTTGCATCTTTATAGCAGGTGTACCTGCGAGTTGCATCCCTATAGCTCGTGGGTATCATGTAAAATGGTAAAAACCACTATTAATTACTTTTTACTCCCAAAAAGAGGTCATTGGGTGACCTTTGGCTCTCCATCTGCCTGAGTAATGCCTCGATGTGTCCTTTCACCTACCTTTGAGAGGACTATATATTGAGCACATATGGCTTATGGACGGGAGGAAGAAGAGAATCGTAAGAAAACTCTAGTGGATTTTTGCCCTATCTTGAGTCTGCACTCATTGATCCTTGTAGTTGTGAACCATTTATGTTCACCTTCCAAACTCCTATCTAGTTGGAGTTTTCCATTCATGGAGGATTGAAGTGGTGGAGGCACAAGTGGATTGATCTAGATCTTGGTTCAGATTGATTGCCGGCAAGAGGTCATATCACTTTGTACTTCTTCTTGTTCATTAATAGAAATACTCATATTCTCGTCCATTCATGGTGTGAATGTCATTTATTATACATTGGGTTACATTTGCTTATGATATTATGTACCATTGTTATTGATAATGTTAATGTCATCTATATATTATATGTACTTGTTGGATATTGGCTGTCAAGACTAATTTGCAGATTTCAAGTGCATGGATTGAAAGCTCCAACAGGGATCTACATCAAACATTTGGATTGAGGTTGGTTACATTTCTCCATTATCTCAACATTGTCATTTATAATAGCATTGTTTTGAGAATTGAGTTGATTTCTGGTAGTCATCTGTCTGTTGTGGTATTCCCAAGCCATAGTGAGTTTTCTCCAATACAGAAATGGCGACTCCGCTGGGGAAAACATCCATGTTTGGGAAATTTTTTGAGCATTAGTCCTTAATTAGAGTTGTTGTCTATCGAAGCTTTGTGTCACTGATTGGCCGTTAAGATACACCATAGAAAACTTGCTTTTTTTTAGCCTCTGGACTCTTTATTTTCCCATTTTCCTTTCCTCACCCGTGGGATAGCTTAGTTCTGCCCACGTCTACCCGCCTTTGTTTACTCTACTGCTCGTGGGTACCCGCAGGTATTCCTTCGACAGTAGCGTGTAACTCCGGCTTTTGTTGGTTTATGGATATTGGTTGTTGCTGGGTGAGTCTGGTTGGTTCCTGAGTCTTTGTTGGCCTCTTTCTTTACTGTTTCATGCCTTGGTTGTGACCAGAACTCTTCGTTTGTCTTGGTTGAGCCTTCTTGGTTTTTTACCAATCTTTGGTTTTAACCTCTTGGTTTTTTCCTTTTGAGCTCTTTCATTTGGTTGAGTCTTGCTATTTAGGATCTGCTGGGTTGTCTTAGTGATCTTCTCGGCACTTTAGTGACTAAATAGTAGTATTTTGCTTGCATTTTTTCATTCCATTTATATTGAAAAAATACAAAAATATACATCCAGTTTTTCACATTTTCCTTTTTGTTTATAAGCAAAAATACAAAAATATTTTACTTTCATGTACTGCATCTTGCATTGAGTGCTTGTTGCCTTCATTTTAGGTTCTTCTTGTGCATCGAAAAGATAAAAGTTTGCATCTTTATTTCGGAATTGTTGGTTGATTTTGCATATAGTGACATTGTTTTATTGGATAGATGAGTCTAGGATTGGAATATTTTGCATACTATTGAGTCTACACATCACTAGTTTCACGATCATATCCCTTGAGTAACCACAACCACTAAAATTAACGCTTAATCATTAAAATTGATTAGACTGATTTTATTTATAGGGTACACCAACTAGTATAGGTTTAGAGTCTTGGAATATATCATTGTGAGTTAACAATCCAAGACTACTAGATGAAACATTAGGTGTCTAACCAGGGAGTGGAGGAATCCATGGTATAGATCGGTGTTCTCAGGAAGCTCTACTCAATCTAGAGTTAAGCATGAGGTCATAGGAGGTTGGTTGAGGATATATCCCTCTGATACCGGCTGAACGTGGGAGATATATCCAGGATTTGTTCGTATCTGTGGATACCGGAGGTTCATCCTCTTGTGCTTCGGGCTTAGCTACCCTACCCATACGACGGGTCCCACCTGCGACTGTCCCCCTAAGCATTGGTTATATTGCAGTGAACATAGTTTCCTTACCTAGGTACCGCACAGGGTACTTGCAGTGGTTATGATGTTTGTGTCCTAAGTCGGATAGGAATTGGACAACTCAGTTGTGTTGTGTAGTGGACTTGACCCTGTACACGCAGTGAAGCCTGGGTGTCTCTATAACTAATTTTATTACCTCTGGCTATAGTTTGGGAGTCTCAAGCCTCTCCTAGGTGAGACATACCGGCTCTAGTGTCGGGAGCTCATTTAGCCACTCTGTTTGTCTACTCTTGGATGTAGTTTCTCTAGGTGTGTGCTTTTGATTTACTATTTTTTATTGATAGTTGGCCTTTAGGGGACATTTTGATTACATATTCTCTCCGGAGATATCATGGCGCGGAGCACTACTCTCCGCTGGTCCCATCGTTTGGCTGGTTTAAAGCCACTCGAGGTTACACACCGTATTGCTAGAGGATGCCGGAGGGCTCCCTCTGAGTCTTTGGATTCTTATGTGACTTACGTTGAAGGCTACATGGCTACACATCCCAATATTGGGCAAGATCCTTCGACTCCTTCGGGTAGAGTTGAACATAATTTCGATCCCCATACTCCTCGTGAGGATTGGGGAGGTGATCCACCTGAGACTCAACCTAGTTCTATTTGGCCTAATCCACTTGATCGGGATCCATTTGATCCTTTGAATCCGGATAATTATCTTTTCAGAATGCCCGACTTACTCGAGGATGAAGAACAGGACGAGCCTTTCGTTCCTTCATTTCCACACAATTATAAATATGGGATTTCTGAGACACGTGATGATACTGGCCCTATGATCAACCCCACCGCACTCTCTTTTGGTATGCCTAGTCATAGTACTGTCGAACCTTCCACTACGGTTGGTACTCACGCTGGCACTAGTCAAAGTGTTAGCCATACTATACCCACTAGGGGCACTACCCTCGTTGGGGGCACTACGTTGTCCACCCACTCACATAGTATGGGGACTAGTTAGATTCCTAACAATGCTAATGTTGGAACACGACCACCTCCTAGGAATACCCAACCTAACCGGAATGTTGTTCGGAATACGACTTGCCATCCAAAACCTAATACACATGCCGCTACTCGTCAACCCAGGACTACTTTTGCACATGATACCATTCCTCCTAACCATGGGGGTGGACACATACCACATACTTTTGTGTCCACTGTCGCCACTAGTAATGCTAATGTAGGGGGTGGTAATATTTCCTATCCACATGGACATCACACCACCAACCCTGCTACTAGTCACACCCATATTGGAGTCGAGAATGCTTCTCATGCTTCTGGTCACCACGTGATTGCTCAAGTTAATCCTAATGTTGGGGGTGGGAACATACCATACCATTACGGTCATTACAACATGGTTACCGCTATGAATAGTACATACATGCACCATACTCATGGTGGCAACACTTACTACAACACAATCGGTGCTGGCCACCAGTATCACCCACCACCCCAATATGGTGCTCAAAACACGCATATACCTGCTTACTCTCAAATGGGTCAGGAAGGAGGAGGTTATCAATATTATGTGTTGGCTGCTTTACTGGGCAGACCCGGGTTTTAATGAAGCGCAGCAACAAAACCCCTTGGCGCACTGGCCCTCTCGGCAACGAGCTGCGCGGCAGCTCGAGGTCTCACCCGAAGTGGCTATGGGGGGGTTAAGGAATCAGGTTTCCTTAACCTGGGTGATGCGGAGATAGCTCTTCCTTGAATGGTTCCTGCGAAATCGGCGGTCGGACCTTCCCGCAGGCCGCTCGGCGCAGCTGCGAGGATTCCTTCCAACTCGCTCAAACAGTCACAAAGATAAGACAGAAGTCTTGCATACACAAATAATGAACTCTAAATAGTTATCATTCACACAAACATTATAACAAGAATATATAAGTGAAGCTCATCTCCTCGAGGAAAACCACGTCCACGGGCGTGTTATATTAACCAGAAAATGATAGAGTTATACAATATGCTGCGCACACAGCTGCAGCCTTAGATCCTTCCAGGGAACTCCATGCACACAGCTGGGAGCCCTTCTCTCAACCAAGTCTCCTCTCTATGGAGATTACAAAGGCACAGACGTCGACTCAGACTGTCTGGCAACTCAGGGATTAGCTCCTCGGCTATCCGATTTCCTCTCTAGTTCTACGCACTGGGTAGAAAATACAGTGAAGGATAATCAACACATGATCTATCCTTTAGACTGGCTATCTAACAGTCTAACATCTAGCTCTCTCTAACTCTCTAACCCAACCTCTATCCATTACAATTATTCATATATATAGGTGGCCATGACGGTCACACCTTTACAAAACTGTGGGCCTTTCCCAACAGTGATTCCCAAAAACCCTAACCATGCACATGGCTAGGTGTACTGTAGGCGCCGCTTGCAGTCACGTCGCCGCTTCCTGCAGGCTCCGTGAATTCCGGCGCAGATTATGGGTATGGGCGATCGTCCTTCGCCTTCAATGCTCTGGTCCGTTGCTCCTCCTTGATCCGAGCAACCATAACTTCTGTACTAAGCCTTTAAATGAGGGTAGCTGAGCCCTCTACTTCATCACCTTATTTATTATGGTAGCTGAGCCACCTTCATTCTTCGATGACGTGCGCGCGAGCTCCGCAATTTCCGGTCCGTGATCTGCGCTGAGATCATCCATCTGGCACCGTACTGCGCACCGTCTCCTTCTTACCCAAAACTTAGTGCTTGTCCCAAAATTAGCACTTTCCTTCCATACTCGTACTTTTTCCCAACATTCGCAGCTTTTACTATAGCTGCGACCTTGGCCCCAACAGGCCCCCAACACTCACTTGTGGCTCGCCCTCAAGCCACTCGCACTAGCGCGTGGTCGTTGGATTTGCGCATCTGCGTTTGCTTGAATCTCCGCGAATGTTTTCTGCCATTTCGCAATAGCGGAGTCCAATTCCTCAATACACTGATCAGCTGTTTGCACTGTTTCTGCGGTTGCTTCGCCTTTAGTGAGTGTATCAATGATCTCTTGAGACTCGGCAATCTCTTTGATTTTTGTCTCAATCTGGCCAACGATTTCAGCATACTCATCCATGAATGACTGAATGCTATTGGTGAGCTTCTCATCTTCAGTTCTGAGCTTGTGCAGTTGCTGCTGCATTTTGCGCACTTCGCCCATTTTCTTCATCTTTGGCAAGCCTGTTAAGGACTTAGCTTCTTCATTCAGAACAGTGAGAGACTGTTCTGCAGCTTGCACCTGTTCTGATAGTCCCACTTTAAAAGGGAGGTTCACAAGCTCTGACCATGCTTCCATAGCCTGGTCCATCAAGTTCTTGGCTTCCTGTACTCGATCTTTCATCCGTGTGGAAGCTCTGCTCAATGCTTCAAATTGTACCTGTGCATCATCCGTAAGATGCGCAGCAACGCGAGCTTCTAGCTCAGCAATCTGGGTTCTATGGTCCTCAGCCATAGCAACTTTTTCTTGTTCCAGGGTTTTCACCCTTCCTCCAATAATTTGAACTTTTGCAACCAGAGGGAGGTCTGGTTGAATCTCGCAAGCCGGCAGTTCCTGGGCAATCTCTTCTATTGCGTTTCTGATGCCGGTGTCTTGCGCCTCATAGAGTGCAAGCTTCGCAGAGATATTCTTATGACTTTCTTTCAGCGCTATCTCCTGCGATTGCAGTCGTTGGTTTGCCTGGAACGTAGAGAGCTCTCTAGCTCTCAACTCAAGAGAAACTTTTTCCTGTACAAGCTGTAAAGTCTCGATAGGAATTATAGACAAATTAATTTCTACAGGTCCAACTGTGCTTACCTGTAGTTCAGCTAGGGGATCTGGAAGTGTCATGCTGGTAGGCGGAATATGCACGACAGTGTGCCTTTCTGTGAGTTCTTCAACTCGCTCATCACTTGGAACTGGTTGTGGCGCCTGCGAAGTAGATGCTGGTGCATGGGTCTGCGCAATCCTTCCTGCGAGACCTTTCAATTCTACAAACTGTAAGTCTAGAGCACTTCGGATGTGAGCATGCGTGTTCCGCATCTCACGAAATTGCTCTTTCAAATATTTGTCGATCTCCGAGGGAATGGCCTCAGTGGGATGCGACACTTTCTGCTTCTTGGTGGCTGGTTCTGTTGAGCCTTCGTCGCTTCTTTGCTCAGGGGCTTCCTTGCCCTTATCCTTTTCTTTCGCAGCGGCGGTTGGCATCGCAGGTGCGATGTCGGCTGCTGCTCTCCATTCGTCCGACCATGACTTAATGGTTTCTTCGACATCTTCCGTGGTCATTCTGTAAAGACCTAGCGCCCAGTCACCTGGAATGTCGCAAGGCCGAAGGTAGAGTTGATGGATGTCGGCAGTAAAAGCCAACTTGCCTTCATACAATGTGGCTGTCTCCTCGCTCAGCCTTGGCATATCTTGTATGGTATCTCGGAGGAGATAGTAGTACTCACAAAAGACAGCGCGATTCATCTTGCGCTTCGCGGGATTAGGGGAATCCCAGAGGTTGATGTAGCGCATGCCGGCAACCTCTCCTGCGCGGCGTGGACGGAACTGAGTATTCGGGGGCTCCTTCCACCCGACGAGAGCGCATAAAATTAGAAGCCACGAAAAATGGAATGATTGGGCTGGATTGTCCTGCACATTCAGGAAATCAGCCAAAAAAGAATTCAGCAGGAAGAGAGACCAGTTGTACTGTTCTCCCTCCGCAGCTGCGATAGCGAGCTCTACAACAGCTCCAGTAACTTCTTTTGGTCGGCACTTGGTGAGAAGTCTGCCTGCAAGCAGACTTCCTGTGAAGCGAAGTGCCTCATCTTCAACTGTCGTGAGGTCATAAGCCCGACCTCCTCTTGTCAAGTTATATTTCTGGACCAGCTTTGCAGCCAATTTTCGGTCCTTTTCCTTTCCCACAAAATGGATATTGGGATCCTTACCGACCTTAGATAGACCGGTGATACGGTGTATCAAATCAACATTTAGATCAATTGGCCTCCCAAGCCAAAGGTAACCTCCATGAACGCAGGATAGCAGTGTTTTAACGACTGCGTTCACTTCATTGCTACGCCCAAAGTGCGGTAGCTTCAACAAATTCAAGAGTCCAGGGCGCTCAAGATTTGCTGCAAATCCCTTCGGGATAAACTCATCAACTTTTCTGGTGGGGTTATGGACGATATCCAGATATCGGTCCAACTGGAACTGAGGATATGTCTTATAGTCTCCAAGGTTAAAATCAGAGAATTTAACCAATGGAATGTTTCCCAATAGTTGGCCTTCTACCCGCACACTAGCCGGTAGTGGCGGTAGCGGAATTGGATATTTTGCATTCTTCGGAATCTGTACATCCGGCGCATCATCTGGTCGCGGCGGAATGTAGTGCACCATAGACGCGAGCGGCTCTGGAACAGGTTCCTCCGGCTGCTGCTGAGATGCTCTGGTGCCTGGAGATGTTCTGGGATCAGTAGCACCAGGGTGTACGTAGGTCGACGGCGTCACCGGAGTGGCCATGCCGAAATCTAAGCCTCGGCGTAGAAATTGACGAACAATTTCTTCAGTCGATAAATTCTCCGTCGTGAACCAATGTAAATAACAAAACTCTGGACAGTAAATGGCGGACCTGCATAGGGTATGGATGCTGAAAACAAGGGAAAATAGTCTGCACACTCGGCTCTGAAAACAATAATGCAGATCTTCAAACACAACTTATGCAACTCGAGACAGTAACCCGAAAATGATACAAGTGTGAGGTATTTATAGCCAGCGGGGATAGTAAATGCGACCAAGTGGGGTTACGTAGCTGTAGGCGGCTATAGATGAGTTGACAACACGCTATCCTCCTTGCCGTAGCGGTGCATTTAGTGTGATTGACGGGTTCTGACAGCCTTCCAGGAGAAGCTAATGCTTTCGGCGCCTGGGTTAAATGCAAATCTTTCGGAGATTAAGCCGAATCCGCCAGAACGGCTAGAATTAAATAGCGGCCTTATCCTTCATTTATTCAAACGCGGCTACATAACTGCTGTAATTCAAAATTTCCGGCGGGTCATTTCAGCTTAGGAAACTGTGCCTCTATGGGTCCACAACAAAAACTCTTTTAAGCGGCAAATTATGAAAGGGGACTTCGCAAGAGCAATAGTCCAATGGTCCACAAAGCAAAACTTCGCCAGAGCGGACTGCTAAGCTTTGTTTAAGCAATTTTTATTCAGGATGCGCGGATATTTCAAGGAACTGCGCAGGAAGCTGGAAACTGAGGGTGTGTCGCAGCTTCCGTGTAGACTGAATGCGATGTCTCTTTCAACTACACCGGACATCTGCACTATAGTAATATATTATGTCGACGGGGCGGAGTGGCCGTCGCAATAAAGCTTAAGCCGACTCCCGTTTATCATTGTAGGTAGCAATTCTCCATCCAGCTTGGCAAGCTGAACTGCACCTCCGTCTGTTATTTGTATTACCTGAAAAGGGCCTAACCAATGCACACGAAACTTGCCTGGAAACTTGATGAATTTACTATCATAAAGGAGTACCAAGTCTCCTTCTTCAAAGTGCTTATGCTTAATGTGCCTGTCATGCCAAGCTTTCTGTCTTGCCTTCTGTACCTGTTGATGAAATCCGGCCAAAAGTCTGTCTTCTTCTAAGGAGAGCAGTTGCGAAAGTCTTTCATTCATAGTATCAGGGTCTACCATTTCTGTAATTTGCGCAATTCGGAGACTGGGGACAATGTATTCCATGGGCATAACTGCTTCTTGTCCATACACCAAGCTGAAAGGTGTGTGACCTGTTAGTTTCTTGCAAGTAGTTCTGTAAGCCCATAATACAGCTGTGACTCTAAGGTCCCAATCATCTCTTTGTTGATTACAGATTTTCGTCAGGGCATTCTCAAGAATCTTATTGAATGCTTCCACCGTACCATTAGCTTGAGGATGGTAGGGTGTACTCTTATGGTGATTAATTTGAAATTCTTGAGTAAGGGCCTCTATAGTCTCATTGAGGAAATGTGTACCTTGATCACTCATGAGGATCACCGGGCATCCAAATCTAGTGATAATGTTCTCGAAAATGAACTGCGCGGCAGTAGCAGCGTCGCAGTTCTTAACTGGCTTCGCCTCAGCCCATCTGGTGAGGTATTCAGTAGCTGTAATGATATATCTTGCGCCAGTTCTTTTTCCTGGTGGGTTAATAGGTCCTACAAAGTCAATGGCCCATTTATCAAAAGCACGCAGTGTGATCTGGGGTCTTAGCGGCATTTCATCTCTCCTTGAGGGTTTTCCTGTGCGCTGGCACACATCGCAACATTTACAGAATTCCTTAGTGTCCTTGTACAATGTCGGCCACCAAAGACCTACGGCTAATATCTTTTGCGCAGTTGGTTTTCCTGCGAAATGGCCTCCTGCGGTACCTGAATGCGCTTCTGCGATGATAGAGCTCTTTTCATGTGGTAAGATACATCTGCGCAAAATTTCGTCAGGGCCCAACTTATAAAGCTGGCCTGCTATCAAAGTGAAGTCTGCGGCTCGAACAACAAGTTGCTTCTTTTGCTGGATTGTAAACTCAGCCGGCGCTTGTCCGGTAGTGAGAAACTCAAGAATATCAGAATAATATTCGTCTGCTGCTTGGATAGAAAACAATTGTGCGTCAGGCAGATTGTCCTCCAGACTCGTAGGTTCCTCTCCTGACTCTATTCTGGATAGATGGTCAGGCCCTGCATTCAATCTGCCTGGCTTTACAATAACCTCAAAATCATACTCTTGAAAGAGCAGTAGCCATCTGCAAATTCTGCCTCCTAAAACTGGTTTATTGACCAAATATTTCAGAGCAGAATGGTCAGTATACATTTTAAAGTGAGCTCCTAACAGGTAGTGTCTGAATTTCTGTAGGGCATACACCATAGCTAGTCCTTCCCTTTCTGTAGTGGTGTAATTCTTCTCAGCTGTAGATAACTTTCTGCTGGAGTAAGCAATTGGGTGGTCAATACTTCCTTCTCCAGACTGTGTAAGCACGATTCCTAGTGCTATGGAAGAAGCATCAACATGAACATGAAAAGGTTTTCTCCAGTCTGGGAAAACTAGAATAGGCGCTGTGATCATCTTTTCTTTAAGTGTGTCCAAGCTCTGTTGGCATTCCTCTGTCCAGGAGAACTTCGAATCCTTCTTCAGCAATCTTTCCATAGGTGCTGTGATCCTTGCATATCCTTTGATGAATTTTCTGTAGTATCCTGTATGTCCCAATGTAGTGCGCAATTGCTTAACTGAGTTGGGCGCCGGTAAATTAGCAATGATGGCAACCTTCGCAGGATCCATCAGAAGTCCTTGTCTGCATACAATATGTCCCAACAAAATACCAAAGGGCGCACAAAATATACATTTTTTCAAGTTAAGGGAAATCTGATGCTGTCTACATTTTTCTAGCATCATGCGCAGATTCGCAATATGGTTCTTTAGTAAACCAAATACAGTCCAGTCATCAAAATAGACTTCTAAAAACTTGTGGATAAATTCTTTAAAAACAGCAACAACAACTCTAGAGAAGATAGCAGGTGCGTTTTTAAGACCAAAGGGCATTACCGTGTACTGGAATGAGCCCCATTCAGTTGCAAAAGTAGTCTTGTGGCGGTCGTCCGGATGGATTCTGATCTGATGATATCCCGAGAAACCATCAGTGAAAGAGTAAGCCTCTTGTCCTCCAACATTATCAAGTACTTCATCTGTGAAAGGAGTGGGAAATGGGTCGTGCGCTGATGCATCATTGAGTTTGCGCAAGTCGACACAAATTCTTATTTCACCTTTCGTTTTCTTTTCTTGGACCACCATAGGACTAATCCAATCGCTTTCCTCTACTGGCTCAATAATACCTGCTGCAAGCATCTTATCAATTTCTTCTTTGACTTTTTCTTTGTAGCGCGGGTTCAACCTGTATGGGCGCTGCTTTGCTGGCTTGGCATCTGGTTTGAGAGGTATGCACATCACTCCTAAGTCTCCTAGGATGCCTTTCATTTCTGTGAACTTGGTAGGAAAGATATCCTGGTAGTCACGTAATAAATCTGAAACATGCGCAACAGTTTCATCATCCCAATAATCTCCTATAGAAGCAAACTTTGGGTCAGCTTCTGTGCCAATGTTGACTTTCTTGAGCTTGACGTGTTCTGTGATGGCAGGAATATCAAGCTCAGGACCTTCAATATTGCGTGTCCCTTCTGATTCTGGGATATTGAGGTTGCGAGGATCATCCTCCTCATCTTCGGCGGTGAAGTTATAACATTCCAGGGCATGTTCCATCTGAACAACCCAATCTGGTTGGGAATACTCTGGTACTGGATTGTGTTCAAATACCTTCTTTCTAATACACTTCAAAGCCTGATCAATGCTTGGATGTTCTGACTCAAAGCTGAAGGTAAGTTGAAAGCTTTCTATCATAAGAGCCCAAGTAAGAGTGCCTCTGCGCAATTCTGTTTCAGTATACCAATTCCTTGGAATTGTATCTAAGGTGTGGATGAATTGGTGAACCCATTCATCTTCCGGAATATCTGACCATTGCTGGATACATGCTTCAATGTGTGACCTGGGGTCACTCTGTCCTTCATATTTGCGTAGCGCTTCGGCTGTGGTGTCCTGAAATCTGCGCAGTATCAATCTGCGACAGTCTGTCCATGTATGAATATTCTCCTTGTGCGCAATCCACCATCTTGCGGGTGTAGCGCGCAATGCTATATCCAGTGCCTGGATGCGCTGCGGTTCTGGAAGCTTTTGTTCATATTCCTGTATGAATTTAGTTACTTCGGTTATACCATCAAAAGTTGGAGTGTCAGTTAATTCTGTGCCAATCCATCGAATGGATTTAGTCATCATGGCGCAACGTCTTGCAGAAACCTCATGTAGACGATTCTGCCAATTTTCCAATCCTGCATCTGAATCTGATGTGCACGAGCTATCACATCGCCAGCTGATATGGCCGTCTGCTGTGGGGTTGACATAGTCACTGTGGTTAGTGGTCATCTGATACAAGCTTTCCATGTGGCGCGCTTCCTCTTCTGCACGAATGGGTTCTATATATCTTGGTCCTTGAATAGGATCAAGAGGTGCGATGACCCTGATCTGGTCATCCTCAAAGGTCATCTGTCTTTTTTTCAGGTTAATGAAAGCCAAATTATCTAGTGCCCAGTCTATTCCTAACAGCGCTGGGTATGGTCTACTATCATCCATAATTTTGATTACTTCAAAATCTGCAGAGCTTCTTACTCCTTCAATATCAATAGGTACATTGGGTAATCTGCCCAATGGAGAGACTCGTTGCTGATTTGCGAGTCTTAGCTGGATAGGGGATCTTGTAAGCTGAGGGCTTCCCATCTGTTCCCATGTCTGCATAGTGAGAACATTGGCTTCTGAGCCCAAATCTAACATGACTTCGTCCATTTCAAATGCTCCAATCTGCGCTGTGAGCCTCATCTCTTTTCCTGTTCTAATGTGACTCCTAATCTGGTGAACAGCACACTGCGGTGTGTTCGTCGAAGCAGAGTGTTGGCACTGATCCAACAGGTGTTGGAGTTCTAGAGTTGCTTGTTCATTGCGCAACAATTTTAAACATTGTCGCAGGAACGCATGAACACTGCCTAGTGCATGCTCCTTATCGTCATCAGGCCTTCCAGCTGTAGTGGCTTGTTCTTGTACCGGGTTGTCTTGTCTTAGCACTTGCGATCTACTAATGGTCTGCGGAATTGCGGCAGAACTTGAAGCTCTCGGATCTGAGAAATACTCTTGAGCTTGCTTAAATGCTTCTTGTTGCTTCTGTAGGTTAAGTGGAGCTGGTTTAATGTTAGCGCGGCGCACCCATTGCGTCGCTTGCTTTCCCGTTCCCATCTCTTGCGCACCAGTGGTAGCTCCACTGCGTGTCACTATATTAACTGTAGGGTCTGGTTCTCTTTTTTTTGCTCCAATCAACTGGATATTCTGATTGACCTGTGGTGTCTTTGCTTGCATCTTAGCCTGTAACTGAGGGCATTCTTCAATGATATGGTCAGAAGATTTACAATACCTGCAGAGGGTTGTAGGATTTTGGCAATCCCTAGCAAAATGACCTTGTATTCCGCAATTATAACAAGTGATCTGTCCTCTTCCGCGACCAAAATTTGTTGTGCGTCCGCGTCCTCTGTAATTTGCTGCTCGGGCGTCCCGAGTTTGGTCATAAGGTGGTCCTGCTGTGGGTCCTTGTGTCTCTGCTTGTACCCTATAAACATCATGCTTTCTTTCTATCATAAGGTCATATGCTCTACAATTGTTCTCATCATGACCTACTGATTTACAGAAAGTACAATATAGATTCTTTGGGGTTTGCACATATTTCTGGAGTAAGTGACATTCTTGTGGTCTATGACCTCTAGTTCTACAGATTTCACACCAAGGCCCTTGTGCCTGTGGTAAAGGATTAGGTGCTCCAGTTGCAATATAGTCTATGAAAACAGGACAATGGTCCTTTGAATGACCTTGGGCTTTACATTTTGTGCACCAAATTTCTTCCTTGATCTCCTTGCCTTTCTTAATATCATGCACTTGCAAGGTTAAGTTTGCTAATTGGTTCTGTAAATGCGCAACATCATTGCTTGTTCCTGCAATTGGTGAAGCTTCTAGTTTCATAGCCATCTCTAGAGCTTGTTCCTGAGTATTGAGATTCTGTTGCATAAGAGGAAGTCTAATGTGTGGGAGCAGCGCAGCAATGAACCATTCTTTATGTTGCTGTGGTGCAAACTCGAAGCTTACTTGATCTATCAAGGCTTTGAACTTCTGGTCAAAGTCCCATACTGATTCTGTAGGTAACTGTTTGATGTCTTTGAGCTCTGTTATACACTGTGATTCTGACTTAGGTTTCTTAAATTCCCGAATCATAGCATTTCTTACCTCAGCAAGCGTCCTATTCTGTGCTGCTGAGTATTTCATGAACCAAGTCAAGGCTCTTTCTCTTAGTGTGGTTGCTAACTGAACCAGTTTAACAGCATCGTCATTAATTTGCTTAATTGTCCAAATGGCTTCACATAAGAACCAGTGCTGCTCAGGGTCTTCTATTCCTGTTCCTCTAAAAGTTGGTAGCTTCATGTCGTCACCCATCCTTCTTGCACGGGTTTGAGGTGGAGGTACTGTAGCAGTGCCTCCGGGATGGTTAAACAAAGGTGGTACAGAGGTACTAGAAGTACCGTGTGGGCTACTAGAAGGTGTTACTGTAGGATTATACTGAGCTCCGTCTGGTTTTTGCGGTGTAAAGGGGTGATAAGGGATATGAGCACTCCCTTGTCGTTCTGTATGGCTTGCTCTAGGGACTTGGCTATCGTCTGGGCTAGACTCAAAAGAATATTGGTCAAGGCCTACTTTATATCGTTTTCCACTACGAGTGCAACCAATAACTTCAGGATCACTATCAGACTCTACGGACATTACTTGACTATGCTATTCATCAGAAGCAATACATAGCTTTCCTTTTTCATACAGAAGCATTTTAATCCATAAGTTCAGAGAATTTAAGAACTTACCTCTGTGTACTTGGAAGAAACTCCTCTCAGCTTCACTGAAACTCTTTCGTGTATCAACTGCAAATTCAGTAATGAAACCTTTCAGTAGACTATTCAACCAAAAGTCTACTGCGCGGGAAACAGAATTGTCGATCCGCTTCACAATACTGACTAGCTCAGGCGTCCACGTGACGGGTCGATCAATATGCAGCGTAGGTGTAGAATCTGCTAACTTGGCTATCCAAGCGTGTAACTCCAATGCAAACGTAACAAAGAAAATTTCGTAAAGGTCAGCATAAATATACTTCTGTAACCAGTCTTCTGTTTGAAACGTAAGGCTTCTATTTTCTTGTTCAGCGAACTCCTTAGCCTTTAAATCAAACCAATCTCCAATTTCCTTAGCTGTAGGATTCCAGTAACACATTTGTTAACTGAGCAAGTCTCAGTGTAACAGAACGTTATGTTGTCTTCAGCAACAATCTCAGATGTCGCGTAACTAGTAAGTCTTACAACAAGAAGTCGCAAGGCAACGGAATCATTTGTTGGTCACTAGGCAACGGAACCATTTGTTGGCTCCTCTATCTCGCGCGTCACTGGAATAAGAAGTCTCGCTCACGCGGCAACGGAACCATTTGTTGGCTCCTCTATCTCACGCGTCACTGGAATAAGAAGTCTCGCTCACGCGGCAACGGAACCATTTGTTGGCTCCTCTATCTCGCGCGTCACTGGAATAAGAAGTCTCGCTCACGCGGCAACGGAACCATTTGTTGGCTCCTCTATCTCGCGCGTCACTGGAATAAGAAGTCTCGCTCACGCGGCAACGGAACCATTTGTTGGCTGCTTTACTGGGCAGACCCGGGTTTTAATGAAGCGCAGCAACAAAACCCCTTGGCGCACTGGCCCTCTCGGCAACGAGCTGCGCGGCAGCTCGAGGTCTCACCCGAAGTGGCTATGGGGGGGTTAAGGAATCAGGTTTCCTTAACCTGGGTGACGCGGAGATAGCTCTTCCTTGAATGGTTCCTGCGAAATCGGCGGTCGGACCTTCCCGCAGGCCGCTCGGCGCAGCTGCGAGGATTCCTTCCAACTCGCTCAAACAGTCACAAAGATAAGACAGAAGTCTTGCATACACAAATAATGAACTCTAAATAGTTATCATTCACACAAACATTATAACAAGAAGATATAAGTGAAGCTCATCTCCTCGAGGAAAACCACGTCCACGGGCGTGTTATATTAACCAGAAAATGATAGAGTTATACAATATGCTGCGCACACAGCTGCAGCCTTAGATCCTTCCAGGGAACTCCATGCACACAGCTGGGAGCCCTTCTCTCAACCAAGTCTCCTCTCTATGGAGATTACAAAGGCACAGACGTCGACTCAGACTGTCTGGCAACTCAGGGATTAGCTCCTCGGCTATCCGATTTCCTCTCTAGTTCTACGCACTGGGTAGAAAATACAGTGAAGGATAATCAACACATGATCTATCCTTTAGACTGGCTATCTAACAGTCTAACATCTAGCTCTCTCTAACTCTCTAACCCAACCTCTATCCATTACAATTATTCATATATATAGGTGGCCATGACGGTCACACCTTTACAAAACTGTGGGCCTTTCCCAACAGTGATTCCCAAAAACCCTAACCATGCACATGGCTAGGTGTACTGTAGGCGCCGCTTGCAGTCACGTCGCCGCTTCCTGCAGGCTCCGTGAATTCCGGCGCAGATTGTGGGTATGGGCGATCGTCCTTCGCCTTCAATGCTCTGGTCCGTTGCTCCTCCTTGATCCGAGCAACCATAACTTCTGTACTAAGCCTTTAAATGAGGGTAGCTGAGCCCTCTACTTCATCACCTTATTTATTATGGTAGCTGAGCCACCTTCATTCTTCGATGACGTGCGCGCGAGCTCCGCAATTTCCGGTCCGTGATCTGCGCTGAGATCATCCATCTGGCACCGTACTGCGCACCGTCTCCTTCTTACCCAAAACTTAGTGCTTGTCCCAAAATTAGCACTTTCCTTCCATACTCGTACTTTTTCCCAACATTCGCAGCTTTTACTATAGCTGCGACCTTGGCCCCAACATTATGGCCATGGGAAAGCTTATGGTTCGTCAAGTCCTCATTACCAGCAGTTTAATGCTCATGGTCAAGCTTTTGGTCCATCCTATAACACAGTTCCGTTTAACCAACCTTTTATGGGAGCCTATAATCAAGCTTTCCAGTCTCAGCTCTCGTTCCTTGCACGATTGAATCTCCCAGATTTTTCAAAGCTCATGAATGATCCGGTGTGTCACGGCCCTACTTGGCCCCCGGTCCCTACCAAGATCCCTTCGGACATTCCAAATCTTGAGGGAAAAGGTGGTGAGGACCCGGGAGATCATGTCACGACGTTGCACCTTTGGTGCTCCTCCAACTCTTTGAATCATGATTCCATTCGATTACACCTATTTCAATGCACCCTCACGAGGGCAGCCGCGAAGTGGTATGTGGAGTTGCCCGAAAACATCTATAGGGGATTCAACGAGATTGCGAAGTGGTATGTGGAGTTTCCCGAAAACATCTATAGGGTATGATACTGCTATTGAGTTGTTGTCCACCTTCTGTCAGAATAAGGCCACACATATTTCTGACCACGTTCAAGAGTGGCATCGGCGGAAGAGATTAGTGAAAGCCAACATTCCTCCAGAGTTCCTGTTGGAATGGTTCCTTAAGTCTTTACTTCCATACATTGCTAAGGATGTTTAAATTTTCGGCATTGTGACTGAGGAACAAGCTATCTTGAAAGTCCAGCAGTTAGATCTACTTTATTCTCAGTCTGGCATTTTGTATGACATTATTCCTAATGCACCGAGAACAAGACATGAGACTACATCAGTTCCTGGACCACATGCCGATGGCATCGTGGGGTCCTCATGCACTTTCCCTATAGACTTGGTAGCTAATCAAATGCAAAATTTGTCGCTAAACTAGTATGCTCCCAGACAGGTTCACACCTTGTCCACTTCCACTCCGTCGTCTAATGTACACAATGTGCAATCAACGAAACCGTCGGGTAACCAGCAACCTGGTGGTAAGAAAAAGGGGAGAAACAATCATAGGGGTGGAAACAATGGAATTAATAACAATAGCAATCGTAATACTCCTCGTAAAGATAATGCCAACCCTTCTCGGGAAGGCGGTAATGCTGGCGAGGATCGTAAACCTAGGCGTAAGGTGAAATTCCCTTGCAAGCTTTGTGGGGAGGATCATCTTACTCACTTATGTCCTCGAATTGAAGAAGCATCGAAGAATTTGGGACAGAGCCCAACTGTGTTGAAGGATCCCCTACCTCATCACCAAAACATGGCTTCGCATGCTCCTACCACTGGTTATGGTACTAATGAAACGACAATGTCTTCTTCCAATACTAGTGGTTATGGATGTGTGAATATGGTCCAGTCGGAGGTTTGTGTTGCTACTCGTCAGCGCGATTATGGTGCACCACAACCTCATTTGGGGAATAAGACTCCCCCTCCTCCTGATAATTCCTTGCATATCGAGAAGCCTTCCGTTATGCTGTGGATACCGAAAGGTGTTCTCAAGTGCTCCACGCATAATCCTAATGCTCGAGCTGCCCAGAACTACTCCATCGTAGACGATTTGGGCCAACTCCATGTGCCATGTCGGCTCTTGAAGTTTTGCAAGCATGTCCTTCTTAGAAGCATGTCCTTCTTAGAAGCATGCCCTTTTGAGTGCATTAGGAGTTCAGGATGAGGGAAATCCTAGTGTTATCAAGTTCGATACTACTGATGTCCAGCCTCACTTACCTTACCACGTGGCTTTTCAAATCCAGGTGGTTTACCTTAAGAGATTCGTCAAACATACTATGGTTGATGAAGGTGCCTCTGCATCAGTAATGTCGTTAACTTGTTGGAAAGCTCTTGGCTCTCCTCCTCTACTCGCGTCTAGAACTACACTCACTGCATTCGACGGTAGATATTTTACGCTGCATGGAATTATCCCTTCCCTTGTTGTCTCCTTGGGAGGTAAGTCCGTGCCTATTGAAGTTGAAGTGGTTGATGTGCCCATCAACTACAACCTTTTACTGGGTCGGAACTGGATGTACGCTATGAAGGCTGTCGCGTCTACTGTATTTAGAGTTATTTGCTTTCCCCATGAAGGCAAGATTGTGATGATCGATCAGCTAGATTTTGTTAGCACTCCTTCTGCAACATCCATGGGATCCATAGTCCCGCAGGTTACTCATTCTCAGCCGGCAATTGGGAACATGGGTGTCGGTATGTACCCTTCATTGATGGGATCTTTCAACCTCCCTGCACCAATCTCCTTCATAGGAACCATCTCCGATGATGCTCCTTCCTCATTGAATCATGTACTTTTCTAGACATCATACTTTAGTGATCTATGAGATCCACCTTCCACGAGTTCCCCATCTTGAGACATTTTGCACATCGAAATGGATATGCCCTTGTCTGCAATCAAGCTTGCTTCTCAAGATGTTCAACAAGCCATTGCAGATTTGGATCTCTCTTTTTCATGGACAGGGGAAGAAGATCCCGTTATGCTGCCCATGTGTGCAGTCGACCCATCTTGTTCACATGATTTCCTCGATGGTATTCTACCTTCAGATGAAGTTTTTATTGAGGCCATGAATGGTAATGACAAGCCTTGGGAGGATTATCATCATCAATTTTATTTCCTTCCCACCCTTGATCTTATTGAACGAGATGAGCCTCGAGTACAACCTGCCATGCATTTGGATTTTGATCCAGGCATAGTTTTGTCTAGCCCCGGTTTGACATTAAAGTCTGATCTCCCTAGTGATGAGTCTGTAGACTCTACTATAGATCCCCGAATCAGTGATCCTGATGAGTTCGATTCTACTTCTAGAATTTCCAACTCCCATGATGATGAATTTGCCACTGCAGATTCCTCCACGTCCTTCATCTTTGCTCTTCATTCCGAAGTTGATCATTTTGGTCCCTTGGGTGTTGGTACTATGGCACCTTCAGTGGTTAGTTCTCCCTGCATTATGTCTGAGGGTGATAATAGTGAAGTTGAAAATTTTTCTACCATAGTGACCTGTATCAGATTTTTCTTTACGTACGTTTTAGAGATGATCTTGGTACTTATGTTTCTTGGAGACAGGATTCTTAGCTAGACTTATACTTGGTTACCGGTCCTTTTCGATATTTGCTTCGGTCATGGTAGGCATATTCGAAACCTTGCATATAGGTTTAGGCCTCCCCATTGTTATGATGCATTTGAACCTATTACTATCCGAATTTGCAGACACCCCTTGACTATCCTTATCTTTCTCATGTTCCTTGCATTATGCATAGCTTTGTCCCATGCGCTTGGAACTAGTCTCGCATGTCCCTGACACTTATCTGCTCTCATTACGAGCATTCTTCCATCTCTCCTTTGAGCTCATTAAAAACAGTAAGGAGGTCACGAGTTTACTTTTTCAGAATCGTTAAACCTTTACGGAAAAAGATTTTTATAAAGTCTTTTTTAAGGCCCTTGTTAGACTTTTCCAAATCAAACAAGATTGCCAAGTATACTTGTTATTTCAGACTCGTTAAAGGATTTGAAGCGACATCCACTTAGGTATAAGTTTACCCATTTTCCGGACATTTGTGGATTAATTACGAAAAAGGTATAATCTAGTTATACGTGACTAGAAGAGTTCTTCTCTCATTTTTTTACACTTTTTCGGGTGAGGAGACTAACTTTGCGAAAAAGGACTTCTCTTTTATGTCGAGTTGTGATTGCATTGCATTATCCTGCTTGTTGCTTGAGCCTTGTGCCAGCTCCCGCTTACTCACTTATTAGCCATGTGCCTGAGCACTTTCCCTTCCGAGCCAAGCAAAGCCTTAATTTATCTTTCGAATCTTGATGACCCTTTACCTTGAGGGAACATTCCCCCGAGTGTCCACATCCTGCACATCCTTCCTTGCATTGATCATAGGTATGTTCCACTGCTTGGGACTAGTTTTCTAGCTATTTGACACTCATTCCCTCACCTGTTGTACTATAAGCAATTTTATTCTTTTTCAAGTTTTTCCCAAATATGAAAAAGACAAAAAAAAATCAAATATTCCAAAAATCCGAACGGGATTATGGTCACTATTTCTTGTTGGCAACTGTTGTGTCGCCTTTGAACAGAGCATTCATTCCACTCCTGTCACCTACCCAATTTTTTAGAATAATTATTTTCTACTATTATCCTTTTTGCAAAAATACTTTGTGTTAAATTATAATTACAAGTTTTGTAATTATGACCAAGTAGGTCAAAAATGAATGTAATGACTCATTATTATTATTTAATAAATAAAAATGGGAGACAAACGCTCAAGAAAACTGTTACAAGAGTGTCCATTGGTCCACTAGGAGGAATGGAAGCTGCTGGAAGGATTGGGACAGATGGCAACATTTGCACTCTACCATTAGTTGTTGGTATGGGACAACCCCCCCTAATTTTGTGGGATTTCCCCCTCCAGGTGGAAGGAGGTGAGCAGGTAGCTCACTAATGACCAGTTAATTACAAAAAGACCTAGGCAGCCTATAAAGGGCAATTCGAATTGAGCAGGGAGCTCTTACAATTTTTTCTGCAAAAACATTCCTCATGCTCATCAGGTGATGGCTGAGAGATTCGAATAGGGGAGGCTGTGGAGAGTGCAAGTATAGGTCTACAAATGTTATGAGAAGGACAGGCCAAAGGTGCTGGTGCTGGTCCCATTGATTACTAAGCCTGTAAGGCTGGATATATATATTTTCTGCTGCTGCAAGTAGAAGTCCTAAGCTGTAGAACCTTCTTCCTCCTGGTGGATCAGTGGATAGGCTTAGGGGTCCTAAGGAAGACAGCTTGGCTACTTAAGAGCAGGTTGGGTGGAACAGTCTTCTTGAGTTATTTGTTCCTCCCATTACACTCAAGTTCTATTCTTTTTTGTTTTCTTTTTCAATCATATGAATGCTCTTAGAAAATGGCTTAGTATTGTTATTTAATGATCAATAGTAGTAAAATGTTAACTCCTAATAAATTTGGATTTACTGAACTGATAAAATGACTCCTCTGCATTTTTCCCCATGCGTGGAGCTGCATCGTACTCCAGTACAGAGAGATAGCATTAAATCTGTCCAGTTAAAAGTGAAACCTAGCATGCATCTAAATATCTAAACCAAAGACCACCCATGCACAGACCTATGTTCATCATGCATCTTATATTTTAAGCAGTTGTAGATTAGATCCTTGCATGCAATATTTTTACTATTCAAATCTGTATGTTGAATAACCTACCAAAAACTAGCCATAGTAATAGGTTCTTTTCTTATTTCTGAAGGGTTACTGGTCTTTAATAATTTCTTCAAAGAAAATAATACCATGCATTCTGTTTAACCATATTCCCACTTTTCTATTTTATTATGGTTTTTAAAATCTGATCGATCTTATAGAAAATATTATCTTCACTGTATTATCTTGTACATAAAGAAAGAAAGCTACTGTGTTATTTTATCCTTTTCATCAGAGGTCCAAATTGGACGAATACATGAATATATAATTAGAATAGAAAAATTGTTATATTCATAAGCAATCAAATTAATTGATGAATGCACTGTCATTTTCTCTTTTTATGAATTATCAATTGCATGTGATAGAATTTACATCACAGATTACCAAGTTATTAAAAGCAAGGACAAACATAGCAGTATTGAATGGACAGTGTAGGTTACAGTATCTCTACACCCAACTAGGGTTGACCTGCCTCATCACATTATTATTTATAAACATTTAAACAACTTCCAAATCAAAGGTTTCATTACCATAGACAATCTGACTGTAGAATCAAGAGTTATTATTCTTGTTCCTTTAAAGCATCATTATAGACAAGCAGACTTCATTAAACATCGACAGGCTAGGGTTTAACATTATCATGTATGTTTTCAAAACAAAACCAATTTCTTTCTATTCTTGGCTTAATCCATACATGCACAGACGCAAAGTAATCCAGGTAGATCACTCTCGGATTATAGCCACAATTTAATTAAACAACTTAAACATGCCTTTCGTTCCTTGGATCAAGGTTCAAGAATGAGAAGTTCGAAAACACAATGCATAGACTTGAAACCCTAAATATCTTAAACAGACTTTTAGATACAGATACAAAAGCGAGAGTTCAAATCACCAAACGAAAGCATTAAACCCTAAATAATTATCGCTTCCATTTAAATTAACAGTGGTTACACCCTACAGTTTCCGCATTCTTTTGTTGAAGGTTCCATGCCAAACCCCATTGCTTTTCACACACACAACTAATGCCGAAGCAAATTACAGTCAACATATCTCTTCTTTCATCAACCCAGAAGTACCAAAACGATAGACGTAAAACGTAAAGCTGTAAGACTCTTGCAAACACAAGGGTTCAACCATACCAAACTTGCCAAGCCCAGGAATGGCTGGCCATATATTTTAAAGCATTACATCACCTACACTATCAACAAAACTTAAAACTGTAACGTTTCCCAAATGCTGCAGGTGAGACAAAAGCTACTGCCGCGAAGGCATGCTACCAACACTTACTCATGAAGTTCAATTCCAGGAGAAACACTAAGGAGGGATACCACCGAAGCTTACCAGTGGGTTCGCTTTAGTTTCTTTTCCCCATCAACCATTCCGGCACCCTGTTGTTCGCTGAGGGTTACCTTCCAACAACCATACACTGAGTTAAGTATCGGCTCATGAGGTTGTAATGCATGCAACAAAGAATAATTTAAAAACCCTTGCAACGTTATGATACCTGAGTCGTGACAGAGATTTGACGAAGCCAACATCCATCCACTGCGAAGGAGAAGCACTCAGTTTGAAGGCCACGGTGTGGGATACCTCCCGAAAAACTTACAACTCAATTGAAAACCCTAGACTTGCAAGCTACCGCAACGCCACAACAAAAGCACTCATCCCACCTGTAGATTGCTACACAAATCATTTCCAGACTTGGCTTCCATGGATAACAATTAAGACCAAGGTTGCTGCCGGTCTCATATTGAGCCCGAGGGTGGCTAGAAAAACATCGAAACCCTAAGTGCCTGTCGGCTGGTTGGCCTCACCTCCCAAACCCTACCACCGAACAATGACCAAGAAACGTTACAAGAATCCATAAGTTACGCTAGGGTTCAGCTCAATTCCAATACACAACAATCAACAACGGAGATCCACTTTCATTAAGCCACGTTGGAGGGTAGCAGGAGTAGTATTAATTGCTCATCTACCTCCCAAGCTACGAGGTTGCCACATCTGTTGACAGCAGGGCAGGAGGCCTGTTACAACTCAACTTGCCAAACCTCATCACTCGCCGAATCAGCCATCACAACTTACACGTAAAAATACCCTTAACACGGTGGCCAGGCAAAATAATTGCAAACCCAATCATTTAATACACCCTTGACTTCATACGCAGGCTTTTGCAGTGCCATCATTTCACCTGCCAGCCATACGGATCAACATTAATAGCATCGACATGTAAAATGTATCAAGGTATAACGTCCATCGGGGCATATAACAAAGGTCTTATATGATTCCATATAATCAATTTCGAGCACACTCATAGCACATGAATATCCACTAAGGTCGCGAGCAATCATAGTGCATGGATTGACTCCGCCTATCACATAAAGTCTACTATAAAGTTCATCTTAGGGATCATTATAGAACTCTTTAAGCTTGTTCACACCATAAGTTATATAAATACACCGTTAGGGTATGGTTGCCACCCAAGGACCCATCGCATACATTGCATGGTAGGGTATTAATGCTTAAAGCATCACTATTTTAATTGCTCGAGTAATAGAGACCAGAATCACCTTATCACTCAATTCCATAGTATGCTTAGGACCATGAGCCCTTGTCCTAAACCTGTCACCGTCAACATTTATAAAAAGAATTACTTAATAGCCGCAAGACATTTATGGAATGACCATACTTAAAGTCATCAACACTTAACAGAACATTCATAACGAACACACCCTGAGATAGACGATATCTGCAGTCTTTGAGATAGACAGGTTCATCTTACAGAATTGGAAGGATACCATACCTGTAGCATCGAAATTCACACAGTTTTTATTGATGACACGGTTATCAAACCCTCTGAATTTTTATTGCTATCTCTTACCAGCGCGCATGGAGGAAGAGTACAATGCTTTAGCTGAACACCTAAGTAAGCCTCGGGGCACCTCGTGGGACCCCTTTCATCATCATCTAGAAAAATTAAACAGTCGGCACTTGTCGAGAATAATTCTGTTTTCCAAATGCATCCAAATTTTCAATCATTCCAGCATTTAAATAAGAACATAATCATTAATTGCATTTCATGACGCCATCAGAAGACAAAAAGACACAACCATTAAATCATTCCTACCAAGCGACACATTTATTAATTGTTGCTTAATAAATATTATTATTTCCGCATTTTACAATATTAGCCTTTTATGGCGATTTAAAAAAATTTAAATTTTTATGAAAATATCGGGATGTTACAACTCCGTACATTATGAGTCGGGACTATAGTTAGGCCTTAGGAGCTGTACTTGTTTCTCAGTTTTCTCCACCGATTGGTTAAGCTTCCAGTCATTACGGAGCCCTTTGGAATGCCTCCTACATTGCACATTTTATGTCAAGTCTATGCTGCCTGAGTATATCCATCTGCTCATGCTCTTGTTCAAAGGAAGTCCTGAAACCAGTGTCGGCCACTCCTCAGACCTCTTGACTATTTCATGTTAGCCATCCTTATTCAGTCAGTCCGTTTCACCTGAGATCTTCCAAATCTTTCAGCATTGCTGGTACCTCGTGCTGGTTGATGGGGGATGCCTTAACGCCCTCTTTCTGGGGAGTCTCGTTTCGTCGACTTCAACCCATTTATTTTGGGACTTGAGGCTTAGAGTTCAATTGAGTACCTTGAGGCTTGCAGTCATTAGTGGCAGGTTCTCTCGCCATCGACAGTTTTGGGAATACATCAATGTCCCCTGATCGATGGATTCATCCTAGTGTTCGACTTCAACCCATTTATTCACACTCTGATGATTGTGCTCTGTGCCTTGATGCCCATTTTCATTATTAGTGGGTCATCTTGCGTCTATTAACGGTATACATCATTGACTGGTAATCAGACGATGTCTCATCAGGTTCGACCCCAACTACTTTATTCACTTGATGGGACTTGCACTGTTGAAGACTTGTGTAGAAGACCCCATACGATTGTGGCATTTAGTATGCTACATATAACTTTGACTTTACATCTGAGATATCACCTCTCAGATTTCAACAGTTTGTACCTCCAGTTTTGCACCAGTTGTCTTCTTTTCAGCAGAAGACCATATCTTACTGTAGAGGGATCATGGCTATGATCACTTATGACATGTATCCATTATATACTGCCTATTCATGGCCATTGTATCAGATTGTTGTACTATACCGACATGTATTCAGAGATACTATTGTATTATGAGGAGTGAGCTGTTCTTTCCACTTGTGTCTCCATCGCTCCATTTTTGAGTTTTATAATGTATTTCGGCCATCGTAGCACTTTCAGTCTCTGACCTCACACATTAGGGGGCATCTGTTACATCGTAATCTTCCACCCTGCGAGCATCAGCATTGTTTGTCCTGTAGGATCCATTTCAGTGACTCAGATCCACTTATATCCTTCAGAGATACCAGTTTGCCCTATTTTTATTCCTACCCGCCTGTTGCATCTTTATAGCAGGCATACCTGCGAATTGAATCTCAATAGCCCACAGGTATCATGTAAAATGGTAAAAACCACTATTAATTACTTTTTACTCCCAAAAAGCGGTCATTGGGTGACCTTTGGCTCTCCATCTGCCCGAGTAACACCTCGATGTGTCCTTTCACCTACCTTTGAGAGGACTATATATTGAGCACATATGGCTTATGGACGGGAGGAAGAAGAGAATCGTAAGAGAACTCTAGTGGATTTTTTCCCTATCACTACAACATTTTGACCCAAAATTCGACTACTGTATTGTCAGATTTTTGACATTTCCCTGTCGCATGTATGACACTATGTTTTTTTTTAGGCATCGCTGGATTTTTGTCGGTTATCCGACACCTCTCCAAGCCGTTGGTTCAGCAATGGTTAATCATACCATTGGTTAAATGACACCTCGGAGAGGTGTCGGTTAACCGACGCAAATCAAGCGACGCCTAGAACAATTTAAAAAAACAAACCGACGGCTTCTTACCGTCGATCAAATGCTCCAAGGCGTCGGTTAACCGATGGCCTGTAGATGTTATAGGTGTCGGTTAACCGACAGTCCATAGATGTTCCAGGTGTCGGTTAACCGTCAGTCTGTAGATGTTCTAGGTTTCGGTTAACTGACAGTCACTAGATGTTCTAGGGGTCGGTTAACCGACAGTCTGTAGATGTTCTAGGTGTCAGTTAACCGACAATGTGCTAGGTGTCGGTTAACCGACAGACTGTAAACGTTTTTTTAAAAAAAATAGCGGAGCGGATAATACATCTATCATGAAGGTTAAAGAAAGTCCGTTTTCTGCTGAGATGTGACGGGTGCTACATGGTTGTCACTGAGTGGAAGCGAAAAATGGATACCCGTACAGAAATGTACGATATCCTATTTTTCCGCTGCGGTCTAGCTTAACATGTTAACTCGCAGGTCTAGGGTATTAATTTTTTAAGTAATCTGGCTGCAGGGGCTAGGTTTCACAGGATCCAACGGACAAAGGAGTACGAGGTGCTATAACTCTCTGATATGCATGTGGGGTCCAACAATAGTACTCAGCCCAATCTATCAGGGCACTAACTAAGGAGGCTCCACCGTACATGTTACCGTCAAAGACCGCTGAAAGACTGTTTCCGCCATTTCTGCTCGGAGATCAAGGTTTGATTGGTTCGGCTGCTACAGATACCATAAATACTATCAACATTTCAACTGTGAGTAACTACAGTCATCCCTTACCCTCAGGTATACAATTTCTGAGTATTCCTCTATTGAATTACCTGCTTTCACCATGTTTACCACTGTAAAAACCTTAGATTCCTCCGAAGACCTGATTTCTGACTGTTTCTGGGATGTATATGACCCAATTTCAAAACCCTTTGATATCATTACCAGTCACAATGACCTCAGTACTGCTTCCCTTGACAATTCTGAGTTCCATACCAAATTGTACAGTACTTTGATCCCTTCTACGTCATTGTATCCTTTACCTAGTTGCCCGAAATTTGTATCCTTATGTGCTGAACATTTTTCAACCTCAGAGGGAGTAATTATGAATTACCAGGGTGACCAAATTATTTGCAAAGTAGACCCTCAAACCCTTAGGGAAACCCTGAAATATTCTGCTGATTTCGTTTCAACTTCTATCTCTTTTAATGAAGCTGAAGTATCCCAGATTTACAAGAAAGTTTCTAGTGAGGATAAAGAATGAATGTATCAGAAGGTTTTGTTGAAAATAGTGGAGAACCTGTCTGTTACTTTTTCATCTAAACTTTGTTTACCAGTTATTGCTGCTGCTATAGCCCTATTAAGTCAAATTTTAGGGTTGGACACTAGTTCGGAGGTAACTGAAGCAATGTTAGGAATTTTCCTATACCTAGATAGACCTGGAACAGCACACCTTAGGTTTGATGAATATTTTGCCAAAGAAATGTGTTTTCAGTTGTCCAATTTCTCCAAAATCTATCATTTCAGGTATCAAGCATACTTATATGCTTTGATAATTCATGCTAAGTTAGGAGCACTAGCCATTACAGACTCAGAAACCTTCAAGAAATGGCCTCCTTCTTCACCATTTTACCATGCCTGGTCTTATGCCAAATTCATGGATTTGAACGTACTTAATCTGTTCAGAGTGTTTAATCCAGAGATCAGCAGAATTTCAAATGACTTGAAAGAAATCCTAAACCCTGATTTGATTGGAGATTGGTTCCTGGCAAAAAACTTCTCCCTTGTCAGAGTCTTTGGATTCACTGGATCACCATATGTGTTGCCTATATTTTTAACTACCAGTGTATTTGCTTTAGAGGTAATGAGGCAAAGGATCTCTGCAGATAAAGAACATTTCACTGCCCCATCATTGAAAAGGAGTTCATGGATAAAATATCCTATGACTGTGGGAAATTTCATTTTAAAGAAGGAAGCAGCATTGCCCATTATTGAAGAAGTTCTGAAGCAGCTTGATTTCCCTCAAGTACCACCTGTAAAATATGACCCTAAACATGTTATTTCACAAAGGAGACAGGAGTATGGCAGAGGTATATTTCAGCACAATCAGGCTAAAACTTGGATGGGAGAGGCCAATTCTCTTATATATGATCAGATCTGGATCAGTGAGCCTTTAAAGGAGATTGTAGAGGCTAGAGATCATATAGATTTTTCACAGTCAAATACTGCACAGGGAAAAGTGGAGCAGATATCTACCAAGAAAAGGTCAGAACCAGAGGCCACAGAGATGGATACAAAGGAACCTGAGACATCTAAAAAGCAGAAAACTACCATGGGTACAGAGATCATTGATGTTGATAAGATAAGGGAGCTAGTTATCACCCCTACTATTATTCAAGAAGAAGTATCACGGACCAGAGTTGAAAATACTACTGCAAAACCTAAAGAAAGCAGTAAACTACCCCCTGTACCGGTCCTGCAATACAAGAAATATAGCTATGCTGTAGCTGCTGAAGGTCAATTTCAAAACAAGCAGAGTCTCCTCAAACATTACATTGATCAGAGAAATGAGTCTGTGATGCAAGAGCAAAAAAAATTGAATCAACTCAAAGAAAAATCTGATATGAAGACAACAATGATGACAGTGAGGGATTCAGCAACTGGATCTTTAAGTTTGGCCATCACTGATGATGAAAAGGCTTCTGAGATTCATTTAGAAATGGATCAATTACCAACTCCTAACAAGATTTGGTTCCACAAACAAGCCAGTGAAGTCCTTTATGCTGACTTGACTAGGGAGACCTTGGCACATAAGAATGCAGTGCAGAAAATAAAAAAATTGGAAGCTCACCTGAAGCAGGAGAAAGATGCAAACAAAGCATGGTCTACATAGGTGGCCTATTTACAAACTGAGCTGGATTCATATAAAGAGTTGCCACCTGCACAAGGGGCAGAAACCCAGCCAACAGTCAAAGTCAAAACTGTTAAGACAGTTAGAAGGAGGGCTAAAACTGTAAATGTTAATGTTGATACTACACCTTCACCTAATTTGGTTAAGTTGCATGAAGAGATAGCTGGTTTGAATGCAAAGGTTGTGGAAGATAATGCCAAAATTCTATTCCTTCAGGAGCAGAAAGAGGCATTGGAAAAAGAGAAAGGTAAATTGCTTCAAGAAATTGAACAATTGAAATCAAACAGGGGAACTAGTCCTTTGTCACCAATTGACCAGATCATACATGACATTGCATATATGTCTGTACATGAAGCTGAAATTGAGAATTTCAAGGAGAAGGTTTCAGACTTATAGGACACAATTTCTGAACTTAAACTGCAGATTGCAGAGATTAAAGCTCAGGATCCTAGAGAGCAGGAAATCATCAAGCTCAAAGAAGAAAATGATAAACTGAAAGATAAGATATATAAGTTGAAAGAGAAAACCAAGGGAGTTCTGCCACTGGAAGGTGAAAAGCATTTGCTTTGGGATGAATTGATAGCAGATATCAATGCTTTCAGGCCTCAATTGATGATTGGGGAGGAGCATGAGAAGGCATTGGGAGTGGCATCCAACAAATGTAAATTAGCTGAGGAAAAGTTAATTAACAGAACTCAAGAGGTAGCTCAAAACGCAATTATTTTCCTCAGTAAAGCTCCTGCTTCTGAGTTACAGGTTTTAAAGGTGAGTAACAGAACTATTCTGTTAGTAGATGCCAGGAGGGTGTTGCAGAAATATACTTGTTGATCTTTTATTTCTCTTTGACAGACCCGGGCGTGCGGTAATCTTTTAGACCAACAGAACCCTTAGCTCACTGGCCCTTTCGGCAACAGGTCGCAGAAGCGACCTGAGGTCTCACCCGAAGTGATTCTAATGGGAGGCAGAAGACTCAAGTGTCCTCAGCCAAGTTCCGAGGCATCCAGGGTGCTCAAACCCACCTTAACCCCTTTCACCGAAGCTGTCTATCTCATTCCATTACTCCGGCTACGCCTCTGTCTTATCGCAGTACGCAGGAAATGCGATAAGTCTTTCCCTATGTGAACCCGTCTAGCGATACCCAGGATATCGTAGGTGCGATGTCTTGCCCTTCTAGTTCCTGCGGCAAGCGAACTTTGGCCGCTTCCTGGGCTAACAGGTGGTCTTAGCTATCCTTATCCTGGTACTGCAGTCAGCAACAGCATTCAGCCTACAAGCCTAACCCTCACTACTGAAGTCGACCCTTGATATCTCGCAACACGTAACTAGGTAGAACATTACTTTGCACAATGTCTAAATAAACCATTCATGCCTCATATTCAGTTCTTACTCGCACATTAACCTCTGTTTAACAATTATATAGTTCGCAAAGAGGTTAGCTACGATTATCACACTTGTTATACATCATTCAGAAGTTAACTGACGACCATGTACATTACTTATAACAGATTGAAGCATTCATATATAGCACAACCACATGAATGAGAATAATGGCTACACAATTACAATAGTGCTACTTAGATAAGCACATTGATACTCCCAGGGCAAAGGCTACGCCCAGGGGAACTGCGGTTCTTGTTTACAACTCTGGGGAATAAACACAGCTCCGTTCCACTCTTTACAATAGGGGTCTTCTGGGAAACTCCACCTCAGTGGGAGCCCTTCTCTATAGACCTCTTTTCTCTTCTTGCTTTTACAGTGCACTCTCTCCCTCTCGCAATCCCAGCGGATTGCACTATCTCTCAACAGGTCGGCCCTTGTATTCTCAGGGATGTTCAGACTTGCAACAACAAAAGACTTGACTAGCATCTACCTGATGTCTCTATCGCTATGTGGCCAACCCCTTATCCTATAAAAAGACTACTATATATAGATGGCCCGAAGGTCTCATCGCAGTTACAAAACTGTGGGCCTTATCCCAACAGTGACTCAACCCTAACCACTTACAGTAAACTGGCTGTACTTCCATGGCCGCCTTCTGTCTTGTCGCCGCTTCCTGCAGTCCTTAGTCTTTAATGCATCGACCCGTTGCTTCTTCTTGGTTCACGCAACGCTGACTGTAGTCCTTCGTCTTTATGAGGGTAGCTGAACCCTCTCTTCATCTTCGGCGCCTTTATTGCAGTGGTTGAGCTCTCCCTTCGGCCTCTTCTTTGTACCACATGCTTGACTTTTCTGTACCTATCGCCGTGATTCCCGCCGGAATTTGCGCTACGGCGATATCTTTGTCTTACCGCCAAAATTGGTACTTTCCCTCCAAAATTAGTTATCCTTCCCAAAATTAGCAGCTTCCTAACTGCTGCGGAAGTTCTCTCCAACAACTCCCCTAACACTTACTTGTGGATCGTCCCCGAGCCACTCGCAACAACAGCCTGATTCATTTGCCTAAGCTTATCCTTTGCTGCTCGTGAGATTGCTGCGAATTGTGCCTTAAGCGCTTTGATACTTTCATCCATGTGTGTTACTTCTTCCTGCGCTGCGCTGAGCAGCTCAGTGGTTACCAAGGAGTCCTCTGTGCCCTCAATGACTCCTTTACTTGAGGTGAAGCTTTTCACCTTTTGCTCCAGTTCATCAACCAGATGTGCGATGTTGCTTTCATGCGGGCTAACTTCGTTAGCCAGGTTGATCTGCTGTTCTCTGTATTTCTGCACCTGCTGCTGAATTTGTGTGATTTCTCCTTTCTTTCTTATCTTCGCAAGAGCACTCAAGCCCTTGTATTCTTCTTCAGCTTTTGCTATCGCATCTTCACAGTGCTTAATGTGTTGATCAAGCTGGGCCTTCTGTGGGTCAAAACCAGTCTTCGACAGACCGGTAATGCGGTGAATGAGATCAACATTGACATCTATTCGGTTACCCAACCATAAGTAACCACCATGCACGCATGAAAGTAGCGTCCGCACCACAGCATTGACCTCCGGGCCCCGTCCAAAGTGTGGGATCTCCAGGAGATTGAGCAGTCCCGACGGTACTAAATGGCTTACATGGTCCATGGGGACGAACTCATCGTGCTGTGTCCTTGGGTTCCTCTGAATCGTCATATAACGATCGCGGCGGAATTGTGGGTACAGCGTATAATCTCTCAGATTATAATCAGTAAACTTAACAGCATGCATATTCCCCCACAAGTTACCTTCTTCCTTCACTCGGTTATCCAGCGGCGGGAGTATGAGTTCATACTTAAAGTCTCTTGGAAGGATGATCGCTGGCGCATTCTCTACTCTCGGTGGGAAGTATAGGGTAGTGACTGTAACTTCTTCCGGAAGTTCCTGCTCTGGTTCCTCTGACTCTGTGCTATTCAGGGTCTCGCTACGTTCCATATTAGCTAAGGTTCTCGGCGACTGGCGTATGGTCGAAGAGCCAGCAGCAATTTTCTTTCCTTTCTCCGCCACAACTGAAGTCATAGCGCACTCAATTCCACCCCTTTGGAATCTCTGCAACACGTCTTCGAGAGGCTCGTCTGGCGCGAGGCGCCTTCCCCTGTGGTACTCTGGGCTTCCTATGATTGCTAATCTTACTGCAAATCAGAGTCTGCAACTGTTTTTGATTTCCCTGCTCAGACTCTGCTAAGAATACGTTTGGCTCGGCTCAGCTGCGCTCAACTCTTTTGGTGAAAATGACTAAGTAGCCCCGTGCTTTGAATAGGACGTGTATTTATCCTACGGCGGAATTTCAAATGGCAACGGACCAGTAACTGGACCCGTTGGCGACATTTAATGTATAGACAAGACAGCACCCCGTGCCTATTTATTGCAAATGTTGTTTGAAATTTTGCTGGGAAACTGTGCGCCGGAGTGGTGTCGCATCGGATTTTCCAAATCTAGAAGAATCGTCGTACTGCTGCCAAATCTTAGTACAACAGCTACTTGTCAGCCGTGCAGTTAATGCTTGTCAGATGGCGAAGTGACTAGCCCTCTGATCAATTCAAAATTTGATATCGCATCAACCTGTTTTCTGTCCTCTGCGATACGCTATCGCATCGTCTGGAAGTGGAAAGTGCCAAAAACTCGCCTCATATCAAAATGGTCGCAACCACCAGGAAAACTAGCTGCGAGTTCTTACCTGAAGTATTTCCCGGTGTAGACTCCTTAGGGTGCGATGCTTCATTTCAACTCCACTGAGCATCTGCACCACTAGCTTCCTTTCTGGGCTAGGACTGGGAGGTGGCATGGCCTTCGCGATACAGCTTAAGCCGACTGCCATTGATCAGGGTAGGAAGAAACTCCCCACTCATAGTACAAAGCTGTATAGCACCTCCATCTGTTATTTGCTGGATTTGATATGGTCCTAACCAATGAGTTTTGAATTTTCCAGGGAACTTTATAAACTTACTGTCATAAAGGAGTACCAAGTCTCCAAGCTGAAAGGTTTTGTTCTTGATATGCCTATCATGCCAAGCTTTTTCTCGTGCTTTCTGCACTTTTTGATGGAATCCTGCGATAAATCTGTCTTCCTCCAGATTGAGCAGCTGTGCCAATCTCTCCTCTAAAGTATCAGAATCAGCCATCTCTGTAAGCTGAGCAATCCTTAGACTGGGTAAGATGTATTCCATAGGCATAACAGCCTCTTGTCCATATACCAGGCTGAAAGGTGTGTGCCCTGTTAGTTTCTTACACGTGGTCCTGTAAGCCCATAATACAGCATTAACTCTGAGGTCCCAATCATCCCTTTGACTGTTACAAATCTTTGTAAGAGCATGTTCTAATATCTTATTGAAAGCCTCCACCGTACCATTAGCTTGAGGGTGGTAAGGTGTACTCTTATGGTGCTGTATTTCAAATTCCTCTGTCAAGGCTTCTATGGTGCTATTCAAAAAATGTGTGCCTTGATCACTCATCAAAGTCACTGGGCATCCAAATCTAGTGATGATGTTTTCAAAAATAAATTGTGCTGCTGTAGCAGCATCACAATTCCTGACTGCTTTTGCCTCAGCCCACCTGGTGAGGTATTCTGTTGCTGTAATTATATATCTCGCACCAGTTCGTTTTCCTGGGGTGTTAATAGGACCCACGAAGTCTATGGCCCACTTATCAAATGCGCGTAGCGTTATCTGTGGTCGCAACGGCATTTCATCTCTTCTGGAGGGCTTTCCTGTCCTTTGGCAGATATCGCATGATCTGCAAAACTCTTTACTGTCTTTATGTAATGTAGGCCACCATAGTCCGGCTGCTAGGATCTTCTGAGCGGTTGGCTTCCCTGCGAAATGGCCTCCTGCGATGCCCGAATGTGCTTCCTTAAGAATGGTCTGTTTCTCGTGGGGCATAACGCATCTGCGCAAGATTTCATCTGGTCCTAACTTATATAGGTGTCCTGCAATCAGGGTGAAGTCTGCTGCTTTCACCACTAATTGTTTCTTTTGTTGCTTGGTAAACTCAGGTGGTGCCCACCCTGTAGTAAGGAATTGAATTATGTCTCCATAATATTCATCTGCGACCTGAATGGAGAATAATTGCGCATCAGGCAAGTTGTCCTCTAAATTACTTGGTTCTTCACCTGAGTCTAGCCTTGACAGGTGATCAGGTCCTGCATTTAGTCTTCCTGGCTTAACAATAATTTCGAAATCATATTCCTGGAACAACAATAGCCATCTGCATATTCTTCCCCCTAACACTGGCTTATTGACCAAGTACTTTAATGCAGAATGGTCGGTGAACATCTTGAACGGGGCACCCAATAAATAGTGCCGAAATTTCTGTAAGGCATACACCATTGCTAACCCTTCTCTCTCTGTGGTGGTGTAATTCTTCTCAGCTGTCGATAGTCTTCTGCTCGAATATGCAATAGGGTGGTCAATACCCCCTTCGCCTGGTTGCGTGAGAATAATGCCCAGTGCGATGCCAGATGCATCCACATGAACATGAAAAGGCTTGTTCCAATCTGGAAATACCAGAATAGGTGCTGTAACCATTTTTTTTTTTAGAGCGTCAAGACTCTTCTGACATTCCTCATTCCACTGAAATTTGATATCCTTCTTCAATAATTTCTCCATTGGTGCGGTAATCTTGGCATAACCTTTGATAAACTTTCTGTAATACCCAGTATGACCAAGTGTAGTTCTCAGCTGCTTTACTGAGTTAGGTGCTGGTAAATTGACGATGATGGCGATCTTCGCAGGATCTACCATCAAGCCTTGTCTGCACACGATGTGACCCAACAACGTACCAAAAGGTGCACAAAATATACATTTTTTTAAGTTAAGGGAAATCTGGTGCTGTCTACATTTTTCAAACATTAATCGCAGGTTTCCTATGTGCTTCTTGACTAGTCCAAATACAGTCCAATCATCAAAATAAACTTCTAGAAATTGATGGATGTATTCCTTAAAGACAGCAACAACTACTCTAGAAAAAATTGCTGGGGCATTCTTAAGACCAAAGGGCATTACCGTATACTGAAAGGAGCCCCATTCTGTCGCAAATGTGGTCTTGTGCCTGTCGTCTGGATGGATTCTTATCTGGTGATAGCCTGAAAAGCCATCAGTAAATGAATAGATTTCTTGTCCTCCAACATTGTCTAAGACTTCATCAGTGAATGGTGTCGGAAATGGGTCATGCAGCGATGCATCATTCAGTTTGCGCAAGTCGACACAGATCCTGATGTCTCCTTTTGTTTTCTTTTCTTGTACTACCATGGGACTAACCCACTCACTTTCTTCAACAGGTTCAATGATGCCTGCTGCTAGCATCTTATCTATTTCATCTTTAACTTTTGCTTTATACCGCGGATTCAACCGGTATGGGCGTTGCTTAACCGGCTTAGCGTCCTCCTTAAGCGGTATTCTCATGACTCCGAGGTCACCCACTATTCCCTTCATTTCTGTAAAGTTGGTAGGAAATAGGTCCTGATACTCATGTAATAGGTCTGTGATTTGGCCAATTGTCTCATCATCCCAGTAATCTCCAATAGAGGCAAACTTAGGGTCTGTTTCTGTGCCAATATTGCTCTTTCTGATCTTGATTGGTTCTGTTACAGCTGGGATTTCTAAGTGCGGACCTTCAACTTCACGCATACCTTCTGTTTCTGCGATATTGATACTGCGAGGATCTTCATCCTCATCGCTTGAGTCTTGTGCACAGTTGTAACATTCCAGTGCATGTTCCATCTGAATAGCCCACTCGGGTTGCGAATCCGCTGGTAATGGGCAATCCTCAAATATTTTAGTCTTTATGATCTTCAAGGCCCGATCAATGCTTGGATGCTCAGATTCAAAACTGAACGTGACCAAGAAGTTTTCAATCATAATAGGCCATGAGATAGTTCCTTTTCTTAGCTCTGTTTCTGTATACCAGTTCCGTGGAACTGTATCCAGTGTATGGATAAACAAATGGACCCATTCTTCTGCTGGAATTTCTAGCCAACTCTGTTCACAGTTCATAATGTGTGTTCTGGGATCACTCTCCCCTGTATATTTCCGCTGTGTGCAGTTTCTTTCCTGAGAGAATCTAATGCGCATCAATCTCTTACAATCGTACCATGATGCGATATGTTCCTTGTGTGTGTACCACCATCTTGCAGGTGTGGCTCGAACTGCAAGGTCAAAAACCTCCATCCTCTGCTCTTGAGGGATCTCCTGCTCAAACTGCTGCAAAAAATCATTGACATCTGCTAATCCATCAAAAGTTGGAATATACCTGTTTTCTGTCCCAATCCATCGCAGTGATTTAGTCATGAATGCGCATCTGCGAATAGAGACTTCGTGGAGTCTATTTTGCCAATTTTCTAAGCCAACATCTGAATCTGATGTGCAAGAGCTATCACATCTCCAGCTGATATGTCCATCAGCTGTAGGATCAATGTAGTCTGTCTGATTAGAAGTCATTTGGTACAAATTTTCCATGTTATGCACCTCCTCTTCTGCTTTGATTGGCTCGATGTAGCGAGGACCCTGTAAAGGATCTAATGGTGCGATAACCCGGACTTGAGCATCTTCAAACGTCATCTGCCTTTTCTTTAAGTTGATAACAGCCTTGTTATCAAAAGCCCAATCAATACCTAATAGAGCTGGGTAGGGTTTGGTGTCACCAATAATTTCTATAATCTCAAAATCGGCATGTGTGTGAACTCCGTCGATGTCCACTGGGACATGCGATAGGCGACCCATCGGTGATATTCTCTGTTGATTAGCTAGTCTGAGATGGATAGGGGATCTGCTTAGTTTTGGACTTCCCATCTGTTCCCATGTCTGTTTAGTCAAGACATTTACTTCTGAACCTAAGTCTAGGATAACCTCATCCATTTCAAATAGGCCGATCTGCGCTGTGAGCCTCATCTCTCTTCCTGTCCTTGTATGGCCCATTATATGGTGAATGGTGCGCTGTGTATTGCTCACAGAAGGGCTCTGTTGACATTGGTCAATAACTTTCTGAAGTTCCTCTACAGCTTTCCCATTTCTTAGAAGTTTCAAACAACTCTGCAAGAAGGACTGTACACTCCCGGTCAATTCCTCTTCGTCGCATCTGCCAGATGTGCTAGCCTGTGGTATCTGCGTAGTACTAACATCCTGCGGTGGTTTCCGTGGTATACCCTGAGATGGTAATAATAGTGATCTGGGCGGTGTCTGTTCAGCAAAGGAAGTCTTAGTTTGTTGAAATGCCTCCTTATTTTTCTGTAGATCAAGTGGGATAGGTTTTCCTGGAGCTTTGCGCACCCACTGCGTTCCTGTCGTTTTTTCCACCTCCTGCGATATGTTGCTCGTAGAGAGGCCACTGCGAGTTACAATATTGACCCGTGGTTCAGTTTCATTCTGCTCAGCAGCGATAAACTGGATAGTCTGATTGGTTGCTGGCTTGGCGTCCTTGATCTTAGCTATCAGTATGGGACATTCCTCTATTGTGTGATCATAAGATTTACAATACTTGCACGTTGTAGTAGGGTTCTGACAGTCTCTAGCGTAATGTCCTGTGCCTCCACAGTTATAACAGGTGATAGTTCCACGGCCACGGCCAGATTCATAGCCTCCTCCGCGTCCTCGGCCTCTGAAATTTCCTCCACGGCCTCCCTGATTCGGATCAGTTTGTGCACGTACTGCTGGTCCGGATGCTTCTGACTGAACTCTGTAGAGGTCGTGCTTCCTTTCTATCATTAACTCATAAGCTCTACAATTGTTTTCGTCATGTCCCACAGATTTACAGAAGTTGCAATATAGGTTCTTTGGTGTCTGCACATATTTCTGAAGGAGAGGGCATTCCTGAGGACTGTGTCCTCTGGTTCTACAAATCTCGCACCATGGCCCCTGGTTCTGCATCAACGGGTTAGGAGCTCCACTGGCGATATAGTCAGCAAAGACAGGGCAGTTATCCTTACTGTGTCCCTGCGCTTTACACTTAGTACACCAAATTTCATGCGCAACCTCCTTTCCTTTCTTAATTTCGTGCAGCTGTAAGGTGAGGTTAGCTAGCTGATTTTGCAGATTAGTGATACCGGTGCTAGTTTCTGCTAGAGGTGAAGCCTCTAGTTTCATTGCCATTTCTAATGCTTCATCTTGTGTATTTAATTTCTGTTGCATTAGCGGGAGTCTGATGTGTGGTAATATTGCTGCGATAAACCATTCTTTATGCTGTTGAGGCGCAAGCTCAAAGCTTACCTGATCAATGAGGGTCTTGAATCTCTGGTCAAAATCCCAAACCGTCTCCGTAGGCAATTGTTTAATATCCTTAAGTTCTGCTATGCATTGTGACTCGGATTTAGGTTTTTTAAACTCTTTAATCATAGCAGTTCTAACCTGTGCAAGCGTTCTGTTATGGCCAGTGGTATACTTCATATACCAAGTTAATGCTCTGTCTCTAAATGTGGTGGCCAGCTGGACAAGCTTGACATTATCATCTTGTATTTGCTTAATGGTCCATATGGCTTCGCATAAGAACCAGTGTTGCTCAGGGTCCTCCGACCCTGTACCTTTGAATGTTGGTAGCTTCATATCGTCTCCCATTCTGCTTCTAGATGGTGGGTTTTGGTTTGCTGTATGACTACCACTCGGCTGTGTAGATGTGGAGGGTGTAGCGGTAGTATTCGCTGTATAAGAGCTACTGGAAGGGGTTCCTGCGGGATTATTCTGAGTTCCGACTAGCTTTTGAGGAGTCCTAGGATTCTGACTCTGCTGTCTCGGGTGATCTGAACTGTCTTCTTCAGAAGAAGATGACTCGTTGACTCTATATCTTTTACCACTACGTGTATGTCCAAGATACTCGTAATCACTTTCAGAGTCTACTGACATTACAATATCATGCTACAATTCATCTGAGAGTATATCCAGTACTCCTTTTTCATATAGTAATTGCTTAATGGACAGACTTAGAGAATTTAGGTACTTACCGCGATAACCCTTGAAGAAGTACCGTTCTGCTGCGCTGAAACTCTTTCTCTGATCAACCGCGAACTCTGTGATGAAGCCGTCCAGCAGACTCGTAAGCCAGAAGTCTACTGCGCGTGAGATGGGGTTATCGACACCCTTCAAGGTCTGAATCAGCTCTGCTGTCCAGACAACTTCTCGCCTCTTCTTGACACCGCTGTTGTCAACAAGCTTTGATAACCAACCATATAACTCAATAGCATAAGTTACGAAGAATATCTCGTGAAGATCTGTAAAAATGTGCTTCTGTAGCCAAGCCTCAGTGCTCAGTCTAGGATTCTTGTTTTCTTTTGCAGCAAACTCTCTTTCTTTTGACTCAACCCACTGGTTAAGTTCTTGCTTGGTAGGATGCCAACAGAACATCAGCTCAATGTGTTCAAACCGGCAACGGAACCATTTGTTGATCTTTTATTTCTCTTTGACAGACCCGGGCGTGCGGTAATCTTTTAGACCAACAGAACCCTTAGCTCACTGGCCCTTTCGGAAACAGGTCGCAGAAGCGACCTGAGGTCTCACCCGAAGTGATTCTAATGGGAGGCAGAAGACTCAAGTGTCCTCAGCCAAGTTCCGAGGCATCCAGGGTGCTCAAACCCACCTTAACCCCTTTCACCGAAGCTGTCTATCTCATTCCATTACTCCGGCTACGCCTCTGTCTTATCGCAGTACACAGGAAATGCGATAAGTCTTTCCCTATGTGAACCCATCTAGCGATACCCAGGATATCGTAGGTGCGATGTCTTGCCCTTCTAGTTCCTGCGGCAAGCGAACTTTGGCCGCTTCCTGGGCTAACAGGTGGTCTTAGCTATCCTTATCCTGGTACTGCAGTCAGCAACAGCATTCAGCCTACAAGCCTAACCCTCACTACTGAAGTCGACCCTTGATATCTCGCAACACGTAACTAGGTAGAACATTACTTTGCGCAATGTCTAAATAAACCATTCATGCCTCATATTCAGTTCTTACTCGCACATTAACCTCTGTTTAACAATTATATAGTTCGCAAAGAGGTTAGCTACGATTATCGCACTTGTTATACATCATTCAGAAGTTAACTGACGACCATGTACATTACTTATAACAGATTGAAGCATTCATATATAGCACAACCACATGAATGAGAATAATGGCTACACAATTACAATAGTGCTACTTAGATAAGCACATTGATACTCCCAGGGCAAAGGCTACGCCCAGGGGAACTGCGGTTCTTGTTTACAACTCTGGGGAATAAACACAGCTCCGTTCCACTCTTTACAATAGGGGTCTTCTGGGAAACTCCACCTCAGTGGGAGCCCTTCTCTATAGACCTCTTTTCTCTTCTTGCTTTTACAGTGCACTCTCTCCCTCTCGCAATCCCAGCGGATTGCACTATCTCTCAACAGGTCGGCCCTTGTATTCTCAGGGATGTTCAGACTTGCAACAACAAAAGACTTGACTAGCATCTACCTGATGTCTCTATCGCTATGTGGCCAACCCCTTATCCTATAAAAAGACTACTATATATAGATGGCCCGAAGGTCTCATCGCAGTTACAAAACTGTGGGCCTTATCCCAACAGTGACTCAACCCTAACCACTTACAGTAAACTGGCTGTACTTCCATGGCCGCCTTCTGTCTTGTCGCCGCTTCCTGCAGTCCTTAGTCTTTAATGCATCGACCCGTTGCTTCTTCTTGGTTCACGCAACGCTGACTGTAGTCCTTCGTCTTTATGAGGGTAGCTGAACCCTCTCTTCATCTTCGGCGCCTTTATTGCAGTGGTTGAGCTCTCCCTTCGGCCTCTTCTTTGTACCACATGCTTGACTTTTCTGTACCTATCGCCGTGATTCCCGCCGGAATTTGCGCTACGGCGATATCTTTGTCTTACCGCCAAAATTGGTACTTTCCCTCCAAAATTAGTTATCCTTCCCAAAATTAGCAGCTTCCTAACTGCTGCGGAAGTTCTCTCCAACAATACTCTGTTGAATTCAGTCAGAGGAAAGATGTCCCATATTAAAAAGCAAGTGCAGGAGTTCAAGCAAGCCTTTTTACCATTGATTGGTTATGGTTTACCATCCTTTTGGGATGATGAGAATATACTAATAGCATGGCCTGAATATAAAGAAATGTTTATTAAAGCCAGATCATACCATAGCAAATTTAATGATATTGTAAAAGGACTTAAAGGCATGGTGGTAGTAAGCAAAATGAGGCAGGACTTCGAACTTCCATTACTTTTTAGGGAGGTTAAGTCTAAATTGCCTGTCTTTACAGAAGGTCTTTTAATAGAGCTTGATGTGCTGATGGAAGAATTATCTGATGCTTCTGTTCCAAAGGATGATGCTTGGAATGAAGTATTCAGGGTGGGAGCACGAGTTCTTATACCAAGTTCAGGTCCAGGAAGTGCCAGTTAGATGTCCGTGAAGCATAAGTAAGTCAAGGTTGTCATATATTTGATACTGTTGCTAAGAACTATAAAGTTTAGATCCCGCAGAAGAAGTTTTAGGGAGTCCATGATGCTAGCTTGTTGTCTGCAGTTACTACAGTAAGTAACAGTCACACAGATACTTTATTTACAGTTGTTTTGGAAATATTCAGAGGAAGATGACAAGTTAATCAAGCGAGCCTGTTCAGACAGTATGCGCCTTTGAAGGCTAAAATTATCAGAAAACATCAATGATATCTCTTTCCATCCTGGAAATGAATAGGATGTTGTTGATCCTAAAAGGATTATCGACCTCATAAATATTCATACAGTTGTCATTTCTTTTTGTAGAGTTGGTTATGTAATAAATGGTCACTATGCCATCTATTTTAGAAGATAGGATTTAAGCTATTTTGTTGGGACATGATCCCCACATATGTAACTGTTTCCTAGTTTTTTGCATCTCTCCTTTGAATAGATTAACTACAAATAGACCCTACTTTGATAGGGAGAGGGTTGGTCTTTGGTCGAAGAAATTCATATTGTAAAGAAGAAAAGACTCGTGTATTTGGGGTTTTGTTTCAATGAAAGAATAGACATACAAGTTTTCTCATGTTTAAGATTCCTTCCAAGTTTTGTTGCAGAATGTCTTCTATGTGAAATTCATTCATCTGTGTTATTTCCTCTTCTTTACTGTTAATTTAAATCTTTGGAATTCATGTTTCCATGCTCCACAGTATTTACAGTAAATACCATTGAAAGATAAACTGTAATAGAATTCATCGTTGGTGTTCTGGTGCTCTATTATAATTTACTTTTCCCTGTCTTTCATAAGTCTTTCCTGTTTATTTAAGGAATTCATAGTCACATGCTCCTGAAAATAAACAATCACTTCTCTACCTTCTGCTATCACCTTTAAAGTTTAATGATCTGTGCCAAATGCATGCAAAAGGCCTTAAACCTCTGTGACCTGATTTACTCTTTCATTTTATTTAAGCCTCAATCCTTGACTCCATTGCCCAGTGTTCTTTACTCTTGAACTTTCCCAACACCTTGATCGCCATTGAAAACACTTGTTACCTTGAGAATATGGCCTTGTTTCTCCTATTCCTTGATACATTTATCATACAGTGACAAAGAGAGAGCCCTCTCTGGTTGGCTGAGTCAGACAGTCATCCTAAAGAATGGTTGTAGGTTACCTTTGGGTTTCTTGAACACAGCCTCAAGAAATTACGGAGTGATAACAGCACCCATGAATTTGAGAAGAGGAAGGAGGGGGCATCTCATTTCAATCCCTTTAAACTTTGTGGGACAAAGGAAGAATGATGTTCAAACAAACATGAAGAATAAAAAATTCTTACTTTGATCCCATTCCAATTGGATGTCTAGATGGTATAATCCCAATTGCAAACATGAGAAGCTGTTGGAACTTCCCTCAAATACCTTGAAAATACACTTTTGTTATAGCTATAACTAGGAGAATATCAACAGCAGAGGTCAGGAACAACAGATTTCTACACGCATAGCAATTGCAAGAGGAAGCATACTACACATATAGTACACATGTCATCCATTCATACCAAGCCCTTACATACATAACTACATATGACAAAATATTCAAAAGCAGGTCTCAGCTATGCATAAGTCAGTGTTATGGGCAATTTCAATCAAAGCCACCACATATATTAAATTATTAATTTAAAAATAGGACAAAAATACAAGACTTACCGTATTGTATTTCTCGATCATCACAAGTCCTCACTGGGTTTGTTGACAACATGACCTTGTGCTGGTTAACAGGATATTCTAGGGTCTTCTATACCCTGGGACAGATGAAATGGTTTAAAGAATGACAAATCACCATTATTGAGATTTGCAAGCTCCACCTTATGAACGTCTAATGACAACCCACTAATCATATTAGCAAACCAATTCCAGATTATCAATGTGAGAACTACCATGAAGTTTAACTTAGGAACTTCGTTAGTTGCAACACACTAAGACTATATAAAACCTCAATACCTCTGCTACAGGCCTGCTGTTCATCCACTGGCTTTCATCTATTTCTTGGGAATGATTTACTGAACCCTTCTTTTCTACTTCACATTGAAAAATCAATAGAAAACCTAAATTAAATTGAAGGATGGGTACCTCTTCATATTTGTGGATTTGGAGCCGGATGTAGAGTTTGCAAAAGATGTTGAGGTATTGATGCACAGAATGGATTCCAACGATCCTGTCACGTCCCCTCCCATTATACTAGTGCAATGGAGAGGATCGTGATCCCAAACCGGGCAACTAGCCCCATAAACTTATTAATGGTAGCACTCACATAATTTAAAAGAGATATGAGATGTATAATTTTAAGAAAAAACACAGCGGAAATAATCAATTACACATCCATTATACATCCAGTATATTCATGCCATTCATCAATCTAAACAATATCAATCTAGCAAAGGAGAATACTTATCTTAACCCAAGTAATCCCTGAGCAACCAGCTATGCTTCTGCAACGTTCCACCCAACCGTAGGCCAGTGTGCTCCACGATATCTCAGCACCACTGCCACCCCCGAGCTGGGCATGATCTCCACAAGGAAAAAAAGGGAAACAGGCCCTCACATAGCCAAAGATATGCCAGAATCAGCCAAGCCAACCAGCAATTGGGTTTCTCAGGCTGCTAAGAGATGGGAAAAGGTGAATTACTAGGCTAGTGGCTCAACCATGGAGCTATGGATACTTCATTGGGTTCATCAAGCCAAATCTGTCCTCCTCCACTCTTGAGGCTCTTGCTCACAGGTTCAAATCCAAAACGGGATGCACTTAACAACAAAACCACAATTACTGGGCATGAGGAAAACGTTTTCCATAGTGGGATGCATGAGATGGGGTTTCAACTCACTCAGAAAAACGTGCGAACACACAAAAACGAAATGGGAAGATGGGGAACAACCCTGGGAAGCCAATCTGTTTTTAGAAAAACGTCCTTGGACATTCGGGGGCAACAACGACCTCCATACAGTCCCCAAATCGTGGCCCTTCTCTCCCAAGCTACTGTATATGCAAAAACGAACTCCCAGGCATGGAAAAAAATGCAGGATTTGGATGAAAAACGTGCAGGGAAAGGCCCAGCTAACTCCAACTGCGTGAGTGAGTGAAGACTGACCATTCAGAATGGCTTTTGGCACCATTTCGTGGGTGTTTTCTTGCCCAACAAGCAAAAACACGAATTTCCAGGTTGATGGCTTGCCCATGCATGAAATTGGCTGCCATACTTCTTCATTTCCAAGGCAATAACTGCCCCAACCAATCTTTGGAAGAATTAAATGATTGGGTGCATGAGACAAAATGGGTAGTTGTTGGTTTATGGGTTTCCCAAATGAAATGGCTTAACACCATGGCTCAAGGGTTTGGTTATTTTTCCTCCCTATTCCTTGTAAAGATCATGCCCCCATCTCTTTGTTGCATTGCGTAGCTGGTTGTGGGTATCTTTCATTAATTTCGTATTTACATGATGTCTTATTTACATCGTGCCCTTCTAGCACAAGAACCATAGGCATCTATTCTAATTGCTGATACATAAAACGATAAATCAGTGGCGGGGCCTTGGCCTTGAGCTCCTCACCATGACTAAATGACAATATTTACATAATTCACGATTTAATGCAAGGGGGTCAAAATGGGGATGTGACAGATCCTCATCCTGAGACTTTGAATATCTTCCAAACCAGAAAGCTCCAACCCATCAAGATTCTCACTCTGCAGTATAAAGAAAATGCATGTCTATAGTTAGCTAGAAGAAAGAAACAACGTATCTGGTCATAAGAAAGAAACATTGTAATAATGCATGCATTTTACCTTATTGAGCTCCTCTCTGTTTCAAGAATAGTTTAATATTCTCTACTAAACAGGGCCAACCATGTGAGGGTGGAAGCTCATATGGCCCCTCCCCCCCCTCACATCACTCTCAATTCCCCATACCCAATGCACGTGCTTGGAAATAAATGATCTTTTGTGTGAACATCGTGAGTTTCTTGTCTTAAAGGAATTACGTGCATTCGATCATTAATTAGTTTATAGCATTCATTAATTAACTCATTCATTCATTCGTACATAGAAAAAAATAAATAGTTGAAGACATTACTCCATAATATCAAAAATAATATCCGAGGACAATGCATAAAAAAATAATGTAATAGTGTACTTATTACAATCACTACTTTTTTTGACGCTTTTTTCTCTCCACAAATTCTCTAAGTGTGACATCCTCTTCTACCAATTGTTTTTTGTTTTCTATGCCCTTTGTAGCTGCCTGTGATCGTGTTTGTCGATGGGTCGTGTGCTCACGACGTGTATGCGGCTGCTGTAAGGTGCCAGGATGTACTAGAAAAATGAAGAAATATTAATTGCTTCACGTGTTTTTACTATTATAATCATTGTAAGTCCTTCATTAAGAAAAAAACATTAGAGCGGTGATTTGTACCTGGAAACTCATGGGTGACATGAATTTCCTGCGTTTGATCTTCTGCTGCTGCCTCAAGTTGCAAATGAAGACCCTCTGCATTAAAACATCAACACTTACAACAATATAGTATTTGCAATTTAATATTTGAGACTTTAATCCATGCTAGTTTTTTTTTAACACTAGCATATTTATTACCTGGATTTCGATCAACATGAACTTCAATATCTCTTTCTCCTCCATCCTCTGCATTTTCTCTACTTTCGTTGTGTGGCTTAACACAAAGAGACTCAATATTTTATGTACTAGTTTATTAATGAATATAGAACACAATGAATCAAGCTTAAATAGAATTTGTTTATTGTAGTTACCTGTTCGCAAGATGGATTACTGGAAGAATTTGCTTGGCTACCACGGCTGCTTGTTCGATGTTCAACAACACCTGAAAACCCACGTTGGTAGCCGATCCTCATGTCTTCCTCCGTTAGCAAATCGTGGAATCTTTGAGCCTGTAATTTTCAATTAGATCATCATTGTTGTTGTTATATCATCATGAAAACAATTTTAAATGCAATCTATAATTTCTATACAATAAAATAATTATTGATCATACTTACGATTTGTGCTTGCAAGTTGGAATATCCACCAGGGCCAAGCTTGTGTTGCCCATGTTTTTGTATTCTTGCCTGGGTGGCCTTCGACGTATCTGGTAGCCTATAAAAGTATTTTTAAATACATTAGACATTGCAAAAAAATGGAAAATAAAGTGTAATAAACATATAATTGCATTGCTGAAAGTATTGCATACCTTCTAGCTGACTCGGGTACTGGCTTGCCCGCTATTTTCGCATCTTTCTCCCTTGCATCGTCCAGCAAGCCTTTCCACTCCGTTGTTGGAATCATCGGAGGGTGCTCATACTTTGGATTATCTGCTAAGTTGTTCTGATATTGCTCCCGTACATAATGTAAATGTTGGCCAGCTTTTTCAAGAACCTTTTTTTGGTTGAAGGTTTCGGCACCAAAAACCCAACCAAGCGAGCAACAAGCTCATCTTTCAAAACTTTACTCTGCCAGTTCCACCATGTGCGGATAGTGGGCCCAAACAAATCTAAAGACCAATCATTAAGATGTTTATAAAAGACATCATTTCCTACAAAAACGAGTATGTGTTAATTAGTGTAAAAAGAATGATGCATAATTACATTCCAATAAAATTATAATATATAGTTAAAACATTTTGTAAATAGTACCTGGAATCTTCTCCATCTTGTAGGGAATCAGATCTTCATCCACTAAAAAATTAGTCTCAAATGTTCCCGTGCTAGTGACACGGAAAGATCCAGGAAATGCTGGGACGACAGCATCAAAGTCATGCTCTTCTCCATGTACTGGCCCCTGATCCTCATCGGCACTCTCATGTTTCATCTGGGGTGTCTCATTTTGTGTTTCCGACTGGCCAGATGGAAACGATACATGTTCAGTGGCGAAGGGGGTGTCATGCTCAATGGTACCAGCATGCCTCTCACCGGGGAAAAAATATTCCTGTAGAAACAAATAATATTTTAGTTACTCATATACGAATAGGAAAAAAAATTGCATTTGGAATAGACTTATAATGAAAGAGTTTGCAGGTTACATCCAAGCGCTTTACTTTAAGCAACACACGATCTATCTTTGCTTGAGTCTCATCCTGCGTCATTTGCGTATTCGATATAAGCAGATTGACGACCTCCTGATTTAATTTTGTTTTTGCTTTTTGAACTGCATCCTGGATATTCTTTGAATTCTTGAGGTCAACATCATCAAGAATGTGCCCCAAATCCATATCCTTTGGATCCATCTATAGATAAGTATCATCCGACATAAAAATAGAAAACATTAATATCAATTTGAAATCATTGATATAATTAGATAACATAAATATGTATAAATACAGTTTCTGAAATTCACAACGTGCTATATACCTGCTCATGACCCGATGAGCGTGGCGTGCTAACATCTGTCGACATATCATCTGTCATGGGGCTCCTACCTCGACCCTCATCCTACAAACAAAATATTGGCCACTTTGATATCATAATTAAACAAATGTACTCTCTAAAGAAGCAGGTAAGTAAAAATGTGGTATATATACCTGTTTTCTGTAGGGGGGTGTCGGCCTCCCAGGCTCCATTGGGGACTTGCCCCGATCAGCTGACTGCAAAAAAGTAATTAAAAACATTAATTTCGAACTGAAACCAATACACGGGGAAAATTAGGGGCGGGGGGTGTTGAGATATCTTGGCTAATATTCACTTGTGGCCATGTGCCAAACCACTAGGTGGGTAATTGAGGCCCTTAATGGGTGGACCTGTGGGTGGTTGTGGATTGTAATCATCTCATTCAATTGAATTATTCATCAGCCCAAGGGCATCCTATCTATTGCACACTCTCTTGAAATCTTTATATGTGTTTATGGTGTTAAGTCAGTAATTTGTTCCTTCAAATTTTGTTTGATTTGCATTTTATTTTAAGTTATTTATTTGCACTGTTTTGATTTCTCCCTTTTTTAGGAAATTTTCTTTAGTTTTTATATGAAATTTTGGGCTTGCTTGTGAAATTTTCAAATTTTAAACTTTAGGTTTGTTTTTGTTAAAGGGTTTAAAAGTCACCATATCAAATAATGGGTTCATAGACCATACTCTAAGTATAGTCATGTATAATCATCACTCTGACAGCTTTAGAACTCTACGCAAAATGACAAAAAGCTGTGAAAAAGCACCAAAACAGTGTTAAAATTATTCTTGTAGCGCTGGAGCTCAAAATCACCAAAGGCACGCTACAAGAATATCGCGACTCCAAAATTCCTCCGATTTTTTAGCAAATTTTGGCACGTTTGGAATGATGAATGACTAATTACATGTTTTATAGAATTCGTTACATGCTGATGCAGGGAACATCATGATTCCAAGTGGTTACACATTGTGAGGAAATCGTGCTCATCATGAGCCCAGATGTAATTCCTTTTGACAGGTAGCAGTATGGTTTGAGGTAAATGTGGGATGAGTTTGTCATTTACAGGCACATTCAAAGACGAAGGACTTAGTGGAGTAGCCATAACCACTAAAAAACCGGACATTGTCGTTGCTGAACAAAGGAGAGGTTTTGATGGCTTCACGGGAAGTTAAGGCTTCCTAATTTCGTTACTAGCAGTTAAATTGAACGTTGGAGGACCTCTGTACATCCAAGGTGACTCATTTGACAACTCAAGTCGTGATTTTAAATAACTGCAGTTGAGCAATTTAAAGGTATTTCCTGAAAAGCCAATATAACTGCAGATTTGGGTTTTTTTTCGCTGAGGCTTACTCTGTCAAAATTGATCAAAGGAAAGGTTAAATTGTGTTTTTAAATGCAATTTCGGCCAGAGAAATAGTTATTTCTGATGCTCTGAGACGCCAGGTTGAGCGAGGGTTTAAGATAGCAGTTTTTTTTTATGAAATATGACCCTGTGAAAGCTAAGGTTGTAGTGATGTGAGGAACCTATACATTTGACAGTATTTTCAACCTCCTAAATTGATCTTCTGCTTGAAAACAATACAAAAGGATACTGAATATTTGAAGTTGCAGGGAGAGCTAGTGTGCTAGGTATTGGAGCTTACTGTTTTTGGAACCAGATAAAGGCAGCGAGGAGCTAAAGACTTGAGAATCATTTTGATACTAAGATTCCTGAGAGCTAAATTGGATTAAATTTAAGAATCCTATAATTTATTCAATTTTCAGTAATTGAAGAAGAATGGGTAGGAGTGGTAAGATAAATAGAGCCGAACCTACTGATGTAGGATGGATTGAAAAACTCCTTGGGTGTGTTGAGCTGTTTCAACAAGCTGGTTGGATGGACTTTTTCAAGAAGATAGATGGGTATAATGCAGAAGTGTCCTGTAAGTTTGCTCAGGGTTTTAAAAATGACATGGTGATCTTTGATACTCTTAAATTCAGGCTGACAGTAAAGCTGATTTCAGAAGCTACAGGGATTAAGAATGAGGGTGAACCATGGTTTAAGAAACTGCCTTTTGACTTTGATCCACAAAGATATCTTTTACCAAATGTCACCCTTGATTGGAATAAAGGCGTCCTTATTCAAAATTTCAGAAAGGAATGGGTTGAGCCAATCAGAATACTGCAGAGCTATATTACTTGCAAGGGCAGATATGCTTATGTATACAAGTACCACTTCAGATTCCTTCAGCACATGGTGGGGGTGTCCAAGATGAACCTGCCATTCTTCTTTTTGAAAAGTTTGCAGAAGATGTCCAACAGGGTGAAAGGGTAGATAGACCATTCTTCTCAGACTATCTTTCACCATGGGCTAATTAAGTTGATTATTAGCATTGTTTTGCAGCATGAAGGGAAGACCTGGGACTTTTTCATCTTTTGGTCTAACTTTCAAACCAAAAAAGAAGATCAAAAACCTAAGAGGCAAGCAAACAAGGGTAAGGTTTTGATGAGAAAATTAGGTCAGAAGTCTAAACTTGAAGATAAGGAAGAGGTTAAAGTTGAGGAAGCATCAGAGCATGTGGAGGAAGATAATAAACTAAAACTATTCTCAGCCAGTCTTAAAGGCAAGTACTCACTGTTTGTAGATGAGAAAGAGCAACCTGAACAGTATTTGGAACCTGCAGAGGATTCTCATGAAGTGAAAGCTACTGATATAAGAGAGGTTGTTGTACCTAAGGAGGAGATTCAAACTCAACAGAGAAGCCCTATCACCATTCTATCAGATGATGAGGGATATTTATTGGAGGAAGAGCAGCCCATCTCCAAAACAGAATTCAAGGTTGAAACAGGAAAAGAAATCCCTACTTTAGACAGCAAAACAACAAAACCTAACAGAAAAAGGAATAAACTTGAAGTAGTAGAGTTGGCTGTTATCCAGCATCAAGGAAAGGAACTAAAAATGATGGGAGAAGCAGCATCACATTGGAGGCCTAAAACCAGGTCAAAGAACAAGCTAAGACTGAACACGAAGAAATTGCTCAATCCCAGATTAAATACAAATGAAGTTACTGTCCTAGATGAGGATTCCATGGATGATAAACCAGAATTAGACAAAAAGCAGCCACAATCAAAAGAAGAAACTCCTTTATTTGAAGCAACAGGTGAGGAAAATCCTAGCATTGAAGACACCCCTGCAGACCTGTTAATTGAAGAGGTTGAAATCTTCAAAAAACTTGATATACCTTGGAGACCTGATGAGGAACAAGATCCTAAAATAGACAAACTATTTGACTCTGACAGATAGAATTTGCAGAAAACTATTAAGCAGTACAAACATCAAATGAGTTACATGCAAGAGGTCAATGATGGATTAATGATGGCTAACAGAAGGTTGAGAGAAGACCTACAGGATGTAAATGACCATTTTCAAGAATTGATAGCAGAAGCAAAGGAAGCACTAAAGAGAAAAAGAACTACTGGCATGCATTGCACATAATTGAAGAAGACAGTCCAGAACCTGGAGCAGAGAAATGAGGAGCTCATCAAGAAGATAAATGACATGGAGCAGGAGTAGAAGAAAGCTAAGAAGAAAGATCAAGCATCAGATGGTATCGCTCTGTTGGCTGAAGCAGCAAAAGATGGATAAGTCAGTTGTTCATTTAGTTAGTTGTCACTAGTTGATAAACACATGTGTTAGTGATTTACTATTTTTAGCATATTTTGTAATTTTGTAATATTGTACATTTCACTTTACCTCATCGAATAGATGGAAGGTAGTTAGGGTTAAATCCCTAACTGATTTTGTAAAGATTAGTATTTAGAGAGGTTAGAAAGTCATGGAGAGGGTTCGATTTTTGGTAGCTTTCAGGAGGTCTTCAAACTCAGTTGGTTTTCAGACTTGTTCATGAGTTACGTACAAAACTCTTGTATGCAGTTGATGATGAAATTATGAGATATATGTGACTTTTACCCTTCAGTTTTCTGTGTTGGCTTCATTTTTCAGCTTGTCTAGTTTCTTAATCGATATATTCATTTACTGGTTTATGTTTATATGCTGGTAATGCTTGTTATTTATGTATGAACCTCAAGACTGTTTCTGTTGGATCTTGTTAGATATATTATGCATCTTTATCTTCTTTTGTTTATGATTTAGTAGTTATTTTGCTCATGAATGCATTCCCTGTGTGTTCCCAAAGTTCACAACCAAAAACACATTACAGAAACCTTTAAACTTTGTTTTCTTTATTGAATTTTGTTTGAGATTGTGTTGGCTTGTTTCTCTGGCCTTGGAAACAATTTGTGGCACAAACATATGGTATGCGATACATATATCTTGTGTTTATCTTATTGGGATAGGGTATTTATTGAATTAATCACAGATCCTCTATCTCATGATTTCTAACACAACTTTGCTGCACTAGTCACAAAGTCCTTAGAGATCATTTTGGAAGGATGTGATGGCATCGGTATAGGGTGACATAAGTGATGCAGGAGCATAGGCTCATGAAAAAGAAGTCACCCATGACTTCATCAAGGTCAAGAGAATTCAAAGAGACCTAGGGTCTCACATTTGTGTAAATTGTTATTTTTGTGAAAAATTTGAATAATGGTCAAGGATTCTAGATCCTTTCCACTTGTAAAAGATAAGATAGGGTTTGTTAATTGTTAGTGAGTCAATGATGACTCGTAGGGGTCAGTTGAGGTTATTAAGGACTCTATTCCTTAATCATAGGATCTGGAAACAGAAATCCATTGTAAATAAATGCAGTCTTTAGTATTTTGAATAGGTAGCTTAGCCTAGATGAAGGTTAGCTCACAGAGCTCGAGAAGAGAGAGCAGGGTGTAGAGTGTGATTGATTACATACAGTGAAATGTAATAAAATGATGGAGAATCATTAAATTTCCTCTCTACTGTGTAAAATATCAGTATATATGATTCATCTCATCTGTATATGTTGTGATATTTCTGTTATCATTGGTTGGATACATATGATTCATCAATTTCATCTGAAAGCATCAAGTTTAAGGAATAGTGAAATGAAGTGTGAATTATTGGAAACGTTACAGTGTATATCCTAGGGTAAAATACAGTCTATATATATGTTAACATTCTGTTCAGCCATGTGGGATTTGATTAGCCTTCTATTTCGAGTATACATCTGATTCGTTAAGGGAAACAGCGATTCCATGGAATATTGTAATGGTTTGTGAGTCATCATAATTGTCACAGTGCAGAAGCCCTAGCTCACATGTACAGTCTATAAGTGGCGCTCATATGTATAACACTTGGGGATCAACGATCGAGAACAGAGCGGAGATTGATGAGCTAAGTAATGGATGGTTCTGATCACATAGGAGATTAATGACCAGGATGAGAGCGGAGTTGTGAAGTCAGAAATCAACGATCACGATCACAGCGGAAAGTGACGGTTCAAAGCTCGAGGCAAAGTGGAGTTTTCCACTGAGAGATACGTGTCGTGCATTGGGTGGAAGCGGAAAATGAAAAGAAGGTACAATTGGTACGATAAGTGATTTTTCGTTGGGGCTTAGGTCATGACGAATGGTCATGTGGTGTTTAACCTTTGAGTGTAAAGTAAATTCCGTTGAGGGCTAAGAAAAAGGTAAAGTGTTTAATTCGCTAATAGAGAAGTCTTGCTCAATTTTGATAGAATTGCCAAGTATAGTGACAATTATCTATTTTTAGTTCTGTCACAGAGTTAATTGGAAACTAAGAAAAACTAAGAGAAGAATGGTAAAGGACTGTATTAAGTGAAGATTCCAGTACAGAAAATTTGGGAATCAAGGGTCTGCTTAGGTATTGCAGGTGGTGCCTGCATCAATAAGCCAAGTTTCTAGTTGGACGACTTGGATCGACTACAGAATGAACATTTATAGATGTAATGCCCCACACAGTGTGCATATCAGGAAAATGAAGCTATGGATGAGAATGTCACTTACTGAAGACATTTGGAATGGAATGGTAGCTCCAAATCAAGATGGCTGAATGGACTGAGCTTCAAATCGAAATGGCTGAATCGACTGAGATTCAAATCGAAATGGCGGATTGAGCTTCAAATCTAAATGGCGGGGCTGAATGGACTGAGCTTCAAATCGAAATGGCGGATTGAATCTTCTCCAAATCAAAATGGCGAACTGCTCCAAATCAACGAAATGGCGGACTGCTCCAAATCAAAACGACGGACTGCTCCTACTACCTACTTTGCTTCTTAAACCCCTACCCAAGCTCTAGCCACCTCTATTCTACCTATTAAAGCTCAACATATTGCATCGCATCTGGTACTGCTTATGCGTAAACAAGGGAGGAAAAGGAACGAATGCTGCATGGGTTTAAAACCTATAGCTCTGCTACTGTTCACATGGGACTATTTAAACCCTATAGCTCTGCTACTGTTGGTGTGGGTTTAAAAACTTTTATGTTTTAAAATATGTAAAAGAGTAGAATTTTGGCGGGTAGCATATGGTTGTAACCATAATTTAAAAACAACATTTGTTATGCCAAAATGAATAAGGCGGACGAGTCGAACCCGTGACCTATCCTCCCACTAAGTCTTATCCTAGCATGATACATTAATGCTATTTCATGTATTTAAGCAAACTAGTAAAAGCATTACTCTACAATATTATACTTTACCTGCCTTCCAGCTCTTAGATCATGTCTAATAACAAACGACCAACCCTGTCTACCAGGAACTTCTGAGTAAAATACCTTAACGAGCTTCTCTTTGTTTCAAGAATATCTTAATATTCTCTACTCAACAGGGACAACCACGTGAAGGTGGAAGCTCATCTGCCCCCCCCCCCCTCACATCACTTGGAATGATGTTCAATGCACTTCATGATCATCTTCTCCATCCAAGTCTGCATCTGTATCATCTGATCCAGATTCAACATTATAAGGATTAGAGGTAGCTATATCATCATCGTCGTCGCTGTAATTAGTTTCAATAAATTGATCATGATCGTCAATATCATCTTCATCATGAACATTGTCTCTAACATCATCTTCTTCAACTAACTCTTCAACATCTTCTTGTGTAACATTATGATCATCAACATCCAACTCATGTTGATCCTCTACATGATCACCTTCTTCTTCAACACCCTCTTCAACTTCCTCTACAATATTATACTTTACCGGCCTTCCTCTTGGATCATGTCTAATAACAAACGACCAACCCTGTCTACCAGGAACTTCTGAGTAAAATACCTGTTCACATTGACTTGGAAGAACATAGGGATCTGATGTTCGTGACTCAAGTAACCTTGTATTGACCATGGTAAATCCATTAGCATGTTCAATAACAGTTCTATCGGGATCAAATCGATTCAATCGTAGCCTGTACCATTTCACAACAAAAAGAATTATTTTGAATGATTTAAAGTCACAGTCAATGATATCTTCCAAATATCCATAATATCGATTTTCTGACAATTTTGGACGTCTGTCACTTCTAGATGAAACATTAGTGACCTAAAAGACTGCACTTATCCCAGAATCACATGTTTTCCTTATGTCATCCAACTTTTTAATGCGATATTTACGACCGTTGCACCACATAGCCTTGTGGTGTTTTACCTGCAATTGATAATGAACTAGTAAGTATTTTATGTTCTTAAAGTATGCAAATAAAATGAAATTAATCAAGATGAACATGAATATCGACGTAATTGAAAATATTATGGCTTATATATTTATAATATCATGCTTACCTGTTTATCTTTTAAACCATATGCTAAATCGATTTCCCTTTCTGTTAGATTGACATCTCCATTGCGATGTGCTTCTTTAACCAATGAAGCCACACCTTCCCATGATAGTCCTCGACCAGATTGATTACATCATTCAATCCATACCTTCATCCAATCAAGATTGTTTGCGACGTACAAATGTAGTGCATCCCACTCACGACCAACTGCATGAAAATAAAATTACATAAATCAACTCAAAAATTTATAATTACTTAACGCAGTGTAACATTATAAATATTAATGATGCATATCATTAATGAATATTAAAAATGAAATAATTATGTACGATACTATTAAAATGTATTAACATTATTAATCTATAACACCATTTAATAATTACCTTTGACCTTCCTCGATTTACCTTTCCCCATCAAGTACTCTCCTTCTAATTTCTTAGTGGAATTTGGATCACCAATGCATCGATCTAATTCGGTCTTAATAGACCCCAACCCTGGAAGATATTCAACAATATACAGCATGGCCTGAAATACCATATATCCCTCCACCATAGAACCCTCTGGACATGCTCTTTGTCTAACTAAAGCCTTCATAAATTTCAAGTGCCTCTCAACCATCCACATGGACCTTGCATGTATAGGTCCACACAATTCAATCTCCTCAACTTGGTGTATGAGGTAGTGTTCTTGTGCATTGAAAAATGCCGAAGGTAGAAATCTCTGCATTTGACACATTAAACGAGGAATTTATCTCTTCCAATACTTTATATCTTCTTTGTGGATTTCTTTCGATGACAACCATCTACATGTAAAGCAAGAAAATAATGATATCATTTAACGACGAAAATTTAAGATTGTAGTACGTCAAATCTACATGATTGACTAAAACAAATGTCAATTCATATAAGTTATACAACGAATTAAACAAATTACATGATGATGCGTGAAAAATATTGTTTCTAATTACCTCATGTATTTTCCAAGATCATATATGACCTGTTTGACATTATTGTCAAAGTTGTCTGGGAGAGATACAGGTAGAACATACTGTAACAATGAACATGTCTCATCAATATATTTTTCAAAATTAAGAAAAGAAGTAAACAAAAAACATGTAGTATTGTAATATACCAATATATATACCAAAAATATAATTACCTTAATGAAGATATGCCAATCATGCGTTTTTACCCCGCCAAAATCACCTTTCTTTGTTAAGATATTCTTTATGTTCGAACAAAATCCTGTGGGAAATTTCATTTTTTGTATCACTTCTTTTACTGCATTGCTTTGTTGCTCAGTCAATAACCATGGAAGTGACCTTATATTAATTTGGTCTCCATCGTTGTTTAAATGTTCAATGATATCTTTCATTGCATGATTGGATTCATGAATGTCACTGCAAATTTTGACAATTTTTTCTTTGTCACTCCTTCCGTCTAATATTCGCCATAGTGTTTCAGTTACATTCTTTCCGATATGCATTGTATCAAACAAATGAACAACTAGTAAGTGCTCATAGTAAGGCAGCCTACTAAATTGTTTCAAATAACTTTTCATTCCTCGTGGAAGCCCATTTACACCTTCATGATGTTCATGCAGACCATTAGTAATCAATATATAAGTTAAAGAGATTAAAATGTAATATATTACAGTAAAAAAAATTAATACAATCCAAAATAAAACATTAAAAACATATAAGAGATGATCAATACGAATATATAAGATAGACAAATTGAATCATACCTTGACGATTTCTATTATATTGCAACTTCCATATGTGAGGTGTCATTCTCTGTGGTTTTAATGCGGTCTCCTCTTTCCCATTAAAAAGATGTTTTTCGGTAGTTCGATACCTATGATTCTTAGAGAGTAAGTGCCTATACTCATCAAACACTACCTTTGACAAACTCTTTGAATGACGAGATTTCATCTTGGGACCACAAACTGGACATGCAAATTTTCCCTTTGTTTGAAGACCACAAAAATGTGTTAGCCCTGGAGCATCGTGAATTGTCCAGGCAAGCATTGCATGGAATTGAAATTCCCTTTGCCCTACTGGTCTAGAGACATCATACATAGTGACACCATTCCATAGCTTAAGTAGTTCATCAACAAGAGGCTCGATATATACATTCATATCTTTAACTTGGAACTTACCTAAAAGAAAACAACAAATACAATACATATAAGTAAATGAAAAATATATATGACATGAATATGCAACAATATTGATCTTCATGACAAATTAAATACTAATGCATTAAAAAAACATTGTTCTAAAGTACAAATTATACCTGGAACAATCATTGCCAACATTATATGCTCCCTCTTTATTGACATCCATGGAGGAATGTTATTGTTGATAACAAAAACAGGCCAAACCGAGTTAGTAGATCTCATCTCTGCATGTGGATTGACACCATCTGCTGCCAAAGAAAGTCTAGCATTACGAGGTTCTTCTTTAAAGTGTGGCCATTTTTCCTCCATGTCTGTAAATGCAGAACCATCTACAAGCATTCGCAAAATATCATCTCCACTTCTATTCCGTGCGTGGTAATCCATAAATTGTGCTATGTTTTTGCACCTAAACAGTCGTTGCAAGTGTGGAATAATGGGAATATAACGAAGAACCTTACGAGACACCTTTTTGGTTACTTGATCTGTTCGGTATCTACTGCTATGACATATAGGGCATTCTGTTGCAAGCTCATACTGATTATAATATAAAATATGATCATTAGGACATGCATCAATTGCTTGATACTCCATTCCAACATATTTCATGATGGAAGTTAAATCTCGATATGTGCGAGGTAATTTATTTGATGCCGGTAACAAATATTCACCTATCAAGCTGTTACAACAAATTTAAAAAAAATGGTTAGTATAAATATTTGAAGAGCATGGTATTAACGACAACAAATACATCCTTATTTTTTGGAGTATATTATAAGATCAAAGTGGTTTTGATTGAAAGGTGTGACATAGTTTTGGAGTATATGCACTAAAGTTGAGATCCAACGGATCACATATAATCACATGCATACCTTAACACCAGTGTGATGGATGTGTTTGAAAAACCATTCATAACCTTCAAGTTCATTATCAGAAACACAGCAGAGAGAACACTTATGCGGGAGCCTTCAAAAAGTGGTTCCGTCGCCTTCTCAAGTGTAGGTAAATCATTAATATCTTCAAAGTCATCAATTGGCGGTGCATGATGTTGATCATCGTCCATTCTAACATTAAATGCATCATTGATTAATGTATTTGCACCATCATCCTCAATTATGTTATTGTCATGATCATCGTTTAATTCCATATGATCATCATTAACTTGATCATGATCAGTATTCGAAGGACCTGCATATTGTTCTTGCTGCGCTAGTTGTTCCGCAATTACCACATTCTCCATGTTCGGAACAACCCTAGGAGGCCCTTGCTTTATAATTACAATTAAAACATCAAACAAAGAACGTTAGTCATGTCGATTAATAAGTAACAAAAATAAAAATGATACAATATACAATTACAAAAACTCTCAATATAAAGACCGTGTTAAGTCATGAACTTGTTTCCTTCGATTTTATATTTTGATTGTGATTTTGATTTTAATTTTGCTCGTTTGCTAAATTTTTCTCATTTTGCTTCCTTTAGGAAATTTTTGATTTTCAAATGAAATTTTTAATTCTTTGCTTGCTTTTTTGCTTGCTTTTTGCTTCTATTTCAAAAAGTGGCGTACCCGTACCCGTACCCGTACCCAGTACCCAAGTACCTTGGCAACTTAGCCTAAAACCTACTTTTACTTTATTGTATTTTTTAGATTGTGTTGGCTTGTTTCTTTGTGTCCTGGAAACAATTTCTGGCACAAACAGACCGCATGATATATAATGAATTATGACTTACCAATGGATGATATTCATGCCCCCCCTCAACATGTCCATGTTCCCTACAATGTTTTTTAGCTATTGAGATCAGTAACCTTCTCTTATTAAAGCCCCTACATCGATTACAAGGACAATAACATTTTCCATCACCCCTTCTTTCCACTCCATCCCACAACCTAGCAAGCAATTCTCGATTTTGTTCTAGATTATCTTGATGACCTGTAACATTATTGTTACGTGGCATTTTATTACTCAAACCCTAAGAACAAAGTACGAGCAAACCCTAACTCAAGACAAGACCAAGTATATAATGTGTCTTCTTTTCCACAATGGTTAAAACCAAATCCACATGAGTAAACCCTAACTCAAGACAAGACCAAGTATATGATGAGTCCTCTTTTCCACAATGGTTAAAACCAAATCCACATGAGTAAACCCTAAGTACTCAAGACAAGACCAAGTATATGATGAATCTTCTTTTCCACAAGATTCAAAGCCAAATCCACAAGAGCAAACCCTAAGTGAGGGTAAACCCTAACTCAAAACAAAACCAAGTATATGATGAATCTTCTTTTCCACAAGAGTCAAAGCCAAATCCACAAGAGAAAACCCTAACTAGTGAGGGTAAACCCTAACACAAGAGGACAAACTTTCTCCAAGAAAGATTTACCAATGATAAACCAATTAGAAATTAACCAAGAGATACTTCAAGAGAGAAGTCACCAAAGAGAAAGACCAAAATCCGAGACCAAGTGGGAAGATCTCCACAAAGGCACAAGGCCAAAAACCAAACCCTAAACCAAAACATTAACCAAGAGATACTTCAAAAGAGAAGTCAAAAAAAGAGCAAGACCAAATTCCAAGACCAAGTGGGAAGATCCCCACAAAGGCACAAGGCCAAAAACCAAACCCTAAACCAAGAAATTAACCAAAAGATACTTCAAGAGAGAAGTCACCAAAGAGCAAGACCAAATTCCAAGACCAAGTGGGAAGATCCCCACAAAAGCACAAGGCCAAAAACCAAACCCTAATACTCCTTATGAATTTCGCATTTCTTGTCCAAGAGATTTGTGCGAGAGTGAGTGTGTGAGATTATGAACCTAGGCCTACATCTCTATTTATATGAGTGTTTGCAAATAATGGCCACAAGCGTCGAATATGCAACGGCGCGTTTAGGATGCGTGGAGTTAAACGGCGTCTCTTTTAGTACACGTCGGCTATGCGATGGCTATACATATTTCATATATCTGACCTATTAAATGTGCTCTCTTAACCGACGTGTACTAAAAGAGACGTCGCTTAACCGACGTTTACTAAATGCACCATCGCATAGCCGGCGCTTGTTGCCACATTTAAAAAAAAAATTGTACACTTGTGTTTTTTGGTAAGTTTATAAAGATAAATCCACGCGCCGTCGTATTTTTCTGTCAGATTTTGGGTCAAAATGTAGTAGTGTATCTTGAGTCTGCACTCATTGATCCTTGTAGTTGTGAACCATTTATGTTCACCTTCCAAACTCCTATCTAGTTTGAGTTGTCCATTCATGGAGGATTGAAGTGGTGGAGGCACAAGTGGATTGATCTAGATCTTGGTTCGGATTGGTTGCCGGCTAGAGGTCGTATCACTTTGTACTTCTTCTTGTTCATTAATAGAAATACTCATATTCTCGTCCATTCATGGTGTGAATGTCATTTATTATACATTGGGCTACATTTGCTTATGATATTATGGACCATTGTTATTGATAATGTTAATGTCATCTATATATTATATGTACTTGTTGGATATTGGCTGTCAAGACTAATTTGCAGATTTCAAGTGCATGGATTGAAAGCTCCAATGGGGATCTACATCAAATGTTTGGATCGAGGTTGGTTACATTTCTCCATTATCTTAACATTGTCATTTATAATAGCATTGTTTTGAGAATTGAGTTGATTTCTAGTAGTCATCTGTCTGTTGTGGTATTCCCAAGCCATAGTGAGTTTTCTCCAATACAGAATAGGAAAGTGAAATCCAATAAAGTTACATTTCAAAGAAAAAGAATCTTCACTACTATGAGATATCTACATACCACATATATGGAGTTGTGTGTGGCGATACTTACATCCAATATTTGATGGTGTTAAGTGAAATTTGTGCTTGCTTGAGAGTACTACATCTATTAGTATTGGCATTGCATTGGTAATGGTAATGGCATTGTATTGATATCATTGTTACCACCTTGCATAAATTATATTGCAATAGATTGTAGTATACCTTGTATTGCAAAGATTGTTGCAGAGATTGTGTTGTAGGGCTTGTTGTAGAGATCGTGTTTCAAAGCTTGTTGTCTTTAAAAATGCGTTCGCTTGTCTCTATTTTCGGAGTTGTGCTCAATGGAATGGACAAATATCCATAATGTTCAAGGAAGATAAAGAATATACTCATCTCCAATTATTTGTGGGATGAAATTTGTGAAGTAGAGGGTGACATTATACCTAAAGAACCTACAACAGACAAAGAGCTTTCCATATGGAATAAAAAAGATAAAAAGGCATATGCATTGATGACTGCTACAATGTTAATCCTTATATATTGTCATTGGAAATCTAATCTGTAAGGATTGGTCTCATGTGTAAAATATTGTAAATAATTAGTTTTCGAATATTGAAGAATAAGTCGAAGAGTCATTAAGAATTCCAAAGGACCTCTTGGAAGATGAACTCCAAAGGTCACCTATAATGTATCACGTTAATGAAAACCAATGACTGGATTTATTCCACAATAGTGGTATCAGAGTGCAGTTTCTTCCATAACTCCTCTTCCCTCTACCCTTTCTGGCATATTCTTTGTATCTATCAGCCTTCAGACCTTCCCACTAAAATTATTTGTTTTGTCCCTTCACTTGCAACTACCCAAATTCCTCTTCCCAAGCCATATTCTCTACCCGCGCGTGAATGAGAATCCTTGTACCCATGACCTTTGGTGATCTCTCTATCAAATATTCCATATGTGTGATCCACAAAAACCTTACTATGTCATGTTGAAAGCCTAAATATTGGCATGTACACCTCCACAACTTTTGAATATCTCCACAACTAATCATTTCACTCTTTTATCCCTTCATTTTCTATGTGTGGATATCGCTAGCTGCATAGAGAACCTGGTATTGAAATCCAATAACTGAGAGGGAGCTTGAGTGCATGACTGGTGGAGATATGGGGTATTTTATGCGTGTTGAAGAATTTTTTGATCACTTGCATGGATACCAATATCACCTGTGCATATTGAAGAATTTGTTCATACCCATAAGATGTGACCTGAGCAGAGTTGCAACCTAAGCATGAATTGTAACTTGAGAAGAGTTACTATTTGAGCATGAGGTGTGACCTCAACTATTCATGACCACGATTACAAGCTACAACCTGAGCACGAGATGCAACCTAAGTAGAGACACAACCTGAGCACGAGCTACAACCTAAGAAGAGCTATGAATTGAGCACAGGTTGTGACCTAATCTATTCATACCAACGAGTGCACATTGTGACCTGATCTATTCATACCGGCGAGCACAAGCTTCAGATTGTGTATCCCTGTGCATGTTTGGAATAACATATATTTTTCAAAGTATATAGTATAGTTTGGTATCTATGGTATGGGATCCATAGTTTATATTCTCTTTGAATTATCTTAGCCACTTTTGTTTTTGGTAGTGCTGACGTCCAGAAATGTCCTTGCGTCGACAGTAGGAGTTATCCACGGTATAAAGTCTCAAGTAGACCTTAAACCATTTGGAATAGGCCGGAACCCGTCCGGATTTTGGCTCGGCTACCATTCACTGGTTTTGGGGTTTCACTCGTTGTGACCCAATCCACCATTTAGGGTTTTGTTTTAAGGGGTTGAAATGCAATATGAACTAATCTATAGTGCAGTCCTATGTTATACTAATCTATCCTGGCTAGGAGCATGATTAAAAGCAAAGGCAGTGAAATAGAATTGAAATACATATTTTGAAAATAGATAGCTATAAATTAGACATGTATAACAAATACAAAACAATATATGAACATTAGAACAATCACATCATCATAACATTCTGCATTAATAGCTCATAGAAAGCAAAGATAACACATAAATACATATACAGTAGAAATAAAAGTCTGTAGGAATAATCCACTAAAAATAAAGAACAATCTTACTACATATAGGTGAGAGATAACGAAGGAAAGAGTTCCATGACATTCATACACATGATAGTGTTGGGTGCAGCCTAGGTGGAGGAAGTTTTGATGGCGAAAGTACAAGTTAGGAGAGGCCTAACATCGAACAGTTTTGGGAGAAGAAACTCCGCAATTCCTAGGAGCAGGGTATGGAGCAAAGCGAAGTGGCAGAAAAGGACCTGTCCTCTTAGTAAAGGAGAATTACTAAGGACGATCAAGGTAGTTGGAGCAGTTATGAATGAAGCGGCAGACTGTCAGCTACAAAAGTGAAGAGTAAAGAAGAAGAATGGTGCAAAGTACGTGCCACTATAGTGTCAGAGCCATGCGGTCATAATTGCGACTGTTAGAGAAGTGTCAGAGCCAGAGAAGCGGTGCAAAAGCACAGCAGAGCTCTAGCTAAGTTAAGGAAAATCGTTTTCAATAGGATAACCATGCCATTTTGGGTTTAAGGGTACTATGGGGGTTGGCCCATAGTTATTGCAAAGATGTGATGTTCGAGCACAATCTATATAAAGGGTAATTTTGTATAAGGAAGGGTTGGTTACTATTGGATTATGTTAGCTATTGTTAGATCTAGGCTGAGAGAGATCTAAGAGAGGAAAAGACTCTGTAGTTGTGTGCATAGAGATCTATTGTAGAGAAGAGTCTGCAGTTAAGTGCGCAGACTGGAACTGTTACCCCTTCCAAGTAATATAAGAACAGTTCCCATGGATGTAGCTCCCATCTAGAGGGTGAACCACGTAAATATTTGTATTATGTGTTTGAATCTATGTTATATTGTGTGTTCATGAATGTTTATGCTTATATATGTGTTTTCATATGAATGTAAATGAGAATGATATGTTAAGTAGTAGAACACATATGTATGAACATTGCGAGGTTGTGTTAAGTATGGAAAATGCATAGTTAGCAAAGTAAGGTAGCAACGATTCAGCGAAGTTTGTAGGTTGTTGAGAACTACGGAGTGCACAGTCACATATTGGTAATAAGTTGTTACGTAGATGTTGAGTAAGTTGTGCATAACAAGCTCGCATGACCTAACAGCATGTCACCAAGGTTGTAGAAACCTGATTCTGTAACCACGCATCTTCTCTTCGGGTGAGACTTCATCCTGTTCGTAGGTTGATGTCGAAAGGGATAGTGAAGGGGATTTGTTGGATCTATAGTAAGGAACTACGCAGAACCCGGTTTAGCCCCATAGAGAGTAAAAAGAAGTAAACCAACAAATGGTTCTATGTCACGCTAGAACAAGCGATATGCGATGTTGATGTGTTATGTGAATGTGAAGAAGGAAGCGTAACTAATGTTTTTGTTTCCTTGATACTTGTTATGCCGATAAAGTGTGATATTGTAGATTGATGTGGAATCTAGAGAAGAAACAAATACATAATTGGGTAAGACAGACAGAACTTGAGTTTGCAAAGAAAGAGAACAAACATTCAAATCTTGCCATAGAACAATGGTTGCAGAGATATATATTCACTGACTTGCATCAAATTTTCTTTGCATCTTTTTCTAATGAGTTGCATGAGTGGATATCAAGGATAACATAATGGAAAAACTACTTTCAAGGTGGAGAACCTACAGTTTGGAATCCAGATTTGATTGAAATACTTAAAGGGATTGACAGCCACATTTCAAGAGTAGTAGAATTTTTGTTGGATAGCTTACTGGAAGGCTATGTTACAGAGTTCGTTGTGGACACGTTGAAGTCTTACAACGCAACAGAAGGACATTTCTTCCACAGATTTAGAGGTAAGTACTTGGAAAACTTGAGTTTATATATTAAAATGATACTAACTGAAAAAGGAGTATTAAGAATTCAATCATATTCCTAAGGTTTGATTCTATAATGTTCAGTAACACAGATAGTGACACAAATGAAGATATTGGTATTTGGAGAAGTGGAAAAAGATATAAAGTTAGCACTAGAAAGAGGTCTCGTGAAGCTGAACCTCGCACATTCCTAGAAATCGAGTTAGGAAGTTATAGAAACTCATATCAGGTTGAGTCTAATAGTGAAACAAAACCTAGGCGCATTGGTTATCAGCCTATTACTCCGCGGAAACCTATAGTTAACGAAAGAAATATTACTAGTTCGTAGAACACTAGTAGTAGTAACCCTGCAGGAGCAAGTACTCAGAATCGGTCAAGTAGTGGTATACCTTCCGCATTTCAGAACACTACACCTCCTAGAAGAAGAATGGCAGACGACATTAAGCTACCTATTTTTAAAGTAACTAGTCTGGAAGACCCAGAGAAACATTGGTTTCTCTGTGAAGATGTATGGAACATTAAGAAAGTACACGATGATGCTATAAAACAAGCTAATCTAGTTACTACATTCAGAGACAGAGCCTTAACATGGTTCATGAAATATTTTGTTGGACAAAACATAACACTAGTGAATATCAAAACTGCCCTTATTAGAGAGTTCAAAAAACCTAAGTCAGAATCTCAGTGCATCACAGAGCTAAAAGAAATAAAATAGAAACCTAATGAGACTGTGTGGGAGTTTGATCAGAAGTTCAAAGCATTGATAGATCAAGTTAGCTTTGAAATAGCACCGCAAAAACATCAAGAATGGTTCATAGCTGCGTTGTTTGCCCACTTTAGAGTACCACTGATGCAACAGAAGGTAACATTGAAAACAAAAGTATTATAAATTGTGATGAAGCTAGAAGCTTCTCCCATAGGAGAAACTAGCATAGGTATGGTATAGATACATACACAGTCAGCAAATTTAACATCACAGCTACAATATATGAAGAAAGGAAAAGAGATAAGAGAATAGGTTTGGTGTACAAAATGTTAAGCTAAAGGACATTCCAAGGAACATTGTCCTGTATTCAGAGATTTCATCGCTAGTGGAACACCAAACCCATTGAATCAACAACAAGCACCATGGTGTGAGATTTGTCGATGTTAGGAACCTGTGTCAACGCTTCTCTTTACTTTGTTAGTATATGTTTTTTTGGACGCATATGCTTTGTAAGTCGTCCCGTAGTATTATGTGTTCCATGGTATTGATCCATAGTTTGTATTAGCCCATAATATTATATGTTCCATGGTATTGATCCATAGTATTGTTAAATTTTCATAATTTACTTCAATCTAATCTAGGATCTTAACTGAGAGAACAACATGTACAACAAATCTACAGCATATCAATCATGGACACAATAATGCAAGCACACAAGAGACACAGAGTTTACTTGGGGAAAACCATAAAGGTGAAAAACCCCAATAACTTCCTCAGAGATAGATAGAGCAATGATAAAACCAAAATACAAGAGATAGTCTTCTCCTAGCAGTAGATCCTCCTCCTGCACAAGTGTGCCACTCTCCCAAGTGTGAGTGAGAGAATAGAATGATCAAATAGAGATCTCCCGATCTCTATTTATACTAGACTTGACTTGCCTAATAACCTTTACTAGGTCGGCCTTAACTTAACCACATAAAGCAATGCTGACTGGGCTGACACCCAATAGGGTGGTCTAATAATCCTTTGACCCACATGGCCAACCCCCAATAGGGTGGTCTAATAACCCTTTGACCCACATGCCTTATACAGGGCTGACCCCAACAAGGTGGTCTAATAAGCCATCAAGTATAAGTTACGACACTTACAATATAAATGACGACACTTCCGTATAGAGGAATAATAACATCTATATAGGAATACAATATACATATATGTGAAATACATTCCGAAGTTACATATACATCAACACTCCCTCTTAACTAGGAAGGTATTTCTCGACACAAGTCTTCTAGCACAAGTCATCTTCTCTGGATCATCGTCACTGGATAATCTCATCGAGTCATCATCATCGTCTCTACTGCTTTTATCTCAATCAATCTCTGAATCTACTCATCATAGGAAGTTCTACAGAGCCAGTCCTTTTTCATACTGGATGTAGGCCCACCACCTGCAGGTCTTCATCATCACTGGCCATACTGTGGAATCCTTAGGACTTATTACGTGCATCACAAAACCTGGCTACAGCATCCCAGGCTATTACAAGCACACAGCTCTACCTGTCGGATCTCCCAGGAGCACATTACATGTGACCCATCACAAAACCTGGCTGAAGCATCCCATGCTGTTACGAGCACACAGCTCTACCTGTCGGATCTCCCAGGAGCACATTACATGTGATCTCACCACAAAACCTGGCTGAAGCATCCCAGGCTGTTACGAGCACACAGCTCTACCTGTCCGATCTCCCAGGAGCACATTACATGTGGTCCACCACAAAACCTGGCTGAAGCATCTGAGGCCTTTTTCATCCTGTCCAGATCTCCTAGGAGAAAATTACATGTGGTCATGGCAAAACCTGACTGAAGCATCTGAGGCCTTTTTCATCCTGTCCAGATCTCCTAGGAGCAAATTACATGCCATAGGACAAAACCTCGCAAGAGCATCTCAGGATGTTACGGGTACACAATTCCGACCTGAAGATCTCCCGGGGCACAAATTACATGTCCTCCCAGAGCAATGTCTTGAAAGAGCATCCCAGGATGTTACGAGTACACAACGCCGACCTATAGGATCTCCCAGACATGCTCATCTGCACAACCTAATCCACGACCACAAAGTATCATCCTGATACTCACCATACATCATCCTGATGTACACATGATCATCCTGATCATCATCACTGCATCGTCCTGATGCATGTCATCTGGAGAAGCTCGTCATCCACGATCATCCTGATCATACAATGCATCCACTTGATGCATACCAAGTATCTACCTGATACATATCATCAAACATGATCTACCTGATCATACAATGTATCCACCTGATACATACACAGATACATGATCCACACAATGTATCCACCTAATACATATCAACATACATGATCTCAATATCCACCTGATACATATATAGATACATGGTCCAAGCATCCAACATGATGCATATACAAAATACATACAAATGATCCAACTGATCATATCCAGCATCCAACATGATGCATACATACATAAATGATTCAACTAATCATATCCAGCATCCAACATGATGCATATATACATATACAAAGTAGTAACTGGAGCATCGTCCTGATGCTCATCATCCATGATCCTCCTGATCATCATAGCATCATCCTCTTTAGATCATCTCATCGTCCATGAAGCACAGCCCAAATTCACATCATCCAGCACTTACACCACCGACATGGGAGAACACATCTACCACCATTCGGGGAAGGCTCCAGCCCTTACTTTTTCACCATGGGAGAACACATCTACCACCATGTGAGAATCGCTCATCAATTACATCACGACCATGGGATAACACATCAACCATGTTAGAAAATATCATGTGCATCTACATCTTCCAGACTCATCACTTCCCTTTTGAAGGAACCTCGATCTGAAGTGCACCAAGCCTCTCTCTGAATTACTCAAACTGCACTCTGGCTAACGGCTTGGTCAATACATTTGCAACCTGCTCATCTGTCGCAACATACTCTGCTTTGGCTATACTCAGTGCTACGCAAGACTGCTTCCTGCTAAACCAAGAGATCAAACTTGATCCCATACTAAAGAAGCACCCATAAGTTCTCTTTCTATCTGCAACACTGCCTGCCCAATCTCAGAATATGCTTTACAGCAACCAGGTGAACATCCCTTGGATCTGTCAGGAACTGGCTCAATGTGTTCACCGCAAAGCAAATATCTGGTCTAGTGTTCATCAGGTACATCAAGGACCCAATCATCTGGCGATACATCATGACATCAATCGGATCAGATGCAGCATCACACAGAAGCTTCAGGTTCGATGCCATATGTGTGGCCATAGCCTTGCAGTCCATCATCCCGAACCTCTTCAGGATCTCTACTGCATACTTCCCTTGTCCAAGGAAGATTCCATCTGCACTCTGCCACACCTCCATACCAAAAACAAATAGTGCATCATCCCCAAGTTCTTCATCTCGAACTCGGCAGCAAGCTTCCGCTGCGTGTCAGCAATCAATCTATCTTCACCTGTAATAGACAGGTCATCCATATACAAAATTAGTATCACTAGATTTCCTTCCTCAACCTTGTAGTAAAGGTTGGAATCCACTTTACTCTTGGTAAAGCCCAAACTGGATAGAAAGTTGTCTATCCTACCATACCAAGTTCTACATGTATATGACTCCCTGTCATATGTCTCAGAACCAAGTGGCTGCTCCACATACACTTCTTCTTCAACTACACCATTCAAGAAAGCTGTCTTGAAATCCATCTGGTGTATCTTCCATTTCATCACTGCAGCCAGAGCAAGTACAGATCTAATGGAAGTGTATCTGGCTACAGGAGCAAAAGTCTCTATGCTACCACCTGCAACATGCTTGATCTTGTAGATCCTCTTGGAAGTCACTACAGACTCCCCTTCAGGTCTTGGAACTGCATCCCAAACATCTTCATGATCGACTGGTACTCCTCGATCACGGCAATCTTCCCAGATCCTGGGAACTTCAATATTTTCAAGAGATAACTTTGTTGCTGGACAAATCTTGTAGTCCTTCTTTTGTAGGTGATGGTATACGATCTTTCCTACACAACAAGTTAAATTGCATGATTAGAAAACAGCTCATAGTTTTCGGAACAAATTCTTACACATTAAGAAATATGTCATACAGTCATGCAATTATCTTAGCCAATGCTTCAGTACAACATTTATCCATATCCCGTAACTTTCTAGATGCCTTCCAATCTCTACCAGAACATTGCTAAGAGTGTGCACAACTCCCAACATGTCAGCAAAGAGGTTTCATTCTAGATAAGTAGCAATGGAATGTTGTAAAATTCCTTAGGCCACTTACCCATGTATATTAGTAGTATATTGTTCATCAATGCAACTATTTTAATATGCATAATACACAACCTAATTCTAGGAACATCAGTATATACATTATTGAACAGCATTATTTAAATAATAAAATATGCAAGTAATGACAATTCAAATACTTATCTTTGTTTGTTTGTTGGGTGGAATCTCTCTGAATCTTTGGAACTCCATTCTGATGTGGATTGTGAGAAGTGGTCAACTCCCTCTGAATATCTGCATCCTTGTAGAAACTACTGGAGTGTGCTCCCTCTTGATCTTTGCTTCCTAGATTACCTGTCCTTGAACTTATATACATTCTCGATCCCTATGCATGCTTGTTAGTATCATCATTGTGTTATCCTCTAGGTCTCATACATAATCAAACATTCATTAGTATAATCTTAATATTATCAAAACACAATAATCTCAAGCATGTATAGTCAGGATCAATTCAAACACAGATAATAAACATTAGTATTCAAGGTTTCAAGGAAGTCTTCTTTTACTCATACATATTCTTATTTGATCATAGGACTCTTCTGGTTAGTTAAATCATCAATCAAGATAAGAGATATAATATGCATAAAACCCGTGATTACTCAAACCTATACCTTCATGATTCTTCTGGTTAGTCATATCATCAATTATGGTAAGAATCATAATATGCCTACAACCATGACTATTCAAACCTATGACTTCATGAATAATCATTATCAACAACACAAAAGTATAAGATCCTAACACAAGGTAGGATTCTAGCTTGATATAGGAAAAACATACCTGGATTAGCATGCTAGCTAGTTATGTCTAACATACCCGCATAATGTCTTCTGGTTCTCTTCAGTGACTTGTGCTAGTAACCTACATATCTCATAGGTTAACCATTATAGAACCAAGTTATACATACCTCGTAAATGGATCTTCTATGTGATCCATGACAATGGATGAATCTTTGTCTTCATGTCATCATGATCTTGAACTAGAACATGATTTGTCTTTCTTGGTGTACCTTTCATGTTAGCGGACAACATAAACCTCATACAACACCATAATGCATTAGTACAATCATAAGTGTCAACACCCTAATGAATGTATTCATAATTTTGTTAAGGTGATATGACAAGTCTAAAATCAAGATTGTTTTAACCGTAATAATGTGAAGACAAACATATCATAAACTTAATCATGAACAAATATCGAGACATACCTGGATGAGTCATACCTGTCGAGATTGCTTGGAATATTCTTATGTAAGGCCTTAGCCTCATCTCCCTCTGAAACAAGAACTTCTTCACTTATGCAGGTGACCAATCCATCCTCTTCTAGGATTAAACCAATCCACTTGATTTGCAGGAACTGGATTTGGAGTTGTATTAGGGTTTGTCAGAGAAACCCCAAAAATTCAAACTTTGAATTTCAAACTTCCGAAAGGATAGAAATATGTGCCTTGATGAACTGATCAAGTTGGTATATTCAGAATTTGAAAACTGCAAAGTTTCACCCCTCGAAATTGCCTTTTAGATTTCCAGATTCACTAAGGAGGACCTTGAATTAGGGTTTGAGTTTCCCAGAGCTTCACCCAACCAAAATATTTGATTCAAAGCTCTAAGATTCGATTTTTCTGAGGAGCTTCCAGCTGTGGTCACAGATTTCCAAAATTCCAATTTTGCCAAAAGCCCTAATTTTCCATCTTTCCGATCAAAGTCCCAAACTGGGGTTTGATCAAGCCCGGCCTTCTGCTTAACCAAAAAATATGATCTTGGTCTCTAAATTTGGATTTTGATGAGTAGCATCCAACCATGGTCTCCGATTACAAAAATTCCAACTTTCTCCGAAGCCCTAAATTCCGGAAGCCATGGATGAAGGTGCTCAAAAATAATTCTGTTTTGACAGAAATATGTACCCGATTGTTTCTGGTGTAACTCCAAACTTTTCGATCCACAGGGTCTGAAATTTTTTCTTGAGATAGCCCGACCCGTTATATTTCCATCTTGATAGGTCTAACCTCAATTGGATTCTCTAAGAGAGAGTTATGACAAGTGGCGCAACGTGACCTGTTTATGGGATAATACAGGAGAGAGAACTTGTACGACGTGCAACGTGTCACTGGTTCCACTTCGGCCTCTGAAAACGTTTCATGAGATATTCTAGTCTATGTACTACTTGTCACTTTTTAGGAAATTTCATTTGGAGCTTCCTAGCCCAAGTTATGACCTTTTTCCCAAGGTCACCTTATTTTGACTCGGATCTGGAAGAGGCAGAAACCCTATATTGTACAGATCATAAATCACAAAGTAAAACGAATTAGAGGTTGTCCTTTGGACAGATGGTACATGGGGATTGTATCTTCAATCTGTAAAAGTTTCAGATACGAATACTTTTCCAAAATGGATTTATAGCGAAATAGCTACGATGATTGGTTTTTGCTATATCAAGCCCTAGCATCGTAAGTGCAACAAGTGTCATATATGCCCTATCATGCCTTCTTTCAGGCTAGCTCTGATACCATGTTAAATTTTCAGAATTTACTTCAATCTGATCTAGGATCTTAACTGAGAGAACAACATGTACCACAAATCTACAGCATATCAATCATGGACACAATAATGCAAGCACACAAGAGACACAGAGTTTACTTGGGGACAACCATAAAGGTGAAAAACCCCAATAACTTCCTTAGAGATAGATAGAGCAATGATACAACCAAAATACAAGAGATAGTCTTCTCCTAGCAGCAGAGCCTCCTCCTCCACAAGTGCGCCACTCTCCCAAGTGTGAGTGAGAGAATAGAATGATCAAATAGAGATCTCCCGATCTCTATTTATACTAGACTTGACTTGCCTAATAACCTTTACTAGGTCGGCCTTAACTTAACCACATAACACAATGCTGACTGGGTCGACACCCAATAGGGTGGTCTAATAACCCTTTGACCCACATGGCCAAACCCCAATAGGGTGGTCTAATAACCCTTTGACCCACATGACTTATACAGGGCTGACCCCAACAAGGTGGTCTAATAAGCCATCAAGTATAAGTTACGACACTTACAATATAAATGACGACACTTCCGTATAGAGGAATAATAACATCTCTATAGGAATACAATATACATATATGTGAAATACATTCCAAAGTTACATATACATCAACACTCCCTCTTAACTAGGAAGGTATTTCTCGACACAAATCTTCTAGCACAAGTCATCTTTTCTAGATCATCGTCACTGGATAATCATCATCGAGTCATTATCATCGTCACTGCTGCTGTTATCTCAATCAATATTTGAATCTACTCGTCATAGGAAGTTCTACAGAGCCATTCCTTTCACATACTGGATGTAGGCCCACCACCTGCAGGTCGTCATCATCACTGGCCATACTGTGGAATCCTCGGGACTTATTATGTGCATCACAAAACCTGGCTGCAGCATCCCAGGCTATTACAAGCACACAGCTCTACCTGTCAGATCTCCCAGGAGCAAATTACATGTGACCCCTCACAAAACCTGGCTGAAGCATCCCAGGCTGTTACGAGCACACAGCTCTACCTGTCGGATCTCCCAGGAGCACATTACATGTGATCTCACCACAAAACCTGGCTGAAGCATCCCAGGCTATTACGAGCACACAGCTCTACCTGTCTGATCTCCCAGAAGCACATTACATGTGGTCCACCACAAAACCTGGCTGAAGCATCTGAGGCCTTTTTCATCTTGTCCAGATCTCCCAGGAGCAAATTACATGTGGTCATGGCAAAACTTGACTGAAGCATCTAAGACCTTTTTCATCCTGTCCAGATCTCCTAGGAGCAAATTACATGCCATAGGACAAAACCTCACAAGAGCATCTCAGGATGTTACGGGTACACAACTCCAACTGAAGATCTCCCAGGGCACAAATTACATGTCCTCCCAGAGCAATGTCTTGAAAGAGCATCCCAGGTTGTTACAGGTACACAACTCCGACCTATAGGATCTCCCAGACATGCTCATCTGTACAACCTGATCCATAGCCACAAAGTATCATCCTGATACTCACCATACATCATCCTAATGTACACATGATCATCCTGATCATCATCATTGCATCATCCTGATGCATGTCATCTGGAGAAGCTCGTCATCCACGATCATCATGATCATACAATGCATCCACCTGATGCATACCAAGTATCTACCTGATACATATCATCATACATGATCTACCTAATCATACAATGTATCCACCTGATACATACACAGATACATATAACTTTCTTCATAAAGGATCACGGCAATATTTACAGTGCCTTCTTTATATGGAAATATAGTTATTATTTCTCTAATGACTGCATGAAATTTGTGTTGCATAGGAGTCCAGGATTTAAGAGTCTCAAGTTAACGGTTATTCTCACCAGAGATAGCAGCACCAGATGGAATGGGCCGCCATGAAGGGATTACGCAATGGTTGCTAAATCATCCAGGTTTCAATGGGAATGCAATTAGAAAGTTGGCAAAATTCCTGGAAGAGTTTGAGAAGTCTTCGCCTCATGCTGCCACATCATTAGAGGAGAAATCTCCAAAAGGTCGTTGAGGTTTGAACGAGATACTTCTGCTAGTCATCATATATCAATTAAGAATAAGATCAAAGCCGTTGGGATCGTTCCATTAAATAACTGCCATACCATGAAGTATGTCTACATTGCCATGTGTAGTCTAAAGCCAGAGTATCACCAAGCCAAAAAGAGATTCCTCGGGTTTCAAAGGAGGCTGCCATGAGGAGGATCACATTCAATTATTCTCATTAAAGAAACTGATGTCGTGGAGCCTAATTTCCATTGAAACGGTTAGCTAAAAGAAAACCATTTATGGTTTTATTAGATCATTAAATGGGAAGTTCTACAAGTGCACAGAATGAGAATAGAACACTAAGGCAATTTTATTATCGCTGGACGTAGTAAGCCATCAAGATCGCTAAGAATATCTGTCACCAGTCCATGAAATAATTCTCCAAAAATGTTTGGAATTAATGAAAATATACCAGATGGAATAATGCTCAATTTATGAATCTATGTTACGTGGAAGTGAATTCTAAGGGAGACATGGAGACACTATCTACCACCATCAGATCATTAGTAAATTACACAGGTTGCATGATGATATCATTAAGCAGTCAAATTTTGGATTTGGCTCTATAAAATTATTTAAGTTATAAAGTCGCATTACATGAAAACTTTGCATGCCGGCCTCCGTTATAATATTAAGGATCCTCTTGTTCAACCTTTCTTATTCATAAAAGGATTATTGACAAGGCTTCCACGATATTGCGTCCAGCTCCATGAAATTTACAAAAGATTTCTTATTCATACCATGATATTGCGTACAGCTCCATGAAATTTGCAAAAGATAAAATCATTTGGTTCTATTATATGGTTTTGCGTTACCACCAGATTGATGCATATTGGGTTATCCTTATCAATTTATCTATCTTGATTAATTCGACCACGTTGAAAGGGAGATGTTACTATTTTACTGTTTACGGCTGTAATGGTTATTTACTGATATTCTTCTTTGTGTGCTGATATAATTGAAGACGTAGAGTGTTGATAAATCAGAGAATAATTTATCAAGCAGAGATCAAATGAAGCAAGGAGTCTGTCTCATCAAGTTAAAAAATGGATTGCGCACCAGAAGGGAGAGACATTTTTGCGTGGATAATTGCCGGAAAACTAAGAAGAATCTGGCCAAACAGTCGAAAACCCACTTCCCAAATGGATGCCTTTATCCGAACTCGTAGACGGTTTTGGAAATATCTTAACAGTTTTGGAGAAATTCGTGCCTGAACATAGGTGAATTTTCCAGAAATTCGGTGCCCGAACATAGGTGAATTTTTCAGAAATTGGTTGCCATCGATTTGGCATCCAGTTGAACAAACCAGACCAGAGGTCTGGGGATTTGATCCTATCCTTCCCACTATTTTTTAGGGGTATAAATTTGACCTCAGAGGTCTGAGGAAGAGGGGGAAGTCTCCACAGAATTGAAGAACCGTTGTTCTTTTAAATTCTGCATTATGTTTGTAATATTTTTATAACAGAGAGGAGATGTGGTGATAGAGATGGAGGAAGCTGTCTTTTTTAAATGCTTTGTTATGTTTCTCTACTGCAACAGTTGGGGATTCGAGCAGATGAAGAAGATAATATGTTTAGGATCTAAGACTATTAAGTGCTGAATGAAGTCTCTCTTCTGGGATCTTTTTATCTCGGTTTGACTGTCATGCAATGATCATGAAGCTGGGATCTTCTTATCTCGGTTTGACTGTCATGCAATGATCATGAAGCTGGTATCATTTTGAACTGGTTTTAAAGACATATATATGATATAACTCCTTTATAATTTATTCTACTTTTATATTTTTCTATAATGGGTGGATGATTTCAAATTACTGAGCACAATTAATCTTATTATTTGATTTATCATGTTATATTAATCATTTTTAGTAACTTTCGTTATTGAAATTTGATTCTAGTCATCTACATATTGTAGGATAACCAATAATTAGTATTTGTTGTCTTTTAGATGTGTAAATGAAATCCTTTAAACTAAGGGTTTTTACTTAGGTGTGATGATTGTTCTCAAGTTATTTCATACCTTAAGTTATTTTTATTCCAATAGAACAGTTGATATAGTTATTGAATTGTTCTTGGCCAAGATATGTTAGTATAGCTTCTAAAATAGGTAATTTGTCTTAGTTTCATTTAATAGCTGTTAAATTAGGTTAATTATAGGTTAGTTAAAAAACATAAAACACAAAAAACGGTTTTAAGACTCTTTCAAGAGCACAAATATGAAGGTAGCGCGACCTAGAACCTGCGAGAATTAGCTAATCCAAACATACTGGGGGTTGTGTTAAGCGCCTTGTATGGGATATTTCTCCGTAGTTGGCCATAGTAAAAAAATCTGGCCAATAACACATTTTTCTCCATATCTTCTTTGTTTTAACTATGTTTCCCTTGAAAATTCACTAACACCCCTGCAATCCCATTCTACATATTTCATTCCCAAGGACCCTATCCCAAATTCCACTTCCCGAAGCCAGAAACCTCACATCCGTCTATTTTTAGGGTTTGCCATAACTTCTTCGATTTTCACCCAATCACCTTCAAATTTTGTCACAATGTTCATTTCTTATTTCTACTTCTTTATCCATATTTGGAAAATTATCCCATTCTTTCACCCCGCTTCTGAAATCCCCATTTTTTGCTTCCCTGTCCATCATAAAGTGTCCAGAACCTAGTTAAACCCCCATTACCCATCAGAGCTTTTCCCCAATCCAAATTTTCCTTTACTAAATAAGCTTATGTTTTTGTTTTTCTACCCATTCACAAAAAAAAACTCCTGGTTATGGTTGCCACCCACACCAGATCAAAAATCATGGAGGAAGAACTTGCAGCCCTCAAAACCAAAATCCAAGATCTGAATGAAAAATTTCTCAGCCTCCATATTCAGCATTCAGCCATGAACAGTAAATGACAACCAGAATCTTCTACAGACACTGGGTTCTCTTCTTCCAACAGTTTTCTTAGGCCGAAGCTTGATTTTCCTCGCTTCAATGGTAATGATCCGACTGGATAGATATACCGAGAAAAACAATATTTCAGTCTGCATAATACTTTTGATGTCAACAAAGTTCCACTTGAATCCTTTCATTTGGAACATGAAGCCCTTCAATGGTATCGTTGCTACATCAAGGCTCATGAAGAACCAAAATGGCCATATTTTTTTCAACTCCTTTTGACACGATTTGGTCCTAGTGCTTTTGATGACTTCATAGCAACACTCACTAAACTTCACCAAATTGACACTTTGAGAGAGTATTAGACATAATTTGAGAAACTGACCAATCACACAGAAGGATTGTCTGATGAATTCTACAGGAGTTGTTTTATTAGTGATCTTAAGGATGCAATCCGATCAGAGGTTAAAATGTTATGTCCCAACATAATGATGGAAGTACTAGGGTTGGCTAAGTTGGTGGAGGACAAGATCACAGCCCAACATCGCTCCAAATCCACTTTTGTTCCATTCATAAATATGGTTTCCCAACAAGCTACTATCACTCTAGCTCCTCAACCAACTCGTATCAAGCATTTGTCTGAAGCAGAGATGCGGGCACATAGAGAAAAAGGGCTATGTTATAATTGTGATGAGAAATTCACTCGGGGCCATAGATGTGTTGAGCAACAGCTCTATCTCTTGGATGTAGATTCTCCGCCTGCCTCTGAACTTGGTGAAGAAGCTCCAGATACAATAGATGATCAGGTCGACATTCAGCAGCCGCGTGTTGACCCTATGTCTCAAGACGACCACCCATAGATATGTCTCCATGCTTTAGCCAGAGTCACCACCCCAAAAACAATGCACGTCAGGGGTTACTTCAAGAATCTCCCTCTTACAATACTCATTGATTCTGGTAGCACTCACAACTTCATTGACCCTCAGATCGCCAAACAGGCTTATTTTTTTATCCATCCTTGCTCCAACTTTGAAGTCATGATTGCCAATGGGGGCACCTTACCTTGCAAGGGTAACTGTCGTAATGTGCATCTCTCTATGAGATAGTATTACCTGTGCTCTAACATGTTTTCCCTGGCCTTAGGAGGATGTGATGTGGTTTTGGTAGTTCAATGGTTGGTTATGCACACTTGGCCCCATCTTATGGGATTTTGCTGAAATTTGGATGTAGTTTTCAGTCAATGGGAAAAAACACACATTGACGAGATTACATCCAAGGTCTCTCTACATCATCAGTTCACATCACCTAGAAAAGATCCTTAAGAAGAATTCACATGGTGTCATCGCTCAACTCCATTCCATTCAGATGCACCCATCAACAGTCTCCACTACTCATTTGGATCTACAACAAATTTTGGATAGATATGCCAGTGTCTTTTTGAACCAGTGGGATTTCCACCTTCAAGATCCCTTTCCGGTAAGAATTTAGCCGCCTCTACATATGAGAAGGAACTGATGGTTATTTTGCATGCAGTATAGAAGTGCCGACCATACCTATTAGGGAATTATTTATGCATCAAGACTGATCACCAGAGTCTGAAATATTTCCTAACACAACGGGTCTCCTCCCCAACACAACAGAAATGGGTTATCAAACTCATGGGTTATGACTATCAGATCACTTACAAGAAGGGTAAGGACAATCTAGTGGTGGATTCTCTTTCTTGCACATTTTGTCTTTCATCTATTTCTATTCCTATTCCAAATTGGTTGCAATATGTTCAACAGGGCTATGTCAATGACTCCACATTATCTCAAATCATCCAACGGTTGGCCAACAACCCTTCTATTGAACCGCATTACTCTTGGGATGGTACTTCCCTAAGATACAAGGGTCTTCTAGTGCTTCCCCAGAGCACAGATATTCAACAGACTGTCTTCTATGAACTCCATGCTTCTCCATTGGCAAGGCACTCTGGGTTCCTCAAAACATTTGAGAAGGAACAATGTAACTTCTTTTGGCATGGAATGAAAATGACAATTCAACAAATAGTGGTTGAATGTGATACTTTCCAGCTCAATAAGGGTGCAACGACACTCATTACAGGATTGCTCAAAACCTTTCTCATCCCTACACGGATTTGGATAGATATTTCTATGGATTTCATTAAAGGGATCCCTAAATCTGGAGGGATGGCACTGATTTTGGTTGTGGTTGATTGCCTCTCCAAATATAATCAATTTTGTGCCCTCGACCATCCCTATACATCCTCCTTAGTCGCAAAAATTTTCCTGGACCAGATCTTCCATCTTCATGAAATCCCTTCTTCCATTGTCTTGGATCTTCATGCAATTTTCACCAATCATTCTTGGACAAAACTATTTCACTACACAGGCACCAAACTAAAGATGAGTTCAGGCTCTCACCCACAAACAGATGGTCAAACTGAAATTACCAATACATGTTTGGAAACTTATCTTCATTGCTTCACCTCCGAACAACAACCTTAGTGGGAGAAGTGGCTCGCTCTCGTTGAATGGTGGTACAATACTACATCTAAAATGACTCCATATGAAGCAATCTATGATCAAGCACCGCGCGTTCTTCTTCCATACACCCTCAACAGTTCACCAGTTTAGGCAGTTGACACGGTTCTTCAAAACCGCGATCAAATTCTTTGCATTTTGCAGAACAATCTTCACATCGAAAGAATTTGAATGAAACAACAAGCCAATCAACACCGTTCTCAGCTCACTTTTCAAGCAGTTGATATGGTTTTTCTTCGTCTACAGCCTTCTCAGCAATCCTCCCTGAAACTCAAAGGGCGTCATAAGCTCGCTCCAAATTTCTATGGGCCCTATAAGGTTCTTCATAATATTGGGTTCGTTGCTTATAAATTGGAACTTCCTCCTTCTTCCCGCATTCATCCAGTATTTCATGTCTTTTGTCTGACAAAAGTTCTTGGCACCAACATCAGAGGAAAAATTATTTTACTAGAACTGTGTAATGAAGGATCCATCATTTTGGAGCTGGAGGCCATCCTCAATAGGCGCACTCATTAGATTATCTCTCAATCTATCACAGAGGTATGAATTCAGTGGCACAGAGTGCAACTAGAGGATGCTACATGGGAACCACTCCTTCAAATTCAACATCAATTTCCACATCTAAAGATTTGATGTCACATACCCACCCTTGGACCCAATGCAAGGAAGGGAACATGATGCCATTCTATGGGGATTTTCATCATGCTCAACCAATTCATTAGATTTTAAAGCAAAGAAATACATGTGTGTAGATGTAAATCAATTAAACATGCACAGTGGAATGAAAACCTCATCCACACACATTACATGATGCCATTCAATTTAACACAGCCAACAAATTAATACATTTGCAGAAGTAATTACATAAGAAAATACTCATCTTGATGTAATGCTGTCCCAACAACTAGTTATGTCGCTCCAACGTTCCTCCCAACCGTAGGTCTCTACCCAGCCTGTATTATTTCATCACTCAGAGACCACCACCGAGCTGGGCATGATATCTACAAGGAACTTGGGACTCTCAAACCCTGCACGGCCAAAGCAATGGATACCCATATCAACCCCAACATTCTTTTGAACACAAAACTCAAATATGGGCTTGGAAACACACTTTCAGCAATGGGACATAGAAGCTAGATGGACATGGGTTTTCCCAAAAACGTAGGCACACAAAAAATGGATTTGTGGGAAGAGGGAATCAATCCCAAGGAAGAAAACCGATTTCTCCCACAGATGTATGAGCATTCAGTGGGCCAAACGGTCTCAATAAAACCCCCAAATCATTTTTCCTTCTTCCTCACTGTTAGCCATAGCAAAAACACCCTTCCCAGCTAGGAAAATGAAGCTAAACACAGCAAAACCATGGAGGGAACTGCCCAGGAAGGTCTAAACTCGTGAGAGAGAAAAACTGATGGTTGAATAATGGCTTGGGGGCAATTTCGTGGCCCTTTACTTGTCCAAGAAGCCAAACATGAATCTCTAGGAAGGGTGGTTTGTCCATACTCGAATTTGGACAGCCATAGCTCTCCATTCCCCAAAGCATTAACTACCTCAACCAACTCTTGGAGAAATGAATGATTGGGTACAAAAGTCAACATGGGTAGTTGAGGGTTTGATTGGTTCTCTCATTGACACTTGGCTTGGCTTGATTGGCTCCAAGGGTTTGAATGTTTTCCCTCCCAATTCCTTGTAACATCATGCCCCCATCTCTTGTTGCATTGCATAACTAGTTGTGGGCTTTTATATTAAAATGCATATTTACAATTCCCATGGTTCACTAGCACATGGGTAGCATAATTTCAAATACTTGCCTCTTCAAGATCGAGAACTCACTAGCGGGGCCTTGGCCTTGAGCTCCATGCTAGGAATCATACATAATATGCATACAATATGTACATTACAGCCCAAATATTACAAGGGTCAAAATGGGGTACGTGACAATCCCCTCCCCTTGGAATAACACCGTCCTCGGTGTTACAATTATTTAGGAATACATATAGGCTATATACATGTCCAAAATTCACAAATGTGGCAGGTCTGTCATGCATCTCACCCTTTACTTGGGTTTTCAGGACCAAATCCTTTGGCCTTAACAAACTGTTCCCGCTAGCTGGGACCCTCTAGCTCTGCATGAGGGCATTGTTCCAAAATAGTCCCTTCCCACTGTGCTACAAGTCTGGAAACTTTATGGCGGTTATCCTCTTGATGTTTCATTATTTGGCAATTGCAGAGGAAATGATTTCCGTCACATCCCCAACATTTCACCGGTTGCTTTACCTTTTCCTGCTCATATTCCTTTGAGTCTTCCCACCTGGAACGTTTCTTAATTGACCAACTGGATGAATGCTTCTTTATTGGTCCACTTTCCTTTCTTTTATTGATTACTCCCAGAATGCTTTTTACCTCTTTTTGCAGACGAATAGAGTCCTGCAGAACCTCGTGGTTCATCTCATTATGTTGCCTCTGTAGCTTGAGCATCTCTCCAAGATTTTCTTGGGTTTTTGCAATTGTTTGAAGAAGACTTTCAGCCAATTCTAATAGCCCTTGATCTGCCGCCATGGTCAATGTGTACAACTGACCGCACTTTACTTATTAGCAACACTTGCTTGTGTCGACTGCAACCAATTGTTTCAATTTCTCACCTGTGAAATTTATCATGGAAACTCTTTGTTAGGACAAGCATAATATAAACATTAAAATTAGTCAATTATTTCCCAATTGACATGGAACGTCCATGCTTCACTCATGCGACTTCAAAAAATTTCATGCTTTCCCAACATACACATGATTTCTTTCATGTTCATCCTTTCACAGTGAAATAACTATTTTAGCATTCACAATTTAACACATTCTTCTTCTAGTCATGACATGCCTTCAACAATTCTTTGTTTTATAAATGCATCAATAAAAAGGAAAGAGAAGAGTAAGAGTTTCTCCCTCTTGTTATTATTTTATTACGGATCCATGCCATCACTGTGGTTTCATGCTCCTTAGTCTCTTTCACTTTAATGTGAATGCCTGGATTGCCCTTTATTGGCTATGACACTTAGTGTCTAAGGTCTGTTTAAAGCTTTTCAACTTGGGTACCCCTTCCCATTCTGCTTACAGAACCTCTGGTTGCCAGGACCCACTCATGTTCACTAGCACCATTTTTATTACAGCTCATATTGTGATCCAGGTGGATATTGGTGGCCACCCTCCTTTCCAACTGGCTCAAAACAGTTTTATGGCAATTTTGGTATTGTACTATTTTTAGCAGTTTTTTCGGGTCTTGAACTTTCGGGGCCATTTTGAGGCCCTAAACGACCTTTTTCGGCAATTTGGGGGGCCAAATGGATTCCCTCGACATCCATTTAGATCGAGTCAAAAGTTGTAAATCTCGGATAGACCTTTCCAATGGGCTACTGAGCACCCCAAACGGAGATCGTATGCAAAAGTTACGACCCCGGGAAGTTGATGTACTAACTTACCCAAATGGGGCCCACATGACTTTTGGCGCTTCATCTCCTAGGGTTAGGTCTTTGGACGTCTAGGGTTTTTGACATTCCTATTTATTGTAAAAGGCCTTGAGAGCCTCATTGTAATCATCTTCTTGTGAAATGAGCGCAGCCATCACATCTCTTCTCAGAGATAAGCCACCACCATTCCAGCAAGCTTGTTTCCGCTGCATTTTACAGTTCTAGCTTATTTCCTTATTGAATAGAAAACCAGTTTTACTGTATCTCTGTTATTTTGTGTTAAAGCATCTGATAATAATCTGTATTCATTTCGTTCTGCTCATAAAATCCGGATCGGTGGTATCAGAGTGGTCTGCTCCTTGTCATCTTAATGCATGTCCCCAACGAGGTCAGGGTACAAAGAATTGGGTCTCGAGCTTTTTTCTCTTGAGGACAAAAGCTCTCGCACGCCCAAGCGACCTCTCATGGCAAGAGAAAAGAAAGATGACGGGACAGGAGATCCTATCAAAATGTTGCTTGAGGAAGCCCTCACGCAGCAGAGGAACGAGATGATGGATAATTTCGCGCAAATCCTTCGGCAACTACCAATAAGCGACGCATCTTCCTCGAGCGGAGGTGCCGCCCCCTTCAAGGTACAAATCAACTTCGATATCCCTATATTTGAAGGATAGATAGATGCAGATGCTATAGATAAGTGGTTTAATCTACTAGAAGGGTATTTTTCTGTCCATAACTTTTCGAATAAAGAAAAGATTACTTTTGCGCTCCTTAAAGTCGTTCCCCATGTCAAAGATTGGTGGGAAACGTTCTACGAGCAAAAGGACACAGAAGAAGCCTCATTATTTTCAGTCACAGCCACCTGGGAATCCTTCAGGGATGCTATTAAGAAACAATACTACCCTGTTGGAAGTTATGACGACTTGTATACCAAATGGACCACACTGCGACAAGAAAGAGACCAAGCAGTACCAGAGTTCACAAATATCTTCCATACCTTGCGCACCAAGCTGGGTATCAAAGATTCAGAGCGACATCTGGTGCTCAAGTATCGCGGTGGTTTGCATAGATACATCCAGACCGAAATGGAATTTATGGACATCTATTCCTTGGGCACGGCCTACCGATATGCCGTCAAAATCGAGCCGAAGCTCAAACAAAAGACGCGGCAATTTGGGCCTGGGAACCCTTCACAGCAAAAGACAGGAAAGGGCGGCCCCAACCCATAGAATAAAGGACAAAGCAAAGATGGACAATATCAGGACAACCAGTCCAAGCCGCAAGCAAAGAAGGACACCGAAAAAACAAAGAAAGATATCGGGAACTGGTGAGACTTCCATAAGATCCCTTGGCATAACACTGCTGATTGCCGCTCAAAGCAGTCTCTGGTGGCCGAAGTGAAAGTATCTGAATCAGATGCGGGTTCTGACTTTGAGTCCGAACCAGAAAGGGGAAGACGAATCATTGACGCGGAACCCAGTTCCACCATTGCTACTACCAAGCTCCAGCCTGATGAACCAGATGAGCCAGAAGAAGGAGAACGCCTCTTCCATTCACAGATGTGGGTAAAAGGCACCCCGCTGCACTTCATCGTTGATAGCGGTAGCCAGAAGAATCTCATCTCAGCAGAGGTCATCAAGTGCCTGGCCCTGCCGACAATGCCGCACCCACAACCCTACACCATTGGATGGCTCTGCAAAGGAAGCGATCTTCGCGTCAGCCAACAGTGCCGACTGCCATACGGCATCAAGCCCTTCAAGGACGACGTATTGTGTGATGTTGCTCCTCTCGAAGTTTTAGATGTTCTTTTGGGCCAACCTTATTTATGGAAACGTCATGTTGTATATGAGTCTAGGCCTCGTCATGTTATTATTTCTTTGAACAATAAATTGCACAGGATACCCGAGGCAGTCCCTCCTAGTGTTATTTCCTTGATCTCTGTCAAGCAATGCAGGAAGGTCATCTCTCAGACCGGGAAATTTGTCTTCTTCGTGATTCGCTCTCAGAGTGAAAGAAAGATCGCAGCCACATCCCGGGCCTCCATGACTGATCTATCCACACAACAGAAGCAAGTAGATGAGGTGGTGGAAGGATACTCAGATATCTTCTCCTCTCCGACCGGGGTACCTCTGCACTGCTAAGTCAAGCATCCCATCGATCTGACCCCAGGCGCACTGCTACCCAATGGGCCAGTCTATCGCCGCTCTCTGTTGGAAAACGAGGAGATCAAGAGGCAGATCCAAGAATTGCTCCACAAGGGGCACATCCGTCCCATTTCATCACCTTGTGGGAGCCCAATTGTGCTGGTGCAGAAGAAAGATGGGACCTGGCGACTCTGCATTGATTACCGGGCCCTAAATAAAATCACAGTCCGTAAACGGTACCCGATTCCCCGAATCGACGACCTCCTTGATCAGCTCACGGGGGCCAAATACTTCAGTAAGATTGATCTGCAGTTTGGCTACCACTAGGTCCCAATAGAACAGACAGATTTATAGAAGACTGCCTTCAAGTCAAAAGAAGGTCTTTTTGAATGGCTGGTCATGCCTTTTGGTTTGACAAATGCTCCAGCAACTTTTATGAGGATGATGGACGATATCTTACGACCTTTCACCAACAATTTTGTAGTGGTGTATCTGGATGACATCCTCATCTACAGCAAGACTTGGGAGGAACACTTGCAGCATATTCAGTAGGTTCTGCACACCCTGCGGAAGCACAAACTATATGCAAACTTGGAAAAATGCTTCTTCGGGATGGACAGGGTCCATTACTTAGGTTACATCGTTGATCGACATGGTGTGCATGTGGATGCAGCCAAGATCTAGGTCATCCGTGACAGGCCAGCCCTAACCACACTCACTGAACTTCAGAGCTTCTTGGGCCTCACCAATTTCTATCGCCGGTTCATGCTGGGATTCTCTCATATCGCATGGGCCCTCAACCAAGTGACTAGGGGTGGTGGTAAGGCAAAATTTGTGTGGGGCCTGTCCCAACAACAAGCCTTCGATGACTTGAAGAAGCGTTTGTGCTCATCCCTGATACTCTCATTACCGAACCTGCAACATCCCTTTGAGATCGAGACAAATGCTTCAGATTATGCTGTGGGTGCCGTTCTCACTCAACACGGCCACCCCGTGGCATATCATAGTGAGACACTATCAGATGTTGTCCACAAGTACCCTACCTACGACAAAGAAATGTACTCCATTGTACAAGCCTTCCGCCAGTGGAGACATTACATTCTTGGGAAGGAGACAGTCATCCACACTGATCACAAGCCACTACAGTTCATGCAGACCCAAGGAAAGTTGCAGAATGACCGCCATCAGAAGTGGTCAACATATTTACAGCAGTTCCACCTCAACATCAAATATAAAACAGGGAGTACCAACCGAGTTGCTGACTGCCTCAGTCGACCTCCAGTCGCGGCACTTACCACCGTGCTAGACTCTTGTGGCCATGAGACCTATGGATGGCTCCACCTCTACGAGACAGACCCTGACTTCTCTGCTACCTGTCAAATGTTGGGCACCAACTCAGTGGTTTCTAATTTCCATCTTCAGGACGGGTTGTTGTGTCATCTGGGCCATCTCTTCGTTCCATCAAGCGAGCGCACGAAGCTAATTTGGGAAGCTCACTATAGTCGGGTGGCAGGACACTTTGGCATTGAAAAGACAGTGGCAGTGTTGCAAAAACATTTCTACTGGCCGAAACTTCGACAGGATGTCGGCAAGTATATTAGGTCCTGCACCGCTTGCGCTATTGCCAAACTGACCACTAAGAAACAGGGCCTATACACCCCTCTACCTACTCCTGACAAGCCGTGGGAATCCATCTCAATGGACTACATGTTGGGCCTCCCGTCCACCAAGAGGGGAAACGACTGTGTTTTCGTGGTTGTTGATCGCTTTTCTAAGATGGCGATTCTAGCCGCTTGCAAGAAGAACATCACAGCAGAAGCCACTTCCAAGCTCTTCTTTGAACGCGTATGGGTACATTTTGGGATCCCACATACCATTATCTCAGACCGTGACAGTCAGTTCCTCAGCTCATTCTGGTCAAGCCTCTGGTCACTGCTGGATACCAAGCTCACCAAATCCACTGCCTTCCACCCCCGGACCGATGGAAAAATGGAGGTCGTCAACCGGATGGTCGTACATATCCTGCGCATGTACAATTCAACACACCCCCGCACATGGGATGAGAGTATCCCCTATGTCCAACATAGCTACAACCGAGCCCTGCATAGCTCAACTAGCCACAGCCCCTTTCAGGTGGGGTTGGGATTCCAACCATTGGGCCCCATGGATGTTGCACTTCCCCTTGCGACCACCTCGGCCGACTCGTCCCCAGAAGCTGACAAAGCCACCCGGTTCATTGAACGGATCCAGCATATCCGCCAACAGGTTCAGGATATTCTACAGAAGTCTAATGCCAAGTACAAGCAGCACCATGATCAACATCGTGTGCCACATAAGTTTCAGGTGGGCGACAAAGTTTTGTTGCATTTGTAGAAAGAACGCCTTACAGGGCCCCATCGAAAGCTTCGCCCACTCCATTATGGGTCGTACACCATCTCCAAGGCGGTGGGTGACAATGCTTTTGAGCTCAACATTCCCCCCTTCCTTGGTCTGCATCCAGTCTTCAACGTGGCTCTCCTTCGGCCATATTTCCCACCACTATTAGACACCTCAGAGATAGCAGAGAAGTTGACACCAACAAAGCTCAACCCTGACTGCCTAAAACAAGCATCCAGTGATCATATTGCAGACACACAGATCAAGGGCACTCGATATCAAAGGATCCATGTTTATCGAGTTGTAAAAGCAGGGAAGCTCCTACACCAAGGCAAGTGGCTCACCCGAGGCCAAATTCAGCAGAAATTTTCTCATCTGATGGGGGAACTCAACGCAATGGAGACCATTGCTTCCTAAGGAGGGAGGATTGATCCAGGTGGATATTGGTGGCGACCCACCTTTCCAACCAGCTCAAAACAGTTTTATGGCAATTTTGGTATTGTACTATTTTTAGCAGTTTTTCGGGTCTTGAACTTCTGGGGCCATTTTGAGGCCCTAAACGACCTTTTTTGGCAATTTGGGGGGCCAAATGGTTGCCTCCAACATTCATTTGGCACTAATTGAAAGTTGTAAATCTCGGATAGACCTTTCCAACGGGCTACCGAGCGCCCCAAACGGAGATCGTATGCAAACGTTACGACCCCGGGAAGTTGATGTACTAACTTACCCAAACGGGGCCCACATGACTTTTGGCGCTTCATCTCCTAGGGTTAGGTTTTTGGAAGTCTAGGGTTTTTGACATTCCTGTTTATTGTAAAAGGCCTTGAGAGCCTCATTGTAATCATCTTCTTGCGAAATGAGCGCAACCGTCACATCTCTTCTTAGAGATAAGCCGCCACCATTCCAGCAAGCTTGTTTTCGCTGCATTTTACAATTCTAGCTTATTTCCTTATTGAATAGAAAACCAGTTTTACTGTATCTCTGTTATTTTTTGTTAAAGCATCTGATAATAATCTGTATTCATTTCGTTCTGCTCATAAAATCTGGATCACTAGTATTAGAGCAGTCTGCTCCTTGTCATCTTAATGCATGTCCCCAACGAGGTCAGGGTACAAAGAATTGGGTCTCGAGGTTTTTTCTTTTGAGGACAAAAGCTCTCGCATGCCCAAGCGACCTCTCATGGCAGGAGAAAAGAAAGATGACAAGACAGGAGATCCTATCAAAATGTTGCTTGAGGAAGCCGTCACGCAGCAGACGAACGAGATGATGGATAATTTCGCGCAAATCCTTCGACGACTACCAATAACCGACGCATCTTCCTCGAGCAGAGGTGCCACCCCCTTCAAGGTACAAATCAACTTCGATATTGCTATATTTGAAGGACAGATAGACACAGATGCTGTAGATAAGTGGTTGAATCTACTAGAAGGGTATTTTTCTGTCCATAACTTTTCGAATAAAGAAAAGATTACTTTTGCGCTCCTCAAAGCCGTTCCCCATGTCAAAGATTGGTAGAAAATGTTCTGCGAGCAAAAGGACATAGAAGAAGCCTCATTATTTTCAGTCATGGCCACCTGTGAATCCTTCAGGGATGCTATTAAGGAACAATACTACCCTATTGGAAGTTATGACGATTTGTATACCAAATGGACCACACTGTGACAAGAAAGAGACCAAGCAGTGCCAAAGTTCACAAATATCTTCCGTACCTTGAGCACCAAGCTGGGTATCAAAGATTCAGAGCGACATCTGGTGCTCAAGTATCACGGTGGTTTGCATAGATACATCCAGACCGAAATGGAATTTATGGACATCTCTTCCTTGGGCGCGACCTACCGACATGCCGTCAAAATCGAGCAGAAGCTCAAACAAAAGACACGACAATTTGGGACTGGGAACCCTTCACAGCAAAAAACAGGAAAGGGCGGCCCCAACCCTCAGAATAAATGACATAGCAAAGATGGACAATATCAGGACAACCAATCCAAGCGACAAGCAAAGAAGGACACCGGAAAAACAAAGAAAGATACCGAGAAGTGGTGCGACTTCCATAAGAGCCCTTGGCATAACATTATTGATTGCCGCTCAAAGCAGTCGCTGGTGGCCGAAGTGAAAGCATCTGAATCAGATGCAGGTTCTGACTCTGAGTCCGAACCAGAAAGGGGAAGACGAATCATTGACGTGAAACCCAGTGCCACCATTGCTACTACCAAGCTCCAGCATGATGAACCAGACGAGCCAGAAGAAGGAGAACGCCTCTTCCATTCACAGATGTGGGTAAAAGGCACCCCGCTGCACTTCATCGTTGATAGCGGTAGCCAGAAGAATCTCATATCAGAACAGGTCGTCAAGCGCCTAGCCTTGCCGACAATGTTGCACCCACAACCCTACACCATTGGATGGCTCCGCAAATGAAGAGATCTCCGCGTCAGCCAACAGTGTCGGCTGCCATACGGCATCAAGCCCTTCAAGGACGAGGTATTGTGTGATGTTGCTCCTCTCGAAGTTTCAGACGTTCTTTTGGGCCAACCTTATTTATGGAAATGTCATGCTGTATATGAGTCTAGGCCTCGTAGTGTTATTATTTCTTTGAACATGAAATTGTACAGGATACCCGAGGCAGTCCCTCCTAGTGTTATTTCCTTGATCTCTGCCAAGCAATGCAGGAAGGTTATCTCTCAGACCAGAAAATTTGTCTTCTTCGTGATTCGCCCTCGGAGTGAAAGAAAGATCGCAGCGACATCCCGGGCCTCCACGACCGATCTATCCACACAACAGAAGCAAGTGGATGAGGTGGTGGAAGGATACTCAGATATCTTCTCCTCTCCGACTGGGGTACCTCTGCACTGACAGGTCAAGCATCCCATCGATCTCATCCCAGGCGCACCGCTACCCAATGGGCCAGTCTATCGCTGCTCTCTGTTGGAAAATGAGGAGATCAAGAGGTAGATCCAAGAATTGCTCCACAAGGGGCACATCCGTCCCAGTTCATCACCTTGTGGGAGCCCAATTATGTTGGTGCAGAAGAAAGATGGGACCTGGCGACTCTGCATTGATTACCGGGCCCTGAATAAAATCACAGTCCGTAATCGGTACCTGATTCCCCGAATCGAAGACCTCCTTGATCAGCTCACGGGGGCCAAATACTTCAGTAAGATTGATCTAAAGTCTGGCTACCACCAGGTCCCAATAGAACAGACAGATGTATGGAAGACTGCCTTCAAGTCAAAAGAAGGTCTTTTTGAATGGCTGGTCATGCCTTTTGGTTCGAAAAATGCTCCAGCAACTTTTATGAGGATGATGGACGATATCCTACGACCTTTCACCAACAATTTTGTAGTGGTGTATCTGGATGACATCCTCATCTACAGCAAGACTTGGGAGGAACACTTGCAGCATATTCAGTAGGTTCTGCACACCCTGCGGAAGCACAAACTATATGCAAACTTGGAAAAATGCTCCTTCGGCATGGACAAGGTCCATTACTTAGGCTACATCATTGATTGACATGGTGTGCATATGGATCCAGCCAAGATCCAGGTCATCCGTGACTGGCCAACCCCAACCACACTCACTGAACTTCGGAGCTTCTTGGGCCTCGCCAATTTCTATCGCCGGTTCATGTTGGGATTCTCTCATATCGCATGGGCCCTCAGCCAAGTGACTAGGAGTGGTGGTAAGGCAAAATTTGTGTGGGGCCTGTCCCAACAACAAGCCTTCGATGACTTGAAGAAGCGTTTGTGCTCATCGCCGGTACTCTCATTACCGAACCTGCAACATCCCTTTGAGATCGAGACAGATGCTTCAGATTATGCTGTGGGTGCTGTTCTCACTCAACACGGCCACCCCGTGGCATATCATAGTGAGACACTATCAGATGTTGTCTGCAAGTACCCTACCTACGACAAAGAAATGTACTCCATTTTACAAGCCTTCCGCCAGTGGAGACATTACATTCCTGGGAAGGAGACAGTCATCCACACTGATCACAAGCCACTACAGTTCATGCAAACCCAAGGAAAGTTGCAGAATGACCGCCATCAAAAGTGGTCAACATATTTACAGCAGTTCCACCTCAACATCAAATATAAAACAGGGAGTACCAACCGAGTTGCTGACTGCCTCAGTCGACCTCTAGTCGCGGCACTCACCATGGTGCTAGACTCTTGTGGCCACGAGACCTCCGGATGGCCCCACCTCTATGAGACAGACCTTGACTTCTCCGCCACCTATCAAATGTTGGGCACCAACTCAGTGGTTGCTAATTTCCATCTTCAGGACGGGTTGTTGTGTCATCCGGGCCATCTCTGCGTTCCATCAAGCAAGCGCGCGAAGCTTATTTGGGAAGCTCACTATAGTCGGGTGGCAGGACACTTTGGCGTAGAAAAGACATTGGCAGTGTTGCAAAAACATTTCTAATGGCCGAAACTTCGATAGGATGTCGGCAAGTATATCAGGTCCTGCACCGCTTGCACTATTGCCAAACTGAACACTAAGAAACAAGGCCTATACACCCCTCTACCTACTCCTGACAGGCCGTGGGAATCCATCTCAATGGACTACATGTTGGGCCTCCCGTCCACCAAGAGGGGAAACGACTATGTTTTCGTGGTTGTTTATCGCTTTTCCAAGATGGCGATCTTAGCCGCTTGCAAGAAGAACATCACAGTAGAAGCCACTGCCAAGCTCTTCTTTGAACGAGTATGGGTACATTTTGGGATGCCACAGACCATTATCTCAGACCGTGATAGTCGGTTCCTCAGCTCATTCTGGTCAAGCCTCTGGTCACTGCTGGATACCAAGCTCACCAAATCCACTGCCTTCCACTCCCAGACCGATGGACAAACGAACGTCGTCAACCGGATGGTCATACATATCCTGCGCATGTACAATTCAACACACCCCCACACATGGGATGAGAGTCTCCCCTATGTCCAACATAGCTACAACCGAGCCCTGTATAGCTCGACTGGCCACAGCCCCTTTCAGGTGGGGTTGGGATTCCAACCATTGGGCCCCATGGATGTTGCACTTCCCCTTGCGACCACCTCAGCTGACTCATCCCCATAAGCTGACAAAGCCGCCCGGTTCATTGAACGGATCCAGCATATCCGCCAACAGGTTCAGGATATTCTACAGAAGTCTAATGCCAAGTACAAGCAGCGCCATGATCAACATCGGGTGCCACATAAGTTTCAGGTGGGCGACAAAGTTTGGTTGCATTTGTAGAAAGAACGCCTTATAGGGCCCCATCGAAAGCTTCACCCACTCCATTATGGGCCATACACCATCACCAAGGCGGTGGGTGAAAATGCTTTTGAGCTCAACATTCCCCCCTTCCTTGGTCTGCATCCAATCTTCAACGTGGCTCTCCTTCGGCCATATTTCCCACCACTATTAGACACCTCAGAGATAGAAGAGAAGTTGACACCAACAGAGCTCAACCCTGACTACCTACAACAAGCATCCAGTGATCATATTGCAGACACACAGATCAAGGGCACTTGACATCAAAGGATCCAGCTTTATCGATTTGTCAAAGCAGGGCAGCTCCTGCACCAAGGCAAGTGGCTCACCCGAGGCCAAATTCAGCAGAAATTTCCTCATCTGATGGGGGAACTCAACGCAATGGAGACCATTTCTTCCTAAGGAGGGAGGATTGATCCAGGTGTATATTGGTGGCCACCCACCTTTCCAACTGGCTCAAAACAGTTTTATGGCAATTTTGGTATTGTACTATTTTTAGCAGTTTTTCGGGTCTTGAACTTCCAGGGCCATTTTGAGGCCCTAAAAGACCTTTTTTGGAAATTTGGGGGGCCAAACGAATGTTGCTTACATACATTTGACACCATTCGAAAGTTGTAAATCTCAGATAGACCTTTCCAACGGGCTACCGAGCGCCCCAAACGGAGATCGTATGCAAAAGTTACAACCCCGGGAAGTTGATGTACTAACTTACCCAAACGGGGCCCACATGAATTTTGGCGCTTCATCTCCTAGGGTTAGGTTTTTGGACATCTAGGGTTTTTGACATTCTTGTTTATTGTAAAAGGCCTTGAGAGCCTCATTGTAATCATCTTCTTGCGAAATGAGCACAGCCGTCACATCTCTTCTTCAGAGATAAGCCGCCACCATTCCAGCAAGCTTGTTTCCGCTGCATTTTACAGTTCTAGCTTATTTCCTTATTGAATAGAAAACCAGTTTTACTGTATCTCTATTAATTTGTGTTAAAGCATCTGATAATAATCCGTATTCATTTCGTTCTTCTCATAAAATCCGGATCAGTCAAACCCTTTGTAAGTCTCTATGCATATAATATTTTATTGCTGCCACGGTCACTGAAGCATTTTAATATCACCAAAATCATCTCCTTCATGTAAATCATTTCCATACTAGAGTTGCATGGTTTAATTACATCATTTTATGCAATCATTCTCTTGCATTCATAGCAGCTCATGAAATGCTCTCCGGATTGACAATACCATTTCATCTATTGTCTAGTGGTAATGAAACATACACCACAATCATGCATTCACACAATGCATCTCAATGCATCTCAACATGTGCACCTATACATATGCATGCACTTTTACATCACTCACATAATCTTTTAGTGTACAATCATTCAATGTATAACCACAAGATTGTACTTAATATTTTAATGCACATCTCCTCAATGCAACCCTGCATTAATTTATGAGTACTTATGCATTCAAACATATTATGGCCTAACCATGCCTCTCTCATATGGCATACATTATAACAGGACCATAAGTCATCACTTGCTTGGGTTGTTAAACTTCACAACCAACATCCACAATTGGCATGATACAATTTCATATGAATGCATTGAGATTTCTAAGTAATTATAGGGTGTAAGGATCATTGCCTTCATTTACCCACACCTCACCATACTTGGTAGGTTGACATTCACATTTGGGCACTCAATACTACATGCAAATTAATCAACATAGTTAAAACATAGTTGAAGGAATCTCACCCAATCCTCTTTCAATCATTCATGCAATTAAGCACAGTTAACCCTGACTTGCATGGCTATCATTAACATCGCTTGATATTACCTTATCAATTGGCCTCTTACCAAGGCTTTGCAGTCCTTTTGCCAACCTCATGATCACAGGTTTGTTGCACCATCCTTTCTTCATAAGGTGGTATGCAACAATCATCATCCACATTCTTAGCCATGCTTCGGTTGTCTTTGGTCCTATAACCATTGCAAACACAACTAGTTATTTAACAACCACCATAATCATCTTTAAGTGGCTCATTGCATATGCAAAACCTCACTATTCTACCAATGTGCAATATCATATATATACACAAGTATTTGTACATGCACTGTGCAATGTTTATCAATATGCCATCTAGCGCATATTCCTTTCAGTTATCTAATCTCTTACATTTCAATCATGCTTCTATGATCCGATTCATACAACCATTATCAGCAACATTATTGGCGATCAACTATAAGCAATACCATTAATGGGTTATTGCATCTATAACTTTCACTACCTTTACCCATAGGCAACATTATGTTCATGCATAATTTCACATGCACTGTGCAATGACTATTTAATCATGCCCACTAATTTATTTTTAATCTATTACTCTCTTGCATTTCCAGCATCCTTATGCCATAATTTTCAGTATATAAATACAATAGCAAGAGAGGAGTTAAGGAATTCTTCCCAATTCCTCATTCTGACATGGAGTTCCTCCTCTACATCATAGCTAATCATTTTCTTGGCTTTCCCTACCAAGCACACAAGGAATCATTAGCTGTCATTTCTCACCAAGTAGCAATTTAATACAAATGTAAAACATTCTTCGTTGCTACTTTTCAAGAATGAAATTCCTATGCTATAACAGAAATAGTTAAGGTGAGAAGTTTCCCTCTTATCAACATTGCCTTGTTGCTCCCATTACTCTTCCGCAATGCATATCATAGCCAATTAATTTTAATAAGGCTTCCACAAACTTTCCATGAAATTCCTGCTTCTCATCCCAAGAATGCATTTCACACTTTCAACGACTGTCTCCAGGAGACAACGGGGGTCAAGGGGGCTTTCCCCCTTGTGGCTTCAACTTCGCGCAATCTGGCACATGAGTTCAAAGTGATTTTTCTCTTTCGGGAACCTGAAAATTTCATTGAAAAAATGTTGTATTTTCTCTATTTCGGCGGACTTCGTCATTCTCTTCCGCCCCTTTGCAGACAAACTTGTTGAGTTCTTCCAGTCGAAAACTCAGCTTTTCCTTCCGCCATTGCGGAGCAACTCGCCCAACTATTCTGCCGTTGCGGATGAACTTGCCCATCTCTTCCGCCGTTGCAGAGCAACTCACCCATCTCTTCCACCATTGCAGAGCAACTCACCCATCTCTTCCGCCGTTGCGGAGCAACTCACCCATCTCTTCCGCTGTTGCGGACGAACTTGCCCATCTCTTCTGCCGTTGCGGAGCAACTTTCCGAGTTCTTCTGCCAAAAGACACTTAGAAAAATTTTCGGACCAACTCGCCGAGTCCTTCCGCCGTTGTGGACAAACTTGCTAAGTTCTTCTGGTCGAAAACTCAACTTTTCCTTCCGTCACTGCGGCAGAAACTCGTCAATTCCTTTCGATGCTGCAACAGAAACTCACCAACTTTTTCCGCCGTTCCAGCCCAAGACTTTTAACATTCCACCGAAATTTTCCTTCCTTTTTCAGTGAACTTATTGATTTTCTGCCGCGTTGCGGGACAACTCGCCAAGTTTCGCCGCTAACTTCGTCGCAACTCATTGAGGTTCGCTGAAACACATCAGCTCAACTCCACGAGACTCGTCGGATCAGTTAGGAAAAACACTTAGAAAAATTTTCAAAAATTTGAAAGTTTGAAATTTTTCTTAATGGTCTATAATGAGCAGGAAGCATACTTACCCCTGCAAGCTGTGATAGGTAGCCCATGAAGGCCCAAATGTTGCAACCTTCACTCTGATACCATCTGTCACATACCCACCCTTAGACCCAATGCAAGGAAGGGAACATCATGCCATTCTATGGGGATTTTCATCATGCTCAGCCAATTCATTAGATTTTAAAGCAAAAAAATACATGTGTGTAGATATAAATCAATTAAACATGCAAAACGGAATGAAAACCTCATCCACACATTACATGATGCCATTCAATTTAGCACAGCCAACAAATTAATACATTTGCAAAAGTAATTACATAAGAAAATACCCATCTTGATGCAATGTTGTCCCAACAACTAGCTATGTCGCTGCAACATTCCTCCCAACCGTAGGTCTCTGCCTAGCCTGTATTATTTCAGCACTTAGAGACCACCCCCAAGCTGGGCATGATATCTACAAGGAACTTGGGACTCTCAAACCCTGCACAACCAAAGCAATGGATACCCATCTCAACCCCAACATTCTTTTGAACACAAAACTCAGATATGGGCTTGGAAACACACTTTCAGCAATGGGACATAGAAGCTAGATGGACATGGGTTTTCCCAAAAATGTAGGCACACCAAAAACGGATTTGTGGGAAGAGGGAATCAATCCCAGGGAAGAAAACTGATTTCTCCCACAAATGTATGAGCATTCAGTGGGCCAAACGGTCTCAATAAAACCCCCAAATAATTTTTCCTTCTTCGCTGCTGTTAGCCACAGCAAAAACGCCCTTCCCAGCTAGGAAAATGAAGGTAAACACAGCAAAATCATGGAGGGAACTGCCAAGGAAGGTCTAAACTCGTGAGAGAGCAAAACTGATGGTTGAATAATGGCTTGGGGGAAATTTCGTGGCCCTTTACCTGTCCAAGAATCCAAACACGAATCTCTAGGAAGGGTGGCTTGCCCATACTCGAATTTGGATAGCCATACCTCTCCATTCCCCAAGGCATTAACTACCTCAACCAACTCTTGGAGAAATGAATGATTGGGTACAAAATTCAACATGGGTAGTTGAGGGTTTGATTGGTTCTCTCATTGACACTTGGATTGGCTTGATTGGCTCCAAGGGTTTGAATGGTTTCCCTCCCAATTCCTTGTAACATCATGCCCCCATCTCTTGTTGCATTGCACAGCTAGTTGTGGGCTTTTATATTAAAATGCATATTTACAATTCCCATGGTTCACTAGCACATGGGTAGCATAATTTCAAATACTTGCCTCTTCAAGATCGAGCATTCACTAAAGGGGCCTTGGCCTTGAGCTCCACGCTAGGAATCATACATAATATGCATACAATATGTACATTACAGCCCAAATATTGCAAGGGTCAAAATGGGGTACGTGACATTTGAGGACAAATCTTTTTCTAAGGGGGAGGGGATGTTAGGAACCCATGTCAATGCTTCTCTTTACTTTGTTAGTATATTGTTGTTGGACACATATGCTTTGTAAGTCGTCTTGTAGTATTATATGTTCCATGGTATTGATCCATAGTATTGGACGCATATGCTTTGTAAGTCGTCATGTAGAATTATATGTTCCATGGTATTGATCCATAATATTGGTGCATAGACTTAGTATATAAGTTCGTGTTGAGGACAATGAAGGCATCCAAGAGTTATTTTGTATTGAGCTTACTCAAAGAAGGTTTCCCCATCAAAGTGGCCCGCGATCAATAAATCTCTTCTGTATTCTGTTATTTCTAATATATCATGCATTTTAATTAATTAATTGTTGGAGGTTTCTTACAGCCGATGTAGAGGACATCGCCCAGAAGATTGTTACCTACTTTAGAAGTATGTACAGACACCAAATAATCTGTATTGCACATTTTCTAAATCAGTTGGCCATGATGATACCAACTACAGAGCATATGACCTCATGATATAAAGAAAGCATGATGTCTATAGAGTCCAAGGAGAAACAACGCATAATAATGAAAATGCCCAGTATGATGAAGGCACATATAGAGGACATGGTGGATATAGAGGAAGAGGATGTAACACTGGCAAAGGAATAGGAAGAGGTCAGATTGTATGTTATAATTGCACTGAGCCAAGACATTTGCAAGAGACTGTCATAACCCTTGCACTACGTGTAAATACTGTAAGTCATTTGAGAATGTCATTGAAGCATGTCCCATTTTTCAAGGCAAAATGCAAGAGAAAATACCAGAAGGACAGAACCAGAATATACAAATGATCACAACTGAGAAAAGAAACAAATATCGCAACATTCATGTTGTGACGTGAAGTGGAGCCATGACAGGAAATGACAGGACAACTCAAGCTTCGACTTACGAGGATCATATAAACAGACCAAAGCCTACTGATGGACCTTGGGTAAGAAAAGCAACTGGAAAAATGCCTGCATTTAACCCTGACCAAGATAAAAAGGTATTCATGGAAGTAAGAAAAGGCTTTCAGGACTCAGAACCTTCGACCACAAGGACCTAATTGCGAAGTGATCAGACACCGGTACTAGACATTCCGACCTCGTATGATGGATCATGAACTTCTCAAGAACAGATAAGTACTATAACACAGTTTCTACAGAGCTACATAAAGCTGCTAAGGCATGGAAACTCCTTAGGAGAATTACAAAACCTATTGGGACATTACGAACAATATAATACAGTAAATGATGCACACAGAGCAGTTCATCATATCAAGAACCATAGAAGGACAGGAAGATAAATGAGGCTAAATGCGCAGATCGGAGATTATGAAATGAACCAGTTCATTCTCAACCTAGGCTCAGAGGTGAATGTATTGGAAAAAAAAACATGGTTACAAATGGGAAAGCCAAAGTTATCTTAGTTTCTTATACAGTTGAGGTTATCCAACCAGCAAAAGGTTATACCTTTTGGGATATTATCAAGTGTTCTTGTAGACATTGATGGAGTGCAAAGTAAAGTAGATTTCGAGGTTATTGAGATTATAGATGACATCAATCCTTATCCTACATTATTGGGGATTGAATGGGAAATTGATAACCTCGTAATCATCAATCTAAAGAAAAAACTAATGACATTAGAAGGACCAGATATCATGGTCATCGCACCCTTGGATCCTTCAAAAGGACCTAGATATGTTGAACCAGTCTGAGAAGAATGCAGAGCTTAAGAACTTGATAATATCTACAAAATGACAGTGAATCAAGCAAATTACATTAATCCTACAGATTATGGAACATTGAGTTGGAGATGCGATAGTTCTTGAGTATCAAAATCAGACTCAGGAATGGAGAACTGGCAGAGATGAATGCATGAAGTATCAGCAAGATGGTGTACGAATATAATAAAGTAATTACACGGGATTGGAACAGAGGTAAGTCCAATTCCTACTTATGATGGTTTAGGAAATATCCACGCATTTCTTCATGAATATCTAGTGTCAGTTTCAGGAGAACATAAGTTAGCAGCTCTGGATATAGCCTTGCGAGCTACACCTGCTAGATGGTGGAATGCGCATAAATACAACCTAAACACGTGGGAAGAATGTAAGCACATGATGGAAATCAAATTTGCAGAGCAAACTAAGATAGTACAATCAAAATACAATGGACAGACTGATCCTAGAGATCACATAGAGTTTTTCTTGAAAGCCTGGATACATACACCAAAGACAAAATGGGTTCATATGTTTGTGCACACATTGGATCAAATACCAAAGAACTGGTATACAGAAGCAGAACTTCACAGAGGTACAACAAATTGGCACATAATGATAAATGAATTTCAATCCACTTTTAGTTTTGAGGATGATTGTCCCAGTGTCAATAAGGCTATACAGATCATTAAAAAGAAGATATTTAATGATGTCTCGTTGCCTATATACAAACAACCAGATTGGGAAATATAGATGGAACATGCCCTTGAGTGTTACAAATTCGCGCTAGACGAAGATGAAGATGATGATCCTCGCAATGTGAATATACTTGAATTTGAAGGAAAACGCGATGTAGAAGGACCAGATTTAGAAATTCCAGACCTAAATAATCCTATGAAGACCAGAAAGATCAATATCAGTACCAATGATGAACCAAAGTTTTCTTCTATTGGGGATTATTGGGATGAAGAAACAGTAGGACAAATTGCATACCTACTGCGCGAATATCAAGATTTATTTCCTACCGAGTATTTTGAAATGAAAGGCATTGTAGGTGACTTGGGAGTTATGAAAATACCTCTCAAGCCTGATGTGAATCCTATTAAGAAAATACCTTACAGATTGAATCGAAGATATAAAAAAAGAGTGAAAGTAGAAATTGATAAAATGCTTGGTGCAGGACTCATTGAACTAGTAGAAGAATCGGAATGGATAAGTCCCATGGTCATTCAAGACAAGAAAGCTAAAGGTGAAATCAGAATTTGTGTGGATCTTAGGAAATTGAATCATGCATCTATACACGACCCATTTCTGACTCCATTCATAGACGAAGTTCTAGATAACGTAGGTGGACAACATGCATACTCTTTCATTGATGGATTTTATTGATATCATCATATCAGAATTGCTACAGAGGACAGACATAATACTACATTTGCTATTGAATGGGGATCCTATCAGTACAATGTTATGCCTTTTGGGTTGAAGAACGCACCTGTTATCTTTTCAAGAGTGTTTGTAGCTACATTTAAGGATTACATTCATAAATTCTTAGAAGTTTACTTTGATGACTGGACAGTATTCGACCTTTTGAATAATCACCATGCAAACTTAAGAATGATGTTAGCGAAGTGTAGACAGTGTCATATTTCTTTGAATCTAAATAAGTGCATCTTTTGTGTGCCTTATGGTATTTTATTGGGACACATAGTATGTAAGCAAGGGTTGATGGTTGATCTAGCAAAGATCGCAATCATCATAAATCTCTCAGTGCCTAACTCAGTAAAACAGCTACGCACTACATTGGGGCACACATGCTACTATAGAAAATTCATTAAAGGATATGCACAAATCACTGCGCCTATGGATAAATTTTTGAAGAAAGAAGCGAAGTACAGCTGGACTGAATGTTGTCAAAAAAGATTGGACACATTGAAAGAGAAAATGGTTACAACGCCTATTCTATTCTTTCCTGACTGGAATAAACCATTTCATGTACATGTAGATGCTTCATCTATAGCACTTGGCATTGTATTAGCTCAACCAGGTGAGGGAGGCATCGATCATCCCATCACATTTTCAAGTATAAAACTCTCTTCAGCAGAAAAGAATTATAACACGACATAAAGGGAAGGCTGAGCTATGGTATACACATTGCATAATTTTAGACACTATCTGGTAGGTTTACATTTATATATGTTTACTGACCATTTAGCTTTGAAGTACTTGGTCAATAAACCAGTGTTACGGGGGAGAATATGTCGATGGTTGTTACTATTTTAGGAATATGATTTTTAAATCATTGTAAAACCAGGAACATTGAACGGAGGACCTGACCATCTTTCAAGAATAGAGTCAGACGAAGAACCTAGTAATTTGGAGGATAATCTACCAGATGCGTAGTTGTTTGCTATCCATATAGCAGATGACTATTTCGTAGATATTGTAGAATTTCTGACTATACGATTAGTACCTACGAAATTTACTACGAAGCTGAAGAAACAATTAGTGGTAAGAGCAGCTGACTTTACTTTAATTGCTGGACAATTGTACAAATTGGGACCAGATGAAGTATTGCGAAGATGCGTACTAGAACATGAAAGACCTATTATACTGGACAAAGCACATTCAGGTGTATCTAGAGGACACTACGCAGGAAGAGCTGCTACGCAGAAAATTTTGAGATCAGGACTATGGTGCCCTATGATACACAAAGACTCAAAAGAACATTGTCGAAAGTGCGATGTATGCCAAAGAACAGGGAAGCCATCTCGTCGATATGACATTCCATTGATGCCACAATTGATATTGCAAGCCTTTGATAAATGGGCTATTGGCTTTGTGGGACCTATTAACCCACTAGGAAAGCGAACTGGCTCAAGGTATATCATCACAGCTACAAATTATCTAACGAGATGGGTAGAGGAAAAACCAGTGAAGGACTGCAGCACAGTTACCGCCGCGCAGTTCATTTTTGAGAATATTTTGACAAGGTTTAGATGTCCAAATATTCTAATGAGTGATCAACGAACCCAATTCCTAAATAGAACTATTGCAGCCTTAACAGAAGAATTTCAGATCTACCATTAGAAGAGCACACCATATCATCCACAAGCCAATGGCACTGTAGAATCCTTTAACAAAGTATTGGAGAATGCATTGACTAAGGTTTGCAACACCAACAAGGATGATTGTGACCTTAGAGTACTAGCAGTATTATGGGAATATAGAACAACTTGTAAGAAGTTGACATACCATACACCTTTCATATTATCATATGGAAAGGAAGTTGTAATTCCCATGGAATACATAGTACCAAGCTTGAGAATTGCAACATTCACAGATATGGCGGATGATCAGACAATGGAGGAAATATTACTACACTTAGTTGGATTGGAGGAAGATCGCTTCATTGTAGGTTTTCACCAACAAGTGTAGAAAGACAGAGAAAATGTATGGCATGATAGACACATCAAGAATAAATTTGTCCAGGTAGGAGACCTTGTAGTCCTCTTTGATAGCAAATTTATGAAATTTCCTGGAAAATTCCAAATGCATTAGTTAGGACCATACATTGTTAAGCATGTCACTAGTGGTGGTGCAGTTCAGTTAGCAACCTTACTTGTAGAAAATTTGAAAGGACTTGTTAATGGGAGTAGACTAAAGCCTTACAGGGATGGCCCTACTCTCCCAGGTATCAGTTAAGCAATGCAAGAATATTTTAAGTGTCAAGTGCAGTTTAAATTGGACACTAAAAATGAAAGACAAAGTCTACACACAGTTTTGTTAAAATGCAAAGTCTTCACAAGATGGAAAGATTTGTTGCGAAACACACAACGCAACCTAAGTTGTGAAGTAAAAGAAGGAGGTAGAACTGTGAAGTTAAAGTTAAGAGAAGGAAATGTGCAGTGAACCTCACAATTTTCCTAACCACTAGTGAAGTAAAAGAAAACTAGCCGTTATATAGTAACTTTCGGGAACCGGATGTTTCTGCATTTTAGGCATATTGATCCGTTGAAGACACATTCAATGAAGGGAAAGGAACAAGATCTAATCAATATTTGGCCAACGGACATGGAATTTAATGCCAAGTTAGTCATTTTTGGGCACACCTTAGTGTTGCTGCACCTATAAATAGTAAAGTCCACATACTTACCAGTTTTACAGCGAATTTTAATTTTTACTGCCTATAATTTACAATTTTTTACTAGTCACGAGCAACATTAATCCGACAGTGTATTTATGAGCAGTCTACCTTAGACGAAATCTTAAAAGACTTCCAACATTCTGGTTTGGAAGGAGTCGTGAAGATGCCCGTGAAGAAATCCATCCCAGAGAGAGGTGGATCATCTAGAGATTCACCACAAAATGTATCAAAGATGAAGCAGAAAGACAAGTAGAAGGCCACTGAACAAGAAAATCTGAAGGTCGCAAGTATTTTGAAGCCGTTTCCACCAGAACTTTCTCATGACAGGCCCATCCTACTTGTTTCGAAGTACATCCCTCCAAGGAAGCGAGATGCATCGGAGGTGCTTCTCATGAAGAATCCATAATATGAGATCCCGTTGCCGCCCATATCGAGTCATGTGAAAATTAAGGAGAATTTTTTTGGTAACATTCCAGAGTGCAAATTCGTGGACCATGACTTGCTCCAAGAAGCCAAGTACCTGCAGTTTCAACTAGATCAGTACATGTGCATGAAACATGACGACTTCAACAAGCAGACAACCATTCAAGTGCAAGGTTGGATTGCATTGTTGCAAGCATCAAGGTTGTTGAACCTATTGCACATCCCTAACTTTTATAGGAGCCCAGAGATCATGGTGGTTGTGCGTACACTACTGTCATGCACGCACCAGAGATACTTGTGGTTATACCGCAAGATAAACATCAACATAGATCTCATATACCAGATCACTCACTTGAGCAAGAGAGGTGTTGATCCCGCAGTCAAGTTTGTAGGCAAGAACAAGGACAAAGATATTGCCAAGAGGATGAAGAGTGAATTTGGTTTGCTCAAAGGAAACTGTGGATATACAATAGTTGGAATCCAGGATCAAGCTACCTGGTTCATAGTCCAGCTCCTTACAGGAAAAATCCTAAGGAAATGAAGACCAAACAAGGTGTCGGCCGCTGCGATATCCTTAACTGCGAAGGCCAAGGATGGAATTCAATACAATTGGGTGAGCTACCTACTGAACAAATTTCTAGATGACATTCGAGAGACACAACATGGTGGACATCAGTTTCACTAAAGTTGGTTGCTAGTATTGATCGCCTTTGTAGGCTGGAGAGAGCCTAACTATCAACAAAATGTCCCGGTATTCATTGGAGATTGTTGAGGACCGAGGTTTGAGAACATGTGGGAAAACTCATAGCCAGATAGACAGAGGATAAATAACATATAGTTGTTTGCGTATTATGAGCAGTTATGCGAATTCATCCAAAGGACTCCGCGTGTCACAAAAGAAGTAACAATTGTCTATATCTGTAAGATGAATTTCAAAGATGGACTTCACTTCATCTACATTCATCCGAGAGCACAGATAAAGAACCCTGAATGGTTTGAAGGCCTATATCAATTAAATGGACAAATTATTGATCTGATCATAGAAGACTAGCTACCGGAGTGGAAGGTCAATGCACCAGCCACATTGATCACCACATCAGAAGAAAGCGCAGCTGGAAATTCGTAGAACCAAGATGATGAGACAAAAAGCGCACAAAATCTAGAAGTAGATCAAGGAGATGAACAACAACAAGCTGTTGATTTTCCATCAGGAGAGAAAAGAAAGGAACTCGACACAACCGTACTAGAAGGAACGCAAAGGAAGAAAAAGAAAGCAACCAAGGCTCCGCTCGATGCAAAGTTGCATGATGACGATTATGACTGCATCACATCCTGGGTGACTGAGCACATTGAAGAAACACTTGCATTAAAGGACAACAAGCAAGAAACATTCCAAGTAGGTATGATTGAGAGCCTCACAGAACTGAAGAGTCTGGTAGAAAGAGTTGAACAAGTCCAGTGAGACTTGGCAAGAGAATCAGATTCTGAAGATAGGATAGGTGAGATAAGCCAAAGGAAGAGAAAGGAGCCTTCCTTGACATTGAGACCTCGGCTAGTCAGAATAGAGCCGATGAATTTCATATTCCTGATCGATGAGCTTACTGAAGGTGTGAACCAGCTCACACATCTAGAAATTAACGTTGGGATATTTCCCATCAAAGGATTATATAATCTGCATTTGCAGGTTGTGGAGGAAATATGAGATAGAGACATGGTCTCTTATAACCAACATTTGAAGTTGGAGGATAGCTACAAAAAGTTAAAGGATGAATGCGCACTGAAGACCAAGGAGTTAGCGTATGCGCAAGAGAAGCAGAAGAAGTTCAAGAAAGTTATCGCTGAAGTCTGCGCGAAGATCCCAGATTGCGTAGAAGAGCCTGAAGTAGAAGCCATTATTTTGAGGATTGGTGCTGTTGTGGACAACCTCAAAGCTAAGATGGAGGATCTGGATATTGGATATAAAGAGAATATTTTTTATTTATAATCTTGACAACAACGTGGCACTCCACCAGATGGGAAAGAAGCAAGAGCCGAAGAATTGAAGGCACAAGTAGCGAGATTCCAAGACCTACTTGAAGAAATCACCAAGGTATGGGCTATGCTGCAGGAAGACCCTGAATTACAGAAAATTCAGGATTAAGTATAGCAAAGGCAGAAGGATCTCGATTTTGTGAACACAGCTATGAAGGATTTTTCGCCAAGGAAAAGGATCTAGAAGTTCACAGAGATGAAAGAACTTCAGAAGGAGCTGAAAGCGTTAAGGATGAAGGAAGTTGAAAAATCGTCAAAGTTACAACCAATGTAGGAAGAAGTGCTGGCACTTTCTGAGTAAATTGAGGAGAAGTTGCAAGAACTACAAACAACAGAGAATACAGTAAAAGAGCAACTTCAAGAACCGGTCTCAGACATGGTGCTTGAAACAATTAAGGAGTTTGAGGAAGATACTAAGGAAACAGTTGCAAGGATGAGTGCAAATTTTTAGGAGTTCACTATGAAATCAAACATCCCATGGGATTGTTGGGCGGGACCCAAGTTGGAATATTTGCACAAGTGCTGAAAAGTGCACAATGCGCATTGCGATAGGGCATGGGGGCAGTTTTGATAAATGTGCATGTCGCGCAGTAGCAATAGTTAAGGCAGGGTTGCACAGAACACAGATGCGTAGGTATCGCGTAGAAGCTATTTTTGGTAAGAGATACAGGTAAAGGTCAGACAAGGAAGTGACCTATTTTGGGTCAGGCATAGGTGGAAGGCAGATGAAAGCGACCTGCCAAGGAGAGTGGCAGCAAGCAGTTGAGAAGCTAGGCCACTACGCCGATGGAGACAGGCAGGCAGAAGCAGTGGAAAGGGACAGGCCATGATGCAGTTACAACCGTTTTGTGACTGCGGCTGTCAAAAGAGTGTGTGAGCCATGAGTGGCCCAGCTGGAAGGCCTGGAGCAGGCTGTCGACGGTGACAATCAGGCTGGCAGTTAGCCATGCCATGTTTTGTAAACCTAAGGGTTTTTCCTATTGATTGTAAAGACATGACCTAGGGGCATGATCTATAAATAAGGAATTTTGGTATGGGAAAGGGTTAATCTCTTGTAGAGAGCTCGTCATTGTTGAACATTGTTAGAATCTTTGAACTTGAAGCTATTGTAAAGCCTCTGCAGCTATGTGCGTAGAGACCTATCTGAGAGAGAAGAGAGTCTGCAGCTGAGTCCGTAGACTAAGAACTATTGTACCCTTCCCAAAAGACTAATTTAACAAAAGTTCTTGTGGACGTAGCCTCTATCCTAGGGGTGAACCACGTTAAATTATGTGTCGTGTGATTGTTATGTGTTTGCAACTATTCATTTGCTTAGTATGGATGTTTAATACCGTAGTTATCTGTTATGTGATTGCTTTTATATGTATTCGCGGCAAGAATGATGGGAATAATATGTTAAGTAATACATTTGTGGATGAATGTTAAGTACTCAACACTTCTAGTCTTTGAATTCATGAATCTGTTGGATAGTCGCATAGTTGAACACTAAATTTGAGCGTAGTGTTGGAGCGTGCAGTATTGTATATTTCATTCATTTACATGCACCATAGAGATAAGAGCCTAAGTGTTGTTGAATGGATAACGATAGTTAAGTAAGATTGATTAAGAGTTGATCAAGTCTTGAGAAGGATGCACGATCCTGTTGACGCGCTGCCCCATTGTGAGTTGCTGCGAGGTAAGTGTAAAATTAGTCACAACAGATCTAATGAACAAGTAAATCAATCACAACAGATGAACATAGAAAATATGGTGTAAAACAGTGCAAAACATGCATCAGTGCTCAATATCCCAATGAGGGTGAATAATTATAATACAATACAATAACAATAACTAAGCAATTCGAATTGACTAAGGAGGTCATTCGAATTACTGAATGGTGTAGCTTGGCTCCAACTAGGAGTCCTCATCATCAATCGGTGGTGGTCATCAATGCAAAAGAACCAGTCATCCAACTGTCAATCTGAGTCTAATTGAGTGTAACAAGTGTAACTGAAGCGTGTAGCACTGATTAAGGGAAGGAGGCTCAATGGAGGGTGCATGGGAGACTTAACTGAAGTCAGAACAAGTCATCTAGTCAATCTGGAGATCCAACGGAGTGAAACAGTCAGTCAGGAGTGAAACTAGCCTCAAATCAAGGAGAATCGGAGCTAACTGAGTGTAACTGAAGTGGAACTGAAGTGGTAGGTGAAGAAGTGCACCCTTCTCTGGAAGTAGGTGAGAAATGGGTGCCTTCCTGACTAGGAGGGATGAAACTCTGATGTAAGAAGCTCCCGGGTGCTAGAATGAAGTGGCTAAGGTGCTGGAGGCATCAACATGGTGAATGGGATGCATGCAAACCCTAATTGCATGCAAGGTCCTAAAAATAATGATGTGGATATCCGAACACCCCCCCTCAAGCTAGACTATGATGTGAAAAAGAAAAAAAAAGTGTGGGGCCCTAGTAACCAAGACCAAAGGTCACCCCAATACAATAATCCAAAAAATGCTAAAAATAAGCTAAGTGAGGAAAGAGGGAAAACCTAGTGGGAAGAAAGCCCCCCCTCAGCTAAGAACATAATAATGGATCAATCTGTCTCCACCATGATCGAACTCACCCCCAATAGTGAACGAAGGTAAGAGAACTTCTTCTCAGTGAAACTCTTGGTGAAGATGTTTGCAATTTGCTCATCGGTAGGGCAATATTGCAGAATGATGGTGCGATCATGCACCAACTGTCGAATGTAGTGAATATGAATCTCAATGTGTTTGATCCTCTGCCGTTGAATTGGATCTATGGAGATCTTGATAGCACTTTGATTGTCACAAAAGAGGACAGTCGAAGTAGTTCCACCAAAACCAAACTCGGAAAGAATACCCTGCAACCAAACTGCCTGAATGCAGGCATTGACTGCCCCTCGATACTCTACCTCTGCTGAAGAAAGTGCAATGGCTGCCTGCTTTTTACTGGACCAACAAATAGGGCCATGACCAATCATGAAAACATAACCAGAAGTGGACTTCTAATCAATGCTATCACCTGCCAATCTGAATCAGTAAAACCAATGAAATCAAGCTCAGAATCTGCAGCATAATGTATGCCAAAATGTTTCGTACCTTGCACATACTGCAAGATCCGCTTGGCTGCCCGCCAATGAAGCTCATAGGGCTTCTGCATATACCTTGACATGGCACTCACAGCATATGAAATATCAGGCCTTGAGTGTGTCAAGTAGAGTAGTGAACCAATCAACTGTCGATACATACTGCAATCTGCAAGCGGTGTAGAATTTCCCTCCTCAAGACTGATTCCTGAGAGGAATGGGAATGGGGCTGCCTTACATTCAGCCATATTAAACTTGAATAACAGGTCAGAAGCATATTTTTTCTGAGATATAGTGATCCCATCAAAATTTTGAGCTATCTCCAAGCCCAAAAAGTGACTCAGCAAGCCCAAATCGCTCATGTCAAAAGCTAGATTTAAAGCAGTTTTTAGCTTGTTTATTGAAGTAAGAGTGCTACCAGTAATGAGAAGATCATCAATATAAATTACAATAACCAACAAATTACCTTTAACTTTCTTAAGATACACATTCAGATTAGAGTTGCATCTTTTGAAATTCTGAGAAAGAAGGAAGGAGTCCGTCTTTGCATACCAAGCTCTTGGGGCCTGTTTTAACCCATACAAAGATTTCTTCAATCTGAAAACTAATGATGGATCTGATGTGTAGCCTTCTGGTTGCTGCATATATACCTCTTCAGCAAGGTCTCCGTGTAGAAAAGCACTCTTCACATCCATGTGGTGCACTTCCCAGTGCTTGGATGCGGAAATTGCCAAAACAAGGCGGATGGAATCCATCTTTGCAACCGGTGCAAAAGTCTCAGTGTAGTCCACTCCTTGGACTTGGGAGAAACCTTTTGCCACCAACCTTGCTTTGTATTTTTTGATAGAGCCATCAGCAGCAACTTTCATGCGGTAGACCCATTTACATTTGACTAATTTTCTTCCAGGTGGAAGAGAAACTAGCTCCCATGTATTGTTCTTTTAAAGAGAACTGTACTCTTCATCCATGGCAATTTGCCATCTTGGATCTCAGTGGGCATGATAGTATGTTGTGGGATCTGAACCAGTCATCAAATAACAAATCTTCAGAAGTAATGGATCATAAATAGAAAGATCTATACCTGCTCTTTGAAAGTTTGCTCTTGTTTGTCTTAGATCAGCAGGATTTCCAATGTTCGAACCAGCAGATTGAAGAGTGTTTTGGGCCCACTTTGGTAACTGAGGAGGATCATAATGGTTGGATTTCAAACCTGATATTTCATGATCATCATGTTCTGCTACAATATCAGAAATATCAGAACCAATACTTTCATTATCGCTGCTCGAATCTTCTTCTGGTGAAAGCGGTGAAACGACAGTTTCTTCCTCGACTAGTTGCAATTCTTGAAGCGGTTCTTCAAATTGCACACTGCGCTCTATGAATATCTTTTTGGATCTGATATCCATGAGTCTATATGCTTTTGATTCTTCCCCATATCCTATCAGTATGCACTCAATACTTTGTGGATCCAAAGCTCGTCTCTTCTTGGAAGGAATTCTAGCCCATGTAGTAGAGCCAAAAACTCTCAAATTTGACACATCCGGTTTGTGACCAAAGAATGCTTCGAAAGGAGTCATACCTTTCACGGATGAATGTGGAACTCAGTTCTAAATGTATGCAGCAACATTAACTTCAGCCCAAATATTTGTAATCAAACCTTTTGACTCAATCATGCAAGTAGCCATCTATTTCAGTGACCGATTTTTCCTTTCTGCTACACCGTTCTGCTGGGGTGTGTAGGGAACTGTATGTTGGATCTGAATTCCACTTTTGGCACAAAGTTGAAGCAACTCAGCCTTGATATATTCTCCACCATTATCATATATAAGAGCTTTGATCTTACTCTCAGTGGCGGTCTCAACAGAAGCCTTAAAATCCTTGAATTTTCCAAGCACTTCTGACTTGTTTTTGAGAAAAAATACCCATGTAAAGCAGGAAAGATCATCAATAAATGTCAAAACATACCTTGAACCATTTAATGACATATTGGGCAGCGGACCACTAATATCAGAATGTATCAACCCCAAAACTATAGAAGCTCTGCTAGCTTTGTCGCGGTCGAACTTGTGCTTGGGGTGCTTCCCAATAATGCAACCGGTGCATATTCCCTTCGAGGAACGGAGTTGTGGAAGACCATCTACCATGGATTTGTTTGATAACAACAGAAAATACTTATAATTAATATGTCCAAATATTTCATGCCAAAGCCTACTAACCTCATTACCATGTGTGTGAATAGCAGTGGGCTTTGCAAGCGGAGTAAAGTGTGAAAACTCATAGCATTTTGCAGTGTGGTTCGCCTTTTCGACTGCAATAAGTCTTCCACTTTTGATATCAGAAATTTCAACTGTATTAGGGATGAATGTAACTTGCTTCAGTTCACCAGTGTGTGTCATTTGATACACAAAAAGAAGATTTGAAGCCAAGAAAGGCACATAGAGAACATTCTGAAAGCTTCCATGATCTACATGGATTGTACCTTTGCCCTTTGAAGAAATTTTTGAGTCATCTCCCAAATGGATGGGGATGGAGCTATTTGGATCGAATGAAGAAAAAGAATCAATATTTGCACCCATACGATTCGAGGCACCCGAATCTATCAAAAGAGTAGTGGGCTTCGAAATAGTTTCCATGAGTGCTTGTCCTCTTTCATGATCATCATTCCTATCCTTCTTCTTTGCACCGTCAGGAAGAGTTATGTTATTCTTTTCTAAAAGTAGGGCCATTTGATCTATAGTCTTCTTCATGCATGAACTTTCGGGATGAAATCCATGGTTGCAATAAGTACATTTATATTTTTCCTTACCCTGTTTACCCTTTTGCTTGAACTTCGAACTGGATGGTGCATCCGTCTACTTGCCTTTCTCTCTTTGCTTGTGAGGTTCGAATTTGGGCTTCTCTTTCTTTTGCTTTCCTTTACCATTCAAATTCTTGGGTCCTTGAACAAATAGGGATGAATCTTTGGAGCTTATGGACCCCATTTGAATCAACTTATCATGCTCTTTTGTGACGGACTCAATGAAGGCATTCAAGGTAGGCATCTTCCAATTCGGGGTAGTTAGCCGACCGGAATTGAAAGTAGAGACAAATACCGAATAGTCTTTACCAAGCTTGGTGAGAATAGAGAGGATCAATTGCTTATCCTCTTTGATAACTCCACTGTTCTTTAACTGCAATGTCAAGTGCTTGAATTTTGTGAAAAACTCATTGATGGTCTCGAAATTCTCAGGACTAAGAGTAATCAATTCATTCTCTAATTGAAAATCCCTAAGCTCATCCTGCTTTCCAAAAAGTTTTTCAAGTTGCTCCCATATTTATTTTGGAGTCTTCAATCCGCTAAGATGGAAGTGAAGATCTTTGGAAATAGAGAGACAAAGGAAACCATAAGCTTCATCAAGCTTATTGTAGTGTTTGGTTCTTTCCGCCAATGTGCTTGGATCCAATTCGAGGCCAACTGTGACTCTATGGAATCCTTTTGAACGTAATATGATCTCCATATCATCTTTCCAATCAAAAAAGTTGAAGGGAGTGAGGATAGGCTTTGAAGAAGAGTATTCCACTGCTATGAGCGAGTGCACTTTGATGTATAAAGGCTTGCAAAAGCAAGGTAGCGAATGCAATTGATGGATACAATAACCTGCAAATCACAATGAAACCAAGAACAGTAAGGTCAAACAATCCACCCTTTTAGAGCTGCATCACACCTGGGATTGGAGATCAAGCAATGTTGAATGGGTCCAATGTATCAAATCTAGGATTTATGTGGAAAACTCAAGCTTCTGGAGTGGTATTGGAAGTATTTTTATGCTTTGCATGCACAGGAGCGAATTCTCTTGAGATCTTTCATGCCAAAACTTTTGTAATTTTGAGTAAATTCAATCAAATCTCCTTGTAGAACACCTGTAGAAAAGAGATCTTGTCCCTGCAATGGCTCTGATACCATGTAAAATTAGTCACAACAGATCTAATGAACAAGTAAATCAATCACAACAGATGAACATAGAAAATATGGTGTAAAACTGTGCAAAACATGCATCAATGCTCAATATCCCAATGAGGGTGAATAATTACAATACAATACAGTAACAATAACTAAGCAATTCGAATTGACTAAGGAGGTGTTGTATTCAAGCAGATAGTAAATGCATACAGAGAGATATATTCAAGACAAGAGAGATGAGTCAAATGCATCCAACTGGTTATATTCATCTTGATAGGTATATTTATACATAATACATGTGGTTGGAGCATTTGCACCCGCTCCAACAGCTTCTTTAACTAGATTATTACATAGTAACTAATGACAACTAAGGATCCCGAAGGGTCCCCTCTAACATCTCCCCCACCTCAAAATATTTCTTCATCCCGAAGAAACATGAACAACCACGAACTTCGATTCCTTTAGTCTCTGTCAACAGTATGGTAGTGGCCAATCAAAACTTCTCACCCCTTCCTACAGAATTCTCTTCCACGGTCCAGGAACTTCTGGGCTTTGTCGTTCTGCCATTGCACCAACTCACCATCTGCCTAAAAAACTTCTAAAATGACACTGAATAGATGTTGATGTGTGTCAGCACTAAGGGGCTTAATCAATTTTAGTGTTCTTTTGTCATTATTAATGTGAAGCGCTTTCTCTGTGTGGTATAGATGTCTTCTGCTTGAGTACATACTTTTTTGTAGACTCAACTATCGTGAGACTTCCTACAAGTTCTGAATATGTCGCTGCTGCTTGTGGTGGATATCAACTGATATTGGTCGACTTGACTCTACTCGACTCGACATGACTTACTTGACTCGACATGACTAACACTAGTCGGCAAGAAACCAACTAGATTTACAAGTTTTATGAATATACATGGTTCAAATAAGCTTTGAACATCCCTTTATTCAGCTAATTTTCAATGATTCGACACTTTTTACAACATCATGGCCACTTTTAGTATCGACCATCTTTTGCATATCGACTAAAATACAAGACAACTTTAATAATATGTCGACATTAACATTCCGACCATATTTTGACCCGGCCATTTACAATTCCGACCATTTTTAAAATTACAAATACATTGACATACCGACCAAACTTACATATCGACCTTATTTTCTAATTATAGGGGTCGACCATACAAAATTGGGATATCGACCATGACCATTGACTATAGTTTAAAAGCTTTTTAAATAAGTGAAGATATATTTTTATCACTGATCAACCACAAAAACATTGTCGTCCAAAAGAGTAAAATAGATTTTTTTACCATATTCTATGTCGACAAATTTTTGCGAGCAGCTTCATCGACACATCTTTCCTTTGGTTGGTAATAGACTGAGAACGAATCAGTAGACATAGATTTGGAAATGTCGACTCTTAGTTGATAGCGTACTTTAGTCCAATGGCATGCTTTCTACGATGGAGACCTTGATGTCAGCGCTTGTATTGAACTCATATTCGTACAAGACCCTCACCATATCTGCACCAACAATTACCACGTCACAATGATGGATTTCCTCATGGGCTCGAACTTGAGCTATGAAAGTTATGTTCAGTGTACAGAGAAGTCATCATAGGCGCTGCTTGTACCACACATATCGGTTGATCTCTATCGAGGTTGGCTGCACCAACTACTCCACTACTCTCTCGTCAATATATATGCTACGTCGAGCTTTAGTATGTGATCTTCATAAAGTGATGATCTCTTTGAACCTGTCACTTTTCTAGTCGGCCAATGAGCATCAAACAATAATCAATTGTTGGTGGCTTCTTTTGAAGCAATATACTGCCAGTCGGTGTAATTCTGTAATGCTAACCTTTAGCTTTTCAATTGAAAAATCATCACGTATGTGGATGTAAGACCCAGACAGAAATATCGATGGCCTGCTCTATCGACAGCCTGGTTTATAAATGAGTTTGGTCGATGGGAAGAATCAAGTGGTCGAACAAGTGCAGATAGACAAAGTCAATCTTGAAAATATAAACCACCCGTGTAATAAATGGTCTTCTCCAGAAGTAATACATTCTAAATATAAATCTTTAGACAATTTTCCAACTTCAATACATGTTTTCAATTCATCACAGGCGCATTTTTACACAACGTAGACATTCATGCCACAATTTCCAACATTGCGATACAACTTACAATTTTTTATTGAGCAATATTCTTTAACCACATCCAGCAGCGAATCTAATCATTCTTCAAACGTTTCTTTCTTCTTGCAGTGTTCATGATCTCGCAAATCTTGTGCAGGTTCGAACCACCTCCGTTCGCTGCTGCTGTCACCCAGACCGGATGGAGGAGGCAACGGCGCCAGATGTTGTATTCAAGAAGATAGTAAATGCATACACAGAGATATATTCAAGACAAGAGAGATGAGTCGAATGCATCCAACTGGTTATATTCATCTTGATAGGTATATTTATACATCATACATGTGGTTGGAGCGGTTGCACCTGCTCCAACGACTTCTTTAACTAGATTATTACATAGTAACTAATGAAAACTAAGGATCCCGAAGGGTCCCCTCTAATAGAAGGTCATTCTAATTACTAAATGGTGTAGCTTGGCTCCAACTAGGATTCCTCGTCATCAATTGGTGGTGGTCATCAATGCACAAGAACCAGTCATCCAGGTGTCAATATGAGTCTAACTGAGTGTAACAAGTGTAACTGAAGTGTGTAGCACTAATTAAGGGAAGGAGGCTCAGTGGAGGGAGCATGGGAGGCTTAACTGAATTCAGAACAAATCATATAGTCAATCTGGAGGTCCAATGGAGTGAAACAGTCAGTCAGGAGTGAAACTAGCCTCAAATCAAGGAGAATCGGAGCTAACTGTGTGTAACTGAAGTTGAACTGAAGTGGTAGGTGAAGAAGTGCGCCCTTATCTGGAAGTAGGTGAGAAGTGGGCACCTTCCTAACTAGGAGGGCTGAAAATATTATGTAAGAAGCTCCTGGGTGCTAGAATGAAGTGGCTAAGGTGCTAGAGGCATCAACCTGGTGACTGAGATGCATGCAAAATGCATGCAAACCCTAGAGTTTGCATGCAAACCCTAATTGCATGAAAGGTCCTGAAAATGATGATGTGGATATCCAAATAGTAAGCTATTGATAGCTTTCCATTGTAACGCTTGAAATACCCCATACCGCGCAGTCCTTGTATGCACTGGTTGCACAAGTACCTAAGCTTGCCGAAGTATCCAACGCAAAGTAGAGACTTCGCACAGTTTCCTGTCCGTAGCAAGAGTTCTTTACCACGCTGATCACCAGTCCCTTTTATACTCACATCACCAGGTTGTGGAAACTTGATTCTGCAACCACCCCCTCAGCTTCACCTCGGGTGAGACCTCAAGCTGCGCACAGTCTGTTTTCAAAAGGGCCGGTGAATAGGGGTTTTGTTGGTTCCTTGAACCGCGAAGTACCTAGGTCTACATTGGAAACCTCTAGCTCAGTTATATACGCCAACAAATGGTTCCGTTGTCGTGCTAAGACCAGTGTTGGGATAGTGTATTTGGAATGTAATGTGCGAAGAAGAATACCAGTTCCCGTTGGGTTCAGACAATTGGCATCTCGAAAAGAAAGAGATCTGGGACTGGTGTGACAAGATCGAAAGAGATTTTGCAAAGAAAGAAAAAAGACACCCGCATCTCTCTGACGTAGAATGGTTGAACAGATATTTGTGGAAAGATATTCACGAGATATTATGGGCTTCATTTGGAAATGAGCTGCATGAGTGGATATCGCGACTCACAAAAAGGAAAAACTGTTTTCAAGGGGGAGTTCCTACAGAGTGGACTTTAGATCTCACAGCGCAGCTCAAAGCAATAGACAACCCACTATCGCGAGCAGTCGACTTCTGGGTTGATAGCATACTTGAAGGATTTGTAATAGAATTTGTTGTAGACACGCTGAAATCCTACAGCCAAGCTGAAGCATACTTTTTCGAAGGATCCAGAGGTAAGTACCTGAACAATCTTAGTCTAAACATTAAAATGCTTTTAGCTGAGAAAGGTGTTTTAAGAATGCAGTAATATTTTTTAATCTGTCATGGTAGAAAGTATATATAGTGATTTTGATGAAGAAACCCATAATCTGAGAAGTGGAAAGAGATATAATTTTAATAAAGAGAAGAATCCTAGAGGACCTGGACTCCATGTGAATACCAAACTCCCATGTGACCTTAACAATTAGACTGCACCGTCATCAACCACCATCCACCTTATTACACCTCAGAACCTGCCAGTTGCAAATACCGCGCAACCCCTACCTAGGAATCCACCCACTGCGAGTGTAGCACATACCAGTTCGTAGAACATCAATACTGATAACACCACAGGAGCAGGTGCTCAGACCATTCTGACTCAGACTATTCCAATTTAGAATACCCAGCCTCAAAATATTCCGCAGAGTAGTATTCCTAGCACTATTCCAAGTACCACCTTTACTTTTTCCGCTCAGAACCCCACGCAGAATATTAGCACTACTCAGGGTGCTACACAACGAGGATGGAGAATGACAGATAATGATATAAAACTGCCGATATTCAAAGGAATGGGTCTAGAAGACCCTGATCAGCACTGGTTTCTATGTGAAGCTGTATGGACTGTAAAGCAAGTTCAGGATGATGTTGTGAAGAGAGCGCAGCTCATCACTACTTTCAGACACCGTGCCTTGCATTGGTTTATGAAATATTCTCAGGCATAGCCGAGAACCCTAACAAAAATTAAGGCTACACTTGTAGCAGAGTTTAAGAAACCAAAATCCGAGTCGCAATGCATAACAGAGTTAAAAGAAATTAAGCAGAAACCTACTAAAACGGTCTGGGAATTTGAACAAAAATTTAAGACATTGTTGGACCAAGTGAGCTTTGTTATAGCTCCGCAACAGCATCAGGAATGGTTCATCCCTGCGTTGTTGCCCCACATAAGACAACCATTGATGCATCAGAAGGTTGCGTCGTAGGCAGAGGCCTTAGAGATTGCGATGAAGCTAGAGGCTTCGCCGATCGGTGAGACTAGTTCTGGGATGTCTCGGATCTAGAACCAGTTGACTACCTTGACATTAGAATTATAAGGTATGAAGAATGGAAAGGAACATAGGTATGAACAGAGGCATGAGGTCTAGTGTACAAGATGTAAGGGAGAAGGCCACACCAGAGAACATTGCCCTTATTTCAAGATTAACTCAAGTTATAGTGGTGCACCGAACCCGATGAATCAAAACCAGGCGCCATGGTGTGAAATATGCAGAACCAGAGAACACAAACCTCACGACTGTTATCTCATACAGAAATATGTAAAGACACCTAAAAACTTATATTTCAATTTCTGTAAATCAGTTGGGCATGATGAATCCAACTGTCGTGCATATGAGCTCATGAATGAAAGAAAGCGCAATATGGAAGTGATGCGAGGTGTTGGAATGTACTGTGTCCAAGAAGAAAATCAGCCAAAACAAGAAAATGATCACTATGATCAGGGCGTATACAGAGGTCGTGGTGGTGGATACCGCGGGAGAGGAAGAAATGCCGGCCCAACCCAAGGAAGAGATCACAGCCAGGTAATTTGCTATAACTGTGGCCATCCAGGTCACGTATCTAGAGATTGTACCAACCCATGCACTACATGTAGTTATTGTAAATCATTTGAGCATGTTATTGAAGACTGTCATGTACTACAGGTAGAAATGTAGAAACGAATAAGGATGGAACCGTCGAATCCCAGCATTCAGTTGATCGCAGCAAAGAGAAGAACTATGGATCCAAGTGTAAACATGGTAACGTGCAGTGGCACTGATACAGGAAGGGATGGAGGTGCAGAAGCTTCGAATTCTGGAATGCGCGATCCTAAGCAGACTCCTGGTGAATCATTATGGATTAGAAAAGCTCCTGGGAGAACACCTGGTCTGGATTTACAGAAAAATAAGGGCACATTCGAGGAAGCGTGGGACATGTTCAAAACACATCCACCTACCTCACCGAGAACCCAGTTGCACAGTGAAGTACCACTAATAGAGGATATGACAGTGGCCTATGATCAGACGAGCGCTGCCACAGATACAGGTACCTCTATTGCACAGTTCCTACGGAGCTGGATGAATTTATTGAAGAGCGCAGATGCTTTCATGGAATTTGAAAAAATACTCAGGCAGTATGAGCCATGCAATGAGAAGGGGGCTGCACATGGCGCAGTCCATAATATTAGGAGTCCCAAAAGAACAAGAAGGGAAATGAGGCTCACTGCACAGATTGGGGACTATGAGATGGATGAGATCATTCTTGATCTTGGATCCGAAGTAAATGTCTTGACTAAGCAGACATGGCATCAGATGGGCAAACCAATGTTATAGTGGTCACCTCTACAGTTAATAATGGCTAATCAAGGGATAGTTATACCTTTGGGGAGGTTACGCAACACCATTGTTGACATTGACGAAATGCGCAACTATGCATATTTCGAAGTGATTGAAATCATGGATGACAACCATCCTTATCCAGCACTGCTAGGTATCGATTGGGCAATGACTAACTCTACCATCATTGATTTGAAGACTATGAAAATGATATTTGAAGGCAATGATATAGGGTCATCAAACCATTGTACCCCTCGTAGGGTGAACGATATGTTGAACCGATTCAGGAGGAATCCATATCCCAAGACTTGGACCGTATTTACAAGATGACGACCAATGTTACGACTATATTAATCCAACTGTGGATGGAACACTCGGTTAGCGCTATGACATCTCTTGCATTTCAGATTCTGATGCAAGACTGGAAAACTGGCAAAGAAGATTGGATGAAGTATCTGCCAGGAGATGCGCGCAGATCACAAAGTCACTCCGCTGGATTGGAAAAGAGGTAACTCCAATCCCTTCGTATGATGGTTTATCTAATGTTTATTGCTTTATCAAAGAATATACTACAGCAGTTGCAGATGAATACCGCGTATCATCATTAGCCATGGCACTGCGCGAGACACCTTCCAGATGGTGGGCTGTGCATAAGAAGACACTGACAACATGGGATCAGTGCAGAATTAAAATGCAAATCAGGTTTGTTGAGAAGGTTACACTCCCTTTTGAAAAATATAATGGTTAGATGAATCCAAGGGATCATATTGGAGCTTGTTCACAAGCTTGGGTGGAAAGGCCACAGACAGAATGGGTGCATCTGCATGTGCATACGCTGGAAGAACCGATTCCAAAGAAGTGGTACCTAGACCTGGAGTTGCATAGGGGAAAAGCGGACTTGTCTGTCCTAACTGCGAGCTTCCAGTAGGATTTCAGTTTTGAAGACGAACATCCGAGTATCAATGACACACTGCAGGTTATTAAGAAAAAAATATTCAAACCAGACTATACACAGGGAAACATGACACTAGAAGAATTCTTTGGAACAAATACTGTGCCTGCGTGGCTACAAACATAATGGGAGGAGAAGCTAGAGCACGCCCTTGACTGTTATCACATCGCTGAGGAATGAGAGGATAAAGAAGACAGTGACGAGGAGGACCCGCGCAACATACAAATACCTGAATTAGAGGGATTGCGTGAGGTAGAAGAACCTCCACTGGAAATTCCAGATATGAGTGGACCTGTGAAAACAAGAAAAGTGAACATTGGAACCAGTGAAGAGCCAAATTTCACAGCTATCGGAGACTATTGGGATGAAGACACAGTTGAAGAGGTCACGGGTATATTACAGGAGTATCAAGAATTATTCCCAACCAAGTTCACAGAGATGAAAGGTATTCTTGGAGACGTAGGAGTGATGAAAATTCCTCTTAAGACTAGCATGAAACCTGTGAAGCAAAGACCGTATAGACTAAACCCATGCTACAAAGAACAATTTAAGGCAGAACTCGATAAGATGCTCGATGCAGGGATCATTGAGCTGGTTAAAGAATCTGAGTGGATAATCCCGATGGTTATCCAAGATAATAAAGTAAAGGGTGAGATCAGGATCTGTGTGGATCTCAGAAAGCTCAATGACACTTCGATGCATGACCCATTCCCTACCCCTTTCATAGATGAAGTGCTTGATAACGTTGGAGGTAATGAGGCGTATTCTTTTATTGATGGATTCTCTGGATACCATCAGATCAGGATTGATTGCACAGATAGGCACAAGACTACTTTTGCTACATAATGGGGGTCATTCCAGTACACAATGATGCCTTTTGGTATGAAGAACGCACCTGCCAAATTTTCTAGAGTGGTCATTGCAGCATTTAAAGATTTCATACATAAGTTTTTAGAGGTTTATTTTGATGATTGGACTATTTTTGGTTTATTGAAGAACCATGCCGCGAACCTCAAGATGATGCTGGAAAAATGTAGACAACATCAAATTTCATTGAATCTGAAGAAATGTGTTTTCTGTGTTCCCTATGGAATTTTGTTGGGACACATTGTGTGCAAACAGGGCTTGATGGTTGATCCTACGAAGATCGTAGTCATTGTAAACTTGCCCACCCCAAATTCAGTCAAGCAGTTGCGCACTACATTGGAGCATACCGGTTATTACAGGAAGTTCATAAAGGGGTATGTGCAGATAACCGTAGCCATGGAGAAGTTGCTCAAGAAAGATGCGTCATTCATCTGGACCGAAGAATGCAAACAAGGCTTTGACACGTTAAAAGAGAAGATGGTCACTGCGCCGATCCTAGTTTTTCCAGTCTGGGAAAAGCCATTTCATGTCCATGTTGATGCTTCATGTATAGCATTGGGCGTTGATCTAGCGCAGCCAGGAGAGGGAGGCATTGATCATCCCATTTCATTTTCTAGTAGGAATATTTCATCTGCTGAGAAGAATTATACCACTACTGAAAGAGAAGGACTCGTGATGGTATATGTGCTGCAGAAGTTCAGGCATTATTTGCTTGGTGCACACTTCTCTATGTTCACTGACCATTCTTCTTTGAAATACCTGGTCAATAAGCTAGTATTAGGGGGGCTCATATGCAGATGGTTACTACTCTTTCAGGAGTATGATTTTGAAATTGTTGTTAAGCCAGGCAGGTTGAACTTAGGACCTGATTATCTATCAAGGATTGAGTCAGAAGAAGAGCCGACAAATCTGGAAGACAATCTGCCTGATGTGCAGTTGTTTGCTATACAGGTTGATGATTATTATTATAAGGACATCATTGAATTTCTTACTACTGGGTTAGCACCAACAGAGCTCACTACGCAGCAAAAAAAGTAGCTGGTAGTGCAAGCCGCAGACTTCACCATTAATATGGGCCAGCTATACAAGTTAGGACTGGATGAAGTGCTGCGCAGATGTGTATTAGAGCATGAGAAACCATTCATATTGGCTGATGCACATTCAGGAGTCGTAGGAGGTCACTATGCAGGGAGAGCTACTGCACAGAAGATATTGCGCGCAGGGATATGGTGGCCTACGATTCATAAATATTCAAAGGAACATTACCAGAGTTGCGATGTTTGTCATAGGACAGGAAAGCCATCACACAGAGATGAAATGCCATTAAATCCACAGTTGACATTGTAGGCCTTTGAGAAATGGGCCATTGATTTTATGGGTCCTATTAACCCACTGAGGAAAAGAACTGGTGCGAGGTACATTATTACCGCTACTGATTACCTCACCAGATGGGAATAAGCAAAGCCAATGAAAGACTGTAGCGCAACTAGAGCCACAGAGTTTATTTATGAGAACATCCTGACAAGGTTCGGATGCCCAAATATTTTGATGAGTGATCAAGGCACTCATTTTCTGAATAGAACCATCGAAGCTTTGACTGAAGAGTTCCATGTTCATCATTAGCATAGCATGCCTTATCATCCACAGGTGAATGGAACTGTTGAAGAATTTAACAAAGTGTTGGAGAATGCGTTAACCAAGATATGCAACGTTAATCAGGATGATTGGGACCTGCGCATTCCATCTGTATTATGGGCATATAGGACCACATGCAAGAAATTGACAGGCCATACACCTTTCAGATTGGATTACGGGAAAGAAGCAATAATGCCAATGGAGTATATTGTTCCCAACTTGAGAATAGTTGCATTTACAGGTATGGCAGACTACGCAGCGCTAGAAGAAAGGCTCCTACACTTGGTTGGGCTGGAGGAAGATCGCTTCATCGCAGGATTCCACCAACAAGTACAAAAAGAGCGCAAAAAAGCATGGCATGATCGCCACATCAAGAACAAGTCTTTCCAGGTAGGTGATCTAGTCCTCCTCTATGATAGAAAATTCATGAAATTTCCTTGAAAGTTTAAAATGCATTGGCTTGGCCCGTATACTATAATGCACGTTACTAACAGTGGCCTAGTCCAGTTAGCTACATTAGCCAGATATACCTTGCCAAATTTGATAAATGGTAGCAAACTAAAGATTTACCACGATAGTCCGGCTGCGTAGAATCCTGTATGATCAAGGGAGGCGTACCGCACAACACTACTTAAGTTGCACGCAAAAAGAGAGAGAGAGAGAGAGAGAGAGAGAGAGAGAGAGAGAGAGAGAGAGAGAGAGAGAGAGAGAAGAGAACAACTGCGCAGCACACGTCAAAATACTAATCGCGCAAACAAGACAGAACGACAGCCGCGCAGAAGAGAAAGTAGAATATGCACGTGGAAGTGACACTCACACGAGAACCGCCAGCACAGCGTGATGGAAGCTGTTACTGTTGCAATCATCGGCCAGTTAGTGGGTCTTTAACCAAATTGGCAGCACTGGCACACTTCAAACTTTACGGCGAATGTGACATTTTGGAGCGCCATAAAAGCTGAAATAACTGATATAGTACCGGAATCCGGCTGGCAGGTCGAGCATTTAACGCTGACTTGATGGAGTTGACACACTGGCCTTCCTAGCAACCTTTTCACATTTAAAGAAACAGTGTTGGCATTATGATGAGGATCGAATGACAAGGCCGAATCATAGGAAAGAGCTGATAATGAATATGGCATTTAGTGCATCGGCAACGGCCGAAGGCCACGTCGTAGACCAGCTAAGGCTATAAATATGGCCTCACTCGACCACTTATCCACTTTATGAAGTATTGTGCATTGCTTGTTGGAGCTACCAGAGAGCTGAGTGAACCGAGTAGTGTATGAGCAAGCAAGTTGAGTTGCAGGAAGTGCTAAGCAAATTTCAGCAATCAGGAATTCTAGGAGTTATGATGACAATGAAGGGATCTTCGTCCAGAATTTCAATAAGGCAGGCTGCAGGGGACAGCAAGGGGAAGGAACCAGCTGTAGAATAGGTTGGGTCAGATGTACCATTGAAACAGAAGTCGACCGCAGTCCAGAACCAACCCATCTATCTGGTGCCAGACTATAACCCTCCACAGAAAGATGACACACCACCGGTGCATTTGGATAAAAATGCCCTATATTAAATCCCAATTCTATTTATTTCTACTCAGGTGAGGGTTGTTGAGAACCTACTGGGTGAAGTGCCGAATTACAAGTTGGAGGACCATGACCTATTGGAGAACACATTGGAAAAACCAAATAACTATCCGCAGTTTCGACCTAACGGATACATTGACTGGGTAGTGGATGATAAGACTGGTTCCGTAAACCTACAGGTCCAGGATTGGCTAAAGCCCCTCCATCCATCAGGGTTATTGAATATGTTGCAAATACCGCATTTTCCTAAAAGCGCTGAGTATTGGGCGGTAGTGCGCACATTGTTGTCTTGCGTGCCAGAAGGATTCTTATGGCTGGATACGTGCATCGACATTAGTATCAACCTGATACATCAAATCACAAACTTGAACAAGCGCGGCGAGGACCCTACGGAACTAATGGTAAAGAGGGCGCAGGATAGAGGTCTCTCCGCCGAAGTTGCGAAGGAATTCAGTGTGGTCTGGAAGGGGCATGGAATTATGACCAATGATATCAATGATCGCGCTATGAAATTTACAGTTCAGTTGCTCACAGGAAAGGTATTGCGCAAGTGTCAACCGCCTGAGGTACCAGCGATCACGATCAAGCTAGCAGTGAGAACATGCGCAGAACACCTTACAATTGGTGCCAGTACCTACTCAACGAGTTTCTAGAAGACGTTGGGGACACCCACCATGATGGAACAACATTCCATTTTGGTTGGCTACTCATACTAATAGCCTTTGTAGGCTGGAAAGAACCGAATGGGTATCAAGGCGTCCCAACCTTAACAGGACAGGGTCGCGGGATGCACTTCAGTAAGTTATGGGCAAGATCAAAGGAATCCAGGCAGCGTCACACAATTGAAGTATTTCATGTTTACTATCACCAGCTGCGCGATGTGATTCTTACAGCACCGTGAATCGCAAGACCATTGACCAACAAATACACATGCATCATGAGGTTTATGGCGAAGAGGCATTGGTCACACATTCATCCTAGGGCTGACACAGAGCAAGAATTATGGTATCCGGGGTTTTATCAGCTAGATGAGGATATGATCGAGTAGATGATAGAGCAATGGGATGCGGACTGGAAAGTTCCCGCATCGCGAGATGATGAATTTGATTACGAGCAACAGGTCGAACCCCTCTCAGAGAAAATTGATGTAAAAGACTCAGATGAGGAAAGAAAAGAGGAGGATAAGGAAGAAACAGAAGCAGGAAACAAAAATAAGGGAGGGCTACTAGCTGGTACTCCCATTGTTGAAGAAAAGAACCCGGCTCAAAGTAAGCCCACGGAGTCGACAGAACACAAAATCAAGGCTGCTGAAGGCCACTCAGAATCAAAAGGCCCGCGCAAGAAGCAGAATGCTGAGAAGCCAGAGTTCGGCCCACAGCTCCATCTGGATGATTGCGAGATTATCGTGACTAAAGTACGAGAAGCATGGGAAGAGACCTACGCAGAGAAGGAGGCCAAGTAAAAACAATTACAGATAAGCATGATCCAAGCTATGGAAACAATCAAGACTATGGTCACCTAGTTAAGCTTAGGCCATCAATCATCAGACTCTGGAGAGAGGGTAGGAGGAACGAGTGTGCGGAAGCAACCACCACACGTAGCAAGCCCCTACCCCAGGGTTGCGCATATAGAGCCCGTGCCCTTGATCTTCCCAAATGATCAAGTGCACGATGCAGCAAAAACCCTGGCCTGTTTTGACCTCAACATTGGGTCATTACCGCTGGAGGACCTGAATGAGCTACACTTACAAATTTCAGAAGAGATACCGCAAGATCAAAGAGACCGTCTCAATGGTATGTGCAAAGATCCACGAATGTGTAGAAGAGGATGATGTAGAGGACACTATAAAGAAGCTTGGGGCCAAGGTAGAAACCCTCACATCAGATATGGTGTAGATGGAAACTTCCTACAAAGGGAAGATTGCAAAGCTGGAGGCTAGGCAGCCAATTATACCATCAGATCAGGTTGTAGCTCCAGTGGAGGAGGTAAAGGCAACCATGGATAGCATTTCATCAGAAGTGACGAAGTGCCAAGATTTACTAGAAGGAGTAAATACAATATTGACAGGGTTGAATGAGGATCCTGCGCTACAAAAGATAAAGGGTGATCTGTAGCGAATAGAGCAACGAGTAGAAGCTACAAATACAGAGTTAAAAAGTGCACCGGCCAGGGAGAAAATACAAAAGTATAACGAAATCAAGGACATGCAGAAAGAATTGTCCACGCTTAGAGAGAAAGAGGCTGCTGCATTTGACAAGTTGCAACCCATTGAACAAGAAGGCCTTGAATTGATATAGCAATTTGATGAGAAGTTCATACAGCTTCAAATGGCGGAAGGCACCATGAAAGAGCAGGTGGCCAAAGAAAAGGTCTCACAAGCCACCCTAGAGACGCTTCGAGGATTTGAGCAAAAGGCTAAGGACATCATTGTAGAGTTAGAAATTACTCTGCAAAATTTTACTTCAAAGATAGGTACACCGGAGGATGCGGCACCATCTTCCTCAAGTGGAAGTGGCTTGGGACGAGGCATAGGTGAGTGTTAGGGGCTTGTTGGGCGGGGCCCAAGTTGGAATATTAGCACAAGTGCTGAAAAGTGCGCAATGCGCATTGCGACAAGGCATGGGGGCAGTTTTGATAAATCTACATGTCGCGCAATGGCAATAGTTAAGACAGGGTTGCGTAGAACACAGATGCACAGGTATCACGTGGGAGCTATTTTTGGTAAGAGATACAGGTAAAGTTCATACAAGGAAGTGACCTATTTTTGGCCAGGAACAGGTGGAATGCAGAGGAAAGCGACCTGCCAAGGAGAGTGGCGGCAAGCAGTTGAGAAGCCAGGCCACTACGCCGATGGCGACAGGAAGGCAGAAGGAGTGGAAAGGGACAGGCCATGATGCAGTTACAACCATTTTGGCGACTGCAGCTATCAGAAGAGAGTGTGAGCCATGAGTGGCCTAGCTAGAAGGCCTAGAGCAGGTTGTCAATGGCGATAGTCATGCTGGTAGTTAGCCACGCCATGTTTTGTAAACCTGAGGCTTTTTCCTATTGATTGTAAAGACATGACCTACGAGCATGATCTATAAATAAGGCATATTGGTATGGGAAAGGGTTAATCTCTCGTAGAGAGCTCTTCATTGTTGAACATTGTTAAAATCTTTGAACTTGAATCTATTGTAAAGGCTCTACAGTTGTGTGCGTAGAGACCTATATGAGAGAGAAGAGAGTCTACAACCGAGTGCGCCGACTAAGAACTATTGTACCCTTCCCAAAAGACTCATTTAACAACAGTTCTTGTGGACGTAGCCTCCATCCTGGGGGTGAACCATGTTAAATTCTATGTTGTGTGATTGTTGTGTGTTTGCAACTATTCATTTGCTTAGTATGGATGTTTAATACCGCAGTTATCTGTTATGTGATTGCTTTTATATGTATTCGCCGCAAGAATGATGGGAATAATATGTTAAGTACTCAACACTTCTAGTATTTGAATGCATGAATATGTTGGATAGTTGCATAGTTGAACATTGAATTTGAGCGCAGCGTTGGAGCCCACAGTATTGTATATTTCATTCATTTACATGCACCATAAATATAAGAGCCTAAGTGTTGTTGAATGGATAAAGATAGTTAAGTAAGATTGATTAAGAGTTGATCAAGTCTTGAGATGGATGCGCGATCCTGTTGACGCACTGCCCCATTGTGAGTTGTTGCGAGGTAAGTTGTTGATATCTTGTCATCGTAATGCTTGAATTACCCCATACCGTGAAGTCCTTGGATGCGCTAGTTGGTTAAGTACCTATGCTTGCCGAAGTATTCGATGCGAAGTAGAGACTTCATGTAGTTTCCTATCCGCAGCAAGAGTTCTTTACCGCGCTGCTCACCAGTCCCGTTTACACTCGCATCACCAAGTTGTGGAAACTTGATTCTGCAATCACCCCCTCAGCTTCACCTCGGGTGAGACCTCAGGCTGCATGCAGTCTGTCGCTGAAAGGGCCGGTGAATAGGGGTTTTGTTGGTTCCTTGAACCACGAAGTACCTGGGTCTACATTAGAAACCTCTAGCTCAGTTATATACGCCAACAGGGATACGCAGTCGAAGAATCCCAGTCAAAGTGTCTTAAGGGAGAGCCATGAGTAAGAGTTAGGGGGCCTATTGGTCATAGCCCGGGTGGAGGAATTTTTTATGGAGAAAGTACAAGTTAGGCGAGGCCTAACATCGATCCGTTTTGGGAGAATAAACTTCACAATTCCATGGAGCATGGTATGGAGCGAAGTGAAGTGGTAGAAAAGGACCTATCCCCTTAGTAAAGGTGAAGTAAAAAGGGCGATCAAGGTATTTGGAGTAGTTATGAATGAAGCGATGGACTTTCAGTTACATAAGTGAAGAGTAAATAATCAGAATGGTGAAAAGGACATGCCACTGTAGTGTCAGAGCCGTGCGGTCATAACTGCGACTGTCACAGAATCTTCAGAGCCAGAGAAGTGGTGCAAAGGAAAACAGAGCTCCAACAAGGTTAAGGCAAAGCGTGGTCAATAGGAGAACCATGCCATTTTGGGTTTAAGGGTACTATGGGGGTTGGCCGATATTTATTGTAAATATGTGACCTTTGGGCACAATCTATATAAAGGGTAATTTTTTATAAGGAAGGGTTGGTCACTGTTGGATTATGTTAGATATTGTTAGATCTAGGCTGAGAGAGATCTAAAAGAGGAAAAGACTCTGCAGCTGTGTATGCAGATATCTATTGTAGAGAATATTCTGCAACTGAGTGTGCAGACTGGAACTGTTACCCCTTCCAAGTAATATAAGAACAGTACCTGTGGACGTAGCTCCCATCTGGGGGTGAAAAATGTAAATATCTGTGTTATGTGTTTGAATCTATGTTATATTGTGTGTTCATGAATGTTTATGCTTATATATGTGTTTTCATATGAATGTAAGTGAGAATTATATGTTAAGTAGGAGAACACATATGTATGAACATTGGGAGGTTGTGTTAAGTATGGAAAATGCGTAGTTAGCATAGCAAGGTAGCAATGATTCATCAAATTCTGTAGGTTGTTGAGAACTGCAGAGTACGCAGTCACATATTGGTAATAATATGTTAAGTAGATGTTGAGTAAGCTGCGCATAACAAGCTCGCATGACCTAATAGCGCATCACCAAGGTTGCAGAAATCTGATTCTGTAACCACCCATCTTCGCTTCGGGTAAGTCTTCAGCTTGTTTGCAGGTTCATGCCGAAAGGGCCAGTGAAGGGGAATTTTTGGATCTACAGTAAGGAACTAAGCAGAACCTGGGTCATCCCCATAGAGAATAAAAGGAAGTAAACCAACAGATAGCCATAGTTCCATGCTGAAACTTGAGTCCAACAGCTTCTCTATTCATTCACATAAATAGTTCTTACAAAATGAGCAACAAAATATCTCTAGCCAAAATTCCCATGATTTCCTCCCCTTCACTTTTCTTTTATAACTTTTACAAACTAACTCCTAGAGTGACCCTCCATATTCCTCAAAGTTAGTTATGAATTTTGGGTTTCCCGGGCACTTGAAATTTGAAGTTTGATTCTCTCCAGAAGGAAATAAAAGATAAAATTAAATTACATAATTTCAAGGGGGATCATTTGTTATATTTTTATTTATATTGCAGTATAATTTTCATCTCTTTCAATTATATCATAAGCATACATAGAAACACAAGAGACGCAATAGTTTTCCCTTGGAAGACCCAAACTCAGGAAAAACTGAACAATCCTTTCTTATTTAGAGATTTAGTATAGAATACAAGTACATCCAGATATAAAAGTGATATTAAACAAGATAGATCACAAACAAAGAAGATACAAAAGTAAGAGTGTTGGCTATAACTGACCCAGAGGTTTTCTATAAGACCCAGGTTCTTCGCGGTTTCCCGTTGACCAACAAAAACCCTTCGCACCAGCCCTTTCGGCAACAACTTGCGAGCAGGTTGAGGTCTCACCCGAGGTGTATCTATGGGGTACTACAGAATCAGGTTTCCATAGTAAGTGACGAGTTGCTTGGACGGACGTACTGCGTAGCACGGACTAAGGAAGATGCGCTGCGAGAACAGATTGTGCGGTGTGCAATGGGATATGCGCTGCGGGAAAATACTGCGAGGCGGTGGGCAACACTGCTGTCTGCACTTCCAAATCCTTCTATCGTAGGGATTCTACTGAAACTGTGAACTATGTAGTTCTACTTTATACTCGAACTACCTTGAACATGCTTAAGGCTCTGAATTGAGTATCATTCATCCACTCATTCAACTACTCAGCCGATTATCCATCTACTATTCGTTCATCCACTTGGTATGGTTATGATTTGAGCATATTCTATTGATACAATCTAATTGTTATGCATTTGTTCTATTGCGCATAAGGAAGTACTTAAGTGATCTCTTAACACTTAACCAACTAACTGATTCACTATTCTCAAACACAAGCTAAATGTTCACCATTCATCTATTCATGCAGAACTTAACATATCATCTCCATACTTCTTCTGATGGCAAACGCATACAACAGTTCTCTCATAACAACATGGAAGGAAACATCTAGACATTCGTTTACAGAAAACACAAATAAGCATTCGTCCATAAAACAAAAACACACAACACAATATTTAACGTGGTTCACTCCCCCGGATGGGAAGCTACATCCACAAGAACGGTTGGTAATATATATCTTTAAAGGGGATGGGGACAACCGTTCTTAGTCTGTGCACTCAGCTGCAGAATCTCCTTCCTCTTAGATAGGTCTGTCGCACACAACTGTAGAGCCTTTACAATCTTCTCAACCCAAAAGAGATTTTACAATACAACCACTCAACCTATTCAACAACACTGAGAGAACCTCAGAACCCCGAACCCCATCCCATACAAAATTGTCTTCTTAAATAGACCATGCCCGAAGGTCATGTCTTTACAATGCTGAAGAACTAAACCCAAAACCCATAGGCTTTACAAAACTATGCTAGTTTCCCTAAACCGGCTTGCTGGCATCTGGTACTGTCTGCTTCATCATGGCGGTTCTCCATGTCTTCATTCTGTCACTATCGACCTTCCTGTTGCATGCATGCCAACAGGTCACCTTCACTGAACCATTCATCTCTAACGGCCTCTCCCACTAGGCATGCCAATCCATCGCTTTCCCTGAGCTATCCTTTTCTTAACAAACTCGTGTATTGGCCGCCTTCCTGAATTGCTCGTGCCCGCCACTCGACACTCTTGGAGCATCTTTCCAAAATTAGACCACTACTGGTCCATCCGGTACCTGTACCTGATCCTCGTCCAGCACTCTGCTTTGCTGGCTCCACATGTCCTAACTACTTCGCAGCACTGCTTCCTCGCAATGCTGGTCTTCGCGGTACTGCCAAAATTCGAATGCTGCGCACAACTTCGCAGCATGGTCAAAACTTGGATGCTGCGCACAACTTCACAACACCCTCAACAATTAGACAAGATTTTATCTTTCTCTAAGCTACTCTCAGCTCATCTTTTCCTACTTATCAAAAGTGTTACCAAAACTTTGCCCCAACTTGGGCCCAACATGCCCCTAACACTTACATGTGGCTCGTCCCCAAGCCACTTCCTGCTTCGGCTGTCTCGCTCTGCTCCGCGACCCGTGGAGCTAATTTGGTCGTGAACTCATTATAGGTGTCGAACAACTGTTCCACTGCTTCTCTGGTATCTTGTTCAACTTGTTTTACTGTCTCAAGCAGTGATGGAGTTATCTCTCCTCCAATCTATCCTTGTACCTGCTCCTAGTTGTCACGCAGTTCCTTCAGCTTGTCTTCTATCTGCTGGGACACTATTATGGAATCCTCCAGGAGTTGCTGCGACTGATTATCCATCTCAGTATCTTTTTCTCTTAATGCCTGGACTTCCTTCTTCAAGCCTGATATCTCCTTATACCTCGGCAGCCTCTCCCTGGGTGGCAGAGCCTTGAGCTCTGCGTCCAACTTTTCTAGCGCGATCTGCTTTTCTTTTACCGCGGTCTTCACCTGCAGTAGCCCTTTATCCTCGTCAAGGGCAGTGAATGCCTTTGAAACCTTCTCCAAGAGATCTTGGCACTTAGCCATCTCACTTCTTATGCTCTTCACGGCGGCACTCACTGCTTGCTCTCTTAACTGCTACTCAGTTAATGCCATCTGCGTATTCAGTTTTTCCTTCAAGGCAGCAAGATCGGCCTCATAGAGGATGTCCTTATCCTGCATCTCCATCATCAAAGATCTCACCTTTTCTCCAATCCTCAGAACAGTGTCCGCAGGATCATCCTGGAGTTCTAGATCTTCAATATCTTGTGCACCAATAGATATGGTAGTCTCCAATTGTTTCCGGTGGTCCTGTTCATCACGTAGCTGCATTTCTGCGAACGATCGAGAGTCCTCGAGCTGCCTATTTTTTGCGTGCAACTCCACTTGTGACTTCATGGACTCTACTGCTCATTCATGCATCTCCTCCACTATCTGCATGTGTAAAAAGTGTAATCCTGGCAAAGGGATTTTGGCCAAGTCGAGCTCTACCCACTCAACACCCTTTGTGTCCAAGATGATCTGTTCTATCATTGGTAATGAAATAGCCAATGGGTCCAAATGGACAACCCTGGTTTTAGAAGGCAACGTTATTGCTAGCTGTGGCGGTGTTTGCTGCGAGGTTCCTACCGACCTCCCTTCAGCTCCTGCTTCGCGCGACAAGGTTAGGCTCTTTTGGACATCGTCCATTTTCTTCATAAGACCTTGCAGTGCGAACCTAGTCTTTTGCAGGTCATCCTGGATGACCTTGTCCTTCTTATCTTTTTCTGTCATTAGCTCCCCCATCTGCTTTGAGACCGATTCCACAATTATGTCGAAGTCTTCTTCGTTCAACACTGTCTCAGATTGACTCTTTGTTGCTTTCATTTTCTTCCGCGCCTTTGGCTTCTGCAGGGTTTCAGGTTCCTTCCTCTTTCCTTTTTCTTCGACAATAGGGCATGACAGCGAGATTGGTTCATCCTCTTCTGAATTGGTCTCGACATCCATGAACTCGACACGGAATTCAGCCGGCCAGTCCTTCATGAGGATGTCAATGTCTTCCTCATACATATGGTAATTACCCGCATACCATTTTGGTTTCTTCATCTTTGCTTTGGGTGAAATAAAGATACATCGCATGTCTACCATAAAATCAATAACATGAATGTACTTCGACGTGACCTGCTTTGTAATGCGCGACGTACGGGTAATCTCCTGGTGCAGCTGGGTGTAATACTGATAGAATACTTCAGCTGTTGCGTGCTGCTGCTCTGCGTTTAGATTTGCCCAAAGATTGGCATAGCGAAATCCTATGGGATCATTGGTTTCTGTGATTACACTGACATATTTTTCTAGTTCCTTCCATCCTGTGAATGCAATGAGGATAATCAGCCACATGAAGTGGAATTGACCTCCATTCTCCTGAGTATCATTGAGTTTGTCCAGGAACTCATTTAGAAGGTACTGACACCAATTGAATTGGGTCCCTTCAGCCGCTGTAGCACCGAGTATTATTACGCCCGCAGGCACCTCCGGGGGCCTGGCTGTTCTTATGATTTTTCCTATGAGCAACTGTGTGATAAATCTTGTCGCTCTATCTTCAATTTCTTCTATGGGAAACCCTCTTTTTCCCTTCACTAATGCATGTCTCTGCTTCATTTTTGTGACAGCTTCCTTTTCCTTACCCTTCCCTTGGAAGAACTGCTTGGGATCCTTGCCTCGCTTGCTTAGTCCTGTTATGCGGTGGATTAAATCAATGTTCAAATCCACATTTCGATCCATCCATAGGTATCCCTGGTGAATTTGCGCCATCAGAGTGCGAACCACTACATTAAGTTCTAGTGAATGATCAAAATGAGGTAGTCGGAGCAGGTTCAACAATCTAGACTCCACTACTGGCATCAACCAGCTTTCGACGACCAGGTTCAATATGCCCTTCGCATCTTTCTTCCAGCACATGTACTGGTCAGGCAGGAACTGTGAGTACTTGGGATTGTGAGGTTCTTCCTTCTGTACGCCTAATAGGTCATAGTCTTCCCATTTACACTCCGGGATCTTTCCTAGTAGGTTCTTGGCAACCTCTACATGCTTCGAAATGAGTGACAAGGGGATTTCATAACGAGCACTCTTGACCAGATTAAAAATAGGGGCATTCAGCACCTGAGGTGATATGTACTCCGGTGTCAACTTCAAGGGTTCCTTCTGAAAGACCGACAATCTTTGCGCCGTCTGGCCTGTCTTGGGAGTCTTGCTTCGTGGTCCAACTGTGGCTTTCCCTTTGTCCTGAATGGCTGGATTATGTCGAGGTGACCTTCTAGACACTTGACCGAGTTCGAGTACAACCTTCTTGGTAGGGGTTTTCATTAACTCTACATCCCCCCGTGCTTAAAGACTCGGATTGCTTCTTGAAGTGTAAGCTCTTGTTCTCTGTCTGGTGATTTGGACATTCACTAGCGAGAGTAGGCAATTGTTCCAGGAATATGGCTAAGGATTGCTAACATAAGAGCGAATACATGAAAATTCTAAGTTCCTAGTAACGCCCGCAAGTCCTTATGCAGTGTTATTTATAGGCACAGTTAAGTCCCCCCTGCGCCTTCCAACGGCTAGATGAGAATTTAATGAGGTGTCCATTGGCCAATTTGAGCGAATCCTTTATTCCCTTCCATCGTCAGTGTGTTCAGAATGGTTATCTGTTCGTTAAATGCTCAAGCGAGTGCTTGCAACGGTCACGTAACAACTATATTTTCCTCAAAAGCAGGGTAACGACTATTTTTCTGAGTACTGCACCGAGCTGCACAGCAGTGCATCTGTGATCCTACGCCGTTACTTCGCAATGTCGGTGTTTGAACTGCACAGCTCCCTTTTTTTTCTTACTTTTTTTTTTTGTTTACTTCCGTGCAGCTTCTTCAGTGCTGCGTGGTACACACTTTGTTCTACTTATCATACATGTACAAACTCCTTTACATTTACAGTGTCCAATTTCAACTGTACTTGACACTTAGAAATTTCTCCCTCTATTTATCATTCAAGATTCTACAAAGCAGGGCTGTCATGGTACAGCTTTAGCCTGCTTCCATTTATCAAAGTTGGAAGGGTATCGATAGCTAAATTGGCTAACTGGACTGCACCAGTGTTAGTAACATGTATCACAGTATATGGACCAAGCCAATGCATCTTAAATTTACCAGGAAACTTCATGAATTTGCTATCATACAGGAGGACTAGGTCACCTACCTGAAAGCACTTGTTCTTTATATGGCGATCATGCCATGCTTTCTCACAGTCTTTCTGAACTTGCTGGTGGAAGCCGGTAATGAAGTGATCTCCCTCCAACCCAACGAGGTGTAGCAACCTTTCTTCTAATGTTGCACGGTTTGCCATCCCTGTGAATGCAGCAATCCTTAAACTAGGGACAATATATTCCATTGGAATTATAGCTTCCTGCCCATAAGCCAACTGAAAAGGTGTATGTCCTGTCAATTTCTTGCATGTAGTCCTGTATGCCCATAACACAGAGGAGACACGTAGATCCCAATCATCTTTATTCACATTGTAGACCTTAGTGAGTGCGTTCTCTAGTATTTTATTGAAAGCCTCAACAGTGTCATTTTCTTGTGGATGATATGGAGTACTGTGCTGATGACGAATGTGGAATTCCTCTGTAAGTGCCTCAATGGTCTTGTTCAAAAAGTGAGTACCTTGGTCACTCATCAAAATCTTCAGACAGCCAAATATTGACAATATTTCTTCAAAAATGAACTGTGCATCAGTACTAGCACTGCAGTCCTTTACTAGCTTTTCTTCCGCCCATCTCGTGAGGTAATCAGTAGCAGTAATAATATACCTCGCACCAGTTCTTTTTCCTGGTGGGTTTATAGGACCCACAAAATCAATTGCCCATTTTTTTAAATGCCTGCAAGGTCAACTGTGGGTTCAATGGCATCTCATCTCTTCACGAAGGTTTCCCTGTCCTCTGACAGACATCACAGTTCCTGCAGTGTTCTTTGGAATCTTTGTGGATCGTGGGCCACCATAGCCCTGCGCACAATATCTTCTGCGTGGTAGCCCTTCCTGCATAGTGACCTCCCGCGATCCCTGAATGCGTGTTTGCTAGAATAAATGGTTTCTCATGATCTAGTACGCATCTGCGCAAGACTTCATCCGGCCCGAGTTTGTATAACTGACCTGCAATTATAGTGAAGTCTACGGCGCACACCACTAGCTGCTTCTTCTGCTGGACAGATAATTCCTGCGGTGCCAACCCTATTGTCAAAAAATTAATGATATCCTTATAATAATCATCGGCAACCTGTATAGCGAATAGCTGTGCATCAAGAAGACTGTCTTCAATGTTCGTCAGATCTTCTCCTGACTCAATCCTTGACAGATGATCAGGTCCCAAGTTCAGTCTACCTGGCTTAACAATAATCTCAAAGTCATATTCCTGGAACAGCAGTAGCCATCTGCATATGCGTCCCCCTAACACTGGCTTATTGACCAAGTATTTCAATGCAAAATGGTCAGTGAACAGAAGGAAGTGCTCACCAAGCAAGTAATGTCTAAATTTCTGTAGGGCATATACCATCGCAAGGCCTTCCCTCTCGGTAGTAGTATAGTTCTTTTCTGCTGTTGAGAGATTCTTGCTCGAGAATGCAATAGGGTGGTCAATACCTCCTTCTCCTGGCTGAGCTAATACGATTCCCAGGGAAATGCATGATGCATCAACATGGACATGGAATGGCTTCGTCCAGTCTGGAAAGACTAGAATCGGCGCGGTAACCATCTTTTCTTTAAGTGTGTCAAAACCCTGTTCACATTCCATGTTCCAAATGAACAGTGCATCTTTCTTTAGCAGCTTTTCCATTGCTGCGGTTATCTGCGCGTAACCCTTTATAAATTTCCTGTAGTATCCAGTATGGCCTAAGGTAGAGCGCAACATCTTGACTGAATTTGGTGTTGGAAAATTCACAATAATGGCAATCTTCGTAGGGTCCACCATCAATCCCTGCTTACAAACAATGTGCCCAAGTAGAATCCCATAAGGAACACAAAAAATACACTTCTTTAGATTTAAAGAGATCTAATGTTGTCGACACTTTTCAAGCATCGATCTGAGATTTGCACAATGGTTCTTCAATAGACCAAACACAGTCCAATCATCAAAATAGGCTTCCAAAAACTTGTGCATGAAATCTTTAAATGCTGCGACGACGACTCTGGAAAATATGGCAGGTGCGTTCTTTAGGCCAAAAGGCATTACTGTGTACTAGAAGGACCCCCATTCTGTAGCAAACATCGTCTTATGCATGTCTGCGAGATCAATCCTTATCTGATGATATCCCGAAAAACCATCAATAAAAGAATAGGCCTCATTCCCTCCAACATTATCAAGCACTTCGTCCATGAAAGGAGAAGGGAATGGGTCGTGCATGGAAGCATCATTCAGTTTTCTGAGCTCCACACAAATCCTGATCTCACCCTTCATTTTCTTATCCTGAATGACCATGGGACTAATCCACTCAGATTCCTTGATAGGTTCAATGATTCCTGCTTCTAGCATCTTATCCAGCTCTGTGCGGTCTCTTTCTTTATACCATGGGTTCAATCTGTATGGCCTCTGCTTCACAAGATTGGTGCCTGGCTTCAAGGGGATCTTCATGACTCCTAGGTCTCCCAGTATTCCTTTCATTTCTGTAAATTTTGTCGGAAACAGCTCCTAATACTCATGTAAGGTGTCTGCGATCTCCACAACAGTTTGATCATCCCAATAGTCTCTGATTGATGCGAACTTTGGCTCTTTACTTGTGCCAATATTCACCTTCTGTGTCTTTACCGGTCCGCTCATATCTGGGATTTCCAACGGAGATCCTTCTACATCACGCACACCCTCCGACTCTGGTATGTATATGTTGCATAGATCATCCTCATCGTCTTCGTTTCTATCATCGACTTCTTCAGCTAGGTTATAACACTCTATGGGATGTTCTTCATATTTCTTCCATTCCAAGTGTAGGTTCTTAGGAACGGTATCTGTCTTGAGGAATTCTTCCCATGTCGTATCTTCGCGAAGACAGTCTCCCCTGAATATGCGTTCCTTAATTATCTGTAATGCCTCATGGTCAGCAGATTCTCATCCTCAAAGCTGAAATCCCTCTGGAATTTGGCAGTCAACATGTCCCAATCAATGGTTTCCCTGTGCAACTCTAGGTCTAGGTACCATTTCTTTGGAATGTCCTCGTCCAGCGTATGTACAAATAGATGCACCCATTATGTGTGTGTCCTCTCCACCCATGCCTGTGAACAGACTTCAATGTGTTGACTAGGATCTATCTGGCCATTAAACTTCTCAAAGGGTAAAGTAACCCTGTCAGCAAACCAAATCTGCATCTTAATCCTGCATTGATCCCAAGTGGTCAATGTCTTCTTGTCGGTAGCAACCATTTGGCTGGTGTGTTGCGCAATGCCATATCCAATGCAGGTAACCTATGCTCATATGGAACTGCTGCAGTATATTCATGGATGAAAGTGTAAACATTAGCAGAACCATCATATGTGGGAATGGGACTTACCTCCTTTCCAATCCAGCACAATGATTTTGTAACTTGCGCACACCTTCTTGCTGATACTTCATGCATCCGGCTTTGCCAATTTTCCAATCCTGCCTCTGAATCAGAGACACAGGAGCTGTCACATCTCCATCTAAGTGTACCATATGCAGTAGGATTAATGTAATCTTCCTGGTTTGTTGTGAGCTAGTATAATTGGTCCAAATCTTGAGCCTTGGATTCCTCCTAAATCGCCTCACTATATCTGTCACCATCTGCAGGATCTAACGGTGCGATGAACCTAAGATGCTTTCCTTCAAATATCATCTTCTTCGTTTTCAGTTTTATGATGGCCAAGTTATCAATAGCCCAGTCAATTCCTAGCAGAGCAGGAAAAGGCTGACTATCATCCACAATCTCGATAACTTCAAAGTCTGCATGACTTTGGACTCCATCGATGTCGACCACCACATAAGCTAACCGGCCAAAAGGTATGACTTTCTCCTGGTTATCCATTCTTAACTAGATAGGTGATCATGACAACTTTGGTCAACCCATCTGCTGCCATGTCTACTTAGTCAAAACATTCACTTTAGATCCCAGATCAAGGATGACTTTGTCCATTTCAAAATCTCCTATCTGCGCAGCAAGCCTCATTTCTCGGCCTGTTCTTTTATGCTTCCTTATGTGATGTACTGCGCTATCAGAAGTTTTTGCTCCCATCTGTGGTTCATATTGGTTTATGAGCTTCTGTAGCTCTACTATGGCATTTTCACTTTTTACTAACTTCATGCAGCTTCACAGGAACTGCGCAACGGAATTGCTGACATCTGTTGCGGTACTTGTTTTATCATAAGCCGCCGGCATGTCTTCAACAGGTGGTGCTTCACTGCGCAATGGGATCCGCTATGATTTTGTTACCGGTTCTCTGAAGGTATCTTGCGCGTCGATAAAGACTTCCTTGTTCTTTCGTAGGTCGAGAGCAGGTATTTTTCCCGGAGCTTTCCTTATCCATACTGTCTCAAGAGGGCTCTACTTTGTGTGAGCCTCCCCTGACGTGGAAGCTTCTACTCCCCTATCGCGGCCTGTCTCAGCACCACTGCGTGTGACCACATTGATGCTCGGGTCTACTGGTCTGCTCTCCACTATGATCCACTGGACGTTCGTGTTTGGTGTGTTCGTCCGTCTTCTTTTCTGCATTTCCACCTCTAGCACTGGGAAATATTCAATAACATGCTGGAATGATTTACAGTAATTGCATGTAGTGCATGGGTTAACACAATCTCTAGATACGTGACCTAGTTGGACACAATTATAGCAAATAACCTGGCCACGACCTCTTCCCTGCGCCAGGCTAGCATTTCTTCCTCTGTCGCGGTATCCAGCACCACGACCTCTGTATCCTCCTTGGTCATATTGTGCATTCTCTTGTTTCGGTTGGTTATCTTCTTGTATGCGGTACAAGCCAGCGCCTCTCATTGAGTCCATATCTCGTTTTCTCTCATTCATTAGCTCATATGCATGGCAGTTGGATTCATCATGTCCAACTAATTTACAAAAAGTGCAATATAAATTTTTAGGTGTTTTCACATACTTCTGTATGAGATAGCAGTCTTCAGGTTTGTGTCATGTGGTTCTACAAATTTCACACCATGGGACCTTATTCTGATTTATTAGGTTGCGAACACCACTATTAAGATAGTCGCGGAACACAGGGCAGTGCTCCCGGTCATGGCCTTCTCCTTTGCAACTTGTACATCATACATCATGTCTAGGTTCATACCTTTGTTCTTTGCCATTCTTCATGCTTTGTAGTTCTAGTGTCAGGGTGGTCAGCTGGTTCTGGATCTGAGACATCCCAAAACTAGTCTCACTAATCGGCGAAGCCTCTAGCTTCATTGTGATTTCCAAGGCCTCTGCCTGTGACGTAACCTTTTGCTGCATCAATGGTAATCTAATATGGGGCAACAACACAGCAATAAACCAATCCTTGTGATGTTCCGGAGATATAACAAAGCTTACTTGGTCCAATAGGGTCTTGAACTTCTGATCAAACTCCCAAACCGTTTCAGTCGATTTTTGCTTTATTTCTTTCAACTCGGGTATACACTGAGATTCAGATTTGGGTTTCTTAAACTCTGCCACAAGTGCAGCTTTAATTTCTATGAGGGTTCTCGACTGTGTGTTAGAGTACTTCATGAACTAATGTAAAGCTCTATCCTTGAAAGTGGTGATGAGTTGTGCTCTCTTTACAGCATCATCCTGGATCTGTCTTACACTCCATACGGCTTCACAAAGAAACCAATGCTGATCAGGATCTTCTAGGCCAGTTCCTTTGAATATTGGGAGCTTCATATCAGTGTTTACCATTGTTATATTGGGTGGTGGGGTGCCCGAATTAGCGTGCGGCTGCTGTGAGGGTCTCTGCGCAGCAAAAACAAATGGGGATATCAGACTATGTTGTGGGGTGGGCTGTGTAACGGGTGGGCTCTGATGCAAAGGTGGCGCGGTTTCTGCAACCGACGGATTCTGAGGGGTGAATGGTGGTGCAGCTTCGTTGTTAAGGTCACAAGGGATCTCAGTGTCTATATGGAGCGCAGCGCCTTCAAGATTCTGATTAAATTTATATCTCTTTCCACTTTTAAGATTATGGGTATCTTCATCAGAATCACTATATATATTGTTTACCATGACAGACTTGATAATATTACTGCATTCTTAAAACACCTTTCTCAGCTAACAGCATCTTAATGTATAGACTGAGATTGTTCAGCAACTTACCTTGGAATCCTTCGAAAAAGTATGCTTCTGCTTGGCTGTAGGATTTGAGTGTGTCTACAGCAAATTTTGTTACGAAGCCTTCTAGCATATGATTGACCCAGAAGTCAACTGCGCGTGACAATGGGCTGTCTATTGCTTTTAGTTGCGCTATGAGCTCGGGAGTCCACTCTGTAGGAACTCCTCCTTGAAAATAGGTTTTCTTTTCTGCGAACCGCGAGATCCACCCATGCAACTTATTTGGAAATGATGCCCAGAAAATATCGTGAATATCTTTCCACAGATATCTATCCGACCACTGTGTGTCACATAGACGCAGATGTCTATTCTCTTGCCTTGTAAAGTCTCTTATGGTCTTGTCCCACCAAGCTTGGATTTTTGTCTTTTCAGGATGTCAGTTGTCAGAGCCTTCTGGGAACTGATATTCTTCGTCACACATCACGATTGCAACTCATCATGGATTCTAGCACAGAAACAGAACCATTTGTTGGCTATAACCGACCCAGAGGTTTTCTATAAGACCCAGGTTCTTCGCAGTTTCCCTTTGACCAACAAAACCCCTTTGCACCGACCCTTTCGGCAACAACCTGCGAGCAGGTTGAGGTCTCACCCGAGGTGTATCTATGGGGTACTGTGGAATTAGGTTTCCACAGTAAGTGACGAGTTGCTTGGACAGACGTACTGCACAGCATGGGCTAAGGAAGACGTGCTGCTAGACCAGATTGTGCGGCGTGCAACGGGATATGCGCTGCGGGAAAATACTGCGAGGCGGTGGGAAACACTGCGGTCTGCACTTCCAAATCCTTATATCGTGGGACTTCTACTGAAATTGCGAACTATGCAGTTCTACTTTATACTTGAACTACCTTGAGCATGCTTAAGGCTCTGAATTGAGTATCACTCATCCACTCATTCAACTACTCAACCGATTATCCATCTACTATTCGTTCATCCACTTGGTATGGTTATGATTTGAGCATATTCTATTGATACAATCTAATTGTTATGCATTTGTTCTATTGCGCATAAGGAAGTACTTAAGTGATCTCTTAACACTTAACCAACTAACTGATTCATTGTTCTCAAACACAAGCTAAATGTCCACCATTTATCTATTCATGCAGAACTTAACATATCATCTCCATACTTCTTCTGATGGCAAATGCATACAACAGTTCTCTCATAACAACATGCAAGGAAACATCTAGACATTCTTTTATAGAAAACACAGATAAGCATTCATCCATAAAACACAAACGCACAACACAATATTTAACATGGTTCACTCCCTCGGATGAGAAGCTACGTCCACAAGAACGGTTGGTAATATCTTTCTTTAAAGGGGATGGGGACAACCATTCTTAGTCTGCGCACTCAGCTGTAGACTCTACTTCCTCTCAAATAGGTCTCTGCGCACACAGCTGCAGAGCCTTTACAATCTTCTCAACTCAAAAGAGATTTTACAATACAACCACTCAACTTATTCAACAACACTGAGAGAACCTCAGAACCCCGAACCCCATCCCATACAAAATTATGTTTTTAAATAGACCATGCCCGAAGTTCATGTCTTTACAATGCCGAAGACCTAAACAAAAAACCCTTAGGGTTTACAAAACTGTGTCGGTTTCCCTAAACCGGCTTGCTGGCATCTGGTAGCGTCTACTTCATCGTGGCGGTTCTCCATGTCTTCATTTTGTTGCTATCGGCCTTCCTGTCACACGAATTCCAATAGGTCACTTTCACTGAACCGTTCATCTCTAACGGTCTCACCCACTAGGCATGCCAAGCCATCGCTTTCCCTAAGTTGTCCTTTTCTTAACAAACTCGTGTATTGGCCGCCTTCCTGAATTGCTCATGCCCGCCGCTTGGCACTCCTGGAGCATCTTTCCAAAATTAGGCCACTACTGGTCCATCTGGTACCTGTACCTGATCCTTGTCCAGCACTCCACTTTGTTGGCTCCACGTGTCCTAACTGCTTCGCAGCACTGCTTCCTCGCAGCGCTGGTCTTCACGGTACTTCCAAAATTCGGATGCTGCGCACAACTTCGTAGCATGGTCAAAACTTGGATGCTGCGCACAACTTTGCAACACCCTCAACACTTAGACAAAATTTTATCTTTCTCTGAGCTGCGCTCAACTCAGCTTTTCCTGCTTATCAAAAGTGTTACCAAAACTTCTCCCCAACTTGGGCCCAACAAAGAGCCCCATAAATTAGTCTTCTACAACCTAGCATGAACTTCTTCTTGCTTCTTGTCTTCTTCACTTGTCCTTGTTGTTGGCCCGGTTTTGCAACCAGGCTTAGTGCTATGGGCACCTGCTAACTAGTAGCAGCAGTTTCAATGAAAATAAATAACAATAAACTAATTAAACAAGACTGTTCATGGATCTAAGCAAAGATATTAAGCAAATAACAAAAATGATTTAAAATCAAGAACAAGAAGATATTAAAGAATGAGCTTGTATTGAAAAATGGGGGGGGGGAAAGCAAGTGCTTGCGATAATACCTTCAATGGTGAAGGTTGATGTTGAATGGCTCCAAGGATGAGCAACTCCAATCTCCAATGGTCTCTTCTCCAATGTGGTTTGCAATGGCTAAAATGCTCAGGGGAGATTTCAGCAGCATAAGGATGAGATAATGGATGGATGTGAAATGAGGAGCCCCTACCACCTTTTTATAGGTTTTGGTGGTAGGAAATACCATTTGTGGTTTTGTGGAAACCAAATGGTATTGACCAACATGGTTTAGGTACTTTTCCCTCCTTTTTCCTTTTTTAAATAAAAATAATATTTTAATTCCCTTTTTAATATTTTTGGGAATTTGGACCCTTTTTGAGGGTTTTTTATGATTTTCTTGGAAAAATAATCTTTTTTAATGGAAAAAGGGGTGTACTAAGGTCTTTTGGTGACCTTTTGTTGGTTTCAGAGGCTCAGATGGTGGAAAAGTGGACAAATGGGTGATGTGAGTAAGGGAATGAGCTAGTGAGCACTTTTTAGGTGTTAACAGATTGCCCCCTGATGTGTGAGGGAAGGAGCTCATCGTATGGCCGATAGACATCATAGTTCATTTGTCTTTTTCTGGGGTTTTAGGGGAGAGAAGAGACCGGTTGGAGACTGGAGCCACGGCCCTTGGAAGCTGCAAAAACAAAAAATATTACATGGCCTCAATATGAATGAGGTATAATCTCTGAGAAAGGACGAGGCGGGCATTCCCATGCTCGTATCAAGACATATACAAAACAATTAGTCCCAAGAAGGGGGATCTAATACGTAAAGAAATATACTGGTACATCATAATGGTCCAGAGGGGACATTATTGTGGGATATACTCATGATCATGGTTGATCTCAATAACTGATACACTGGAATAACTGTTGAACTGCTGAACCTGAAGGTGTCCAACATCTGTATGGACTCAATGACTGTGAGCCATCTGGAATACTGTCGCCATACGCAACCCAGATATCTATAGAAAAAAAATGTAACTGGTTGTATCCATAGGTAGACTCTCAAATGTGGAGGAGTCAGGTGGTATCCGGGGTCTTCGACTAATAACTGAACGTGCCAATACCCTGTGCGAGTCTCAACAATGCGATCAAGGTGTTGAAGTCGAGCATGTGAGAAACAACCATTCGGAGAGGCACTGAGGATTCCTCTCGAAATGATTCGTAGGCACTCATCATAAATGGTAATGAGTCCAAGACACAGGGACCTCTAGGTCTATCCTATGGAATCAATGTGGTTGTCGTCGACAGAGGGAGACCAGCAACTAACAAGGCGATGATGTTTCCTTGATAGGAGCACAAGGTGTAAAACTGAAGTGCTGTAGTACTGATGGGAGGACTGACATACTTATGGGAATGGAAAATAACTGGGTCAAAAAATGGGTAGACTCAAACTTCCTTTGTTCAGAGCATGATGACATGGTTGACCTGGCAGCGTAAGGAACTAACTTGTAGGTGTGGGGATCATTGCTTTGACTGAACGGTATATACTGACTCTGGGGGGGAGGACGAGCTGATAGGTGCTGTCGAGGGATTGTCAAGGTGACATACTGCAGAATACTCTGAACAAAGGCGACCAAAATGGGGAAGCTGCCATATGAGTAGATGTGATCTGTCGTGGCGCCAAGAGGCACCATTGATTCCTTCTTCGTAGTTTTAATGAGCTCCAAGAAGGGATAAAAGTGTGCTCTGAAATGGTACGGTCCTGTGGATTTTGTGAGCCCAGGACGGCTCATGGTTGCTTTCCTGTTTAGAGAGTCTGAAAGCGGTAAGTGGACTCTATTGGTGTTTCTTTTTCGTAAGTTTAGTCTCCAAGGCCCGAAAAAGCATAAAATGATGCGGATGGAGAACTCTTCTAGCCGATGTGACTAGAGTATACCTTTTTCGTAATTAGTCTACGAGGTCCGGAAAATGGGTAAACTTATACCAGGTAGATGCCCTTTCAGATACGTTTAGCGAGCATGAAAGGAAGCAAGATTGCTCGGCGATCTTTTCATTGTTTTAGGAGTCAGAAAAGAGCTTAACAGAAACTCCCTAAGTGCCTTTTTCGTAAAAGGGATTGCTCGGCCCGAAAAAGGGATAAAATTATACCGAACAAAAATGGATTGATGAGGGCGAGAAAAGGTCTCAAGCATCGTCATCAGTGCGGAAAACTGGATCCGGTGACATAAGGATTGTCGAAAACGGAGAACGGCCGATGTGGCACGCAAACCGAGGTGGTGTGGAAAAAATGCCCGAAAAATCTAAAGGTGAGAGCGAGAAATGATCTCGAGCATCATCACGAGCACGGAAAACTGAATCCGTCGATATAAGGCATGTCGAAAACGGAGAACGGCCGATGTGGCACGCAAACCGAGGTGACGAGGGGGGCACGAGAAAAAATGCCCGAAAAATCTAAAGGTGAGAGCGAGAAATGATCTCGAGCATCATCACGAGCGCGGAAAACTGAATCCGTCGATATAAGGCATGTCGAAAACGGAGAACGACCGATGTGGCACGCAAACCGAGGTGACGAGGGGGGCACGAGAAAAAATGCCCGAAAAATCTAAAGGTGAGAGCAAGAAATGGTCTCAAGCATCATCACGAGCGCGGAAAACTGAATCCGTCGATATAAGGCATGTCGAAAACAGAGAACGACCGATGTGGCACGCAAATCGAGGTGACGAGGGGGCGTGGAAAAAATGCCCGAAAAATCTAAAGGTAAGAGCGAGAAATGATCTCAAGCATCATCACGAGCGCGAAAAACTGAATCCGGCTATATAAGGCACGTCTAAAACGGAGAACGGCCGATGTGGCACGCAAACCGAGGCCACGAGAGAGGCTAAAAAATGGTCAAAAAATGGACCCCGTGAAAACGGGAAACGAAAGGAACTTCTATGAAGTTCTCGCTGTGCTGATCCCAACGGTTTGAGAAATGGACTTCGTATGATACCGCAATGTTTGTTGGAAAATTGGTAGATTTTCTATAAATAGGGCGTGGGGCCCAAATGACTTGTCATTGTTACATGCGAGTTTGATAGAGCTGTCGGAGCTATTTCTTGATTTCCGGGAGATTTCACCGTTGGTTTTCGATTTAGCGAGTTGCAGGTAACTCTATTCGCCTTAACCTTGTCAATTATGTCTTTTTTGTTTGGCGGCGGGCCCCCGAAGGCCGCGAAACTCCACGTTGACTCTCCAACGTGGAACCATGCGGGTTTCGGGGCTGAACCCGCGATGAACCGCGCGGGTTTTAAGCTCACAGTCGCGATGTTCATCGCGACTATGAGGTCGGAACCCGCGATGTTCCTCGCGAGTTCATGGGGGATAGTTGCGATGTTCATCGCGACTGTCCGTCCAAAACCCGCGATGTTCATCGCGGGTTTTTGCATGGATCCCGCGATGGTCATCGCGGGTTTTTGTGGAAAAGCCGCGATGGGCATCGCGGCTTTTTGTGTAAAAGCCGCGATGGGATTTTTCTAAAATTTTTTGTGCTGGGGCTAAAAAAAAAATTTCTGTTTTTTGGCAGGATGTTGCGGAGACCTCAGTCCGTGTGGCGGGAGAGGGAGATCGATGGTGATCTCATGCTGAGGATTGAGACTGATGCAGGGGTGAGACAGACCCTGGCTATGAGCGGACTTTTGAAGTTCGCTCAGATCCCGCCTATACGTTCAGTGAGACGGCTCCTGAACAAGCTTGTGCAGTGGTGGGTGCCGGCAGAGGGTGCCTTCATTATTGGTGGTGAGAGGTTAGAGATCACTCTCACGGATGTATATTTTTTGACTGGGTTGCCTCGCTTGGGTGAGGTGGGTGATATTTCGCCGAGGTTGCCTCCGGGTGTAGATATGGAGGACCTCTTACAGACTTTCTGTGTGGATGATGCTGTTTTGGTAAACAGCTCTATTAGTCTAAAATTCCTACGTGAGTGGGATATGCGAGCTGTTGGTGCCTGCGTTCTGAGGATATTGGGTGCTGCTGCACCACATCGTATGTCTGGGGGGCAGACGATGATGGTGGATTCCGTTCTACAGGGTACTTATTATGCCTGGGCGCAGATGTTCCTGGCTGGTGTCCGGAGAGATCTGGACAAGGCCATTAGAGAGGGAGGCGAGTTTTGTTATGCCTCGTTTTTATGTTGTTTTTTCTTCGAGCGGGTGCCGACCTTGCGGCCACGGGTACCCGTTCGTGCTGGTCTTCCGAGTGAGCCTCGTATGATGAGGTGGGGGCAGATGATGCCCCATGCCGGCGGTGGTGTCCGCGGCTACTTTACTGAGGATTTCTATCAGCAGTGGGAGCAGATGCCTCTGGTTATTGAGGACTATCCCTACACCGGCATGGACTACCGAGGTGACCCAGAGATGCCTCGTGCCCCAGGACAGGCCTGGAGTTTAGACGGTATGTTTTGTGTTTTATTTGATATTATATCATATGTTGTTTGATTTATCATTGATGATTTTTTTTGTTATAGTATCTGATGGCTTACTTGCTTTGTGCAGATGTGGGTCCAGTGCCACCACCTGACTATGTGGCTCGGCAGGGGCGGGCGATGGTGGTCGCCCATCCACCTGTACCTGTACCTCCTCCGCGTGGTGGAGGATATGCAGCCCGTGGGCGAGGGGTTGGCCCTCATGATGACGCCATAGATGGTTTCCGACGGACCTTAGCCCGGATCGTGGCTGGGCTCCCCGAGGATGGTTGGAGAGACCTGGATCGGGATATTTTGCAGGGATGTCTCGGTGCGCCGCCTGAGTGGCAGTCGCTCCTGTTGAGGGCAGCGGTGTTCGTGGCGAGGCACGGGGATGGTAGACGAGATGCTCCGGCAGGGCCGGCTCAGGGGAGGATACGTCTGAGGGACGATCCAGCGGGGCCAGCAGAGCGGCGAGTTCGGGGTCGTCATGACCCGGCGGGGCCGACGGAGGAGGAGTCGGAGGAGGAGCCGGAGGAGGAGCCGGAGGGTCCTAGGGATCCAGATGAGTAGATATTTTGTATCTACCCCCAAATGCTGATGAGCATATGGGGAAGCATTTTTGTATGACAGATGTATTTTTTGTATATCGGGTGCTGAGGGCACTTATGACATGTTGACTATTTGATTTATATATATATGTGGATATATATTTTAGATATATTGTCGTGTATGCACGTGGATGCACATTTGTCTTTTGTATATGCCCGTGGAGGCACATGATATGCACGTGGATGCAGTATATTTGTTGATTTATGTATGCCCGTGGAGGCACCTGTTATGCACATGGATGCATTATTTGGTTTGTTTGTTTTATGCCCATGGAGGCACATGTTATGCACGTGGATGCAATATTGGTTTTTGTATATGCCCGTGGAGGCACCTGTTTTGTACATGGATGCAATTTTTGTTTATGGATATGACATGATGTGATTGGTGTGCCAGTCGAGGACACTGTTGGCCATATTATCTGCTACACTATTGAGGTGTCTTGGGACATGTGTGAATGTAATGGATTCAAACTGTCTAACCATTTGTTTAGTGCACAGGAATTTTCTGAAAAGACAGGGATCGCGTACCTGGTAATCATTGTTGAGCTGGGAAACTAGGAGCTGTGAGTCCAAGAAAACGTTGAGGTGACGTATGCTCATCTGGAGAGCAGCGGCCAGGAGACCGGTCACGGCATCGTATTCAGCTTGATTATTGGTGGCGGCACCTAAACATACTCCGTCAATGTGAATTAATTCATGTGAAGGGGAGTATATTACCCAAGCTGCGGAGGCGAGATTGGGAGACCAACGGCTTGCACCATCAGCGAAACCGATATGGCAGAGTGGAAGAGGCTCCATCTGTGGTCATGCAGAGAAAAACAAATATTTAGGTTTTTTGAAATTTTTTGTGAATGAAAAATGTATGCCTATACTAAAATGGACAATGGTGTCCATCAGATTTTCTATGGGTAAAATCGTTTAAGGTACAACCCGTTGCGTGGGTTGCGTAGGGTGTTGCCTTCTGAGTCGGTCAGAATGTATGCCCCCTGCCCGAGGCAGGTGTGTATGATGTAGGGGCCTTGCCACATAGACACTAACTTTCCCTTTCCGGTTTTATCATGAGCTTGATCATAAGCGAGGACAAGGTCTCCCTCAGAAAAGGTTCTTGGGTGGACGCGTTTGTCGTAACTTAGTTTGGATCGTTGTTTAGCTGCTTCCATGTTTTGAATGGCGGTGCGCCTATCTTCATCGGCCTGCTCTAAGAGTAGTAAACGTTGCTCGATCGGGGAAGTGTCCGGTAGGAGTTCGACGGCGATATGTAAGGCTGGGATCTAGCACTCAATAGGGAGGACGGACTCGACACCGTGAACTAAATGGAAAGGGGTAAAACCGATGGCGGTTTTGGTTGAGGTGCGGTAGGCCCATAGTGCCAGGAAGAGCATGTGGTGCCAATTGGATTTATGTTTGTCTACAGTACGTTGGAGAATGGTCTTCAAAATTTTATTGATCGCTTCGACTTGGCCGTTTCCTTGGGGATAGTAAGCAGAAGAGAAATGGTGTTCAAATTTCAACATGGTTGATAATTCCTTCCAGACGGCATCTTCGAAGTGAGAGCCGTGGTCAGAGACTAGTTGCTTAGGCACTCCGAAACGAGTGATAACATGGTTAAAGAAAAACCGTGCTGCAGTGTCGGCTTTGCAATTGTAGGTCGGCATGGCTTCTGCCCACTTGGTGAAATAATCTACAGCCACAATGATGTGTTTGTGACCACCGGCTGACGGGGGGTTGCAGTCGAGGAAGTCGATGGCCCATTTGCAGAATGGTCCAACAGTGATGACTGGATGAAGGGGGGCAGGGGGGGTTCTTGCTTTTGGGGCAAATAGTTGGCAGTTCTGGCAATGCTTGACTGCGGTGATACAATCAGTAAATAATGATGGCCAAAAATAACATGCCCGAATGATTTTCTGGGCGGTTGCCATGCCGGAGAAATGGCCTCCGCAGGCGCCGCTATGACAATCATTGAGGACTTGTTCTGCCTCACTATGGGATAGGCAGCGGCGTAAGATGGTATCAACGCCGCGTCGGTAAAGTACATCCCCTATCAGGAGATAGCGGGGGGCATGGTGTCGTATGCGACGGCGTCCATCACGATCGATGTTTGGTCGAAATTTTTGCGTACGAAGGTAAGTCAAAATGTCGCCGTACCAAGGGTCGTCAGACGAAATGATGAAAATCTGCTCGTCAATCAGGTCCGTTTGGATAACGGGTGATGTTGAAGAGGATGGGAGGTCCGTGATGAGGTGAGCAAGCACAAGGGCTTTAGTGCTTTTGGGAGTTTTGAAAGTTAGGTCATATTCCTGGAGGATAATGACCCATTTAGCAACACGACCTTGTAGGAGCCGCCAGGTGAGGAGATAGACCATGGGGTTGGAGTCGGCCACGACCGTGGTATGACTGAGTAGGATGTAGTGTCGCAATTTTTGTACGGAAAAGACTACAGCTAGGGCTAATCTTTCCTCGTATGGGTAATGTAGAGGTGGGCCAGACAAGGTTTGGCTGACGTAATAAATCACATGCTCTTTATGGGAGGCATCTTCTTGGACCAAAACTCCGGACACAGCATGTTCAGATGCCGAGACATAAAGGGTGAAGTCTTGAGAGAAATCCGGTGGGGATATCAAGGGGGCTTGTGTGAGAGCTTTCTTGAGGGCTTCAAATGTCGTGTCTGCTTGCTCATCCCAAACAAAGGGTATGTGGGTGCGAAGCAAGCGTAAGAAGCCATGGACTTTGGTGGCATAATCAGGAACGAAGCGCCTAAGAAAATTGGATTGCCCTTGCAAGCTCTGAAGCTGCCGAAGTGTGCGAGGAGGGGGAAGTTCTAAGATGGCTTTGACTTTCAGGGGATCGACAGTGATTCCTTCTTGGGAAACAATGAAACCCAACAACCGGCCCGCTGGGACGCAAAAGACACACTTGTGTGGGTTCAAGCGGATTTTATATTTGCGACAACGCTGGAAAACTTGCCGGAGGTCGTTAAGGTGGTCTGATCATTTTCGGGAACGAGCTGTGAGGTCGTCAAGATAGACTCACAGGATATGGACCAATTCATGAAAGCAATAGTTCATGGCTCGCTGGAAAGTGGCACCAGCATTTTTAAGGCCAAATGGCATGACGCGATAGGCAAAGGTGCCCCATGGGGTGGTGAAGGCAGTCTTGTACTGATCGTCCTTGCGTATGTGGATCTGGTTATATCCGGAAAACCCATCCATGAAGGATAGGACCTCATGGCCCGCACACTCATCAATGAGTTGGTCAATGAATGGCGTGGGGAAATTGTCTTTTGGACAAGCGTGGTTTAAATCGCGGAAGTCAGTGCATACTCTAAGGGTGCCCTGCTTTTTGTTGACGGGAACGGGGTTCGATACCCAGGTGGTGTACGGAATAGGGTAAATGAACCCTGCTTTTCAAAGTTTCTCGACCTCAGCCTTAACAGCGGGGAGCTTAGAAGGGTGAATGGGTCGTTGTTTCTGACGAACAGGGGGTACTTCAGGCCATGTATCAATGTGGTGTTCAATAATGGCGGGGTCGAGACCAGGCATCTCGGTATAGGACCAGGCAAAGACGTCTCGGAACTCTTGAAAGAGCTTTTTGTATGCCTGAGTTTCTGCTTGAGTGCAAGATGCGCCCAGCGAGATGAGCTCAGGTTTCCCTGGTGTTGTGGAAATGTCTATCTGTATAGTGGGGGAAATGTTTGACATGTTCCCTTCTTCAAAGGCATCCGGTGCTGGGATGGGGTCTTTTAACCAATCGACCTTAGTGGGTATGAAGTCTTTTGACTCGACCGATAGCTGGTTGGATGCGGTGGATGTAGATGCTTCCGGGAGGAAGTATGAGCGATGATGCATATCATCCCAAGGGTAGTCGGGTGCAGTGAATGTCTCCAAAATTTGCTCATCAGTATTGAAGTAGTCAGACCATAAATCAAGGGGTTCTGGTTTGAAAGTTGTTGAAATCATATAAATTGTATTGACTTCTTCCGACGAGGATGATGGCGGGGGGTGTATCTCTTCGATGAGGGGAGGAGATATCTCTAAGTCGACGTTGTTTAACTCGTACAACGCTGCTCTATAGTCAGGTAGATCAGGACAATGGTGAGAGTAGTGGCCGTAAACACTGCATATAGCACAAGGATGGTTAGTGCGCAGTGATTTGTCGCGAGGCTGTAGAGGTGGCTCTAACCTGACTACTGGGATGCTGATGTCATCGTCCAACATATTCATATGCTCTTGGAGTGCCGGTAAGTGTGGGCATTGATGAGTTGGATGTCCTATCTCATCGCATAATGAGCATTTGGGGGGAGCTCGAAACACTGGTGGGGGTTTAACTGCCTTAGGAGGTGGTATCGCAGTGTACGGTTGTGGGCCTCTGCCCCCAGTGGGCTTAGCAAGAAGAGGGGGATTCGTTGACGTCGAAGCGATCGTGAGACCAGGAGGAGGTTTCATTGACGAAAAAGGGATTGCGACACCAGGAGGAGGTTGATTTGTGGTAACAATAGGTTGTACTGGTTGGAGGATGACGTTTGGTGTCGGGGGTGGAACGGGAGGTGAAATATACCACACGGGTAATCCCAATGTTAACCCGGGTAGACTAAGGGTAGCCATAACCGGGGCGCTTACTACACCCGAAGGAGGAAATAGAAAGGGGATGGTGTGGATGGGTGTAACACCGATGTGACTCGGTACCAATGGTGGTTGACTACCGGGTGTTCGTGTATTCTGTGAAAGAGTACAGAGGTTTGCGACCTGTGTCTCTGGTGACGGTGGTGGAATGGCCTGGAATGTAGAGGTCATTGGTGTATCTGAGTAGAGTCTGGGTCCCACAGAAGACACAAAGGAGGTAACTGCACTAGAAGCGGGTTGTTTAATCATGGGAAGAACATTTTCGGGGGCTGCAGGGGCATTGGGATCATAGTAGGTGAGTTGGTCGATTTTGACCACGCGTCCCTCATGGGGGAACATCATGGTACGAAAAACGGAGGAGGCGACTGCTTTCATGGCGTACATGTAACTACGACCCAGTAAAAGGTTATAATCGAGCTGGGCGTTAATGACCTCTATGTCGATAAGCACAGTTTTCCCACCCAATTGGACGGGAACCTTGGGTAGTAGACCTTGAGGTTGAGCTGAGCGGTCGTCATAGGCCCGCAATGCAGTGGTGGATTGTTGGAGAGTAGGGGATCCCAACTTCTGCCAAACAAATGTGGACATGACGCATGTGGAGGCACCCTCGTCGATGATACATCGATGGATGACAAGATTCCGAATAGAAACAGAAACTTGGACTGCTATGGTGGAAGGCAGACGTGGTTCGGACTGGTCCAAATCAAAGGTCATCAATTTCGAATCATTTGGTTCAATTGCCCCAATGGCGGAAAGTAAAGTCTTGCGCTGCATAGGACATTTTTTCAAGACTTCTAACGCAGACATGGCTGCGGGAGATTGAGCTAGGTCATCTACGATGTTGTAATTTGACGCAGCCCGTGCATTGGGGTTGTTGTTGATACGATGGAGAGGGAAATGAGGTGCTTTAGAAGCACCATCGAGTGGAAGAGGTGGTATCCGTAACGTCTGATCGGTGGGATTAGCGTTAGTATCCTTATCGGCGGGGGTAGCCTCGGAGGTAGGACCATACTGGTTCCGTTGGGTTTGGATGTTGACGTCGGCAGTGGACATCATCAATAAGTGGTGGGTGCCTGAATCAAACATGGGTTGATCAGGAGCGGCGTAAGTGATTTGTTGTGGTTGCACGTTGCCCTGTGGGGGGGCTAACGGCTGAGTGTTCACCACAGCTTGTGTTGGGAAAGGGTTTTGTAACACCAAAGGTTGTTGCTAAGGTGGTGGGGGGTTGGGTGGCGGCTGAGGAGCCGCCTGCCCCTGACGATGGGCGTCATCTGTCCATAATTGTCGAGCTTGCTCCAGATGTGGGCAAGCGTGGGTATAGTGGCCATAGACACCGCAAATGGAACAAGGATGGTTTGTTCGTAAATTAGCATTTTTGGCTTGCTTGGGTGGCCGATCAGGATTCTGATGAGCAGGCGCCACGTTATTGTTTTGCGGAGGATGGGTAGGTTGTGGAGCTTGGTTATGGTTTTGGTTGTTTCCACGGTTACGTCCTCTTCCGCGGTTTGGTTGCCCACCCTGGTTGCGTTGGTTATTTTGGTATTGGGGCTGTTGTTGTTGTGCGTACACATGCCCTTGAGCATTGGGGGGATTTTGGGGAGCCGCAGGTGCGGGGGCAGGTTGCGGTGGGTAGTATGCAGGTGGAGCTGGAGGTGGTCCAGTTGCCTGTTGGGGTTGTTGGTACCCCTGAGCTATTGGATGTGGTAGATTAGCTGGTGCAGTTTGTTGTGGGTACTGCAACGGTTGTGGTGAGAACTGAATGGGGCTTTGTGTAGTAGGTTGAGCATAGTATGTAGGAGGTACATACGCTGATGGCGTTTGCCCATAACAATGTTGCGGACAAGAGGGTCCATGAATGTGATGGGTCTGGTTTGTTGGAGCATAAGAAGTTGTTGCTCCGGAACTGGATGTAGCCCTAGAGAGGTTTGGGGCGGGCATGGTGCTCACCATGCTGAAAGGTTTAGGTTGCGGGGTGATTTGGCCAATGATACCATCAGCGGCATGTGATGCCCCCGGTGCGTCCCCACGTGAAGAGTCACCTCGTGGGGCGTCAGGTATGATCGTGTATAGATAACCCGATTGGGCATAGATGAGATCAAACTGTTGGGCTTTGAGGATGGCCTCTTCTTCAGACTGGGGTCTTTCAGATGCCACATCCTTCGCAATAAGAGGGAGGAGGGATTTTAGAAACCAATCTAAAAAGATACGGTCGTCTAATTTAATTTTGCAGAGGCTTCTGCGTCGACGCCACTCATGAATATGGTCAGTGATGTGGGTGGCCGTGGTTTGTCTGCAAGACAGTAGGATCTCAACGCCCGCATCGTAGCGGACAGGTAATTGAAAGAATTGTAGGAAAGTCGAGGAAAGGGAGGTAAATGTGGCATGCGTCCCATGGGGATGCTCGATATACCATTTGGCTGCGGAGCCAGTGAAGGTGCGTTGTAAAAGCCGAAGGCGGATTGAGTCGTCCACTATGGAGTTGGAGGAACACCATAAATGGAAGGACATGACATGGTTCTGGGGGTCTTCCCCTGCCTTACCCTCAAACTTAGGGATGTCAGAGGGAAGTTTGGTGGGCATATGGGGCCACGCAGGATCATGTCTGATGGGGTCATTTGTTAGCCTAGCTAGGTCTGGCAGGTTCAGACTCGCCATGTATGGTAGGCTAGCCGGTGTGGTAACTGGGGCGGGGACATGCCTAGCCATTGTGGCATGGTGTAGGGGTCCAGTGGTGCCTAAAGGTATGTTAGGTATGGAGGGTATGTGCCCTCCAATAGGTGTAGTCTGGTATGGGCCAGCGCCTCCAAGTGCAACATGGGTTACACTTGGGTTGGGAATAGCACTAGGGATTCCTAGGATAGCACCCCCAAGTGCAACATGGGTTGCACTTGGGTTGGGAATCGTACTAGGGATTCCTGGGATGGGGTTTGTGGAAACCATAGGGGGTATGACCCCCATGTTGGGTATACCCATGACAGGTGGTGGCCCTGTGTTGGGCATTCCTAAATGTGGAGTGTTACCCATGTTGGGCATACCCAGGGGGGTGGTAGTTGCCATGGATGGCACCACCACAGAAGGGTTTGTTGATGTCTCTCCTATGGTAGCTGTAAATAGTGGATCAAATGGTGTTCTAGACATAATGGTGGTTGGTGGTAACTCTGTGGGGTTTTCGGATTCTACCTCCAAATCAAAGGTGAAGTGAGGTATGTCAGAATCGGATAACTGTCTAATTGATTGACGATGTGTCGAATCAAGGGATAAGGCTCTGCGTTCGTGACGTGGAGAGCCAAGTGGACTAAACTCTGGGAGTTCACCCTGTAGACGATGAGAGTGTCTAAAATTCTCAATGGTGAGAAAATGTGTTTGGGTAAAAAATTTGTTTAAGTATCAGGTGGTGATATATATATAAAAGACTCAAAACCCTAATGCAACCAAGGGGGTGCAAGAAGGGGAGTGAAAAAAGAAGGCTCTCAGGCCAAAAAATCAATCCTCAAAAAAGGCACTTATTCTAGCAGCTGTGCTACAATAAGTGGAGGAATGCAACAACTGGTCAGAATACCAACATGCAAACGGCTCCTAGAAAAAATAGGTGTAACTAGACCACAGGTAGGTTGAAATCATGCAAACACCTAATCTAAAAGTATTGTGACTCAAACAGACGATATCCTCTGCAAGGTGATGAAATCCAAGTCAGACAATATGAATGTTGAGACAACGGCTAGATATCCCCCTACCGGGAGGGACACCGGGTAATCAATCCTAAAGACAGGCTACTAGGATACTCCATTCATGACGCATCGAGAAAAGGTAAATCTGCCGTTTGGTCCTTTGATCGCAATATCCCAATACAGGGATATCCCGAGAACTGCGAATGGTAGCCCTTCGGTTACTGAATGGATTTCGGTATTCCACTCAGGCTTCCGGAACCATCCTCACGACTTCAACCCTCCTAAGGGAGAGGCCTTCCCACAAACCGGTTGTGACCGCGCCAAAAAGTACTAAGAGATTTTAGCTCCCTAATTGGACAACTTCTATGTCTCAGATGTATGAACTGAGGGGTGTTATTGGAACACCTATCCCCCCAATACTACCTAGCTACAAGAATTCTTTTAGTGTTCCCCAAGTGGGGTTAAAAGTGTGTTCAAATTAGGGTTCGTTTTAAGGCTTAGTTCAATTAAGTGATCGTGTGAGTGCACGTGAGGTGTTGTAAACTGAACTTGAAAAAATAAAATGCTTTATAGGAAATTTTCAAAAAATAAAGGATTTTTCGAAAATAAAAAGCAAATATTTACGATTTTCTCACTAAAAGGAATTTAAATGCTTTTCAAAAAATAACTCAAAAAATAATGGATTTTTTGGATTTATGAAAGCAAATAATAGACTTCTTTTTAAAAGAAATAAATGGATTTCTTCGTTCAGGAAAATTGCTAAGGGCAAGATTTTAAAGAAGTAAACAAGAAAAAATTTGAATCTAGATGAAAATGCAAAATGAGTCTTTCTTTCACTTTCTTGAAAATTTTTAAAAAGATTTCTAGATATGCACTTTTTCAATAGTAAAAAAATTTTCAAAGCTGTAAAATATGCAGGATTTAATACTGTAAAAAATGTGCTATGGGCAGAAAGTACAGTAAAAAAAAATTTCAAAATCGGGATGGCCGAATGAAAAAATTCAGCCGTGCGGGTTTTGACAGAAAAGCCACGATGGACAGCGCAGGTTTCTGTCGAACAGTCGCGCTGGACCGCGCGGGTTTTGGCCACACAGTCACGATGAACCGCGCGGGTTTTAACCGCACAGTCGCGATGGGAAGCGCGGAAATTGGCCGCGAAGCCACGGTGTGCAGCGCGGAAAAACGCAGAAAAGTCGCGATGGACCGCGCGACTGTCTGGCAAAAAGCCACGATGGACCGCGCGGAAAAATGCAGAAAAGTCGCGATGGACCGCGTGACTGTATGGCAAAAAACCGCGAGGCGGAAGCCGTGCACGAAAACCGATAAACGAACCCGAAAAATTGAAAATTTCGGGCTGTTTATGGGGCCAAAACTCAGAGCAGCAATGGATCTGCTGTCTAAGATGGCAGATCTATGGATCTAAATGTTAAAAACTCATAAAAAACTAAGATTAAAGGCAAAACTAGAGATCTATAGTTCAAACCAAAGCGGAGTCGCCAAAAACTGTTGGCCCGGTTTTGCAACCAGGCTTAGTGCTATGGGCACCTGCTAACTAGTAGCAGCAGTTTCAATGAAAATAAATAACAATAAACTAATTAAACAAGACTGTTCATGGATCTAAGCAAAGATATTAAGCAAATAACAAAAATGATTTAAAATCAAGAACAAAAAGATATTAAAGAATGAGCTTGTATTGAAAAATCGGGGGGGGCAAGCAAGTGCTTGCGATAATACCTTCAATGGTGAAGGTTGATGTTGAATGGCTCCAAGGATGAGCAACTCCAATCTCCAATGGTCTCTTCTCCAATGTGGTTTGCAATGGCTAAAATGCTCAGGGGAGATTTCAGCAGCATAAGGATGAGATAATGGATGGATGTGAAATGAGGAGCCCCTACCACCTTTTTATAGGTTTTGGTGGTAGGAAATACCATTTGTGGTTTTGTGGAAACCAAATGGTATTGACCAACATGGTTTAGGTACTTTTCCCTCCTTTTTTCTTTTTTAAATAAAAATAATATTTTAATTCCCTTTTTAATATTTTTGGGAATTTGGACCCTTTTTGGGGGTTTTTTATGATTTTCTTGGAAAAATAATCTTTTTTAATGGAAAAAGGGGTGTACTAAGGTCTTTTGGTGACCTTTTGTTGGTTTCAGAGGCTCAGATGGTGGAAAAGTGGACAAATGGGTCATGTGAGTAAGGGAATGAGCTAGTGAGCACTTTTTAGGTGTTAACACTTGTAGAGAAGTGCACACCATTTGAGAGAGAGATGAACTTGTTTTTGTAATAAGGAAGTGTGAAAGAAATTTATTTATATTCTTCTTTTCACTAGAAGTTTCCTCAATTAGGTCGGCTTGAATTTTATTTATTTATCTTTTATTTTATCTTTCAGTTCGACTTGTCTTTTTATCTTCTAGGGTTATTTTACCCATTTTATTGGGGTAATTGTGCTCTTCATTTCTTCCACTTTATCTAGGAATTCTTAAGAATATATCATGATGCTACATAAACATCAACACTCCCTCTTAGCGAGGAATGTATTCTTCTTGCACGATATTCAACAATGTTTGTATTTTGGAGGTTCTTCTTCAATGTTCTTTAGGCTTTCTTCAATGGATTATTTTGACTTCTTTGGATATCGAAAAGTTCTCATTGTTTATGTCTCATCACATGCAGTCAAATTCTTACCCAATACAATTAATTTTTATTTGACCATACTCTAAGAAGTCCCGAACACTTCTAGAGCCAATTGTCAACTTCAACATTAGACTAGGTTTTGTCTAATATACAAGGAGATAAAATATCCTTGTAACATAGACAAGTAATGACAATCTATAAATAATAGATCACTTATGTTTAGGATCACTTCACATACTAAATATGCAATGTGACCTCTAGCCTACCATCACTCCAGTCCACTTGACTGGACTAAGCTAAGCATATGATCCCTCTACTAATTAGTCCACATGGCTAATCAGGGTTGGAACTCATGAGAACACCAAAACTACCTCTTAGCTAGGGAGGTATCATCACTCTGGAACACATCTAGATATCATCTGATCACGATGGCTTGTCTCGTACATCTCATCATCATTAGAAAGGTCTCTTTTAATCAAGTCCTTCTAACCAGAGAAACTGTTCCCACTAGAACCTTGTTCCTCACTAGAACCACATCATCTTTCCAAAGATGATATTTGATCCATATGATCATCCTGGTCAACTTAGACCACATAGGAACACATCCTCATGCTATATCAATCTAAAACCGAAAGGAGGTTTCACTCCTAAGGAAGACACTTCTTCCAAGCACTTTATCGATCTTAAATTGAAGGGAGGGTCCACATCCCCATGAAGATGCTTCTTCCAATTTACCAGTGATTATAATTGGAAGGAAGTGATGACTGCATCTATTCCACCCCTCCAGGCCCAAGATCCACACAGGATCACTCTCCCTACTAGAGAATATCCCACACAAGGATCCACTCCACAAAGGAGTCCTCTCCATACTACAAAACATTTCCACACAGGAACCATCCCACATAGGGATCCACTCCACAAATGAGTCCTCTCCAAACTAGAGAATGTTCCACATAAGAACCATCCCACAAAGGGACGCACTCCACCAAGGAATCAAGAACAAGTCTCAGCTTATGCCTCATCAACAACCATACCTGTCATCAATCTCCATTTCTGAGGAAAGGAATCTCCACCACCCCAATCCTTTTCACGAAAGTATGCAAACTTCACTCTAGACAAAGGCTTGGTAAGGATATCTACAATCTACTCATCTGCGTATATATATTGGACCTTCACTACTTTGTTCTAGTTGCACTATTTGCGATGTACTCTACCTCTACTATATTGAGAGACATAGAAGACTATTTCTTGGTAAAATAAGAAACTAGAGCTGATCCCACGCTAAAACAACACCTAGAGGTCCTCTTTCTGTCAACTGCACTCCCATCCCAATCTGAATCAGTGAATCCTACCAGCTTCACTCTATCACTTGAGGTATATATCAATCCATAACCAACTATACCGTGAAGATATCTCAATGCATGCTTAGTTTTTTTCCAATGTACTTGTCTCTGCTTGACCATGTGCTGACTCAATGCGTTCATTGTATAACAAATATCTTGCGTGGTATTAACTAGGTTCACCAAGGAACTAATCAATTAGCAGTACATGGTCGGATCCACTAAATATGAAGATATGGCATAATCATGTAACTTCTTCAGATTTTCTTTCATGGGTGTAGCCATGGACTTACATTCCATCATCCCAAATCTCTTTAGGAAATCAATGGTATACTTCCACCGAATCAGGAAGATCTCATCATGTCTCTGCCACACCTCTAATCACAATAAATAATGTACCAGGACAAGGTGATTCATCTCGAACGCAGAGGCTAGATCCCTCTACATCTGTCAATGAATCTCTCTATATCGGTGCGAACAACATCATGACCAATGAACCATTTCAATAATTTGTGCCATCTTCACATGCTAAATCTTGAGCCATTTCTCTAACTGAACAAATCTTAACATTCAAGCATGAGTAGTTCTCTAACCAATTTTAGAATCTGCTATGATTCCAACTAGAATCCAATTGCTCTTCATGTGATCCCCACATCTCAGGTAACATGCTGAAGTAACTAAAGAACTTCATATAACTCGTCAACTACTACTAACTGCACTTCCTCTTGGTCATCAGAAGGATGAATATTTTAGTAGAGAGAGACCAACATTCGTTGGAGCCGCCTGGTTCCAACAATCAATCTCCATATGAGATCCTTTGTATGTGTAGGTTATATGACTGAATGTACTAGGTACACACTTGATCCATAGTCCACACAAGACAAGGAGTTAACATAGAACTCATGAATTTACACAAAACTCATCTCATTTCACATAGAACCAAAGTCCACATAGGACAAGGAGTTCAAACAGAACTCGGGAGAATCAACTCCATATCCCTCTCAAGGAGGGACACATCATCCCAGTCTCAAGGAGAAGGTCACACCGATGTTGCAAGAATAAGTATTCAAACACCTTTCTCCCTCTGCATATGATCATCCTGATCCCTCTCAAATATTGAGTATCATCAATATCTTCACATCCATCACTTGTCCTCTTGCTGAACGGCTAATAATTGTTCTTCAAAACAAGTCTCTTATAGGTCATTGCACATGATCTTTCCTACAAGTCAAGAAATTCAATCAAATCATATTGACATTTCAATGCAATAGTTCACACAATTTGATAATAGATTTAAAGGTAGGTTTAGATCTACATTAATCAGTTATTTTACTATGAAATGGTGAAGTTCATTGTCAGAAATCCACAATTATCTAACATTCCCTAATACATTTAACCATTTAGAATTCAAATCAAACTTGGAAGAAAAATTTAAACTCATGGATATAAGGTAAATTGAATTGCCTCATATTATGCCAAGGAAGAAAAATACTTACTTATAATAGAGCTTGAGATGCATCCATCCTCCCTTGCATAGAGCCATCCTTCTCCATCCTTGCTTTTGATGAAGATGAGCTTTTCATTCTCCAAATCTCCCCAGCATGCCTTTGCTTTCACCTTTTTCCTCCCTTACAATGCCCCAAATGCCTTTGTTTTATAGTATTGGGAAATGGGATCTCAAGTTTCATCTTTCAATTTGGGATCATCCATTTTCTTGATTTTTTATTACTTTTACCCAAAAACCCACTTTCCATAGTATTTTTAGGCTTTTGTCATAATCTCATCATTCTTAAGTACAATTAATGCAATCTTATGCACTTATTTTCATTGTTTGACTGGTGGAGGCTAGATTTGAGCCTTCAATTGAGTAGTTCAATAATTGAACCATGTCTCTTTAGGATCCTTCTTTCTTCACTCAATAATTCCTATCATGGAAGTAGTGATTAGATAAGAGAGGAATATTCTCTTATGTACTTGTCTTATGTCTTCATGTTGTGGGTGCATAGTAAAGTGTGCTTCTACCTTTCACTTTGTTAAGGGTGTTAATTTGATTGTTAACATATGCCCCCTAATGTGTGAGGTCCGAAGCGGAGCTAAGGGCCGAAATGCATTATTTTTATACTGACATTCCTCATACCGATACTCTTTGTTGATCAAAGCAAGGATGAAAAATGATTATCTAATAGGCGCAGGATTCAAGAGAACACCTGCAAGTCAAACATAGCAATTTCTCAAGTATACAATATCTTTCTGAGGTGGGAATACCCATGCTCAGCAGTAATCAAGCATGGCCACGAACAATACACAGTGGATCCATGTCGAAAGTAAAAAATTTCAGAAGTGTAAACATGCACTTTGATGAGTGCGAGAACAAGGTTTCCATCGAACTTCTGACATGGTAGTTTAATCTTTCGCAACTCGGGAAGTGCATTGATGAGTGATACAGTTGTTTTCCCCATTGTATTCAATACAAACCGATGATAGTACAAGTTTATATCATGCGAATAAATGAACTGATGCCGAGCATAATAAAACACCATCTGATTACCAGTAATTGATGTATACCATTAATAGATGTGAAGAGACCCACCAATAATGATGATGGACTCTAAGGTACTGAGTACAAACTAACAAGTGTGAATAGATTTTATGAAGTTTAACACTTGTAGAATCAAATAAGAAGGGGTCATTGATGTATACCCACTGTCATTTGCAAGGAAACCTGCCACTAATGACTGCAAGATCCAAGGTACTCTTGTGTTTCTAGATCCATTTCCTAGATGATGATTTGGTGTCGATAGGAATAGATCCATCAGAAGGAGGGAATTAATTCATCCCACATCAACCGATACAAAAAAAAGATCAATAGTATGATATAATTTGGTAGAACTACGAGATCCAACAATGTATACTGACATAAGGAAGGACGACATGATTGGTCAAGAATATTTGAGGAATGGACGACTCTGTTTGAACTTACCTTGAACACATAACACGAGGTAGAATGGACTCTTGGCAACATAGGGCTTTGAGTAATCGACCTTAATGAAATCTGCCAATACCATATCCATTAACGATAGCTCCATTGGTGATGGCAAGGTGTTGTTGCAGCAACACCCCCCCAAAATTTTGTACATATTGGGGCCCCTCCTTTCATTTTTGTAGAAAGTTTGCCTTAAGAAGCCATCCCAGCTTTTATCTTTGTTTTTAAAAAAAAAATATTTCCATGAGAAACTCCAAGTCTGCCGAAAGATTTTGTTTCTTAAACAGAAAATCTTTCGTGAAGTCTTCCTCGAAAATTGCAGAACGATTTGCTAAAACACCGCAGTGGCGAAAGCTTTTCGCTTAAACGCCCCGGGCTATCCTCCCGAAACGGTGGAAACAACTCGCCTAAGCTTGCCAAAAAGAACTTAGAAGTTTTTGAAAAAACTTTGTGGAACGAGCCAAGGAAGCTCTGCGGAAGCTTTCAGCCTTTGCTCCCGAAACCGCGGAAGCTCTCGGGCTACCCTTCCGAAACGGCGGAAGCCAATCACATAAACCGCTCGGAAAAGGCCTTCGAAATAATTATGGGAAAATTTGCGGAAGAGTTCAAGATTTGCTCCCGAAACCACGGGAGCCATTCGTCTAAACTGCCCGAAAAGACTTAGAAAAGTCTTCGTTAAGCAATTGCAGAAGCTGCTAGTAAATCCCTCCCGAAACGGCGGAAGAATTTTACGAAACCGCCCGCACTTGCGGAAGCCGTTCGCATAAACTTTCCGAACAAAACTCAGAAATTTTCTTTGAAAATCGTGGAAACCTTTTGGGTTTTTCTCCCGCGGTTGCGGAAACCGTCGCAAAACCTTACCGAAACGGCGAAACAAACTTTGCGGAACCTTTGTTTTTTCCCTACCCGAAACAGCGGAGACTAAGGACAAAAGCCTTCCGCGATTCTCATGAGCGCGGCCAATACTTAGATTTTTTTTATTTCGTGAGAACCTTTTGCGGAAGCGTTGGCGGAAGTCTTCCGAAACTGCGGAAGCCACTTACGAAAGCTTTCCGCAGTTTCGGGTGCCTTCACGTTGTCATCCCGAAGAGGCCGCCAAAAGAACTTAATCACGTCGCGGAAGCCTCTGGCAGAAGCAATTCACCACTCTCTTCAGAAACAGCGGAAGCTTCCTTGGTATCCTCCCGAACGAGTAGAGCTTTGCGGAACATTTTCTCTTCCGCGTCGCGGAGGCCTTTTGCGAGGGCTATTCTCCTTCTTTCCCCGAAATGGCGAAAGCGTTCGCCATATCCTTCTGCAACAGCAGAAGCGGTTCGCCAATTGGTCCCGCAGGAGGCGGTCGCACGCAAACCAAGACAGCTCGATTTGACGCCGACGTACGATACATTTAAAACCTTTTTAATATGCCACCAACCGTATTAGAGTCCCACACGTGTTTGCTTTGTTTAAATATACGGTGGGGGCTCGAACTGACCCCATTGTCATTTTTTCAATTGCCAAACCATTGTTGGACGCCGCGCAAATCGCTCCAACTCATCTTGCGCGACCACGTTCGCGGCCACCTTAGTTAGCGTTTCTCGTCGGTGCCAGGTAGGATCTTAACCTTAAATTTGTCCCTTCTACATGTCATTTTGCTATTGGGTTATCTTTCTTTTGAAAACAATAGGCATGGGTTGAATGTCGACGGGCAAAATGCCCGTCATGGGCTATTCTTGCCCATCGAATGCGGTCTAAATTTGTATTTCCTATCCTTGGTATATTGATTAAGAAAAATGATAATTTGGACGGACAGATTTATTGTTTTCCCAAGTTCCTTCCAAAGCCCCATAGACTTTTTATGTCCCTAGCCGTAAGCTAAAAACGTAGCCCCGGGCTTTTTATAAACCTCAGTCCCGGCGTAGCCACTACCCAGTTTAAACTTGGGACAGGCGCCATCGCCCCTGTTCGAACTTCCCGCGAAACACCTCGGCAAGTACCATAAATGATAGGGGAATTCGAAACCCTCGTCGGCTCGTAAACATGAAAACAAACGCCTCCTTATTTCGTCGCAAAGTCATTTCAACCCGAACTTCCCCACCATTATCCATTTGAACCACGGCCATGGTGAAGTATCCCCTTTTCCCCAGAGCTAAACCGAAAGCAGGTTGCTTCCACAACACGCTTATCCTCACATGAGCATTCTGAACCTACCCCTTTAAAGAATTAGGATGGCTAAAATTTATAATTATGTTCCTGTTGAAACGAAGATCATCTTTTCTCCTAGGGCCAGCCCGAGAGCGGATTGTTCCGTGACACACCTATCCTCTCGGGAGCATTCCAAATTCATCCCTTTGAAAGATTCAAATGTTTAAATTTTTATTTCATATTAAAATGGTGTATTTTGCTTCCTAAACATACAGCGCCACATTGCTTTTTATCTCATTCACATATTAAAACAATGATTCTCTCTGTTAAAATCTCACAATATGTTGCTCAAATTCATGATGACTTGTATATGGGTGCTATCAGGGATAAGTCAAGATGCCGAAAGCCAGTAAGAAGAAGGCTAAGATGACAGAAAAGAAGCCTGCGCCACTTAAAACTGAAACTTCACTCCAGGATACTAGGTGCACCACCGGTGTCCCTCCTGAAATCAGATGGGGTGACATCTATAGAATGATCCGGGACCAAGAGATCCCGGATATGTTGCTAGAAGAAGGGCCGATTTATCTCAATATCAGAGCCTCAGGCATAACTAGAGCCGCTACCCGCCCTGAGCTGTTCCCCTGTGCTGAAGTGATCGGATGGATACTCCAACATGCCAATGCTGGAGGAAGAGTGATAAATGACAGCGGGAAAGTGGCTATTGCCTCATTTCAACCCGCGTATCTTGCGGCAGCCTACAAATTTCCCCATGTCCAACAAGCTCTGACTGATGAATGGCTGAGCCAGATGAACAACGTCGAGATGGCCAAAAAGCTACTAGTAGCAGGCAAGCATCTGAGAAAGAAAGGAAACGGCGAATATGACGTACAAAATCTGAGAGCTCCTTTCAGATTGATTTCCCTAATGATGTGCAGAATCTTCGGCATGCCCGATGGCACCATGTATAAGATTCAATGGGTCCCTATTATCCACTACGTGGCATTCAAGGGAACTTTGTTTGACTGGGCCACTCTCCTGTCAGATAGTTTGGCCTCGATGATAGTTGCTGCTAAAGAAGGACTAGCCTTGAAGAAGGCTGAATTTTTCATGTCTTCATATCTGATTGATTGTATTTTGGCCAAGATGGACTTCCCCAAATTGGGTTGCACATGGGATAAGGCCACCACCCCGGTCTATATCACTTTCAGGATGTTGTGGGCTCAAAATTACAAGCCTAGCTACAAACTCATCTGTGAGGGGTTCATCATGCCCCTATATGAGAAGATAGTCAAGGAGGAACCCAACTGCCTATCAGAGAATGCTTTAGAAGTCCTTGAGAATTACGGGGATTTTTACTTTTCAGAGCAAGGCACCTACCTCAGAATGTTTGGAGGGACTAAGCCCCCATACATTTTGCCGCAGTATGCCACAGATTATGTCGTCCTCAAAGAAACAGTAAGACAAATCTTCCTGGACGGAATTGGAGCAATGCTCCACAAACAGCATAAGGCTTCCTTTCCTCCTCTACCTTTCTGCATAGGTGCTTACAAGTTCTCGGGGGTTGCCTCAGCCGAAGAATTTGTTCAAGAGCTGAAAGCCTTTCACTTCGGTGAGGTAATCTTCCACAGGAATGACAGGAAGGGAAGAGTTGCTGACCACTGTAAGGAGATTTATGCTCACTTCGAGTACTCTCACTACCCTGATGCCGAGGAAGAAACATTCAGGGGCATCAGCAACATGACTGAGCTACAAGTCTATCGCCAAGGCACTGGAGCAAGCTCTAGCTCAGCCAAGGTCCAGAATACTAGCCAGCAGCAGGAGAAAGAAGCTGAGGATGCCAGAGCTCGGGAAGAGCTCAGATTAAGAGAAGAAGCAAGGTTACTCCAGGAAGCGGAGGAAGCCAGATTGCAGCGGGAGGTGGAGGAAGCCAGGTGGAAGCAAGAAGCTGAAGCGGCAAGAAAGCAGCAGGAAGATGAAGTAGTAAGAATGCAGCAAGAAGCTAAGGAGGCCCAGCAGCATAAAGAGGCAGAGGATGAAAGGCTACGGAAAGCGGAAGAAGAACTGAAAGCAGGGGAAGATGCTCAAGCAAGTGGGTCTGGTGTCCAAGACATGGAAATAGACACATCTCAAGCAGTTGGCTCTGGTACCCAAAATAAGGGCGTAGATCTAGCTCAGGAAGTCCAGACCCCACCTGCTGAAGAAGACATAGACATCATAAACCAACCAATTGTCCCGTACACGCCATCGGGAAAGCATACAGTGTCTAGGTGGAATGAGTTTGTCTACGACAAGAAAAGGAAAGCAATGGTCCTCAAATCAGAAGAGAGGATCAAAAGTCCCTTCCATGAAGACATCGTTACCCACCGAGAGGTCACTGTAATGAAAAATACAGATAAGGATCCCTTTTCTATGGCATCCGCAGTTGTAGAAACAGCAAGAACATCGCTGGACAATGTGGGTGTGATAGTTAGAGAAAAAATTTTGACAAAGAAGAAAGCTCGTTCGCTACAAAAGACTGTGGCTAATGAGCAAGCCCAAAGGGATCTGGTAGTAAACAAGTATAATTGCCTGTATTCCGAGCATAAAGAGCTAACAGGTAAGTATAACCAGTTGAAAGAGGAAAAGGACCAACTGACGCTCCAAATGATGATTGTGGAGGCAGAGAAGAATGGAGCAGAAGAAAAGGCATCTCAGCTAGAAGCAAACAAGCGGGCATTAGCTGAGCGGTTAGAGCAAGGTGAGAGCAGAACGATGGACATGTCTCCCTTCCATGAGCTGTCATGCAACATCCTGAAGCAAGTGTATGACACTCAGGAGCTAATCACTGATGAGGTTTGCAAGCTCAAGGCCATGGTGGTCAGGTTAAAAGAAATTAATGCGGAAGCCCATAGGCTCAAAGCAAAGAATACCCGTGTCAAGGTAAATATCATCAGTCAGATGGCATGGAGAGAAGGAAAGGGGGGTTTCCCCACGCACCTCCCATTTAAATCTGTGGACGGTTTTAATGAGGACATAGCCCTTTTGGAGTTTGGCAGGAACTGTGCCAGTAAGCTGATAACCAGTGTGCAAAGAACAATAGATAAAATTATCAATCTGTACCAAAGGATCCAAGGGGTACATGAAAAATGCACATTGAGTTTCCCTCAAACCCTGCAGGACTTTCCGGAGAAGGAGCAACGTTTGTCTCAGCTAAAGGAAGAGCTAGGCGTTCAAACAGAGTATGTGAAAAGGATTGATGTTCTGGCTATTGATGACCTCTAATAGTATTTTGGATTGTCATCCCTCCACAACCATCTGCTGAAGGAAGTGCACCAAGCTGCAGTAGTAGAAGTTCAAAGCATTGGAGCAGAGCTCGGGAAGAATGTAACTTCTCAGAAAATCTTGTTTCCTGCTGCAGCAAACGTAGTCATAAGGGACACAGGTGTGTGGTATAGCTACATAGCGGAAGAGGAAAAGAAAGCTGCAGCAGGAGCATCAGCAGATCCAGAATCTTCTCTCCCAGCAACCTTTCTAGCAACAGCAGTGGGCTCGATTCCCTCTTCCCCAGCAGTGGCAGAAAGTCTGGCCATCTCAATCCCTTCTTCCCAAGTAGAAGCAGCATAAGCAATAGATTCGAGTGTCTCTTCCCAGCCAGCGTCAGCAGCAATTAACTTGGGCGATCCTCTACCAGCAGAAGCTCATGCACAGGATTGAAATCGCTGATTTCAAAGCATTATTTCTGTTATTTTGTATTTGACTCTTAAATGTGTAAAGTGGAGAAACTGTGGGACAACTGTCCCTATTTTCTTTTAAATAATTTCTGTAAAAGAAAGGGAATCTCATTTTTGTCTATTTTAGGAGAGAATTTTCTGTAGATGACAATTGGAAGGTGCTAGGTGGCAGCCCAAAGGGCATATTTGTAATTATAAATAGAAGCTAGGAAGAATAGAGAAAGACTTTTGGCAGGGAATGAAATTTTGAAACCCATACGAGCTATCTTGTATCAGGCCTGTAAAAACAGAATTTTCTAATAAAAGCCAGGGAGATGGACGTTTTACATGGGGAACGGAAGATGGATGTGTGTTGGACTCTTCTAATGACATATATACTGTAATGTGAAATCTGTATTGTTATTTGAACTATTTCTTGGCAACAAATGATTTTGCTTATTTCTGTGTGAACGATTTTCTCCATTTCATGAACAGTGAATGTGTTTCAGACTAAATCAAGAGCTATCTGCTGATATCTTATTTTGCTATAGAGTTCTCTTTTAGATTAAATGGCTAACTGTTTTTATTCAAGATGACTCCTATGGTTCGTTGTTCATGCCTTTAAATTTGCTCCCTGTAGGGATCTTTAGAGTTATTTCAGTTTGTTTATATTTAGCTCTGTTTCTTTATTCTTTCTACGTAGATTAAATAATTTTTTGTTTTTTTTCTGTTTCATGAGCAATAGATGCGTTTCATATTGAATTAGAAGCTATCTTATAAAGATATTTATCTTGTTGTAGCTGTACCTGTGAGAATTAACAGCTATCTGTTCTTTCCTTACATTATTTGCTACAGCTTATTGCTCATCCTTTAAACGTGTTCCCTGCAAGGATAGGTAGATTTACTCCAGCTTCTAGACTTAGATCTATTTTAGTTGCATCTAGATCAAATATAATTTAGGCACTTGCATCTCATTAAAGAAAAACACATAAAATCCAAAAGAAAGGTGGATCGGGCCATAACCGATACAATCGGAATTAAACTCCAAACCCACGGTTGCCGAAACCGCTAACCGGACGGATTCCCTATACCAAACGGGAGATAATCTAATTGGGATCATCTCTTAGGGAGAATCCCTTTCTGATTGATGCTACGATATCCGAGGCATCAACAGTTTTTGGCGCTAGAAGGAGGGCCTGAAAGTGCATGGCTGATAGAGGAAAATCTTCCGCTGCCATAGAAGACACTGAAAACCCGCTTAAAGAAAGCATTTCAAACAGCCCAGATCTTGGATTAACAAATCAAGAACGCCTCATTTCTGACCCTAAGATTCAAGAATCTTTGTATGCTGTCCCTTTTACAGAAGTAGAGGATTTAAGAAGACATACAAGATCCTACGTTAGGCAGCTAGGTGGTTTAAATGCTGTCAATTTCCTCCCTAAGAAAACTACCCCTAGAAAGGAGCCACAATACACCCGAGATTCGATTCTTGTTCAAAGTTTCGAAGAACTTGTGAATCTGACTTTGGAAGAAATTTCAGGCACTCTTAACAAGGCAGATCTGGAAAACTCAGACAAAATTTCAAACCAAGAAAACCTTGAAGAAATTACCAATCCGAAAAGTACTCCACAGAATTCACCCTACAATTCTCCACCAGGATCTCCACATCCAAACATGGTTGTACCTGCTTGGAGAGCAAGGGGAGCGTTGAACCTAGCTGGACCATTCCATAATCTTCCAAAAAACCCAGAAAAGGTCTTGCCTAAGTACGATCCAGGGAAAGCCATTTCGGCAGAAGATCACCTCAAGAGCTTTTACTTAGCTCTAAACCTTTTGAACGTACAACATGAAGACGTAGTCTGCAGGTTTTTTCCATATACATTCGAGCCAAAAGTATCATCCTGGTACTTTAGCCTACAACCCAGCTCAATTTCTAGTTGGGATGAATTCGAAAAATGTTTTCTAAAGAAATACGGAAACCAAAAGACTGTGGCCACACTCATGAAAGAACTCTTATCCATGAGAATGGAAAAGAAAGAAAAGGTTCAAGATTTCAATCAAAGATTCACAACGCTGTTAAATAACTTCAGTGATGCTAATAAACCAGCGGAGGAATCCCTGATTGAATACTACACTACAGCTCTTGAAAGACCAATAGCAATGTTCGTAAAAAGATCCAAGAAAACTACCTTGATAGAGAACTTTGAGGAAGCTAGAAAGGTAGAGGAAGAGGCTGATAGCAGTGCTAAACATGCCTTAGATGTAGAACCAAAACCAGCAGCTAGCAAAAAACCTTTGCTACTCACTAGAGGTAAAGAGGAGCCATCTACGGACATGGAAAATGTAGTCAAAATGATGCAGAAATTATCTAACAAAATCGTAGATCTCGAGAAATACAAGGCTGCTAGCACATCTAGAAAACCTTTCAAGCCATTCTATAAAAGAAGGGAAGACGGTGATCAAACTCATCCACCAATAAATACTGCCCCTGTCTTAAACTTGAACAAAATTGGGATGGAAAATTTCTGCACTTTTCATCAAGAACCACATTCGGAAAAAAGCTGCCCGCAATGAATTAATTCCATGAGCTTAGTCATGAACCAAATGTTATATTCTCAGATCCCAGACCAAGATGATTCTCTAGAAGAATCGAGCCCTGAGTTAGAGGAACTAACCCCGGACACTACTATGGTGTTGAGGGATTGGGTACCTATGACTGAATTAGTAGGAGAAGATCACATAGATAGCTCTCCCTCTACCATAAACGTTGCTACTCGCAGCAAAGGCCCAATTGTTCATCCTGTGCCAGCCACCGTTCCCCATAAGCCTAAAGTTTCAAAAGATCCTCCTAGGAGACATATACCAATCATCCCACCACAGCCCAAAGTTAACCAAACGGCGGCCAAACAGCCAAGCGCTGACACCATAGTTCAGCCACCTAAGGTCACAATGAGCAAAACAGATCATCCAAGTCGAATTGGGAACGAATCTGATATAGGATACGATATTATTGAAGATATCAAGAAGTTCAAGGAAAACGTGTCAATATTTGACATGTGCAGCCTTCCCCATCAACGAGACAAACTACTGCATGTTTTACAACCCCAGATCAACACTCCATTAACGGATTCTCAAGACAATCCCGAAATTAATGAGGCTAGCATCGGTGGGAAGTCTAAATCTCAAACACTGCCATTCTTATTGACTTTTGAAATTTTTAACCATAATGTTCACAATTGCTTGGTAGATTCTGGAGCATCCTCAAACGTTATGCCACTGTCAATTTGTAAGAAAATTAATGGGCAGCCCGTGCCATCTCCAGCTCAAATTATCCAATTAGATAGGACTGCTGTCAAGGTGATTGGGGAGATAAAATATGTTTTAATTAGACTATCAGCTGACCCTAGAGTCTGTCAATTCATTGACATAATGGTGGTCGATATTCCTGAAGCCTATGGGCTGATTTTAAGTAGGGATTGGTCTACCAAGCTGAGTGGCTACTTTGCTACTGATTGGTCCCACCTATGGCTGCCTTATCAGAACAGGTAGAATCAGATTAAAGTTCTTAGGGAACCTCATATGAAGCAAAATGTAACCCAGTTAGAAGAAAAAAATGAGGCCGTAACTTTCTCATCCTCGGTGCTAGGGAATTACTTCTTAGAGATGGATCCAGGTAACTATCAATCTGAAACCATTAGCCATGAATCAGATAAACAGTCCGATCTCCTTCATTTCTCTCGGACTGATGATGTTGATTGTAACATAGTCAATTTAGTTACTAACGTAGATTACAAAGAAACTAACTTAGTTGAATCTAAAGATATCTTTTGGACATTATACTTTGATGGTTCTAAAACTCTGGAAGGATCCGGAGCCGGTTGTGTTCTAATGGATCCGAAAAGAAACAAGTATTTTTTGTCTTGTAGATTAGAATTCGATTGTACTAATAACACTGTTGAATATGAAGCTTTGGTGCATGGATTAAAGAAGGCCATTGGCTTAAATGTTAAGTACCTGAAGGTCTTTGGTGACTCCAAGATAGTTGTAAGACAGGTAAGGGACACCATTCATTGTCTCTCACCTCATTTGAAGGGTTATCAGGCTGAGGTATGGGATTTACTATGCATTTTGACGCTTTCAATATAAAATCAATTCCTAGATTGCAGAATTCTGCTGCTGATTTGTTAGCAACATCTGCTTCTATATTGGTGCCATCAAATAATAAATGATCAATTGAATTGATTTTTAGGCCTTTCGTTCCCGATAACATCACGAACTTCAGAGTCTTCGATGATGATGAACAAATTATCAGCTTTCTAACAAACGAAGATAGCTTTCAAGGAGCTGCAATAGATGAGGAAGAACACGATGCTGATTTGATGAAGAAGGATGGGGAGAAAGGAAATTTCATGCCAAGGGGGTAAGGTCCCTCGAAATGCTGTTCGATCTTCAAAATAAGTTCAAAAGGCCAGCTAATACCAAAACTAACAGCTCATCAATGCAACATGAGTTAGTTAATTCGGGTACCGAGGCAGAACCAAAATTTGTCAACCTTGGCAAATGTTGTTCACCAGGAGAAAGAGATAGGTTCATCAAATTGTTTAAGCAATACAAAGATGTTTTTGCATGGACCTATGAAGATCTGAAAACATATGACGTCCGCATCATTCAGCATGTTATACCAATGAAAGCGAGTGTCAAGCCATTTCAGCAGCAGTTAAGAAGGATGCATCCTACTCTAGAACCGTTGATCCAAAAGGAATTAAAGAAGCTCCTGGACGCTAAGATAATCTTCAAATTCCGGCATTCTGAATGGGTCACAAACCTTGTTCCCGTAAGAAAGAAGTCAGGAGAGATAAGGCTATGTGTAGATTTCAGAAATTTAAACAAAGCATCGGATAAAGATAACTACCCCATACCTTCAATGGAACAAATCCTACAAATGGTGTCAGGATCCGAATTGTTTTCTCTCCTCGATGGTTTCTCTGGCTACAATCAAGTGTTAGTATCCGAAGAAGATCGCCTTAAGACTACTTTCAGAACTAAGTGGGGAACTTTCGCCTACAGAAGAATGCCATTTGGTCTGATAATTGCAGGAGCTACATTCCAAAGGGCGATGGATATTTCCTTCCAAGGATTGGGTGGGCAATGTGTTGTTGTTTACTTAGATGATGTGATAGTCTTTTTGAAGAAAAGGGAAGATCATGTTGTTCATCTGAGGCATATCTTTGATCGTTGCCGGAAGTATGGTATTTCCCTGAATCCCAAGAAGAGCGTGTTTGTTGTTCCCGAAGGTAAGCTCTTGGGTCATATCATCTCCAAAGGGGGAGTGTCGATTGATCAAGAAAGAGTCCAAGCCATTAATAAGATTCCAATGCCTCACAACAAGAAATCTATGCAGTCCTTTATGGGCACCATCAATTTTGTCCACAGGTTTGTTCCAGATTTCGCACAAATTGTTAAGCCGTTGCAACAGATGGTGAAACAAAGTATACAATTCAAGTGGACAGATTTGGAGAAGGATGCATTTAGAGATATCAAGGCAGCTGTAGCTAAGGCTCCTTCCTTAAGAAGCCCAGATTTTGATAAGGATTTCATCTTGTATACCTTCGCTTCAGATGACTCTCTCGCAACTGTACTCACGCAAAAGGTGGAGTTGGGGGACGAATACCCAATTTCTTTTATGAGCACTGGTCTGCAGGGAGCTGAACTGAATTATCCCGTGGTTGACAAGCATGCATATGCAGTCTTCAAAGCAGTCAAACAATTTAGGCCGTACATTCTGAAGAACAGAACTAAAGTCATAGTTCCCCATCCAGCTGTTAGATCCCTTTTCGTTCAAAAGGAATTGGGATAAAGGAGAGGGAACTGGGTCACAGCTCTGCAGGAGTATGATTTGGAATTTAAACCAGCTACAATCATCAAAGGGCAAAGCCTGTGCAAGTTACTTGCGGGAAACTCAACTGATGAAGAACAACATTGGAAAAATGAAGCTGAGCTCAATTCGGTTGAAGTATGTCATATCTTCACAGCCCCTCAGTCATGGTATAGAGATCTGGTGCACTATTTACAGCAAGGATATCTACCTGAGCACTAGAACTCTAAACAAAGAAGGGCACTCCGTTTGAAATCGGCTCCGTACCAAATCATTGATGGGATACTGTTCAGAAAAAATTATGATGGATTTTTTCTCAGATGCCTAGAAAAGGAAGATGCAAGCAAAGTTGTCAAAGAATTACATGATGGCCCCGCGGGCGGACATTATTCAAGTGAGACAACAGCACACAAGATATTGAGAGATGGTTATTATTGGCCCACTCTGTTCCGAGATGCCCACACATATGTACGGAACTGTGATGTATGTCAAAGAAGCGCTGGGAAGTTACCTAATGCAGCAAGACCATTACAGTCGGTCATCATCTCTGAGCCTTTTGAGCAGTGGGGTATAGATGTTATCGGAGAGATAAATCCAAATTCTTCGTTGCAACATCGATACATCCTGACGGCTACTGAATACTTCACTAGGTGGACGGAGGCCATCCCTTTGCGCAAAATCAACGAAGATGCGGTCATCAGCTTCTTGAAGGAAAACATCATAACCAGGTTTGGGGTTCCAATTTCCCTTGTTTTTGATAATGCTACTTTTTTCATCTTGCAAGATAAATGAATTTGTTTATGAATGGGGAATTAAGTTGCATTATTCAGTCAATTACTATCCTCAGGGGAACGGATTAGCTAAATCCTCAAACAAGAATCTGATTCGAATTCTTAAGAAGACTGTGATAGAAAACCAGAGAAGTTGGCATGTGGCTCTCCCAAATGCCTTATGGGCAGATAGGGTAACCCCGAAGAACGCTTTAGGTGTCTCCCCTTTCACTCTTGTATATGGCAAGGAGGCCATTATTCCCCCAAACATCTTACTACCCTCCTTACAATTATGCCAAGCCTCTCGGGGTTTTGGTAGCCAAGCCTTACAATCCAGGATCAACACCCTGCTTCAACTTGAAGAAGCCCGACACAAAGCTAAAGATCGATTCCATCAACACCAGGACATAGTTAAGAGATGGTTCGATAAGAGGAAATCTGGTAAAAGAGATTTTGAAGTTGGGGATTTAGTCCTGAAATGGGACCATAATCACGAAGGCAAAGGAATGCATACGAAATTCCAACATCTTTGGGTAGGTCTGTACCAGATTTCAGCAAAATTAGGCCCATCCACTTATAAATTGACAACTCTCGAGGGAGAAGAAGTAACCCTTCCTCTCAATGGCCTCGCTCTGAAACAATACTTCGCATAGTCTCTTCGAGACTTCCTGTACATAAATAAAGTTTTCTTTTTGCTTTAGCCTTTGTTCGCTTTATTTTCGGCCATTTTGTTTCTTTCATTGTTATTTGAACTTTTGCGACAAGTTTTGTTTTCTGGATGCCCTTTTGGTTGAGTTCCCGGTTGAGGATAAGTCTCTCAAAGAAAACTTGCAACCCATGAGTCCGGAACTGTGCTCGAATAAATCCGGTCTGTTGTGCTCTCGCTGAAATGTTCAGAAGGAAGGAAGCCTACTCTGCTAGTCACACTAATCCTATTCAAAATAGCAGAGACCTATGACCATCTTCACTACTATCGTTGGGTTCCACCCACTCTCACACTTTAAAGGCATCTCAAGAAGGTTATGAAAGTTGGACCCATGGAAAGTAGCACACCTCGAGGGCATAAGGTATTGAAATGACTCCATGCTGCAAATCTAACAGCCAAAATGGCTAGTACCCAAGAGTCTGTTTTCCAGAGATTCTCGCCTCAATTAAAGCATGGCTGAGACAAAAGCAAAAGACATGTAAAATCAAGAGGGTTGTCCAAAAGGCCCAGCCCAAAATGGGCTCCTCTCCGTCCGTGAAGTTTGATCAAAACAATAAAATTTCTAACTCACACAAAAGGACATTATGGATTGAGGAGCCTAAATCAAAGACCATGTCCAAAGAAAATATCTCTGGAAGGCTCAAACAGCTAAGCTGTCCGAAGTACAAACATTCAAAAGGATGCAAGCAGCATGGGAATGAGGAACAAGAGCAATAATGTCCATGAGAAAGTGTTGCAAATCCTGTGGAGTCCGACAGTAGTGACCATCTGAAAGATGACCCTCCTAAAATGAGTCTCATATGTTAGCCCTTTGAGAGTGGTGAAGATGTCTCAGTCAAAGCTCCCCTTTCCCCAATGGCTAGCAGGTAAAGTGTCTCCTTCCCCTCACATGAATTTAAAATGCTCAGCTGAGTAGTGCACCTAAGATGGATGTCTTCGATGAGGTTTCGGACCATGAAGAGGAATTTTTTCAGAGATCTGTGTTGGCCAGCGACTCGCCATTGTTGTTGCAGCAACACCCCCCCAAAATTTTGTACATATTGGGGCCCCTCCTTTCATTTTTGTAGAAAGTTTGCCTTAAGAAGCCATCCCAGCTTTTATCTTTGTTTTTTAACAAAAAAATCTTTCCATGAGAAACTCCAAGTCTGCCAGAAGATTTTGTTTCTTAAACAGAAAATCTTTTGTGAAGTATTCCTCGAAAATTGCAGAACGATTTGCGAAAACCCCGCAGTGGTGGAAGCCTTTCGCTTAAACACCCCGGGCTATCCTCCCGAAATGGCAGAAACAACTCACCTAAGCTTGCCGAAAAGAACTTAGAAGTTTTTGAAAAAACATTGCGGAACGAGCCAAGGAAGCTCCGCGGAAGCTTTCAGCCTTTGCTCCCAAAACCGCGGAAGCTCTCGGGCTACGCTTCCGAAACGGCGGAAGCCAATCACATAAACCTCTCGGAAAAGGCCTTCGAAATAATTATGGGAAAATTAGCGGAAGAGTTCAAGATTTGCTCCCGAAACCGCGGGAGCCATTCATCTAAACCACCCGAAAAGACTTAGAAAAGTCTTCGTTAAGCAATTGCAGAAGCTGCTGGTAGATCCCTCCCGAAATGGTGGAAGAATTTTACGAAACCGCCCGCACTTGCGGAAGCCGTTCGCATAAACTTTTCGAACAAAACTCAGAAATTTTCTTTGAAAATCGCGGAAACCTTTTGGGTTTTTCTCCCGCGGTTGCGGAAACTGTCGCAAAACCTTGCCGAAACGCCGAAACAAACTTTGCGGAACCTTTGTTTTTTCCCTACCCGAAACAGCGGAGACTAAGGACAAAAGCCTTCCGCAATTCTCATGAGCGCGGCCAATACTTAGATTTTTTTTGATTTCACGAGAACCTTTTGCGGAAGCGTTGGCGGAAGTCTTCCGAAACTACGGAAGCCACTTACGAAAGCTTTCTACAGTTTCAGGAGCCTTCACGTTGTCATCCCGAAGAGGCCTCCAAAAGAACTTAATCACGTCACGAAAGCCTCTGGCGGAAGTAATTCACCACTCTCTTCCGAAACAGCGAAAGCTTCCTCGGTATCCTCCCGAACGAGTAGAGCTTTGTGGAACGTTTTCTCTTCCGCGTAACGGAGGCCTTTTGCAAGGGCTATTCGCCTTCGTTCCCCGAAACGGCGAAAGCATTCGCCATATCCTTTGGAAACGGAGGAAGCGGTTCGCCAGTTGGTCCCGCAGGAGGTGGTCGCACGCAAACCAAGACGGCTCGATTTGACGCCAACGTACGATACATTTAAAACCTTTTTAATACGCCACCAACCGTATTAAAGTCCCACACGTGTTTGATTTGTTTAAATATATGGTGGGGGCTCGAACCGACCCCATTGTCGTTTTGTCGATTGCCAAACCATTGTTGGACGCTGCGCAAATCACTCCAGCTCATCTTGCGCGACCACGTTCATGGCCACCTCAGTTAGTGTTTCTCGTCGGTGCCAGGTAGGATCTTAACCTTAAATTTGTCCCTTCTACACGTCATTTTTCTATTGGGTTATCTTTCTTTTGAAAACGATAGGCATGGATTGAATGTCGACGGGCAAAATGCCCATCATGGGCTGTTTTTTCCCGTCAAATGCGGTCTAAATTCGTATTTCCTTTCGTTGGTATATTGATTAAGAAAAATGATAATTTGGATGGACAGATTTATTGTTTTCCCAAGTTCCTACCGAAGCCCCATAGTCTTTTTATGTCCCTAGCCGTAAGCTAAAAACGTAGCCCCGGGCTTTTTATAAACCTCAGTCCCGGCGTAGCCACTACCCAGTTTAAACTTGGGACAGGCGCCATCGCCCCTATTCGAACTTCCCGCGAAACACCTCGGCAAGTACCATAAATGATAGGGGCATTCAAAACCCTCGTCGGCTCGTAAACATGAAAACAAATGCCTCCTTATTTCGTCACAAAGTCATTTCAACCCGAACTTCCCCGCCATTAGCCATTTGAACCGCGGCCATGGCGAAGTATCCCCTTTTCCCCAGAGCTAAACTGAAAGCAGGTTGCTTCCGCAACATGCTTATCCTCACAAGAGCATTCTGAACCTACCCCTTTAAAGAATTAGGATGGCTAAAATTTATAATTATGTTCCTGTTGAAACGAAGATCATGTTTTCTCCTAGGGCCAGCCCGAGAGCGGATTGTTCTGCGACACACCTATCCTCTCGGGAGCATTCCAAATTCATCCCTTTAAAAGATTCAAATGTTTAAATTTGTATTTCATATTAAAATTGTGTATTTTGCTTCCTAAACATACAGCTCCACATTGCTTTTTATCTCATTCACATATTAAAACAATGATGCTCTCTGTTAAAATCTCACAGTATGTTGCTCAAATTCATGATGACTTGTATATGGGTGCTATCAGGGATAAGTCAAGATGCCGAAAGCCAGTAAGAAGAAGGCTAAGATGACAGAAAAGAAGCCTGTGCCACTTAAAACTGAAACTTCACTCCAGGATACTAGGTGCACCATCGGTGTCCCTCCTGAAATCAGATGGGGTGACATCTACAGAATGATCTGGGACCAAGAGATGCCGGATATGTTGCTAGAAGAAGGGCCGATTTATCTCAATATCAGAGCCTCAGGCATAACTAGAGCCGCTACCCGCCCTGAGCTGTTCCCCTGTGCTGAAGTGATCGGATGGATACTCCAACATGCCGATGCTGAAGGAAGAGTGATAAATGACAGCGGGAAAGTGGCTATTGCCTCATTTTAACCCGCGTATCTTGCAGCAGCATACAAATTTCCCCGTGTCCAACAAGCTCTGACTGATGAATGGCTGAGCCAGATGAACAACGTTGAGATGGCCAAAAAGCTACTAGTAGCAGGAAAGCATCTGAGAAAGAAAGGAAACGACGAATATGACGTACAGAATCTGAGAGCTCCTTTCAGATTGATTGCCCTGATGCTGTGCAGAATCTTCGGCATGCTCGATGGCACCGTGTATAAGATTCGGTGGGTCCCTATTATCCACTACGTGGCATTCAAGGGAACTGTGTTTGACTGGGCCACTCTCCTTGTTCGGATATCCATCATCTATTTCGGGATACATATCTATTTCAGGATCATCTATTTCGGGATACATATCTACTTCACGATATTGCATGATCTATTTCAGGATATGCAGTCCAGTCACCAGTTTGATGCCTCCAGCACCTTATCCACCTTCTTCTAGCACCCGGGAGCCACTTTCCACAGATTTTTAGCCCTCCTTAGCTGAAAGGCGCCCTCTTCTCACCTACTGACAGAGAAGGGCGCACTTGTTCACCTACCACTGCAGATTCACTCCAGTTACATTCAGTTAGCTCCGATTCTGATTGATTTCACTCCGATTTCACTCCTGACTGACTGTTTCACCTCCGATTGACCTCCAGTTCGATTAGGTGACTTGCTCTGACTCCAGTTAGCCTCCCATGCGCCCCCACTGAGCCTCCAGATCCTATATCAGTGCTACACACTTCAGTTACATTTATTATGATCAGTTAGACTCAGCTTGACACCTGGATGACTGGTTGTTGTGATTGATGAGCAACACCGATGATTGATGAGGACTCCTAGATTGAGTCAAGCTACTCCATTCAGTGATTCGAATGACCTCCTTAGGCAATTCGAATTGCTCTGTTTATTGTAACAGTTTGTATTGTAATTCATTCACCCTTTCTGGGATAGAGAGCACTGCTGCATGTTTTGCACAGTTTTGCACCATATCTTCTTATTCATCTGTCGTGACTGATTTATTTGTTCATTAGATCTGCTGTGACTAACTTTACATGGTATCAGAGCCATTGCAGGGACAAGATCTCTTTCCTACAGGTGTTTATACAAGAAGATTTGACTGAATTGCTAAAAATTGCAAAAAGTTTGGCATGAGATATCTCAAGGGCATTCGCTCCTGTGCATGCAAAGCTTGAAAAATACTCCAATACCACTCCAGAAGCTTGAGTTACCACATAATTCCTGGATCTGATACATTGGACCTATTCAACATTGCTTGAAATCCAATCCCAGGTGTGATGCAACTCTCAAAGGGTGGATTGTTCGACCTTATTGTGGTTGTTTTTATGTGATTTGCAGGTTTATTGTCTCCTCCAATTGCATTCGCTACCTTCTGCATGCAAGCATTTCTACAGCAATTCCATTCGCTCTAGTCTGCATGCAAGCTTCTTCTTCATCATTTGACTCGCTCCTAGCAATGGAATACTCTTCTTCAAAGCCTATCCTCACCCCATTCAATTATTTTGATTGGAAAGATGATATGGAGATCATATTACGTTCAAAAGGATACTACCGAGTCACTCTTGGTCTTGAATTGGAGCCAAACAATGTAGCAGAAAGAACCAAACACTACAATAAGCTTGATGAAGCTTACGGTCTTCTTTGTCTCTCCATCTCCAAAGATCTTCACTTCCATCTCAGCGGATTGAAGACTCCAAAGGCCATATGGGAGCAACTTGAGACACTATTCGGCAAGCAGGATGAGCTTAGGGCTTTTCAATTAGAGAATGAATTGATTGGCCTTAATCCTGACAATTTCGAGACCATCAATGAATTCTTCACAAAATTCAAGAACTTGAACTTGCAATTGAAGAACAGTGGTGTTATCAAAGAGGATAAACAGTTGATCCTCTCCATTCTAAGCAAGCTTGGGAAAGATTATTCGGTATTTGTCTCCACTTTCAATTCCGGTCGGCTAACTACCCCGAATTGGAAGATGCCTACCTTGAATGCCTTCATTGAGTCCGTTACGAAAGAGCATGACAAGTTGATTCAAATGGGGTCCATAAGCTCCAAAGATTCAGCCCTATTTGTTCAAGGACCCAAGATTTCGAATGGTAAAGGAAAGCTAAAGAAGGAGAAGCCCAAATTCGAGCCTCACAAGCAAAAAGACAAAGGCAAGCAAACGGATGCACCATCCAGTTCGAAATCCAAGCAAAGGGGCAAAGAAGGTAACCAAAAATCTAAATGTACTTATTGTAACCGTGGCTTTCATCCCGAAAGTTCATGTATGAAGAAGACTATAGATCAAATGGCCCTCCTTTTGGAAAAGAACAACATAACCCTTCCTGACGGTGCAAGGAAGAAGGATCGGAATGACGATCATGAAAGAGGACAAGCACTCATGGCAACGGTTTCGAAGCCCACTCTCTTGATAGATTCGGGTGCATCAAATCATATGGCTGCAAATATTGATTCTTTTTCCTCATTCGATCCAAACAGCTCCATCCCCATCCATTTGGGAGATGACTCAAAAATTTCTTCAAAGGGCAAAGGTACGATTCATGTAGATCATGGATGCTTTCAGAATGTTCTCTATGTGCCTTCCTTAGCTTCGAATCTCCTTTCTGTGTATCAAATGACACATACTGGTGATCCAAAGAAAGTCACATTCAGCCCTAATACAGTTGAAATTTCTGATATCAAAAGTGGAAGACTAGTTGCGGTTGGAAAGGCAAACCACACTGCTAAATGTTATGAGTTTTCGCACTTTATTCCGCTTGCAAAGCCCACTGCTCTTCGCACACATGGTAATGAGGTTAGTAGGCTTTGGCATGAAAGATTTGGACATCTAAATTATAAGTATTTGCTGCTGCTATCAAATAAATCCATGGTTGATGGGCTTCCACAACTCCGTTCCTCGAAGGGAATATGCTCCGGTTGCATTATTGGGAAGCACCCCGAGCACAGATTCGACCGCGGCAAGGCTAGCAGAGCCTCTACTATTTTGGGATTGATCCATTCTGATATCAGCGGTCCGCTGCCCCATATGTCATTAAATGGTTCAAGGTATGTTTTGACATTTATTGATGATTATTCTCGCTTTACATGGGTATTCTTTCTCAAAAACAAGTCAGAAGTGCTTGGAAAATTCAAGGATTTTAAGGCTTCTGTTGAGACCACCACTGAGAGCAAGATCAAAGCTCTTAGATCTGATAATGGTGGGGAATATATCAAGTCTGAGTTGCTGCAACTTTGTGCCCAAAGCGGAATCAAGATCCAACATACAGTTCCCTACACACCCCAGCAGAACGGTGTAGCGGAAAGGAAAAACCGGTCACTGAAAGAGATGGCTACATGCATGATTGAATCAAAAGGTTTGGCTGCAAATCTTTGGGCTGAAGCAATCAATGTTGCTGCATATATACAGAACCGAGTTCCACATTCATCCGTGAAAGGTATGACTCCTTTCGAATCATTCTTTGGTCACAAACCGGATGTGTCAAATTTGAGAGTTTTTGGCTCTACTGCATGGGCTAGAATTCCTTCTGAGAAGAGACGAGCTTTGGATCCACAAAGTATCGAGTGCATATTGATAGGATATGGGGAAGAATCAAAAGCATATAAAATCATGGATATCAGATCTAAAAAGATATTCATAGAGCGCAGTGTGCAGTTTGAAGAACCGCTTCAAGAATTGCAACTAGTTGAGGAGAAAACTGCCGATTCACCGCCTTCACCAGAAGAAGATTCGAGCAGCGATAATGAAGGTATGAGTTCTGATATTTCTGATATTGTAGCAGCATATGATGATCATGACATATCAGGTTCGGAATCCGACCATTCAGATCCCCCTCAGTTACCAAAGTGGGCCCAAAATACTCTACAATCTGCTGGTTCGAATCTTGGAAATCCTGCTGATCCGAGACGAACAAGAGGAGACTTTCAAAGGGCAGGTATGGCTCTTTCTATTGCTGATCCATTTCTTCCTGAGATTTGTTATTTGATGGCTGGTTCAGATCCCCAATCATATTATTCAGCCCATCGAGATCCGAGATGGAAAGATGCCATGGATGAAGAGTACAGTTCTCTTCAAAAGAACAATACATGGGAGCTAGTTTCTCTTCCACCTGGAAGAAAATTAGTGAAGTGTAAATGGGTCTACCGTACTAAAGTTGCTGCTGATGGCACTATCAGCAAATATAAAGCAAGGTTGGTGGCAAAAGGTTTTTCCCAAGTCCAAGGAGTGGACTACACAGAGACCTTTGCACCGGTTGCAAAGATGGATTCCATCCGCCTTGTTTTAGCTATTGCCGCATCCAAGCACTGGGAGGTGCATCACATGGATGTGAAGAGTGCATTTTTACATGGAGACCTTGCTGAAGAGGTCTATATGCAGCAGCCAGAGGGTTATACATCAGATCCATCATTGGTTTGTAGATTGAAGAAGTCTTTGTACGGGTTAAAACAGGCCCCAAGAGCTTGGTACGCAAAGATGGACTCCTTCCTTCTTTCTCAGAATTTCCAAAGATGCAAATCTGATCCGAATGTCTATCTTCAGCGAGTTAAAGGTAATTTGTTGGTTATTGTACTTTATGTTGATGATCTGCTTATTACTGGTAGCACACTTACTTCAATAAACAAGCTAAAAACTGCCCTAAATCTAGCTTTTGACATGAGCGATTTGGGCTTGCTGAGTCACTTTTTGGGCTTGGAGATAGCTCAAAATTTCGATGGGATCACTATATCTCAGCAAAAATATGCTTCCGACCTGTTATTGAAGTTTAATATGGCTGAATGTAAGGCAGCCCCGTTCCCATTCCTCTCAGGAATCAGTCTTGAGGAGGGAGATTCCACACCGCTTGCAGATTGCAGTATGTATCGACAGTTGATTGGTTCACTACTTTATTTGACACATTCACGGCCTGATATCTCATATGCCGTGAGTGCCGTGTCAAGATATATGCAGCAGCCACATGAGCTTCATTGGCGAGCAGCCAAGCGGATCTTGCAGTATGTGCAAGGTACGAGACAGTTTGGCATACATTATGCTGCAGATTCTGAGCTAGATTTCATTGGTTTTACTGATTCAGATTGGGCAGGTGATAGCATTGATCGGAAGTCCACTTCCGGTTATGTTTTCATGATTGGTCATGGTGCTATTTGCTGGTCCAGCAAAAAGCAAGCAGCCATTGCACTTTCTTCAGCAGAGGCAGAGTATCGAGGGGCAGTCAATGCCTGCATTCAGGCAGTTTGGTTGCAGGGTATTCTTTCCGAGTTTGGTTTTGGTGGCACTACTTCGACTGTCCTATTTTGTGACAATCAAAGTGCTATCAAGATCTCCACAGATCCAGTTCAGCAGCAGAGGACCAAGCACATTGAGATTCATATGCATTACATTCAACAGTTGGTGCATGACCGCACCATCATTCTGCAATATTGCCCTACTGATGAGCAAATTGCAGACATCTTCACCAAGAGCTTCACTGAGAAGAAGTTCTCTTACCTCCGTTCACTGTTGGGGGTGAGTTCCATCATGGTGGAGACAGATTGATTCATTATTATGCTTTAGACTTGAGGGGGGGCTTTCTTCCCACTGGGTTTTCCCTCTTTCCTCACTTAGTTTATTTTTCAGCATTTTTTGGATTATTGTATTGGGGTGACCTTTGGTCTTAGTTACCAGGGCCCCACATTATTTTAGTTGGCACATCATAGTCTAGCTTGAGGGGGGGTGTTCGGATATCCATCATCTATTTCGGGATACATATCTATTTCAGGATCATCTATTTCGGGATACATATCTACTTCAGGATATTGCATGATCTATTTCAGGATATGCAGTCCAGTCACCAGTTTGATGCCTCCAGCACCTTATCCACCTTCTTCTAGCACCCGGGAGCCACTTTCCACAGAGTTTTAGCCCTCCTTAGCTGAAAGGCGACCTCTTCTCACCTACTGACAGAGAAGGGCGCACTTGTTCACCTACCACTGCAGATTCACTCCAGTTACATTCAGTTAGCTCCGATTCTGATTGATTTCACTCCGATTTCACTCCTGACTGACTGTTTCACCTCTGATTGACCTCCAGTTCGATTAGGTGACTTGCTCTGACTCCAGTTAGCCTCCCATGCGCCCCCACTGAGCCTCCAGATCCTATATCAGTGCTACACACTTCAGTTACATTTATTATGATCAGTTAGACTCAGCTTGACACCTGGATGACTGGTTGTTGTGATTGATGAGCAACACCGATGATTGATGAGGACTCCTAGATTGAGTCAAGCTACTCCATTCAGTGATTCGAATGACCTCCTTAGGCAATTCGAATTGCTCTGTTTATTGTAACAGTTTGTATTGTAATTCATTCACCCTTTCTGGGATAGAGAGCACTGCTGCATGTTTTGCACAGTTTTGCACCATATCTTCTTATTCATCTGTCGTGACTGATTTATTTGTTCATTAGATCTGCTGTGACTAACTTTACACTCCTGTCAGATAGTTTGGCCTCGATGATAGTTGCTGCTAAAGAAGGACTAGCCTTGAAGAAGGCTGAATTTGTCATGTCTTCATATCTGATTGATTGTATTTTGGCCAAGATGGACTTCCCCAAATTGGGCTGCACATGGGATAAGGCCACCTCCCCGGTCTATATCGCTTTCAGGATGTTGTGGGCTCAGAATTACAAGCCTAGCTACAAACTCATCTGTGAGGGGTTCATCATGCCCCTATATGAGAAGATATTCAAGGAGGAACCCAACTGCCTATCAGAGAATGCTTTAGAAGTCCTTGAGAATTACGGGGATTTTTACTTTTCGGTGAGGTAATCTTCCACAGGAATGACAGGAAGGGAAGAGCTGTTGAGCACTGTAAGGAGATTTATGCTCACTTCGAGTACTCTCACTACCCTGATGCCGAGGAAGAAACATTCAGGGGCATCAGCAACATGACTGAGCTACGGGTCTGTCGCCAAGGCACTGGAGCAAGCTCTAGCTCAGCCAAGGTCCAGAAGAGTAGCTAGTAGCAGGAGAAAGAAGCTGAGGATGCCAGAGCTCAGGAAGAGCTCAGATTAAGAGAAGAAGAAAGGTTACTCCAGGAAGCAGAGGAAGCCATATTGCAGTGGGAGGCAGAGGAATCCAGGTGGAAGCAAGAAGCTGAAGCGGCAAGAAAGCAGCAGGAAGCTAAAGTAGCAAGAATGCAGCAAGAAGCTGAGGAGGCCCAGCAGCAGAAAGAGGGGGAGGATGAAAGGCTACGGAAAGCGGAAGAAGAACTGAAAGCAGGGGAAGATGCTCAAGCAAGTGGGTCTGGTGTCCAAGACATGGAAATAGACACATCTCAAGCAGGTGGCTCTGGTACCCAAAATAAGGGCATAGATCCAGCTCAAGAAGTCCGGACCCCGCCTGCTGAAGAAGACATAGACATCATAAACCGACCGATTGTCCCGTACACGCCATCGGGAAAGCATACAGTGTCCAGGTGGAATGAGTTTGTCTACGACAAAAAAAGGAAAGCAATGGTCCTCAAATCAGAAGAGAGGATCAAAAGTCCCTTCCATGAAGACATCGTTACCCACCAAGACGTCACTGTAATGAAAAATACAGATAAGGATCCCTTTGCTATGGCATCCGTAGTTGTAGAAACAGCAAGAGCATCGCTGGACAATGTGGGTGTGATAGTTAGAGAAAATGTTTTGACAAAGAAGAGAGCTCGTTCGCTACAACAGACTGTGGCTAATGAGCAAGCCCAAAGGGATCTGGTAGTAAACAAGTATAATTGCCTATATGCCGAGCATAAAGAGCTAACAGGTAAGTATAACCAGCTGGAAGAGGAAAAGGACCAACTGACGCTCCAAATGATGATTGTGGAGGCAGAGAAGAATGGAGCGGAAGAAAAAGCATCTCATCTAGAAGCAGACAGGCGGGCATTAGCTGAGCGGTTAGAGCAAGCTCAGAGCAGAACGATGGACATGTCTCCCTTCCATGAGCTGTCATGCAACATCCTGAAGCAAGTGTATGACACTCAAGAGCTAATCACTGATGAGGTTTGCAAGCTCAAGGCCATGGTGGTCAGGTTAAAAGAAATTAATGCGGAAGCCCATAGGCTCAAAGCAAAGAATACCCGTGTCAAGGAAAATATCATCAGTCAGATGGCATGGAGAGAAGGAAAGGGGGGTTTCCCCATGCACCTCCCATTTAAATCTGTGGACGGTTTTAATGAGGACATAGCCCTTTTGGAGTTTGGCAGGAACTATGCCAGTAAGCTGATAACCAGTGTGCAAAGAACAAAAGATAAAATTAGCAATCTGTACCAAAGGCTCCAAGGGGTACATGACAAATGCACATTGAGTTTCCCTCAGACCCTGGAGGACTTTCCAGAGAAGGAGCAGTGTTTGTCTCGGCTAAAGGAAGAGCTAGGCGTTCAAACAGAGTATGTGAAAAGGATTGATGTTCTGGGTATTGATGACCTCCAACAGTATGTTGGATTGTCATCCCTCCACAACCATCTGCTGAAGGAAGTGCACCAAGCTGCAGTAGTAGAAGTTCAAAGCATTGGAGCAGAGCTCGGGAAGAATGTAACTTCTCAGAAAATCTTGCTTTTTGCTGCAGCAAACGTAGTCATAAGGGACACAGGTGTGTGGTATAGCTACATAGCGGAAGAGGAAAAGAAAGCTGCAGCAGTAGCAGGAGCATCAGCAGATCCAGAATCTTCTCTCCCAGCAACCTTTCCAGCAACAGTAGTGGGCTCGATTCCCTCTTCCCCAACAGTGGCAGAAAGTCTGGCCAGCTCAATCCCTTCTTCCCAAGTAGAAGCAGCATCAGCAATAGATTCGAGTGTCTCTTCCTAGGAAGCGTCAGCAGCAATTAACTTGGGCGATCCTCTGCCAGCAGAAGCTCACGCACAGGATTGAAATCGCTGATTTCAAAGCATTATTTCTGTTATTTTGTATTTGACTCTCAAATGTGTAAAGCGGAGAAACTGTGGGACAGCTGTCCCTATTTTCTTTTAAATAATTTCTCTAAAAGAAAGGGAATCTCATTTTTGTCTATTTTAGGAGAGAATTTTTTGTAGATGACAAGTGGAAGGTGCTAGGTGGCATCCCAAAGGGCATATTTGTAATTATAAATAGAAGCTAGGAAGAATAGAGAAATACTTTTGGCAAGGAATGAAATTTTGAAACCCATATGAGCTATCTTGTATCGGGTCTGTAAAAACAGAATTTTCTAATAAAAGCCAGGGAGATGGACGTTTTACATGGGGAACGGAAGATGGATGTGTGTTGGACTCTTCTGATGACATCTATACTGTAATGTGAAATCTGTATTGTTATTTGAACTATTTCTTGGCAACAAATGATTTTGCTTATTTCTGTGTGAACGATTTTCTCCATTTCATGAACAGTGAATGTGTTTCAGACTAAATCAGGAGCTATCTGCTGATATCTTATTTTGCTGTAGAGTTCTCTTTTAGATTAAATGGATAACTGTTTTTCTTCAAGATGACTCCTATGGTTCGTTGTTCATGCCTTTAAATGTGCTCCCTGCAGGGATCTTTAGAGTTATTTCAGTTTGTTTATATTTAGCTCTGTTTCTTTATTCTTTCTACGTAGATTAAATAATTTTTTGTTTTTTTCTGTTTCATGAGCAATAGATGCATTTCATATTGAATTAGAAGCTATCTTCTAAAGATCTTTATCTTGCTGTAGTTGTACCTGTGAGAATTAACAGCTATCTGTTCTTTCCTTACATTATTTGTTACAGCTTATTGCTCATCCTTTAAACGTGTTCCCTGCAAGGATAGGTAGATTTACTCCAGCTTCTAGACTTAGATCTGTTTTAGTTGCATCTAGATCAAATATAATTTAGGCACTTGCATCTCATTAAAGAAAAACACATAAAATCCAAAAGAAAGGTGGATCGGGCCATAACCGATACAATCGGAATTAAACTCCAAACCCACGGTTGCTGGAACCGCTAACCGGACGGATTCCCTATACCAAACGGGAGATAATCTAATTGGGATCATCTCTCGGGGAGAATCCCTTTCTAATTGATGCTACGATATCTGAGGCATCAACAGAAGGATAACCCATTGGTGGAGATCTGTACAAAATACAGGTACAGTTTCCTAAGGCAAATGTGGATGGTGTACTGACAGCAGATATCAAATCATGTGCCATGTTCAAGGGAGACAAGGACTGACTGTTGCCATTTTCTTCAAGGATATAATATGAAATGATTCAATTCTCCTTCTTTTTGGAATTTTGTGTTTTTATTTTTTATGGATTTTCATTTATTAGCTTGAAAAGGGAATAAAGAATGTTATATTTCATGGGAGGGAACGAGTGTTGCATGGGAGTACTCCTGTTTTTCAAGGACACGGGTCAGGCCAAGGAAAATATCCAAATTGCAAGCAAGGGTTGAGCTAGTTGTGCACACTCTTACAGATGTTCCGTCCATGGGTAGGCTATTTGAATCAGGTTTATGCGTCGATGGACGGTGAAATAATACCATGTAACTGATATTATCCAATTCGGTATGATGTCCAAGTGGAATGGGTCAATGAGGTTTACTTCATATAGAGTCTAGTGAAAAATGCCAAAATCATAAATCATCATGAATCATGGTTTATCTCCAACTACCTGAATCAAATAGTTTGAATTGTCAAAGTCTCCAAGTCTTGTAACCAAAACCATTTCACTACCCAACTGTTTAGTCATAAACGGGTTCAAATGTGCATTTAATATCTAAAAGGATGGCCAAAACACAAGAATTGTGCATCATTCCATCATTCAAAAGGATACGGTTTATACATGTATCAATAAAATATAAGTAAAAAAACTCATTTTTTACCATATTCCTTGTAGGTGTAGTCGATGGATGAGAGGAAGTATCTCCTTTTAGCATGAATTTCTAGAAGCTGTGAACGTTTATTCAGTGATCTACCAGTTGTGGGTGAGTTTTCATGCTGGACTAGGAAATTTTGGAACAGTTTCAAATGTTTTTGAAGTTTCCAAATATTTTCATTTTTTTTGTGAATTGTTTTTTGTTTTATCTTGAAGAAAAAGAAACAAAAAGAGAAAGGTATTTACACTATTATTTTTGGTGTGTGCAAAGTTACTATGCAAAATTTTATGACGTAAGCTAGTTTATTTCGGCTTTTACTTATGACTTTAAATGATATGTTCAATTAAATTGCCATGAATAATCTACATGCTTTCTTTTTTCGGTATGATGTTAATGAATTAGATTCCAATCAAGTACATATTTGACTAAGGAATCAACCAAACTATTTAGACTTCTAGGAATGTGAATATATTCAATGAACTCCAATTGACATTCTGAAAGACGTACTCGTAGAAACTTTCTAAACAATGTAGGATTTTGAACCTGATACTGACCATTTAACTGAGATACAACTAATTCTGAGTCCAGTTTGACTATTATCCGCCGGCTGCCAAGGGTGATAGACTCGACAAGAAGCTCAATGACTGCGTTATATTCTGCAACATTGTTTGTTACAGATCCGAGAAAAATGCCTCTTGAACTTAAAACTTCGTCATTAGGTGTGAAAATCACCCATGAAGCAGGAGCAATGTTTCGAGAACTACGGTTGGTGCCATCCGCATATCCGAAATATGTGAAGGTTTCTTGTGCCATCTGCCAAAGTGACAATGCCAAGAAAGATAAGTGTGTGCTCGAAATAACTATAGTACAAATGTTTATACAAAGAATACAACATAATACAACAAGTGTTGCGAGGCATCAGTTCCTATGCAAAGTATTTCTTCATATGGAGACCATTTCTGATCTTCGACATAGGTTCCCCATCATAATTGATCAATTCATAAGCTCCTCTCTTTAACACAGTTTTGACTACAAGTGGGCCAAACCATTTTGGTACAAACTTCCCTTCTCCTATTTTGTCTTGTTCTTGGTCATAAACTAAAACCAATACACCTTTAGAAAAGACTCTGCGACGGGATGAATTTTCATATTGTGTTTTAACCCTTTTCTTTTGTGCTTCCACATTTAGAGAAGATTCCCTTCTAGTTTCATCTAGAGAATGAATATGGAGAATCCTTTCTTCTTCTGCAGAATTGTTAGGTAGGAGTTCGACTGCTATTTTTAATGACAGGATTTTGCATTCAATCGGAAATACAACCTCTTGTCCATAAACCAATTGGAAAGAAGTGAATCCGATTGCGGTTTTAGAAGTGGTACGGTAATCCCAAAGAGCGGAAAACAACATTAAGTTCCAGTTATTTTTGTTCTTATTAATCATCCTCTGCAACATAGTTTTCAAAACCTTGTTAACGGCTTCCACTTGTCCATTTTCCTAAGGGTAGTATGGACATAGTTTTCAAAACCTTGTTAACAGCTTCCACTTGTCCATTTTCCTGAGGGTAGTATGGTGAGGAAAAGTCCTTCCATAATCCTAACATGTTAGTAAGTTCATTCATAAAGGAATTCCTAAAATGAATTTTGTTATCAGTAATGATCTCTTTGGGTACACCAAACCTTGCTATCACATGATTGAATAGGAAATATGTTGCATTTTTACCCATGCAGTTGAATGTAGGCATCGTCTCATCCCACTTGGTGAAGTAGTCCACTGCTACGATGATTTAGTGGTGGCCATCGGCTGAAGGAGGGTTGATTGTCATAAATTTAATGGCCCATTTTGAAAATGGACCCACGGTTACTACAGGGTGTAATGGAGCAGGATGTGCATGCATTTTTCATGTGTATATTTGGCAAGGGTGACACTTTTTGATAGTATTGATGCAATCTTTAAATATTGTAGGCCAAAATTATCCTGCACGCAATATTTTCTAGGTAGTTTCCAACTGATAAATATGACCTCCACATGCCCCAGCATGGAAATCATTCAAAACTTGTTTAGCTTCCTCGTGTATTAAACAGTGTCTTAAGATCGTGTCTACTCCTCGACAGTACAAAGTATCCCCTATTATGAGGTATCTTCATGCTTGGTGTCGAATGCAACATCGTTCAATGCTAGAAAACTAAGAATCAATCCTTTGGGTTTCGAGATATGTGATAAATGTTGCATATCAAGGATCCGATGTCGCAATGAGGAATACATGTTCATCTGCCCAAGATTCAACATATACAATATCCTATTTTTCACAGGGTAACTCAGACATTAGTTCAAGAAATGCCATCGACTTCTTGGCTTTAGCAATTTTTAACTAGAGATCAAATTCTTACAAAACTACTATCCATTTTGAATATTGTCCACCAATGATATGGCGGGACAGAATGTGTTTCATGGGGTTCATTTCAGCCACTATGGTCGTTTTTCTTGTAAGTATATAATGTCTAAGTCTTTGGACAACATGAACTGCTGCCAAGGCTAGCTTCTCAACCTAGGAATATCTCAATTCGAGACCCGCAAGGCCCTTACTAAGATAGTAAATAATATTCTCTTGTGATGATTCATCTTCTTGTGCCAATACCATTCCTATGGTGGAACTAGATGCTGACAAATATAGAAAAACGTCTCTACTATAGTTTGGTGGACTAAGTATGAGGGAAGAGACCAAAGATTTATTTATTGCCTCAAATGAGTGCTGAGATTGGTCATCCCATATGAATAGTGCATCTTTTTTTAGGAGATGCATGAAACCTTTAGCTCGTTCAGCAAAATCCTCGACAAATATTCTCAAGTAATTAGCTTTCCCTTGAAGGCTTTGAAGTTGTGTTATTTTTTTCAGGGAAGGCAACTGAAATATTTCCTCAACCTTGAGGGGATCCACCATAATCCATTTTTTTTAAACTATGAACCCAAGTAATCTTCCAAAGTCAACAAAAAAAATTCATTTGTGTGGGTTCAACCTAATGTTATATTTGCGACATCAAATAAACAAGGCTCGTAAATGTGTACTATGTTCATCTCTCCTTTTATATTTGGCCACCAAGTCATCAAGCTAATCCTCAATGATTTTCTTAATGTCATGAAATGCATATGACATGGCTCTTTGAAAAGTAGCCCCAACGTTTTTAAGGCCAAATGGCATTTTCTGATATGCAAAAGCCCCCCAAGGGCATATGAAAGTTGTTTTATTTTGGTCTTCCTTTTTTATCTGGATTTGGTTGTAACCGGAGAGTCTGTCCATAAATGAAATATTTCATTCCCGACACATTCGTCTATAATCTGATCAATGAAGGGTGTGGGATAGTTGTCTTTGGGACAAGCCAAATTTAGATCCCTAAAGTCAGTACAGACTCGGATAATTCCTTTCTTTTTGTTAGGAAGAACGGGATTGGATACCCATTCAGTTAAAGGAATAGGATAGATGAATCCAACTTTCAAAAGTTTTTCGACTTCTACTTTGATGGCAGCTAATTTTTTAGGATTAACCGGACGTAGTTTCTGTCGCATTGGTTTAACATTATCATAAGTTTTTATCTCATGTTCAACTATGATGGGATCAATGCTCGACATTTCTTCGTAATACCAAGCGAACACATTGTGAAACTCTTTGAATAGAGCAGTGTAATGTATGATTTCTTCTGGAGAGCAATCTGCACCTATATTGATGTTTTCAACGATGTCAGGCTTAATGGATATATCGATTGGGATGGTTTTCAAAATATTTTCCAAATTTCCTTCTGAACTCACATTGTTTGTTTGGACAGGGCATTGTTATTTTTCCATGTCATCATCGAGGTAAAGATTTTTCGGGTTTGACCTCTAATGAGTCTATCTTTGGAAGAAATGAGGATCTGTGATGCATATCTTCCCATGGTAATTCAAAGATATTCATGACTTCAAGGATGCTTCATTGGATTAAAAAGTTTGATCCAGGATGTTGTTAACACCCAAAAAGTGCTCTCACCAATACATTTTTTGTTCAGTATAATTTTATCCCTTTTTCAGGCCGAGCAACTCTTTTATGAAAAAGGCACTTAGGGAGTTTCTGTTAAGCTCTTTTCTAAGTTGTAGTTCTTCTTTTGTAGGAGATGGCATACGATCTTTCCTACACAACAAGTTAAATTGCATGATTAGAAAACATCTCATAGTTTTCAGAACAAATTCTTACACATAAAGAAATATGTCATACAGTCATGCAATTATCTTAGCCAATGCTTCAATACAACATTTATCCATATCCCGTAACTTTCCAGATGGCTTCCAATCTCTACCAGAACATTGTTAAGAGTGTGCACAACTCCCAACATGTCAGCAAAGAGGTTTCATTCTAGATAAGTAGCAATGGAATGTTGTACAGTGCCATAGGCTACTTACCCATGCATATTAGTAGTATACTGTTCATCAATGCAACTATTCTAATATGCATAATACACAACCTAATTCTAAGAACATCAGTATATACATTATTGAGCAGTATTATTTAAACAATAAAATATGCAAGTAATGACAATTCAAATACTTATATTTGTTTGTTTGTTGGGTTGACTCCCTCTCAATCTTTGCTTCTTTTCTGCAACTCCATTCTTATGTGGATTGTGAGAAGTGGTCAACTCCCTCTGAATATCTGCATCCTTGCAGAAACTACTGAAGTGTGCTCCTTTGCTTTCTTGCAGGAACAACTGGAGTGTGCTCCCTCTTGATCTTTGCTTCCTGGATTACCTGTCCTTGAACTTACATCCATCCTTAATCACTATGCATGCTTATTAGTATCATCATTGTGTTATCCTTGAGGTCTCATACATAATCACACATTTATTAGTATAATCTTAATACTATCAAAACACAATAATCTTAAACATGTATATTCATGATCATTCATAGATAATAAACATTAGTATTCAAGGTTTCAGGGAATTCTTCTTTTACTCATACATTTTCTTATTTGATCATAGGACTCTTCTGGTTAGTTGAATCATCAATTATGGTAAGAAACATAATATGCATACAACCATGATTATTCAAACCTATGACTTCATGAATAATCATTATCAACAACACAACAGTATAAGATCCTAACACAAGGTAGGATTCTAGCTTGATATAGGAAAAACATACCTGGATTAGCATGCTAGCTAGTTATGTCTAACATACCCACATAATGTCTTCTGGTTCTCTTCAGTGACTTGTGCTAGTAACCTACATGTCTCATAAGTTAACCATTGTAGAAACAATTTATACATACCTCGAAAGTAGATCTTCTATGTGATCCATGACAATGGATGAATCCTTGTCTTCATGTCACCATGATCATACGTTCTTGAAGTAGAACATGATTTGTCTTTCTTGGTGTACCTTTTATGTTAGCAGACAACATAAACCTCATACAACACCATAATGCATTAGTACAATCATAAGATTCAACACCCTAACCAATGAATATCTTCTATCATGCATTCATAATTTTGTTAAGGTGATACGAAAAATCTAAAATCAAGATTGTACTAACCGTAATAACATGAAGACAAACATACCATAAAATTAATCATGAACACATATTGAAACATACCTCGATGAGTCATACCTGTCGAGATCGCTTGTAATGTAAGGCCTTAGCCTCATCTCCCTCTGAAACAGGAACTTCTTCACTTATGCAGGTGACCAATCCATCTTCTTCTAGGATTAACCCAATCCACTTGATTTGAAAGAACTGGACCTGGAGCTGGATATGGGTTTGTCAGAGAAACCCCAAAAATTCAAACTTTGAATTTCAAACTTCTGAAAGGATAGAAATATGCGCCTTGATGAGCTGATCAAGCTGGTATATTCAGAATTTGAAAACTGCAAAGTTTCACTCCTCAATTTTGCCTTTGAAACTTCTGGATTCACTGTACGTGACCCTGAAATGGGGTTTGATGAATCCCACTCTTCTTCCCAATCAAAAGGTTTGATCCAAAGCTCTAAGCTTCTATTTTTCTGAGGAGCTTCCAGCCGTGGTCACAGATTTCAAAAAATTCCCATTTTTACAGAAGCCCTAATTTTCCACTTTTCTGATCAAAGTCCCGAACTAGGGTCTGATCAAGCCCGGCCTTCTGCCCAACCAAAAATTCTGATCTTGGTATCTGAATTTTTATTTTGATGAGTAGCATTCAGCTGTGGTCTTTGATTACAAAAATTCCAACTTTCTCTGAAGCCCTAAATTCTGGAAGCCATGAATGAAGGTACTAAAAAATAATTCTGTTTTGACAGAAATATGTACCTAATTGTTTCTGGTGTAACTCCTAACTTTTCAATCCACCGGGTCTGAAATATTTTCTTGAGATATCCCGACCTGTTATATTTCTATCCCGACAGGTCTGACCTTAATTGGATTCTCTGAGACAGATTTATGCCAAGTGTCTCAACGTGGCCTGTTTATGGGATAATACAGGAGAGCGAACTTGTAAGGCGTGCCACATGTCACTGGTTCAACTTCGACCTCTGAAAACTTTTCTTGAGATAGTACAGTCTATTTACTACCTGTCACCTTTTATGAAATTTCATTTGGATCTTCCTATCCCAAGTTATGACCTTTTTCCCAAGGTCACCTGATTTTGACTTGGATCTGGAAGAGGCAGAAACCCTATATTGTATAGATCATAAATCACAAAGTACAACGAATTAGAGGTTTTACTTTGAACACAAGGTACACGGAGATTTAATATTCGACCTGTAAAGGTTTTAGGTCCGAAAACTTCATCAAAACGGATTTATAGTGAAAGTGCTACAATGACTGGTTTTTTCTATATCAAGCCCTAGCATCGTAAGTGCAACAAGTGTCATACATGCCATATCATGCCTTCTTTCAAGATAGCTCTAATACCATGTTAAATTTTTAGAATCTGCTTCAATCTGATCTAGGATCTTAACTGAGAGAACAACATGTACAACATATCATTCATGGACACAATAATGCAAGCACAGAAGAGACACCAAGTTTACTTGGGGAAAACCATAAAGGTGAAAAACCCCAATAACTTCCTCATAGATAGATAGAGCAATGATACAACCAGAATACAAGAGATAGTCTTCTCCTATCAATAGAGCCTCCTCCTCCACAAGTGCACCACTCTCCACAATGTGAGTGAGAGAATAGAATGTGTAAAATAAGAGAGACACACTCTCTATTTATACACTAACTTGACTTGAACTTTACTCAACTAGGTCGGCCTCAACTTAACCACTTAACATAATGCTGACTAGGCTGACCCCCACTAGGGTGGTCTAAGAACCCTTTGACCCACATGGCCGACCCCCAATAGGGTGGTCTAATAACCCTTTGACCCACATGACTTATACAAGGCCGACCCCAACAAGGTGGTCTAATAACCCATCAAGTATAAGTTACGAGACTTACAATATAAATGACGACTCTTCTGTATAGAGGAATAATAACATCTCTATAGGAATACAACCACTTCCGTATAGAGCAATAATAAAATCTCTATAGGAATACAATATACATATATGTGAAATACATTCTGAAGTTACATATACATCAACAAACAGGAGAATAGAAGAGAGATTATTTTCACGTCACCCACAAGGGGACCCATCTCGTTAGAGCAGTTATTGAAAACATCTTCCGATAGGGTTTTAAGAGTTGAACAACGTCTTGCCGATCAAAGAAGACGCAGCTTGGAAACTTTAAACTTAGAAGGTGTCTTGCAGACTAGCGATCGGGAAGAACAGCATGTTCCCACCTCACAGACCTTTGATTCATTGGTTCAACACACTGATAGTTTTAACGCACAGGATCAACATACAATTAATCACCAATCTGAAAACCACGACCAAATTAATCGACCAGATTCTCCTGAATATAATCGTGAGACCACTCACACAACAACACAAGGTCATCCAAATCTTGGAGCAGGCGGTCCACCACCGTCCCCTCCTTCATCTTCATCATCTTCCTCAGACGAAGAGAATTCTTCTAGTTCATCATTTGAAGAAGAAGAACAAGAACCTCCAATGGCTGGAGAAGGTCAAAACAGACCTTGGCTTGACCAAGGTGTTGTTTTCATACTAGGTGATCAACATAGATTTCCAAAGAATCCAGAGAAATGGTTGCCTAAATACAACCCTGATGACAAGATACCTACGCTGGACCACATAAAAAATTTCACGCAAGCAATCAGGCTCAGAAGCGTGGTCCATGAGGATGTAGTATGCAAACTTTTCCCATATACCTTTGAGGGTAGAGCGGCCACTTGGTATTTTGCTTTGTCGGCTCAATCTATAACTTCCTGGGATGAATTCGAGAAACATTTCACCCAGAAGTTTGGGGATGACAAAACACCGCAAGATCTTGTCTTAGAGTTGTCCTCCATGAAAGCCAAAGGAAAAGAAAGAGTAAAAGACTTTAATCAAAGGTTTTCATATCTCAAAAACAGAATTCCTGCCAATCTTCTTCCTGATGAAGAGTTGTTGGTGGCTTATTATGAAAAGGGTCTGCCTCCCCCTATTGCAATATGGGTCAAAAGGGCAATAGGGTACTTTAATGGAAGCTTTTGATGAAGCAATCCAAGTTGAGCAAGACATCTTTTGTCTGGAAGACAACCCTGAAACTTCAGAAGGGAAACCTTCTACTTCTAGGAAGAAAACTAAGAGTGTCCCTAAAACCATAGTTTAGAACAAGGATACATTTGGTATGACTGAAATGAAAAAATTTCTTCAAAAGATGTCAAATGAGATGGTGGATTTGAAGAAGAACACTAATGATAATAAGAACTAGAACAGAGGTTTTGTAAGGCCACCATTTAGGAGGCCTTACCAGCCTCCACAAAATCCACCACCACCAAATCCAGCGGTTGCACTCACAAACGAGGAACTTTTTTCCATTTTTAGAGCATTGGCAGCAGAATCTCAAGTCAATCCCGATATTTCCAATGATCAGACTACCCGTGATTCTCCACTACCTGAAGAAGAAACGGAAGGTGATCCACATATTGACACTGTGGGTTGCTTTTCATAATTGCATGTGTGTGAAGAAGAAGAAGAACCTAAGGCGGTGTTTAACACAAAACATCCTTATAATACAAGGTCAAAACCACAACCACCTCAAAAACCTTCATCTTCTTCCCCAATTCCCACAAGAAACAATCCTATCCCACGGAAGGATACAGTCCTCCCTCAAATGTAGTACAACCTGGTTGAAGACTTACAAAGAGTCAAAGCAAACATCTTTCTGTTTGAGCTACTTAAAATTCCTGCTATGAGGGATTCTTTACCTAAAAAAATGGTAGTCAAACAGCCTAGAGAGTTACAGAATAATAATCTAGACTCTGTCACTAAAACTGATGATCAAAAACCAGCAAATAAGAGAACTCCTCCTTTCTTACTTACTTTTGAGATTTTCAACCGGAATGTGCACAACTGCATGATAGATTCAAGAGCGTCATCGAATGTGATGCCCCTCTCTGTTTGCAAAAAATTGAATGCGACGTGGGAACCTTGTCCAACCCAGATTGTGCAACTTGATAGATCCAAAGTCAGAGTGGTTGGCAAATTGAGGAATGTTTTGCTTACATTTTCAACTGATCCCAGGATCCATCAGACAGTTGACATTGTGATTGCTGACATCCCAGAAGCTTATGGGATGTGGTTAAGCAGGGACTGATCAGAGAAACTTAAAGCTTATTTTGCAACCGACCGGTCCCACTTATGGTTGCCATACAATGGTCAACCCAATAAAATTAAGATCAGCAGAGAACCTTTTATGAAACAGACAGTTACTGATCTCAATGATTCAAGTGAGCCTGCTGGTTATCTCACCTCTCGTATGGAGCAATTTACATTTGATACCTTTTTCGGTGAATTCCTAGCTAATGCTTCACCAGAAGAAAGCATTCATCACGAATCACATATCACTCAGGTTACTTTTGTACCTTTTTCTGGTGAAATTGTGCATAATGTATATAACGTGAATACAAATTTTAGATTAGACCCTGTCTCCTAGACTTTATTTTTCGATGGTTCCAAATCTAAGGAGGGAGCTGGAGCAGGTTGTGTTCTTATCAATCCTAAAGGAATTAAAATCATGATTGCTTGCAGATTAGAATTTGACTGCACTAATAATGTAGTCGAATATGAAGCTCTTGTGCAGGGGCTCAGGAAAGCCATTGATTTGGGTGTTCAAGCAATAGAATGTTATGGGGATTCCGAAATTATAGTCAAACAAGTCAGAAATAAGATGCACTACTTATCACCGCTTTTGGCTAATTATCAAAAGTTGGTAATGGAACTAACCAACTCATTTTCAGCATTCAATATTAAATTAGTTCCTAGATCACAAAATTTTGATGCAGATCTATTAGCAAACACAGCTTCTAGACTAATTCTGCCGGAAGGTCTGTCTCCTCAAACCTTTTCAATTGAATTGATCTACAGACCATCTATTCCAGATAATGTGACTAATTGGAAAGTATTTGATGATGACCGACAGATAATTGACTTCCTCACTGCTGAGGACACATTCCAGGACATGGCCATCGATGAAGCAGAACATGAAAAGTCTCTCACTGATTCCTCAAACATCATCCCGAAGTCGGTGATCAATCTAGAAAATTTTTACGATTTACAGGACAAATTCAAATCTCAGACAAATTGTAAAACTCAAAGTTCATCTCTAAATTATGAGCGGGTCAACCTAGGCACCGAACAGGAACCTCGTTTCATCAATTTGGGAATTGATTGCACCCCTGAAGAACGCAGAGCCATTATTGCATTGTGTAAACAGTATAAGGATGTCTTTTCCTGGACTTATGACGAATTGAGAACATTTGACACTAGCGTCATGTTCCACAACATGTTAGGATATTTAGACACTTAGGATTTATTTAAGATCAACTTGTGTAATATATCCGTTAGGGATAGTGTGTTTCTTTAGTATGCATTAGTATGCATTTGTAAATACTTAATCCGACGGTCACGATATGTTCCCGACATAGAGTGATCCGACGGCTCAACTTCTCTTAGATCAAACCTAACCTTGATCCGTGGCTTAACACCCGATTGGTCCATGATCTCTATTTAAAGAGCATGGAGGGTCATTGTTTAGTTGATCGATTATGAGAAGCTCATTTGTAACTTTCTTTCTTTGCATAATAAATTGTCCCGTAAAAGCTATTTGGCCGGGGCCGTGGAGTGTTTCCCTCAAGAGGGTTTAAACCACGTCAAAACATCGATGTGTTGATCTGTGATCTGTTTGTGTGAAGTGTTTTCTCTTGGTGTTCGGTCCTTTGGTAGTACCCTGTGTACCCGAACATGGTATCAGAGCTTTTATGAAGTGTCGCTTCCGGTTATGATCTAGATCTTGAACTGTTGTTGCCGAAACTCAAAAGGGTTTCTAGTTCTGGTATTTCTGTGCATTTCTAGGTTGTGGGAGGTGTTCTATTGTGTCCGGAGCGTCATTTCCATTGGGAAATAGTTTTCGTTCGATCGAAAACGGTTCCCGTTTGCTCCAGCAACGCGTATTTCATCAGATCTGAAGGTATAATGTTACAGTGATGCATTTTTTTATTTCCTTTTTTAAAAAGAAAAAATCTCATATTTCATTTTTTTTACTGTTAGATTTTTTTTGGGTTCGGATTGTTGCTTTCCCATCTTCGCATGCTCTTTTCCGTGCACCTTGAGCGATCTTGGAAAATCAAAAACAGAAAGGGAAAGGGTTTTTCTCGGCTACGTATGCTCTTTGCTGTGCACCTTGCGCGAAATCGGCAAATCAGAAACAAAGAGAAAACGTAGACTTTCCAGGCAAGCTAACAAGATCTAACTCGACAAGTGTGGAAAAGTTTTTTTGTTTCGATTTGTGGTGTGTTTTGCAGGAAAAAGGGCAAGCACGCAAACCGAGCAAGAAGAGTAAAAACAAAAAAAGGGCCCCCTTCCTCATTCCCATATTTTACATACCCATGAAACCAAAGGTTAAGCCATTTCAACAAAATCTACGAAAAATGCACCCCAATTTAGAGTCTTCTGTTAAAAAGGAACTGGAGAAGTTACTCAATGCTCGGATTATCTTTCCGGTTAGGCACACTCAGTGGATCTCCAGCTTAGTACCTGTCCGTAAGAAAAATCGGGCCTCTGAAAAAGACAACTATCTTGTTCCGCCTATGGAGTAGATTCTTCAGAAGGTAGCCAGGTCAGAGATGTTTTCCCTCCTGGATGGTTTTTCGGGGTATAACCAGGTTATGGTTTCCCCAGACGATCAATTGAAAATAGCCTTCAGAACCCCATGGGGTACCTTTGCTTACAGACGGATTCCTTTCGGGTTGATCAATGCTGGAGCTACTTTTCAGAGAGCTATGGATATAGATTTCCGAGGGTTAATGCATAATTATGTCGTAGTTTATCTTGATGATATCACTATTTATTCCAAGAAATGACATGAACATGTGTTTGCTTTGAAACAAGTTTTTGATCGCTGCAGAAAATTCGACATTTCTCTCAACCCGAAGAAATCTATTTTTGCAGTAACTGAAGGAAAGCTTCTGGGCTTCATTGTGTCGAAAGAAGGTATGGTTATTGACCCTAAACGTACAGAGGCCATTTCAAATATTGGCTTACCTGGTTCCCACAAAGCAATGCAATCCTTCCTAGGTAACATCAATTTTGTACGGAGATTTGTACCAAATTTTGCCCAAATAGTCAAACCATTGCAACTGTTGGTCAAGAAAGATGTGCAGTTTACTTGGTCGTAGGAACAGAGAGATGCGTTTATCAAAATTCGAGAGGCCATTGCAAAAGCTCTTGCCCTCATGTCCCCAGATTTTGATTAGAATTTCATTCTTTATACTTTTTCCACTTATTTTTCTTATGCAGCCGTGCTAACGCAAAAGCATGATAATGATGCAAAAATCCCCATCTCTTTCATGAGCTCAACATTCAAAGGTGCAGAGCTTAAATATTCACAGATTGATAAGAAAGCCTATGTAGTTTATAAATCTGTCAAACATTTCAGACCCTACTTGCTAAAGTCCCGAACCAAAGTCATTGTTGCATATTCTGCTATTAGGAATGTCCTCATTCAGAAAGAGTTAGGGGAAAAGAGGGCCCATTGGATGACTGCCCTACAAGAATATGATCTTGAGATCAGAACGGCAAAAATTGTAAAAGGGCAGGGTCTTTGTCTTCTTACTGTGCAATCCAATGACCCCGCACAGCAACAGTCTGAATGGGATCGCGAGGAATAAATTCCCTCAAGTGTTGTTAACGTTATCGATGCCCCGACATCATAATGGTACAACGATATCAAATTTTTTCTGAACCATGGGTTTGCTCCTGAAACTCTTGATTTTAAGAAAAGAAGAGCTTTAAGACTAAATTCTACTCCTTATCAATTCATTGATCAAGTTCTTTTTAGAAAAAATTATGATGGAGTATTTCTCAGATGCTTGGAAAAACATGAAACTGATGACATTTTGTTTCAATTTCATGTAGGTCTAGCTGGAGGCCATTTTTCAGGAGAGACGACAGCACACAAGATTCTCAGGGCTGGATATTATTGGCCCACACTGTTTAAAGATGCCTATGCTTATGTGAGAAAATGTGAGTCGTGCCAGAAATGCACAGGGAAGTTTAGGAAACCTGCATTTCCTTTACAACCAGTTACGGTTCAGTTTCCATTTCAACAATGGGGACTAGATTTTGTTGTGCCTATAAACCCTCCTTCGTCTCTCCAACATAAGTATATTCTCACAGCCACGGACTATTTCACTAGATGGGTTGAAGCAGCTCCTCTTAAACAATGCAACGCCACCCAAGTGATCTATTTCCTTGACATCCAGATTGTCACACACTTTGGTGCTCCAGAGTATTTAGTTTTTGATAATGCATCCTATTTCTCTTCCATCAATATAACTGAATATGCCTTTGAGATGGGAATTAAGCTCAAATTTTCTGTCAATTATTACACTTAGGGTAACGGCTTGGCTGAATCATCAAATAAAAACCTAATTAATATTCTCAAGAAAACTGTAGCCTCTCATCACAGGGATTGGCACACACAATTGTATAATGCATTATGGGCAGATCGGATCACCCCAAAAGCAGCAATTACAAACTCCCCATACTATTTGGTTTATGGAAAAGAAGTCATTCTTCCCACTAATCTTACCATTCCTTCGCTACAATTGGCCCAGTCTATTCAAGAAGATGATTCTTCTCCCCTCCAGCAGAGGATTGATACCCTTTTGAAGCTAGAGGAGGATAGGGAAATAGCTAAGAACAAGTTGTATCATCATCAGCAGATGGTGAAGAGATGGTTTGATGAAAAATCTTCTTCTGATAGGGAGTTTTCCGTTGGTGACCTGGTTTTGAGGTGGGACAAGCAATGTAAAGACAAAAATCTGTACACCAAGTTCCAACGCCTTTGGCTAGGATATTTCATTATTATAGAAAAGATTGGTCCCAGCACAGTTCGATTGCAAACATTGGAGGGAGTTGTAGACACCTACCCGGTGAATATATCTCTTCTAAAAAAGTATTTTGTCTGAGCAATCTGATGCATTTGTATATAGGTGTGGTTGGTTTTCAGTCATTTCTTTTCTAGTCTGGACATTCCGATTGATTTTGTTGTTTTGATTTGATTTTAGTAGTAAGGCTTCACACTTTTGGTAATGGCTTGGGATCATTTTTCTGGGGGCAACAATTGTTTCTGAAGTATCAGCATTGTTATTCATCCTATTTCCTGGCTTATGATTAGAATTTGCTCTGAGGACTAGGTGATGGGTGACACCTCACTGATGAATGGGATGCATGCAAACATAAAAAGTAATGATGAGATATCATAACACATCATAGTTTTGAACCTATGATAAAAATCCCATACCAACTCATTAGGTAATTGCTTTATCTCCTTCAATTCTGTGATTTACTGTGATTCTGATTTAGGCTTCTTAAACTCATCGATCAACCCAGCTCTGATTTATGCCAGATTCTTCTGTGGAAGTCCTATAGATACTTGTATAAAATTCATGTACCAATCCAACGCACGACCTCTAAGGGTTGTCGCCAGTTGTCCCTTCTTGATAGCTTCATCTTTCACTTGTTTTACTGTCCACGCCACTTCGCACAAGAACCAATACTGCTCGTGTTAGGCCTGGCCCAAGTAAGGTATTTTTTAGAACAACAGTTTTGGAGCTGCAGCGCAACTCAGATGAAGGAATTTTCGGTAAAGCAGTTTTGGAAGCTGCAAAGTTGCACGCAGCGCAGGATCGGCAGGATGGGAACCGCGTAGCTGAGATCTGGTTCCGTGAAGTGGTAGCACCGCGAAGTGCCAGTAGGGCACCTATTTTGAGTAAAGAATGAAGGGAAGGTCGAGCTGCGAAAGCGACCTATTTTTTCGAAGCACTCCATGATTCCCCAACAGGTGGGTAAGGAGTGGTGCGGAAGGAAAGCGACCAATCACACAAGCAGAGGAAGCACGACGTGAACCAGCCCCACAAAGCCGTTAGAGAAGGAACGGCAGGGTGAAAGTGACTATCGACATGCGGTCGACAGGGAAGGCTGAAAGCGACGTGACCACGCGCAGAGGATGGCCATGACGAAGAAGTCGTTATCAAATCCTAACAGACATGGTTAGCGAAGTAACCATTACGGTTTTGGGTAAACTTAGGGTTTTGGACCACTTGATTGTAAAGACGTGACCTAAGGGAATGATCTATAAAAGGGCACATTTTGTAAGGGAAAGGGTTGAATGATCTCTGGTAGCTGAATAATCTTCATTGTAAAATCTTCTAAGTGTTCAGAAGTAAATGCCATTGTAAAGGCTCTACAGTTGTGTCCGTAGAGACCTACAGAGAGAGAGAAGAGTCTATAGCTGATTGCACAGACTGGAACTATTGTACCCTTCTTAAAGATAATACAACAACAGTTCCTGTGGACATAGCTCCCATCGTGGGGGTAAACCACGTTAAATTCTGTGTTATGCGATTGCTATGTGTTTGCATTTGTGTCTTTACTTATGATGAATGGTTAAGTGTTGTTTATGAGTTTATGTGCTTTGATTTTATATGTATTCGCCATAAGGATAATGATGGGAATAATATGTTAATTAATCACATGTATGAATGAATGTCGAATTCACCAGTATTTCGTAGTTAGATGAATGCATGAACTAGTTGGATAAACACTTAGCGAAGCACCAGAAGTGCGCAATGATATTGTTGTTGCTAAAGTGTATAAGGTTGCAAGATTCCGTCCACTATGCATGTTGAATGCATATTTTTACGTTAAGTAAAATCTATTATGCTGCATAAGTTTGTAAGAGGAAGCGCAGTCTCTGTGGCGTTGTCCTATTGTCAAGTAATATTCCCGCATCGCGTAGTCCTTGGATGCACGATAGCTGAAGTATTAGTCGCGAAGAGGTGGAAATTCGCGCAGTCCAAAATCTGCAGCGCGAGTCTCGTAGCGCACTGCTCGCCAATATGTATAAACACTAATCACTTTGTTGTGGAAACCTGATTCTGCAACCCCCCCATTGCTTCTCCTTGGGTGAGACCTCAGTCTATTCGCAGATTGTTGCCGAAAGGGTCGGTGAAAAGGGTTTTTTTTTGTTCCTCGAGCCACACAGAACCTGGGTCTTTATAGAAAACCTCAAGAACGGTTATACAAGCCAAAAAATGGTTCCATTGCTGTGCTTGAACTAGTGATGAGTACCGGCACTGAAAATTGGCATCCAGGAAAGAAAGAAATCCGGGATTGGTGTGACAAGAAAAAAAGAGATTTTTCCAGAAAGGAGAATAGACATCCGCATCTCTCCGACGTAGATTCGCTAAATAAATACCTGTAGAAGGATATTCACGAAATTTTCTTTACATCCTTTGGAAACAAGTTACACGAGTGGATATCAAGACTCATAGAGCAAAAGAAATGTTTTCAACCAGAAGGAGTACCGACCGAGTGGACTCCAGAGATCATTCAAAGTCTTAAAGAAATAGATAGTCCACTCTCGTGAGAAATTGACTTTTGGGTCGATAGAGTACTAGAAGGCTTCGTGACAGAGTTCGTTGTGGACACCCTGAAGTCCTACAGCGCAACAGAAGAAAATTTTTTCAAAGGTTTCAGAGGTAAGTACCTCAACAATCTGAGTTTATATATTAAAATGCTTTTAGCTGAGAAAGGTGTTTTAAGAATGCAGTAAAAGTCCTAGAATATTTTGAATCTGCAATGGTCAATAGCATATATAGTGATTATGACGAAGATACACACAATTTGAGAAGTGGAAAGAGATATAAGTATACTACTAAGAAGACTTCCAGTGAACATGGACTCTGCGTAGACATTGATTTACAAGCCGAGCCTGATAGCCAGACCACACCTCCATCATCCACCTATCAGCCTCCAACTCCGCAGAACCCAACATTTGTGAACATCGTGCCTCCTATTACACAAAATCCACCAGTTCAGAACCCTCCAGTTGTTAATATTCCTAATCCTCAGAGCGTCAATTACAGTAATACCACGGGAGTGAGTACTCAGACCACCCCAACTCAGACCATTCCAACTATGAATATTCTGATGCAGAACATTTCGCGCAGTAACATCCCTAACACTACTCAGAATACTGCGCAGAATACTACTATACCACCTAGAAGGAGGATGACCGACGGTATTAAGTTGTCGATATTTAAGGGAACGGGTCTAGAAGACCCTAAGCAACATTGGTTTCTATGTGAAGATGTGTGGAGTGTTAAGCAAGTTCAGGATGATGTTGTGAAGCAAGCACAGCTCATCACTACATTCAGAGATAGAGATTTGAACTTGTTCATGAAGTATTCTCAGGGACAGAATAGCACCTTAGTGGAGATTAAGTCTGCACTATTGAGTGACTTCAAGAAACCAAACTCTGAATCCCAATGTATAACAGAATTAAAGGAAATTAAGTAAAAACCTAATGAGACATTCTGGGAATTTCACCAGAAGTTTAAAACATTGTTAGACTAGGTCATTGTTTTGTCATAGCACCGCAACAGCACCAAGAGTGGTTCATCGCCGCGTCATTTCCCCATATCATACTATCGTTGATGCAGCAGAAGGTGGCTTCATAAGCAGAAACCCTGGAGATCGCGATGAAGTTAGAAGCTTCACCTATAGGAGAGAGTAGCACTGGAATGTCTCAGATCCAGACCCAGCTAGCTACCTTGACATTACAATTGCAAGACATGAAGAAGGGGAAAGAACAAAGACAAGAAGTCTGATGTACAGGATGTAGAGGGGAAGGACACACCAGAGATCATTGTCCATTATTTTCAAAATACCTTAAAAGTGGAGCACCAAACACACTGGATCAGAACCAAGTGCCATGGTGTGAGATCTGTAGTGACTAGAGGACACTGGCTAGAAGACTGTTACTTAATTCAAAAGTATGTGCGAACTCCTAAGAATTTATATTGCACTTTCTGTAAATCAGTTGGACATGATGATTCCAACTGTAGAGCATACGACCTGATGATGGAAAGAAAGAAAGATATGGAGCATATGTGTGGAGGTGGAGTATACAGAGTCCAAGAAGAAACACCACGGAACAAGGATAACATGCAGTATGATCAAGGCGCATACAGAGGTCGTGGAGGATTTCGCAGAAGAGGAAGAGGCCAGATGATCCGTTAATATAACTATGGCCAGCCAAGTCACTTATCTAGAGATTTTACCAATCCATGTAGTACCTGCAATTACTGTAAATATTTTGCTCATGTTATTCAGGACTTCCCAGTGTTAGCAGCAGAAATGTAGAAGAGAAAGCAAGATGTACCTAACCCAAAATTCAGTTGATTGCAACAGATAAAAAGGCTGCGGATCCAAGTATCAATGCAGTGACGCAAAGTGGCTCTACCACAGGAAGAGATAGGCAAGCAGAAGCTTTGAATTTTGGAGATTTTGAAACTAAGTAGACCCATGCTGAAGCGGTTTGGATCAGAAAAGCTACTGGGAAAACACCTGTTTTCAATCTGGAGAAAAACAAAGAATTTTTTGTAGAAGCATGGGACATATTCAAAGAGCCATCACCTATGTCACCAAGAATCCCGTTGCGAAGTGAAATTGAGCATATGGAAGATATGCCAGCCGTGTATGACAAAACGTGCCCCGCAGCAGAGAAAGGCACCTCTGTTGCGCAGTTCCTACGGAGCTGCATGAAATTACTGAAGAGCGTAGATGCTGTAGTAGAATTACAAAAATTGTTAAACCGGTATGAACCACACAGTGAGACGGATACTGCTCAGAGTGCAGTTCATCACATCTAGAGCCGTAAAAGAACAGGAAGAGAAATGAGGCTCAGTGCGCAGATAGGAGATTATGAGATGGCTGAGATCATCCCTGATCTAGGATCAGAGGTAAATTTCTTGACTAAGCAAACATGGCAGCAGATGAGAAGACCAAATTTGTCATGGTCTGATCGAGATCTTGGGAGCTAAGAACCGGAAGGCTTGAATGCCGAGAGAGGAGGAGATTAAGCATGCAAATCTGTCATAAAATTCACATGAAAACCCTAATATTGCATAAGAATAAGCATGAACAATAAAATATGAACCGGAAGGCTTGAATGCCGAGAGAGGAGGAGATTAAGCATGCAAATTTGTCGTAAAATTCACATGAAAACCCTAATATTCCATAAGAATAAGCATGAACAAAAACATATGAAGTGAATGGGAAGTGAGGCTCAAAGAGGAGCCCCACCTCTAAAAATAATTACCAATAACTCACTCAGATCTAAATAATCTCACAATGAACAATAGAAAATAGGAGAGAAACCAAATGAGTAACTTGTTCTTATGAGAAGGTTTGCTAGGCCTTTATATAGCATTATTACAATGTGTCTTGAGACCATACCATGGGACAAAACTATGTGCTACCAAATACCATGGAATCATGGATGAGAGAGGGTGGCCTCTCAATTTAATACTTTTATGGCTTATACATCCGAATTTAGATCATATGCCCCCTAAAATTCGGATCATTCCTCCCCCCTTAGAAAATGATGGTCCCCATCATTTCATGCTAAAAAGAGACCCATGATTACAATGTGCTAGTTACCAATGAAGAGAAGGGTTTTGTGTGGTTGACCCATAACCGTGGGTTTTGCGAGGTTGACCCATAACCGTGGGTTTTTCAAGGGTGACCCATAACCATGATGGCAATGACAAGCTTGATTCCAATGAAGAGAAGAGTTTTGTGTGGTTGACTCAAAACCATGGGTTTTGTGTGGTTGACCCATAACCGTGGGTTTTATGTGGTTGACCCATAACCATGGTGGCAATGATAAGCTTGTTTCTACTGAAGAGAAGGGTTTTGTGTGGTTAACCCATAACCGTGGGTTTTGTGTGGTTGACCCACAACCATGATTACAATACATAACTATGGGTTTTATGTGGTTAACCCATAACCATGGGTTTTGTGTGGTTGACCCATAACCGTGATTACATTAAGATTTTTAAAAAATCAAAAATTCATGATCTTTGGTGCAGTTGATGTCTTGCTACAAATCCATTCATAGATTCTGATGCATGTACTGAAATTGAATTCTATTGAAGACCCATTTGAGATCTCGAAGAGACCTTTCCATCCATATAACATACTTGCTCTGGGGTGGCCGAGAGATTGAGAAAATGTTTGTTGAATTTAAGAGATGCGCGCACACTATTTTGCAGACATATGTTGTTTCAGTCGATGATATATCTCAAACCAGAAAGCCAAATGGAAAACCACAAAATACCCATTTTAGCTGATGGAAAGAGATTTCCAATGAGCTATGGTAGAGTCTCAAAGACATTTTGTGGAGTCTGTAGCACTTGTTTAAAGTTGTTGTACGTCCGGCCGCATTGTGTACAAATATGTACTACTTCAAACAAACATATCTCACAAACCAGAAAATGAAATGAAATTCCGTGAAATACCCATTTTAGATAACGGAAAGAGATTTCCAATGAGATATGGAAGAGCCTTTGAGACATTATGTGGAGTCTGTAGCACTTGTTTAAAGTTGTTGTACGTCCGGCCGCATTATGCACAAACACGTGCTACCTCAAACAAGCACATCTCACAAACCGGGAAACGAAAAGAAATTCCGTGAAATACCCATTTGAGCTGATGGAAATACCTTTCTGATGAGATATGGTAGAGCCTCTAAAACGTCCTGTGAAGCCCATGGCACCTGTTCAAAGTTTGCTGAATGTGAGAGTGTTGAATATAGAGATGCCAAGGGTTTGTAGAGAAGCATGGGTTGTTGTAGAGGTTGTGAAACCTCCATTGAAACCGCATAATGCTTCAAAATTTTGTCCCGATGGAGAGCGTACCCACTCTAATATCACTGATCCGGATCTTGGGAGCTGAGAACCGGAAGGCTTGAATGTCAAGAGAGGAGGAGATTAAGCATGCAAATCTGTCATAAAATTCACATGAAAACCCTAATATTGCATAAGAATAAGCATGAACAAAAACATATGAAGTGAATGGGAAGTGAGGCTCAAAGAGGAGCCCCACCTCTAAAAATAATTACCAATAACTCACTCAGATCTAAATAATCTCACAATGAACAATAGAAAATAGGAGAGAAACCAAATGAGTAACTTGTTCTTATGAGAAGGCTTGCTAGGCCTTTATATAGCATTATTACAATGTGTCTTGAGACCATACCATGGGCCAAAACTATGTGCTACCAAATACCATGGATGAGAGAGGGTGGCCTCTCAATTTAACACTTTTATGGCTTATACATCCGAATTTAGATCATATGCCCCCTAAAATTCGGATCATGGTCACCCATACAGTTAAGATTGGCCAACCAGCAGAAATTCATACCTTTTGGGATATTATCCAATATGATTGTTGACATCGATGGAGTGCGAAGTCATGCAGACTTCGAGGTTATTGAAATTGTGGATGATAGCCAGCCTTATCCAGCACTATTGGGCATAGGCTGGGCGATGGATAACCTTTCCATCATAAACTTGAAGACCAAGAAGATGATCTTTGAAGGGCATGATATTAGGGTCATAGCACCATTGGACCCTTCACAAGGAGAAAGATACAATGAGACGATTCAAGAAGAATCCAGAGCACAGGATCTTGATCGCATTTACAAGATGACTGTGAATCAAGATGACTATGTTAATCCTACTGCGGATGGAGCACTTAGTTGGAGATGTGACAGTTCTTGCATCTCAGACTCTGATGCAGGACTGAAAAATTGGCAAATCCGTATGCATGAAGTATATGCAAGAAAATGCGTGCATATCACAAAGTCGCTGGATTGGAACCGAGGTAAGTTCAATCCCCACTTATGATGGTTCGACTAATGTTTATTCATTTATTCCAGAATATACTATATCAGTTGCAGCTAAACACCGCACACCAGCATTAGACATAGCACTGCGTGAAACACCTGCCAAGTGGTGGGTTGCACATAAGCAGACTTTGACCACATGGGATCAGTGTAGACAAATTATGCAAATTAGATTCGTAGATAAATTTGCTCTAACATTTGAAAGGTATAATGGACAGACAGATCCGAGGGATCACATGGAAATTTGTTCACAAGCCTGGATAAAGAGACCACAGACAGAATGGGTTCATCTGTTTGTGCACACATTGGAGAAGCAGATTCCAAAGAATTGGTATCTAGACATGGAGCTTCGAAGAGGAACTACAGATTGGTCTAACGTGTGGATGAATGCATGAACCGATTCTTGCTTTGGCCTCATCCCCTATGTAGCCTTAAATTTTACCAGATGATCCCTTGGATCAATCCTTCAATCATACTTCTTTCCTTGGCAGCAATCATTTTTCCCAAATCTTACTTCCATTAATCGTCAACATCGTTTCCAGTTTGTTATTGACGACTTGTGCTCACCCCACCACCTTGTTGGAGTGGCCTTCAATGCTTCATCTAATTCTAGCAGGCGTTTTGGTTCTGATACTTTGTCTTCAAACTCATTGATGAATATTTCTAGGTTAGGTAGTCCTTCGTATGTTGGAATATCACATACTTCTGTCGTGACCCATCTCAGTGATTGAGTGATCCACGTGCACTTCCTCACTAATACCTCATGCAACCGATTTTTCCAATTCTCTAGAACCTCGTTAGAGTCTGATGACGCCGAACTGATACTTTTCCACCCCAATTCTCCATCGGCGGTGGGATTGATGTAATATTATGAGATATTATAGATGTTGTCCAATCCTCTAGTGATATTGTCTCTCATTGGTTCAACATATCTATGTCCTTCAAGTGGATCAAGTGGAGCAATGACCCTCATGTCGCAGTTCTCAAAAGAAATCATTCTTTTCTTGAAATTGATAACTGCCTGATTTTCCATTTCCAATTCTATGCGCAATAGCGTAGGATATGGACCGGTGTTATCAATTATCTTTATGACATCAAAATCTGCATATGTCTTCAAACATTCTACCTTGACTGGTAGATGACACAACCGATCGATTGGTATAACCTTGATTTGGTTTGCTAAACAGAGTTGCACAGGGGACCATACCAACTGTGGCTTCCCCATCGCTTCACATGTTTGCTTGGTTTGGATATTCACATTGGATCCTAGATCTAGAATAATGGAATCCATATCTCATGCACCAATCTGGACATTCATCCTCGTCTCTCTTCCTGTTTTATTCTTATGCAAACGGTTGAATGCACGATCCTGTTGCCCCTATTTCTATCGATACAAGAATCTATCTATCTCTGCTAATGCTTCTGGATCCTTTGTTAGTGTTAAACAACTTTCTAGAAAAAATTTCATAGTACTGACCTTCCCTAGTGACTTCTACGACATTGTCGGATCAAAAATTCATGGCATCTCATAGACAGGTTCTTTGTGGACTATAGGTGGTGATTGAGCATTTTTCTTTATTAGTGCATCTTGTGCTTCCCAAAAAGTTGTTTTTCTGCTTCAACATCAAATCGTACCTATTTCTGGGTCGCGATTCGGACATTCGGTAGTAGCCTATCTTCTCTTCTCGTATCTCCTCCTCTGGTTACTGCTTCAACATTTTTTGGTTGACCTCTTACCTCAGCTGATATCTTCTGCACGTTATGATTATGATTCTGGTTCAGGTTCAGGTTCGGTTGCGGTTGTGGTGCATTCTTATCCTGCCACTTTGTGATTGAAGCACAACAGATCTAATTGAACAAGTAAATCAATTACAACATATGCATAAAGAATAATATGTGTAAACTGTGAAAGAGAATTGCAGCAGTGCTCTATTGAACTCAGAAGTAGAATACAATACAATGTGTAGTCACAATGACTGAATAGGCCAATCCAAGCAATTCAAATTAACCAAGGAGGTCAATCAAATAGCCTGCATGGTGTAGCATGTCTCCACTAGGAGTCCTCATCATCAGATAATTGGTGTCATCAATGCACAAGTAATGGTCAACCAAGTGTCCAACTGAATCTAACTGAATGTTGGTAGGTGTAACTGGCATATGGAGCACTAATGGAGTGAAGGAGAATCCAAGGAGGGTGTATGAGGAGCTTATTGGAGTTAGAAATGGCAATCTAGTCTCGCTGGATGTCCAATGAAGTGTTTCAGTTAGTTAACAAGTCAATCTGGCCTTAAATCAAGGAAAGATCCACAAGTTACTAAATTAACTGAGTGTGTCACTGGTGGTAGGTGAAGAAGGGCACCTTTCACATGTGGTAGGTGAAAGGAGGGTGCATCACTGACTAGGATGGATAGAAATGAATGCTAAGAAGCTCCCGGGGCTAGCAAACTGGGGACTAGGTGCTGGGTGACACCTCACTGATGATTGGGATGCATGGAAATGCATGAATGCATGCAAAAATAAAACATGATGATGAGATATCCTAACACCCCCCCACAATCTATATTATGAGGTAAAAAATAAAGGATAGGGCCCTAGTAACTGAGACCAAAGTTCACCCTAATACATAAAATAATCCAGATCCAGAACAGTCCATGAACCGAGGAAATGGAGAAAACCTCATGGGAAAACCCCCCCCTCAAAATGCACTATAACACACCAAAAGATTTAACTGATCCAAACTCAAGTAGATATGTCTGGAGGTATCTTACTATTGGGAGTAAATGGATCATGCTCCAAAAACATGTGCTTGAATTCTCCATCAGTGGATGCAAGTGAATATGGAAACTTTATAAACTTGCTCTTCAGACCAAAAATGGTGAGAACAAATCTGAAAATATGAATATGATCCTGGGGCCTTTAATTCGAACCAAGTGAGGTAGGAATAGCTCCAATGAGATAAAATAGCTCTTGAAACTTGAAATTCTGATCAATGGAAGTTAAATCAGCTCCAAGATTTGAGAGATGGTTTCTTGAGATCTCCTTTGAATCAACAGGGGTGAGATCAAAACCAAAATCAACAAAAATTGCATGAGACTTGAACTCAAGCAAATGGTAGTGCTATCCATCTTCAATAAAACTTTGAGAAACTATTCCAATGATCGAACAGAAGTATGTAGGAAGCATGTGATCAAGGGGACCGAATGTTTCACCTCCAAAATGATATTTTTCCTCCAAAACATCAAGTACATCATCATTCTGCATACCGGCAAACTCATGTGAAAGAGAGGATTCAAGAACCTCTTCAGAATCTAGAGTATGAGCTGGTTTCTTGCTCAGAATTCGAAATAGAAGACAGTGACAAAATTAGTGTTGAATCTACATTTTCTTCTTCATCTTTAACAATTACTGAGGCCGAGACATAATCAGAGAGAACACATAAGGAGATCTCACTGGGCTTGTTCTTCAAAAGGCTAGCATGATCCTCTTTTTCCTGCTTTCCAAATTCTCTATTGAGTTGGGCTCATAGATCTCTTGGATTTTCAGCAGTAGTACTGAGGTAGCACATACAAGGAGACATAACAAGACATATTGTCCCAAAATCTCTATCACAATCATTAAGCCAATCATTCTCCTCTTCATCGGAATCAAAATATCTTGTAATACCAATGCACACATCAAAAAGACATTATCTCTTAAAACATGCAATCATCTTTGGTTTCCACTCATCATAGTTGAATGGAGTAACAAGATTTTGTGAAGAATAATATTCTATCTCTGCAATTGCAAATGCAAATGGAGGAAGTAAGAAACTTGCAAATCACAAGCAAACAGGAACCATTATGGAGCAATAGCTGCAACTGCAGAAAAATTCTTCAAAGTGAGCAAAAATTGCTCAATATTCATGAATAATCCCTACAGAAAAGAAGTCTTGTCCCTGCCATGCCTCTGATTCCATGTGAAATTGAAGCACAAGAGATCTAATTGAACAAGTAAATCAATTACAACAGATGCATAAAGAATAATATGTGTAAACTGTGCAAGAAAATTGCAGCAGTGATCTATTGAACTCAGAAGTAGAATACAATACAATGTGCAGTCACAATGATTGAATAGGCCAAGCCAAGCAATTCGAATTAACCAATGAGTTCAATCAAATATCCTGCATGGTGTAGCATGTCTCCACTAGGAGTCCTCGTCATCAAATCAGTGGTGTCATCAATGCAAAAGTAACGATCAACCAGGTGTCAAACCGAGTCTAACTGAATGTAGGTAGGTGTAACTGGCACATGGACCACTAATGGAGTGAAGGAGAATCCAAGGAGGGCATATGAGGATCTTACTGGAGTCAGAACTGGCAAGTCTCACTGGAGGTCCAATGGAGTGTTTCAGTTAGTTAACAAGTCAATCTAGCCTTAAATCAAGGAAAGATCCACAAATTACTCAACTAACTGAGTGTGTCACTGGTGGTAGGTGAAGAAGGGAGCCTTTCACATGTGGTAGGTGAAAGGAGGGCGCATCATTGACTAGGAGGGATAGAAATGAATGGAAATAAGCTCTCGGGGCTAGCAAATGGGGGACTAGGTGCTGGGTGACACCTCACTGATGAATGGAATGCATGCAAATGCATGACTGCATGCAAACATAAAAAGTGATGATGAGATATCATAACACATCAGAGTTTTGAACCTATGATCAAAATCCCATAACAGCTCATTAGGTAATTGCTTTATCTCCTTCAATTTTGTGATGTACTATGATTCTGATTTAGGCTTCTTAAACTCATCGATCAACCCAACTTGGATTTATGCCAAATTCTTTTATGGAAGTCCTGCAGATACTTGTATAAAATTCATGTACCAATCCAACGCATGACCTCTAAGGGTTCTCGCCAGCTGTCCCTTATTGATAGCTTCATCCTGCACTTGTTTTAGTGTCCACACCTGTTGGTTTTCTCTCTGGGTAGACCCGGGCTAGCTGTACCTTTTAGACCAACAGAACCCTTAGCTCACTGGCCCTTTCGGAAACAGGTCGTAGAAGCAACCTGAAGTCTCACCCGAAGTGATTCTAATGGGTGGCAGAAGACTCAAGTGTCCTCAGCCAGGTTCCAAGGCATCCAGGGTGCTTAAACCCACCTTAGCTCTCTCCTCATAGGCTGACTTATCTCATTCTATTACTCTGGCTATACCTCTGTCTTATCGCATCACGCAGGAAGTGCGATAAGTCTTCCCCTTATATGAGCCCGTCTAGCGATACCTAAGATATCGCGGGTGCGATACCTTCCTCCTTTCTGTCCCTGCGGTATGTGATTCTTAGCCGCTCCCGGGATTAATACGCGGTCTCAACCACCCTTATCCTATTATTGAAGATAGTAATATCATTTAATCTCTAAGCATAACCCTCGCTAATGAGCTTGACCCTTGATGTTTCGCAACGATGTGACTGTATAGAGTATTACTCTGAGCACTGTTCTAATTGAACCCTTCATGCATTACATTCAATCCATACTCGAACATTATCCTTTATTAGACAAATATCTAGTTCACTAGGATTTTAGCTATGATTCTCACAATTGTTACACATCAACCAGAACTAAACTGACAACCATATACATTACTTATAAACTGAAGGAAGCATTCATGTATAATAAAGATAAGTGAATAAGAGCAACAGCTACACAAATACAATCACGCTACTTAGATAAGCACGTTGTCACTCCCAGGAGGGGAGCTACGTCCACGGGAACTGTGTTTCCTGTTACAACTCGGGAGAGTAAAACACAGTTCCGTCACAACTCTTTACAACAGAAGTCTTCTGGGAAACTCCACCTCATTGGGAGCCCTTCTCTATAGACCTCTCTTCTTCTCCTGCCTCTTACAATGCATTCTCTTTCTCCCTCAATCCCAGTGGATTGCACAATCTCTCAATGGGTCGGCCCCTGTTCTCTGGGGGATATTCAGACTCTGTATCAACAAAGACTCGACTACCCTCTACTTAATAACTTCTGTCACTATGTGGCCAACCCCTTTTCATATAAAAAGACTCCTATATATAGATGGCCCGAAGGTCTCATCGCAGTTACAAAACTGTGGGCCTTATCCCAACAGTGACTCAACCCTAACCACTTATAGTCAACTAGCTGTACTTCCATAGCCGCCTCCTGTCTCGTCGCCGCTTCTTGTAGTCCTTAGTCTTTAATGCATCGGCCCGTTGCTTCTTCTTGGTTCAAGCAACGCTGACTGTAGTCCTTCTTCTTAATGAGGGTAGCTGAACCCTCTCTTCATCTTCGGCGCCTTTATTATGGTGGTTGAGCTCTCCCTTCGGCCTCTTCCTTGTACCACACACTTTGACTTTTCTGTACATATCGCCGCAATTCCCGTCGGAATTTGCGCTACGGCGATATCTTTGTCTCGTCGCCAAAATTGGTACTTTCTCCCCAAAAATGGTTATCTTTCCCAAAATTAGCAGCTTCCTAAATGCTGCGGAAGTTCTCTCCTACAACACTGCTTCGCACAAGAACCAATATTGCTCGTGTTGGGCCTGGCCCAAGTAAGGCATTTTTTAGAAGAATAGTTTTGGAGCTATAGCGCAACTCAAATAAAGGCATTTTTGGTAAAGCAGTTTTGGAAGCTACGAAGTTGCACGCAGCGCAGTATCAACAGGATGGGAACCGCGCGGCTGAGATCCGGTTCCGCGAAGTGCCAGTAGGGCACCTATTTTGGGTAAAGAATGAAGGGAAGTTCGAGCTGCGAAAGCGACCTGTTTTGTCGAAGCACTCCATGATTCCCCAGCAGGTGGGTAAGGAGTGGTGCGGAAGGAAAGCGACTAGTCACACAAGCAGAGGAAGCATGACGTGAACCAGCCGCACAAAGCAGTTAGAGAAGGAACGACAGGTTGAAAGTGACTATCGGCATGCGGTCGACAAGGCATGCTGAAAGCGATGTGACCACGTGCATAGGATGGCCACGACGGAGAAGTCACTATCAAATCCTAACAGACCTGGTTAGAGAAGTAACCATGACGGTTTTGGGTAAACTTAGGGTTTTGGCCCGCTTGATTGTAAAGACGTGACCTAGGGTAATGATCTATAAAAGGGAACATTTTGTAAGGGAAAGGGTTGAATGATCTCTGGTAGCTAAATAATATTCATTGTAAAATCTTCTAAGTGTTTAGAAGTAAATTCCATTGTAAAGGCTCTGCAGCTATGTGCGCAGAAACCTACAGAGAGAGAGAAGAGTCTGTAGCTGAGTGCGCAGACTGGAACTGTTGTACCCTTCCCAAAGATAATGCAACAACAGTTCCTGTGGACGCTCCCATCCTGGGGGTAAACCACGTTAAATTCTGTGTTATGTGATTGCTATGTGTTTGCATTTGTCTCTTTACTTATGATGAATGGTTAAGTGTTGTTTATGAGTTTATGTGCTTTGCTTTTATATGTATTTGCCATAAGGATGCTGATGGGAATAATATGTTAATTAATCACATGTATGAATGAATGTCGAATGCACCAGTATTTTGCAGTTAGATGAATGCATGAACTAGTTGGATAAACACTTAGCGAAGCACTGGAAGTGCGCAGTGATATTGTTGTTGCTAAGTGTATAACGTTGCAAGATTCCGTCCATTATGCTTATTGAATGCATCTTTTTGCATTAAGTAAAATCTATTAAGCTGCATAAGTTTGTAAGAGGAAGCGCAGACTTTGTGGCGTTGTCCTGTCGTCAAGTAATATTCCCGCATCGCGCAGTCCTTGGATGCAAGATAGCTGAAGTATTAGTCGCGAAGAGGTGGAAATTCGCGTAGTCTGAAATCCCCAGCACGAGTCCCATAGTGCACTGCTCGCCAATATGTATAAACACTCATCACTTGTTTGTGGAAACCTAATTCCACAACCCCCCCATTGCTTCGCCTCAGGTGAGACCTCAGTCTGTTCATAGATTGTTGCCGAAAGGGCCGGTGAAAAGGGTTTTATACAGTTATACAGTTATACAAGCCAACCAATAGGTTCCAATGCCACACTTGAACTGGTGATGAGTACCGGCACTGAAAATTGGCATCCAGGCAAGAAAGAAATCCGGGATTGGTGTGACAAGACAAAAGGAGATTTTTCCAGAAAGGAGAATAGACATCCTTATCTCTCCGATGTAGATTGGCTAAATAAATACATGTGGAAGGATATTCACGAAATTTTCTAGGCATCCTTTGGAAACAAGTTACACGAGTGGATATCAAGACTCACAGAGCAAAAGAACTGTTTTCAACCGGAAGGAGTATCGACCAAGTGGACTTCAGAGCTCATTCAGAGGCTTAAAGATATAGATAGTCCACTCTCGTGAGAAGTTGACTTTTGGGTTGACAGAATACTAGAAGGCTTCATGACAGAGTTCATTGTGGACACCCTGAAGTCCTACAGTGCAACAGAAGCAAATTTTTTCAAAGGTTTCAGAGGTAAGTACCTCAACAATCTGAGTTTATATATTAAAATCGTTTTACCTGAGAAAGGCGTTTTAAGAATGCAGTAAAAGTCCTAGAATATTTTGAATCCGTAATGGTCAGAAGCATATATAGTGATTCTGATGAAGATACACACAATTTGAGAAGTGGAAAGAGATATAAGTATACTACTAAGAAGAATTCCAGTGAACATGGACTCCACATAGACATTGATTTACAAGCCGAGCCTAATATCCAGACCGCACCTCCATCAGCCACCTATCAGCCACCGACTCCGCATAACCAACCAGTTGTGAACACCGCGCCTCCTATTACACAAAATCCACTAGTTCAGAACCCTCCAGTTGTTAATATTCCTAATCCTCAGAGCGTCAATACCAATAATACCGCGGGAGTGAGTACTCAGACCACCCCAACTCAGACCATTCCACTTCAAAATATTCTAATCCAGAACATTTCACGTAGTAACATCCCTAACACTACTCAGAATATTGTGTAGAATACCACTATACCACCTAGAAGGAGGATGACTGACAGTATTAAGCTGTCGATATTTAAGGGAACGGGTCTAGAAGACCCTAAGCAACATTGGTTTCTATGTGAAGATGTGTGGAGTGTCAAGCAAGTTCAAGATGATGTTGTGAAGCAAGCACAGCTCGTCACTACATTCAGCGATAGAGATTTGAACTTGTTCATGAAGTATTCTCAGGGACATAATTGAACCTTAGTGGAGATTAAGGCTGCACTATTGAGTGAGTTCAAGAAACCAAAGCCTGAATCCTAATGTATAACAGAATGAAAGGAAATTAAGCAAAAACCTAATGACACAGTCTGGGAATTTCACCAGAAGTTTAAAACATTGTTAGACCAAGTCATTTTTTTGTCATAGCACCGCAACAGCACTAGGAGTGGTTCATTGCCGCGTCATTTCCCCATATCATACTATTGTTGATGCAACAGAAGGTGGCTTCACAAGCAGAAGCCCTGTAGATCACGATGAAGTTAGAAGCTTCACCTATAGGAGAGAGTAGCACTGGAATGTCTCAGATCCAAACCCAGCTAGCTACCTTGACATTACAATTGCAAGACATGAAGAAGGGGAAAGAGCAAAGACAAGAAGTCTGCTGTACAGGATGTAGAGGGGAAGGAAACACCAGAGAGCACTGTCCCTTATTTTCAGAACACCTTAACAGTGGAGCACCAAACCCACTGGATCAGAACCAAGCGCCATGGTGTGAGATTGTAGTGACTAGAGGACACCAGCTAGAAGATTGTTACTTAATTCAGAAGTATGTGCGAACTCCTAAGAATTTATATTGCACATTTTGTAAATCAGTTGGACATGATGATTCCAACTGTAGAGCATATGACCTCATTATGGAAAGAAAGAAATATATGGAGCATATGCGTGGAGGTGGAGTATACAGAGTCCAAGAAGAAACACCGCAGAACAAGGATAACGTGCAGTATGATCAAGGCGCATACAGAGGTCGTGGAGGATTCCGCGGAAGAGGAATAAATACTGGCCCAGGACAAGGAAGAGGAAGAGGCCAGATGATCTGTTAATATAACTGTGGCCAGCCAGGTCACTTATCTAGAGATTGTACCAATCCATGTAGTACCTGTAATTACTGTAAATATTTTGATCATGTTATTCAGGACTTCTCAATGTTAGCAACAGAAATGCAGAAGAGAAAGCAAGATGTACCTCACCCAAACATTCAATTGATCGCAACAGAAAAAAGGGCTGTGGATCCAAGTATCAATGCAGTGACGCGAAGTGGCACTGCCATAGGAAGAGATAGGCAAGCAGAAGCTTCGAATTCTGAAGATTTTGAAACTAAGAAGACCCCTGCTGAAGCGGTCTGGATCAGAAAAGCTACTGGGAAAACACCTGTTTTCAATCGTGAGAAAAACAAAGAATGTTTTGTAGAAGCATGGGACATATTCAAAGAGCCAGCACCTATGTCACCAAGAATCCCGTTGCGAAGTGAAATAGAGCATATGGAAGATATGCCAGCTGCGTATGACAAAACGTGCCCCGCAGCAGAGAAAGGCACCTCTATTGCGCAGTTCCTACAGAGCTGCATGAAATTACTGAAGAGCGCAGATGCTGTAGTGGAATTACAAAAATTGTTAAACTGGTATGAACCACGCAGTGAGACGGATACTGCTCAGAGCGCAGTTCATCACATCAAGAGCCATAAAAGAATAGGAAGAGAAATGAGGCTCAGTGCGTAGATAGGAGATTATGATATGGTTGAGATCATCCCTGATCTAGGATCAGAGGTAAATATCTTGACTAAGCAGACATGGCAGTAGATGGGAAGACCAAAGTTGTCATGGTCACCCATACAATTAAGATTGGCCAACCAGCAAAAAGTCATACCTTTTGGGAGATTAGCCAATATTATTGTTGACATCAATGGAGTGCGAAGTCATGCAGACTTCGAGGTTATTGAAATTGTGGATGATATTCATCCTTATACAGCACTATTGGGCATAGGCTGGGCGATGGATAACCTTTCCATCATAAACTAGAAGACCAAGAATATGATCTTTGAAGGGCAAGATATTAGGGTCATAGCACCATTGGACCCTTCACAAGGAGAAAGATACAGTGAGCCAATTCAGGAAGAATCCAGAGCACAGGATCTTGATCGAATTTACAAGATGACCGCGAATCAAGATGACTATTTTAATCCTACTGTGGATGGTGCACTTAGTTGGAGATGTGACAGTTCTTGCATCTTAGACTCTGACGCAGGACTGGAAAATTGGCAAAACTGTATGCATGAAGTATCTGCAAGAAGATGCGCGTAGATCACAAAGTCACTACGCTGGATTGGAACCGAGGTAAGTTCAATCCCCACTTATGATGGTTCGACTAATGTTTATTCATTTATTCCAGAATATACTGTATCAGTTGCAGCTAAACACCGCACACCAACATTAGACATAGCACTGCGCGAAACACCTTCCAAATGGTGGGTTGTGCATAAGCAGACTTTGACCACATGGGATCAGTGCAGACAAATGATGCAAATCAAATTCGCAAAGAAATTTGCGCTAACATTTGAAAGGTATAATGGACAGACAGATTCGAGGGATCACATGGAAATTTGTTCACAAGCATGGATAAAGAGACCACAAACAGAATGGGTTCATCTGTTTGTGCACACATTGGAGAAGCAGATTCCAAAGAATTGGTATCTAGACACGGAGCTTCGCAGAGGAACTACAGATTGGTCTATCTTAACTACGAACTTCCAGAGAACTTTCATCTTTGAAGATGAAAGTCCCAGCATAAATGAAGCTCTGCAGATTATCAAAGAAAGGATATTCAGAGAGGAATGCACAAGTATAAATGAGGCATTGGAGGAAATCAAAGAGAGGATGTTTGAAGATGTAAAGGAACCCGTGAACCTACAACCAGAATGGGCCAGAGAGATAGAACATGCCTTTCAATGTTATAACGTCGCTGAAAATGAAGAAGAACAAGAAGAGAGCGATGAGGAGGATCCTTGCAACACCAATATACATGAGTCCGAAGGAGCGCTCGATGTAGAAGGACCTCCACTTGAAATTGCAGATATGAGCGGACCTATAAAGACGAGAAAAGTCAACATTGGCACAAGTGAAGAGCCGAAGTTCGCATCCATTGGAGATTACTGGGATGATGCGACGGTCGCGCAGATCGCAGACCTCCTACATGAATATAAGGATTTATTTCCGACAAAGTTTACCGAAATGAAAGGAATCTTGGGCGACTTGGGAGTTATGAAAATACCTCTCAAGCCGGGCGCGAAGCCTGTTAAGCAAAGGCCTTATAGACTGAACCCCAGATACAAAGAAAGAATTAAGGCAGAAATTGATAAGATGCTTGATGCAAGCATCATCGAGCCCGTTGAAGAATTAGAGTGGATAAGCCCGATGGTTATCCAAGATAAAAATACTAAAGGTGAAATCAGGATCTACGTAGATCTAAGGAAGCTGAATGATGCTTCGCTGCATGACCCATTTCCTACTCCTTTTACAGATGAAGTATTCAACAATGTGGGAGGAAATGAGGCCTACTCATCCACTGATGGATTTTCTGGATATCATCAAATTAGGATTGATCCAGCAGACAGGCATAAGACAACATTTGCTACTGAATGGGGATCATATCAGTATATAGTTATGCCCTTTGTCTTGAAGAATGCACCTGCCATATTTTCCAGAGTTGTTGTGGCTGCATTCAAGGACTTTATCCTAAGTTCTTAGAGGTTTATTTTGATGATTGGATTGTCTTAGGTTTGCTGAAAAACCATTTTGAAAACCTGAGAATGATGTTAGCTAAGTGAAAACAACATCAAATTTCATTGAATTTAAAGAAATGTATCTTCTGTGTGCCTTATGGTATTCTACTAGGACACATTGTGTGTAGACAAGGTTTGATGGTTGACCCTGCGAAGATCGTAGTGATTGTGAATTTACCTGCACCAAATTCAGTGAAACAACTTCGCACCACATTGCAACATACAGGTTATTATAGAAAATTCATCAAGGGTTATACGTAGATAACTGTGCCAATGGAGAAACTGCTGAAGAAAGAAGTGCAGTTCATATGGAACGCAAAATGTGAGCAAGGACTGGACACGCTAAAAGAAAAGATGGTAACTGCGCCGATCCTAGTTTTTCCAGATTGGGATAAGCCATTCCATGTGCATGTTGATGCTTTATCTATAACGTTGGGCATTGTGCTCGCTCAACCAAGTGAAGGGGGTATTGATCACCCCATTGCATTTTTGAGTAGAAATCTATCTTCAGCTGAAAAGAACTATACGACCACTGAAAGAAAAGGCTTAGCTATGGTCTACATACTGCAGAAATTCAGGCACTATTTTTTGGGTGTGCATTTCTCAATGTACACTGACCATTCAGCTTTGAAATACTTGGTCAATAAGCCAGTTCTAGGGGGAAGAATCTGTAGATGGTTGTTTCTCTTCCAAGAGTATGACATTGAAATTGTGGTTAAGCCAGGAAGATTGAACCTAGGACCTGACCATCTCTCAAGGATCGAGTCAGGCGAGGAACCCACCAATCTTGAAGGCAATATTCCTAACGCGCAGTTATTTGCTATTCAAGTCGCAGATGACTACTATAAAGACATTGTAGACTTGTTTACTCTGGGATTGGCACCCACAGAGTTCACTATGTAGCAGAAGAAGCAGCTGGTAGTAAGAGAAGTAGACTTCACTATAATCGCAAGATAGTTATATAAGTTGGGACCGGATGAAGTGTTGTGCAGATGTGTGTTGGAGCATGAGAAGCCATTTATATTGGCTGATGCACATTTAGGTGTATCGGGAGGTCACTACGCAGGAAGAGCCACTGCGCAAAAGATATTGAGAGCAGGGCTATGGTGGCCTACAATTCACAAGGATTCAAAGGAACATTGACAGAGCTACGATGTCGTTCAGAGGACAGGAAGGCCATCGCGAAGAGATGAAATGCCATTGAATCCACAGTTGACACTTTAGGAATTTGAGAAATGGGCTATTGATTTCATGAGACCTATTAACCCACTAGGAAAAAGGAGTGGTGTGAGATAGATTATCACCGCAGCTGATTATCTCACCAGATGGGCAGAAGCTAAACCAGTGAAGGACTGTAGCGTAGTCATTGCCACGCAATTCAGCTTTGAGAACATCCTTAATAGATTTGGATGCCCGAAGATTTTGATGAGCGATCAAGGGACCCATTTTTTTAACAGAACTATTGAAGCCCTTACTGAAGAGTTCCACATTTATCATCAGAGGAGTACACCATACAATCCTCAAGCAAATGGAACTGTTGAAGCTTTCAACAAGGTATTGGAGAATGCACTGACAAAGGTATGCAATGTAAACATAGATGTCTGGGATCTGCGCATTCCAGCTGTGTTATGGGTGTACAGGACTACTTGTAAGAAGTTGGCAGGCCACACACCTTTCAGATTGGCCTATGGACAGGAAGTTGTGATGCCTATGGAGTATATTGTACCCAGCTTGAGAATAGTTGCATTTATAGGCATGAAGGATGAACCAACAATAGAATAAAGGATTCTACACTTGGTTGGATTGGAGGAAGATCGCATCATTACAGGCTTTCACCAGCAAGTGCAGAAAGACAGAGAAAAAACATGGCATGATCTCCATATCAAGAACAAGTCCTTTCAAATAGGTGACCTAGTCCTCTTGTATGATAGCAAGTTTATGAAATTTCCTGGAAAATTTAAGATGCATTGGCTTGGCCCATATACTGTTATGCATTTTACTAACGGTGGCGCAGTTCAGTTAGCCACGTTAGCCGGATATACCTTACCAGTATTGGTGAATGGAGGTAGACTAAAACCCTATTGGGATAGTCCAACTTCGCAGAACCCGCAGTGATCAAAAGAAAAGGGAATTTCTAAGTGTCAAGTGTTGATGTATATGTAACTTTGGAATGTATTTCATATATGTATATTGTACCCCTACAAAGAGGTTATTATTCCTCTGTACGAAAGTGTCATCATTTGTATTTACAAGTGTCATAACTTATACTTGATGGGTTATTAGACCACCTTGATGGGTTCGGCCCTATATGAGTCTTGTGGGTTAAATGGTTATTAGACCACCCTAGTGGGGTCGACCCAGTTAGTATTATGTTAAGTGGTTAAGTTAGGGCCGACCTAGTTAGAGTTAAAAGGAAAGTCAAGTTGTGTATATATAGAGTGAGGGTGTCACTGTATTTGATCATTCACTTATTCATCTATCTCTCTCATTGAGTGATGCACACTAGTGGAGGAGGAGAGGCTGCTAGGAGTCTATCTCTTATGCTTGGGTTATTGTATCATTGCTCTATCTATCTCTGAGGAAGTTATTGGGGTTTTTCACCTTCTTGGTTTTCCCCAAAGAAACTCTGTTTCTATTGTCTCTTGTGATTGATATAATGTGCTTGTTATTCTCTCAGATAAGATCCTAGATCATATTGAATTAATGCTCAAAATCTAAGTATTTGAATTGCCATTTCTTGTATATTATGTTTGCTTAAATAATTTTACTCAATGATGTATATGCTTATGTTCCTAGACTTAGGTTGTGTATTATGCATATTAGAATAATTGCATTAATGAACAAGATACTACTAATATGCAAGTAATGGGTAAGTGGACTATGGTACTGTACAACATTCCATTGCTACTTATCTAGAATGAAACCTCTTTGCTGACATGTTGGGAGTTGTGCACACTCTTAACAATGTTCTGGTAGAGATGGAAGGCATCTAGAAAGTTACGGGATATGGATAAATGTTGTATTGAATCATTGGCTAAGATAATTGCATGACTGTATGACATATGTATTTATGCATAAGAATTTGTTTTTGAAAACAATGAGAAGTTTCTAATCATGCAATTGAATTTGACTTGTAGGAAAGATTGTGTACAATCACCTACAAAAGAAGGACTACAACATTTGTTCTAGCTATGAAGTTCAAGAAAACTATCTATTGAAGATATTGAAGAATCTAAAGTTCCCAGGATCCGGGATGCAGTAATGGTAGGATGCCATGGTCGAGGAATACTAGTCGATCATGAAGAATGATGTTTGGGATGTGGTCCCAAGACCTGAAGGGATGTCTGTTGTAACTTCCAAGTGGATCTATAGGATCAAGCATGCTGCAGATGGCAGCATAGAGAAATATAAGGCCAGGTTGTGGCTCGTGATTTTTGCTTCTGTACCCAGGTACACTTCCATCATAACAGTATTTTCTCTGGCTGCATTGATGAAGTGGAAGATACACCAGATGGATGTCAAGACAGCTTTCTTGAATGGTGTAGTCGAAGAGGAAAGTGTATGTGAAGCAGCCACTCGGGTTTGAGACACATGACAGAGGGACTCATGTGTGCAAATTGAAGAAAGCCCTATATGGTTTGAAACGGGCACCCAGGACCTGGTACGGTAGGATAGATGGCTTCCTATCCAGTTTGGGCTTTACTAAGAGTAAAGCGGACTCCAACCTTTACTACAAGGTTGAGGAAGGAAATCCAGTGATACTACTTATGTATGTGGAGGACCGGTTTGTTACAGGTGAGGATAGATTGATTGCCGATACGAAGAGGAAGCTTGTTGCCGAGTTCGAGATGAAGGACTTGGGTATGATGCACTACTTTCTAGGTATGGAGGTGTGGCAAAGCACAAATGGAATCTTCCTTGGACAAGGGAAGTATGCAGTAGAGATCCTGAAGAGGTTCAGGATGATGGACTGCAAGGCCATGGCCACACCTATGGCATCGAACCTAAAGCTTCTATGTGATGCTTCATCTGATCCGGTTGATGCCACGATGTATCTTCAAATGATTGGGTCCTTCATGTACCTGATGAATACGAGACTAGACATCTGCTTTGCGATGAACACCTTGAGCTAGTATCTGACAGATCTGAGACATGTTCACCTGATAGTTGCAAAGCATATTTTGAGGTACCTGAAGGGTATAGTTGGCTATGGGCTCAAGTATGATGCAAATCAGAAGTTTAACCTGGAGGGTTATGTTTATTCGGATTGGGCAGGCAGTTCCATTGATCGGAAGAGCACTTCGGGGTGTTGCTTCAATATGGGATCTGGTATGATCTCTTGGTTTAGCAAGAAGCAGTCCTGTGTGGCACTGAGTACAGCCGAAGTAGAGTATGTCAGAGCTTGTTCGGCTAGTTGTGAGGCAGTATGGCTTAGGAAGCTACTGTCTAATTTGTTTGATCTCCAGCTGAGTGCTACTTGTATGTATTGCGACAACCAGAGTTTTGTGAAGTTGTCAGAGAACCCAGTGTTCCATGACAAGTTGAAGCACATTGAGATCAAGTTCCATTATATCAAGGATATGGTGCAGATAGGAGCAATGAAGCTCCTGTATGTTGCGATGGACAAGCAGATATCCGATGTGTTGACCAAGCCACTGGCCAGAGTGAAGTTTCAGTACTTCAGAGAGAGGCTTGGTGTACTTTAGATCGAGATTCCTTCCAAAGGGAAGTGATGAGTCCAGAGACACAGATGCACATGATCCATTCTCACATGGTGGTAGGTGTGTCCTCCCATGGTGCAGGTATAAGGGCCGGGGCCATTCCGACATGGTTGAAGTGTATCTTCCCATGGTCATTGATGTAAGAGTTGTGCCATTCAAGCATGGTTGAAGTGTGTCTTCCCATGGCTGCGATATAAGTGTTGTGCCATTCGAGCAGGGTTGAAGTGTGTCTTCCCATGGCTGCAATATAAGTGTTGTTCCATTCCTAGCATGGTTGAAGTATGTCTTCCCATGTCTATAGATATAAGTGTGATGCCATTCTCGCATGGTTGAAGTGTGTCTTCCCATGGCGTAGATATAAGTGCTAAGCCTTTCACGAATGGTTGAAGTGTGTCTTCCCATGCTGGTGAATGTAAGTGTTGTGTGATGTGCATCTGGGTTGTGCTCCGTGGACTATGAGGTGATTTGAAAACGATGAGGTGACAGTATGGTACACAGGTTTTGCAGAGGCATATAATCAGTCCTGAGATGCTTTTGCAGGGTTTGCGAAGGAAGTGCAATCAGTCCTGAGAGATCTTGCAGGTTTTGCAGAGGCAGTGTAATCAGTCCTGAGGTGTACTTACTTGATGGCTTGATCGCAGAGATGATGAAGACCTACATGGAGGCTAGGCCTACAACCATCATGAAAAAGGGTTGGATCTGTAGAAATTCCTATGACGAGTAGATTGGAGATTGATTGAGATAGTAGCAGTGATGATGATGATGATACGATGACGATGATCTGATGATCCAGAGAAGAAGACTTGTGCTAGAAGACCTGTGTCGAGAAATACCTTCCTAGTTAGGAGGGAGTGTTGATGTATATGTAACTTCGGAATGTATTTCATAAATGTATATTGTACCCCTACAGAGAGGTTATTATTCCTCTATATGGAAGTGTCATCATTTGTATTTACAAGTGTCGTAACTTATACTTGATGGGTTATTAGACCACCTTGATGGGGTCATCCCTATATGAGTCTTGTGGGTTAAAGGGTTATTGGAGCACCCTAGTGGGGTCGGCCCAGTTAGTATTATGTTAAGTGGTTAAGTTGGTGCCAACCTAGTTAGAGTTAAAAGGAAAGTCAAGTTGTGTATAAATAGAGTGAGGGTGTCACTCTATTTAATCATTCACTTATTCATTTATCTCTCTCATTGAGTGATGCGCACTAGTGGAGGAGGAGAAGCTGCTAGGAGTCTATCTCTTATGCTTAGGTTATTGTATCATTGCTCTATCTATCGAAAGTTATTGGGGTTTTTCACCTTATTGGTTTTCCCCAAGGGAACTCTGTGTCAATTGTCTCTTGTGATTGATATACTGTGCTTGTTATTCTCTGAGATAAGATCCTAGATCATATTGAATTAATGCTCAAACTCTAACATCAAGTACAGTTGAAATTGGGCACTAGAAGTGGGCAGAGTCTGTACACAATTTTGGGTCGATACGCAAAGTTTGATAGAAATGATGCATGTACCACGCAACACTAGTCGAGAAGTGAAGCTGCACGGATCCAAAAAAAAAAGCATGCAGTTCGAAGCTCAAAAGGTAGTTGCGCAGATCCAATGAAGAAGGGAAGACGCAAAGTTCAGAACCAAGAAGCACGAAACCTCGAAGTAACTGCGCCGGAGTAGTGACAACCCGTCGTGCAGTTCGATGCAACGCTCCAATAAACTAGCCGTTACAATGTCGGTCGGAAAACTAGTTGTTATATAGTGATTTTGCTGACGACCGCTTGAGCATTTAACAAAGAAATAACCGTTCTGAAGAAATTAATGAAGGAAAGGACCCGAATCCTTAGCATATTTGGCCAACGGATATGACATTGAATGCTTTTCTAACCGTTGATGGGCACGGCTAAGGCTCAACTGAACCTATAAATATCGCTACATTTGGACTCGCGGGCGTTACCGAAACTCTAAAATTTTTCTGCGAAGCCATAACTTGAACTTTTTTACAGTGAGCGCTAAGTGATCCCATGAGCCCGTTAAGAGATTATCCAGTGAATGTCTGAAAATTCCCTTATTGAGCAAGAATTCACAGTCAAGGAGACTGTGAGGGTGTTTAAATACGGAGGTATTGAAGGGTTGATGAGAACCCCCGCTAAGAAGGTTGTTATAGAGTAGGGACAGGGTTCACGACGATTGCCATTACATTCCACAGCTATGCAAGCCAAGGGAAAGGATCCAGTGGTGGGGAAGACAAAACCAAAGATGATGAGCTCCACACTACTAGAAGTGCTGCTCAACGATAAGGAAATCCCACTTACTTTGACACCTCAGTATATCTTTCCGCGTGCATAGGATGCACCGACCGTTAAGTTGTCCAGGAACGCGAAGTATGAGATACCGCTTTGTTGAGTCCTTGGGTGTGCAGGGTGTGCGAAGTGTTGGAATGGGTTCCAAGGCTCACAACAGAGGAAGAAAAACCATCCAAAGGCTTCAAATAATCCTGTGCAAGTATTACCCTATCCTCGAGCTGTTTGGGATGATGATATCCCACGGATACAAAGGCCTCCACTGGCACTTGTGGTTTTGATCCTGAAAGGATATGTTTTCCAAAGAAGGAAAACAAAGTGTGTTCAGTTTGAAAACAAATCTACCTAGAAAGGGAAATCTACGCTAAGTTATACCTACTCTAAAAGGTGTCTTGTTTGTATTGCAGATTAACTTGATGTGATAATAAATAAGAGAGTTCATCCACTTGACAGAAATGTGAAGGAGATTAATTCCATATTTCCTTAAGTTACAACCAATTAATTAAAATTAACTGAATGCATTATTAAGTGTTTTAGCTCATTCAATATTAACCTGTAACCAATATGCCGATTGAAAAATTAACATCGATTATAGTTTACTGCGAATCATTTGCAGAAATAGATAAATATTTTAGTTGAATAAATTCAATTAAAACATAATGAATACACAGATCAAATGTAAGGACAAATCCAGATCATAGATCCCTGTATCAGATATTGGTTGCAAAAGATTAAACAGCATAGATAATAACCTGAAGTAGGAATCAATATTTACCAAAGAAACTTGATGAATGAACAAAAGATGAAACAAGAGAATAACATTATTGTATTAATAAAAGTTTGTAAGAAATTACAAGCTCAGCATAAAACAGAGTGTCTCCAGTCTTCTTCTGTCGATTTCTACCCCATAATGATCATCCTTTGCCTAAGAGAGATCTACCCCTTAAATAGTAAATTACAAAAATAATACAAAGGATAAATTCCCCTTAAACAGGGATTACAAAATCAGAATATCCTATTTAGTGAGGAAATCTTCCCACTTGTCCCAAACTTCCATCAATTCATCTATATCTGGATAATGAGGAGATTCGAGCCCCAGCTAGGCATCACACATGAATCCTTCAATTTCATTTTTGGCTATTTTATGCCATGTGTGGATAAACATATAGATCTTGGCCTCCATGGAAACATGTTGCTTAATCAACCAATCCATGTCTTCAATTTGGATGTGCTCAATCTGTATGATTTTCTCTTTGACTTGATCACAACGTGTCTCAACCTGCTCAATCATCAATCTTGGAGGATCTGCACTCTTAGTGAGCCCCATTGCAGGAAATGCCAGTATCTCCATGAGATTGTCTGAGGCATACCATCTCCTTCTGCAAAGGGCTTTAGCTTGATTGATAGTATCCTCTACCATCTCAATAACATTCTCCCAAGCTCGCACATTAGTTCTAATCCTCCTAAATTTGAGGTTGTCCAACTCAGGGATATCATCTGGCTTTTCTTCAATATACTTCTGCCAATCAATGATGTCTTCTACAGCTGTAGAAGCCTGTTTTGTTTTCTCAACTTGCTAGCTCAAGGTGCCAGACATTTTATCAAAGGCAATGTAGGTCTCATGAATTTCACCCAAGGTAGTAAATAGCTTATCCAGAAGTTGATGATGCTCCAGGTTGACTTGATTAGCTAGGTCCTTGAACTCTTTCTGTGAAAACCTAGAAAATGCAGAGGAGGTTGCACTTGCAGTTGCATCCTCAAGTTGATTTTTAAGTGCAACAATTTTTTCCTCCTTGACATCATTTTTTGTTTCTGCATCATTTAGTTTAGCTTGGAGGGAAGTATTATGCAACTGCAAATCTTCAACCTTATCTTCAAATAGCTTCCTCGGATCCTGAACATAGACTTCATCCTCTTCCTTGGTTGTTGAAAATTTCTCTTGAAGCTTCTTTAGTTCTTCCCTTTTCAAGTCAATTTATCTATTCAAGGTCTTGACTGAATCCAAATTTGCTCCTGCAAATGCACCCAAGGCTTGAGTTGCATCCACTGCTTCTGCCTGGATATCATCATACAGGTTAGCCCAAATTATTTGATCAGGAATGGGTGTTGTTGTTCAGGATTTCTACCCTATAGTGAGGAGATGGACACTACCAACTGGGCGGGGTTGACAGGTAAACACATTGATTATACTGCATTTAGTTACTGCAAAAGAAATAGATTGGGATTGAAATACATACCTCTTTTCGACGGTTGAACCTAGCTTTCGCTTGGTCTTTCACTTGATCTCCCGCTTGATCTTCTGCTCGACGAACCTGCAATACAAAAGATACCTTCCTCAGCGTATCTTGACCATATAACATATGGTGAAATTATAAAGCAATTTAACATCAACTATGATCAAGAATTAAGCCAAATAGACATGCAATCCAATAGATATATGATTTGGGACAGGAAGGGTGTTTCGACCTTTTTATTGTCAAACAAACATGAAATCAGTACAATATACCTGACATGTAGAGATGTTTCTGCAACCGGATCCTGGGCTCCTGCTCTTCACTCTGACTTGGAACTTTCCTCCGGCATAACAGTGCTTGAAGCAATCTTTCCCCTAGCCTTCTCTCAAGATTTCATGAGCATTATGAGTAACCCCTCTCATGGATTCTCCTTGTATTTATGGGACAAGATAGGAAGTTTAGATCGAGAGGTGGTTGGATTGGGAGGTTGGGGGAGTTGCAAAACCAACTTCAACTAATCCCAATTCATCAAATTAATATTTTTTTTATTTCATCTTAAGATGTACGCGGGTTTAACACCACAGGAGTAGCGTACATGAAGCAACTTTTGGGCTTTACAACATGCGTTTACAACTTTTTGGGAGATGTACGCTGGTTTTCCTTGAGGAGAGTAGGGTATTTCTCAAGGTGTGCACTAGTCTTCAGTGCAGAGAGGGGCGTACATGTGGCAAAAGCAGGATAAACTGCAATCTTTTCAGGTGAGGAGTGTACTTCTAGCAGCAAATCATCTGAGGCAATCTAGCTCTTCCATCCTTTATGTCCTTTTGTGTGATCTACAAGGCAAGGTGATCACGGGACAGAGAAGTGAAGATTTTACCTATAACAGATTCCCCCTAATGTGTGAGGTCAGAGAGAAACGATGGCCGAAATACATTATAAGTCCAAGTCAAAGGAGGAGCAAGAAAATGCATAACCAAGTCACAAAAAACACCTGAAACAACGATCAAGGTCAGCGAGCAATTACAATCTTGACATCATATAGATGTGTAACATAATCTCCAATACATAACTAGGAGATGTATATATAGAGCATGGCCACTGAAATACAAGCGTGGATCCATGTCAAAAGAGAGATCATAGCCATAACAACAAGCTGGATCTATGTCTCATGAAGAGCCAAAATGAGTGAGGCTCAGTCTTGCGCAGCTTGGGGGATAACATAGATATGATGATGCTATCAGAGTCCCAAAGTCTTCATCCAAAACAACCCAAGGTACAAACCCTATCCATGCGAATAAATGAGCTAAAGTCGAACATGGGGGGTATCGTTTGATTACCGATCATTGATGTATACCATTAACAAGCGTGAGGACTTCCATCAATAATGATAATGGGGTCCAAGGTACCTAGTATGATCCGAACAAGTGTGAATAAATGGACTTGAAGTCGAACACCTGAGGAACCTGTCGAATAAGAGACATTGATGTATTCCCATTATTCAACAGCGAGGGAAACTGCCACTGATGACTGCAATCCCCAAGGTACTAACCGAAACTCTAAACTTCTTTCCCAGAGAATAATGAGATGAAGTCGATGGGAAGAAGTCCACTAGAAGGGAGGCATTAATGCATCCTCCATCATCCAACATGAGGAACACTCACAGGTATGAGATGATGTGGAGTAGGACGAGTAACAAGATGAAACAAACTAACACCAGGATGGCCGACACATGAAGTCAAGGTAAACTGTAGAATGGCCGACACAGGTTGTATCCTTGAACAATGAGCACAACACAAAGTGACTTAGGCAGTTTTCAACATAACGGGGAATGATATAACCAACCGGGGGAGTAAAACTCGGAGATCAGGTTCACCCTAAGGTCAAAAACTAAAACCCAACTGACATGAAAGACTCAAGTAGGTGATGTGTTCAAGGATATGACTGATTTAACTGCCTTTGAAACTAAAAAAGATGTAATATACCCTTCTTATCCCTTATTCTTTTTGGTAAAAGAATGTTTTTCTTGTTTATTTAATGAGTCCAAGAAAAATAGAAAACTCAATAGGTCCAACCATGTAAAAATTTTAACGATCCCATGGGAGGAAGACTTGGGACCTTCTTCATTGTTTACAGAGTTCGAAGAAGAGATAGAAGAATACTCTATGTTATAGGTCAAATTTGCACTTCTCTGTCTGTGATCACATCTAGCTGTTGATCACACAAAAGGACAACTTGGATGGAAGAGCAAGATGACCCTAGATGATGAATGGTTAAGACTTACCCCTCTGCAGCTGATAAAACCCTCTTTTTTACCTACTTTTAGTGAAAAATGCTACTCTATAGGCATAAGAGGAGCGTTCACCTTCAAAAATATGCAGCTCTGCTTCATAAAAGTAGCGTTTGCCTTCATAAATATGCAACTCTGCTTCACTAAAGTAGCGTTCACCTTCAAAAAGCCTGTAAACGCTTGTTGCAAACAGAAAAGTTGCATATTGAATGCTAATCCACTTAAGAAAAGTAGCGTACACCTTAAAAAGTAATAAAAAATATATTAAATTGACGAATTGGGATTAGTTGAAGTTGGTTTTGCAACTTCCCCATCCTCCCAATCAAACTACATCTCGATCTAAACTGCCTACCTTGTCCCATAAATACAAGGGGGATGCATGAGAGAGGGACCTAGAAATTATGCATTAAGGGTTGTTACGCTGGAGGAATTCAAAAGTTAGTGTGAAGAGCAAGAGCCCCAGATCCGGTTGCACAAGCACTCTGAACGGTCAGGTATACATTGTACTGATTATTTGCTTTTGATAATAAAGGTTGAAATGCCCTTCTCGTCCCAATCAAATGTCTAACGGATTGCATGTTTGTTTGGATTAAATGCTTGATTGTATTTGATGTCTAAATTGTATTTCAATTTCATCATTGTTATATCAGTCAAGATACACTGAGGAAGGTATCTTTGTATTGCAGGTCCGTCAAACGGAAGATCATGTGGAGGATCGATCGAAGGATCAAGCGAAAGCTAGGATCGAACATCGTTAATAAGGTACACCTTCATGAACCTTGATCGCTTTCCTTTTGTATAAGCCCATGTGATATGATCTATGTATTTACCTGTCACCCCAGAAGTTGGTAGTGTCCATCTCCTCGCTATAGGGTAGATTTCCTGAACAACACTATATAGTACTGATCTCTGGATTTTAATATCGATCCGAGATCTGTTCTTGCTCGCCGGTGTTTTCAATTTTAAGGAGTCTGAAAAACTTAAACAATAACTCCATACACCTACTCATGGATTTTAATATCGATCCCAAGTAGGTTAATGCTCGCCGGTGTTTTCCTATTTATAGAGTCTGAAAAACTTAAACAATCCTCTATTTACCCTCTCGTGGATTTCGCATCGATCCTGAGTAGGTGAATGCTCGCTTGGTGTTTTCATGTTTAGAGAGCCTGAAAACCCTAAAGAGAGGCTCCAAAAGGGCCTTTTTCGTATAGTTAGTCCCCTCCCCCGAAAAAAGTATAAAATAATGAGAGGAGAACTATTCTAGCCATGTATGAATAGACTATTCCTTTTTCATAAGTAATCTGCAAAGGTCTGGAAAAGGGTTAAACTTATACCTAAGCGGATGGACCTTCAATTCCTTTAATGAGCTTGAAGAGGCCAAGTTTGCTCGACAATCTTGTTTAGTTTTTCATAGTCAAAACAAGAGCTTAAAACGACTTAAAAGACAGCTACTAGGATCATATGTTCATGACCTACCAAAGAATAGGATCTCAACAATCCAGTTAGTAAGTGGCGACAAATTTTCTCCATGACATAATAAATGATCAATATAACGTCTATACTAGTCCATCAATAAAGAAACTAAGTCATATCAGTTAAATGCTTTGAGAATCTAGTGAAAATTTGAAATATCTAGGGTAGAATTACTTCACCAAAACCTGCAAGTATTAGTGATTAAATAGAACCCTTTAAGAACAACTGGAAACTATAGACTTTTGAAAAAAGTGGGTAAAAATTAAACTCACTTTTATATAACTAGTTTCAAATTAGAAAATCAAATATCACAATTGAGAATTTGAGGGCAAGAATTGGAGCAAACCCTTGATCTTCTACCACTTGCTGCGATCAAACCAGAGTACCAATCGACCTTCCGCTTCCACCAAGTAAGTTAAATCCTCCCAAACTTGCATTTTCATGTCTTTTTTATCAATTTTTATGGTAAAAAATCATGTTTTGGAAATGATCACAACGTGCTCTACGTGTACGCTACTGTGCATGAAGAACAGCAGCATTCTAAATGTGCCTATCTAGTGTAAAGAGCAGTGTACACCCCTGAAAGTGGCCAAAAAGTTGAAAAAAGGCTAAAAATTGACTGTTTTTTGGCAGGATGGTATTGGTATGGAGAGAAAGAGAGAATGAAGATATGGATCGAGAAGCATTGAAAGATCCAACGACTCTTCATACACTCAGAAGGTGTGGATTACTGAAATTCTATAGAACAGTCAACATGCGGGCACAAATCCACTTGCTAGAAAGACTTTTCCGATACTGGGACGCAAATGCCATGGTATTTGATATCTAAGGTGAGATACTGGAGCTCACCCTAGATGACATTTACTTTATCATGGGTCACTCTCATAGAGGAGATTCGGTGAATCTAAAAGGGTCTTCTAGCAAAGTGGGCGCATTGACAGTGCAAGAATATATCAATGCATACTGTGTACCAGGAAGTAAGAAATGTGGTAGTCAAGTTATCATCTCTATTATTGTAAGCTTCCCTCTTCAAGTTATTTTGAGTGTTCTCAACCAAATGGGTGGAAGTGCCTCACAACATCTTGCATAGAGGCACTATATGCATATAGGTGTTGAATGCTTGCAAGGGCATGTTTATGACTAGTGTTTGAGTCTTTTAGAGAACATGAAACTTCAACTCTCAGGGTGTAAGACAAGGAGAATGAAGAATTTTGGATATGGAAGCATACTTTTCACCTTCTTCTTTGAGAGGATGCCTGCTATTAGTTTGGGTATGGCACTGCCACCTGTAAACCCTCGCGAGCCAATGCTGGCCCATTGGGGTGAGATCTTCCTCCGCCGGGGGTGGTGGCGAAAGCAACCTTTGTTACCAAGAGGATGACTTCTGGGGTTGGTGGGAACGACAGGTGCCAGCTCTTGAGTAGTTTCCGTATTCAGGCCTCAAATTTTGTCATGATCCAGAGCTGATACTTCCTCTAGGAGCAGCTTGGGGAGATATAGGTATGTTTATGTTTTTGAAAAATTATTTAATTTTTTCAAATTTATTAGTATATGATTTTTATGATGAGTTCGAAATACTAAAACAAAGTGTCAAATGTAGATGTTGGACCAGTGCACCCTGAGGGACACCCATATTCTTTCGTGCGACCAGTAGAGGTGGGTGCAGTTGATGCCACACTGGGAGCCATAGAGAGGAAGATGAGTCAGTTGACTCATGACATTCCTACATACCGTATTGAGCGGATGCCAGTTGATATGCAGGAGTATGTAGTAGGTGTGCCCCCATCCTAGATTAGTTTGCTGCGGAAAGTAGCTAGGCTGGTCATATGCTACCGAGAGGTAGTAGAGGCAAATGAGGCCCTACCTTCTCCATAGGAGAAGGATATTTTATGTATATTTTGAGGCCATCGAGCCCAATTTTGTATCTTATGACATGACTCTGTGACAGACTTGCAATCCAAACTCATATTATTTTTTGATATAGTATCGGTTATCTACATGTGTGTTATTGTGTTTTATGCATGAATTACTATGTGTGGGAATGATGCAAATGCCAATCTAAAACGTAGTTTGCAAATGAATCAGATAATGCATTCAATTTCCTTGGAATATGTTGATATGTGATATAATCAAACTATCTCTCAAGTAACCTAACTCGCATGAACTGACGTAGCAAAGTAGGATCTCTAACCTGATAAACACCCGGTAACTGGAAAACAACTAACTGTGAGTCAAGCCATACCTCCAAATGTGAAATGCCATGAAACATAGCATCTCAGAGTAGCTCTATGGCTGCACTGTATTCAGCCACATTGTTCATTGTGGGACCTAGACAAACCCCTCCCGAAGACACCAGTTGGCCAGTTGGCAAGTAAATAATCCAAGCAGCCAAGGCTAACTGATGGGTGTGGCGGCTAGCGCCATCAGCAAACCCTATGAAGTGTTCGGTTGACATCTGAAACACCAAAAGTAAAAGATTCATAAGAATACAACAACTATAAACAAAATTAACTTTACAAAAAAAATGTACAGCTAAAAATACATGAAAAAGCACAATAGCACTTCTTCAAGTAGGGTCAATGCCTGGGATATCATCATGAGATCGGGAAAAGATGTCACGGAAATCATTGAATAAATTGGTGTACGAAACTATCTCATCGAGATAACAGTCCGCTCCAATAAAGATGTTTTCGGTGACCCCTGGTTTAGTGAAAATGTTGATCGGGATGGTTCTTGCTGTACGCATCCTATTCCCTTCGGCAAAAAAAGCTTGTGAAGTGGAAGGGACAGAGGACCAATCAAAATTCTCATTGGGTCTCGGAAAGAACTCACCTCTCTCAATCAAATCTAGAATGAGAAGTAGATAGGACCTAGGGTGTAAATGTTCCCAAGGATGTCTCAAGCCTATCATAGCTTCAAAAAATGTTTCGTCAGAAGGAAAAACTGTGTCTAAACTATCAGCAGAGAAGGTAGAGTCCGTTGATCGTGCAGGAGCAGGGTCCATATCTGACTCGATAGAGACCAATGGAGTCGTGATATGTTCTGTTGCAGGTTTTCATGAATCCACATGGGTTATCCCTGCAACAGGTACAAGCACAGCTGGTTCTGATTCAGTGGGGAGATTTCGTGCATCTGTCGTTGAACAGACCATGGAAGTCTCAAAAGGTGAACATTCTTCAGAACCAACAAACAAGGTGGGAGTAGGTAGGTCAAAAGTTCCTATTAATGACCCATAGAGACCTGCTCTTAGACTCTCAGTGACTGGGCCAGACTGATCAATCAATGGAATGGATGAGTCAGATGAAGCCTGGTTGTTCTTCCGGGTAAAGGAAAGTTGATCAACTGTGACGATCTTTCCTTCGTGTGGGAACATTATGACCTGGAAAACTGTTGATGGCACTACCTACATGGCATATGTCCAGCTCCTACCCAACAACAATTTGTAATTGAGTGGGGCATCTAGAACTTCGACCTCTACTGATACCAGTTTTCCTACAAGTTCGACATCGAAGGATGGTAAGACTCCGTGTGGACGGAAGGATCTTCCATCAAAGGAAGTGAGTATCGTGTTCGAGGGAGCTAACTCGGGCTCACCTAAAGCTCTCCAACAAGAAATAGACATTACACACGTAGATGAGCCCTCATCCACAATAGCTCGTCCGATGGTCTTAGGACCATGGATGACCTCTATCTGGAGAGTGACATGATACAGCAACCAATACTTGATATCTTTCATATCAAAGCGTACAAGCATGTTGGACGAATAAGCACTCCCAATCGATGCCAGAAGTGCACTACGTAGCAATGGGAAACTTTGCAGTACCTCCAAAGTAGACATGGAATAGGGGGTTTGGGCTAAGTCCTCCACAACATTGTAGTTGGGAGCAGCCTACACGTTAGGGTTGTGCACAGCCTGTTTGTAGACACCTTTCGGTATCTTAGGCAGTGTCTCCACAGGTATGTCAAGAGGAGTGGAAGATTTAGGAATGTCCTTCTGTTGTGTGTCTCGGGTATAATTCTTGGCTCGAGTTTGCAACAGAGTGTCTGAATTAACCATGTTAATAAATGATTGATCAGCTGGGGTGCCCCCAGCACTAGAGTTTCCAGAAGTTGAACTCTGTCCGTGAGGAAAAGGATCTTTCAAGACAGCCGGTTTCTTCTCATGGATCAGCTTCTGGGCTTCTTCCATTAGAGGGCACTAGTGAGTAAGGTGGTCCCCTTGACATAGTTTGCAAGGGAACTTAGCCTTCCTTTTCTCTTTGTGACCCTCCTCATCATTTTGCTTATTGTTGGGATTTTGTTGGTTTCCCTCCCCTTTCTTGCCCTTTATTTTGGGTTGTCGAGAGCCCTTTTGATTTATTTGCACATGCTGTATAGATTCAGTTGTAGAAGGGGAGGATCCAAAAGAAGTTGCTTCTGCAGTAGTCTGTTTGATTGAAAAGGTGTGAACCTGCTTTGTTAAGGCGTCAAACGCTACAGAATCGACTGAACCCACGATGCCATCGGCATGTGGTCTAGGTTTAGGCTTACCTAGGTCTATATTAGACCTCGGTGCAGCAGGAATGATTTCGTACAACATCCCAGACTGGGCATAAACTAAGTCAAGCTTCCGAGTTCTCAAAATGGCCTCCTCCTCGGAAGACACCCCTAAAGTGGCAACTTCCTTAGAAACATAAGGAAGAAGAGACTTAATGTACCATTCTAATAAGAATGTTGGGGGGATGTATGCCTTGATGAGCCTCTTTCTCCTTCGCCACTCCTGAATATGATCGGACAGATGAGTGGCCTTGTTTTGCCGAAATGTTGACAAAAGGTATGTGCCAGCATCATACCAGATAGGAAGTTGAAAGTGGTTCAAGAACATAATGGAAAGATCCCGAAAGGTGCTAAAGGCGATCGCGGGTAGTTTAATATACCACTTGGCTGCAACACTCGTCAAGGTTCTTTGGAAGAGCCTCAGCCTTATGGAATCATCGTTCAGTGAGTTGGAGGAACACCAGACATGAAATGTTGTTACATGGTCGCCTGGGTCCTCACCAGTCTTACCTTCAAACTTTGGTATGTCCGAGGGCAATTTGGTGGGAACGGGTGGCCATGCAGCATCATGACGCATGGGTTCATTCGTAAGATTTGAAAGGTCTTGCAAGTTTAAAGTTGCCAGAAATAGTAAACGTGCTTGAGCCGATGGCATCTAGTAAACAGGAACCTGGTATTGGGGACCACCCATGGCCTGGTTTGTGTACTGTTGGTTGGGGTTTCCCCCATCCACCGGTTTTGAAATGAAAGGATTGAAATTGTTCCATCAGAAGGTAAGCAGATTAAATCCTTGGGCAGCAGTCCATTGTGTCTGGGGGTTAACCCCACCCAACTACGGGTTAATGATATTACCCCTTCCTCCAGCAAACAGAGAGAAGGGGACACTCCCTACAAGTATATTCAATGGATTAACGTTATAACCTGGATAGGGGTTGAAACCCGACATGGTAGTAGTGGATGGTGCCGTCATCGTACCCATGGAGGGCATGGATGCAGAAGGGATGGATCTGACCATGGATGAAGAAGCAATGTTCTAAGTTACACCTTGCAACGACTGTGTGGCAGAATACTGAGTAAAAATCACTGCAGGTACTGTCGATAGAGGTACATTGTTGGGTCCAAAAGTGGGTGTGGAGGATGAGGAAGATGTCAAGGCTAATGAGCTTAGCATGCCTAAAGTGCCAACATTGAAACTAAAGGATGGGGTCGAGGTCGAAGCATTTTGCGACGAACTCTATTGAGCAGTGTTTGATAAAGAAGGATTAAGAATCCTTGCATCCATAGAAGTTGTGGGAGTTTGTGGAACTCCCTGCTCGTCTCCTGGGTTAACCATGGTATAACCCGGTGTAAAAAGATAAGCACTAAACTCAGGCTGCTGGAAACCAACATGTATGAGAAGTGGATCGTGGGGTCCTGTAAGAGGAGGGTTAAAAGGAGTACTAAACTCTGCAACAGTTAGATCCTCAACCTCGATAGTGTCCAAGACTTGTCGATCCGGTGTTCTAGGTTGTGGTTCTCCAAGAACCTCTGTGTCACCCGTAAGTTCAAAAGAACCATGGGAATCAGTTCTCCTACGTCACAGTAGTGGTGGAGGCTCCACTATAAGTGGGGTAAGGTTTTGCAACCTCCGAGACCGACGAGGATCTAGGTCCTCCACAAATAAAACTAAGTAAAACCTAGTGGACACTACAACTAAGGAGCAAACAGCATACCACTAAAAAAATTCCTAAGTAATCAAACCAATCAAACGGATAGAAAATACTCTCGGAAGCAAGTCTGGGATGATCAAGGCCTAGAACAGACTAACAGAGTATCGATGGTCAGTTTCGTGGCATCCACAGGAGGTCCACTGGGTGCAAGCGCTTGAATCATCAAAGTGCTTTCCCGGGATTATTGCCAGAGGGTTACCTTCCACGCCTGTCTGAGGTGAAGTGGGAATAACCGCCCACTCTACCTGTGTAGAATCCTAATGGTCTGATACTAACGCTACCATCAATACAAAATATCCTTGGGGGACAGTCGTCAGCCTAGTCGAAACACATGGGCAGGGTAGCAAAGCCCGAAGTCCGAAAGGACCCCCGTACGTGAATCGACTCTCGTTTATGGTCAAAAGGAAAGTGATGGGATATCCTCAACAATTCTAGTCTCCCACCGCCTCGTGCTTAGCTCTGGTTTAAGTCGAGTTTTCCAGGACTATTTGATATAGATGGATTTACCTAAATGAAAGTCATACTACGATTGTTGAGTAATGAAGCCAGTTCTGAGCAGTTTAAGGTGATTTAAGCTCGAAACTCTAACCTAAGCTAGTTGATGTCGTGTATTCCTAAAAAGAAAAATGTTGCTAATAAATTTTATTAATAATTTATTTTTAAGGGTTACTTGTTACTCAAGGGTTGTAGTACGGTGTGTGGAATGGCTTGCTATGAAAGTAAAGTACTTGAAAAAATAACGCTTTCAAATTCACAAAAAAAAATCTCTTTTCGTTTATAATTCTTTCAAAAATTTGAAACCTAAGCAATCCTAAAACAAAATATTTTTGTATTTTCTTTTTGATATTTCAAAGCAAACTATGCTACCTTGAAATGATGCAAGACCTTACTACTAAGCTATTTGAACAATTTTTTGTCTTTTTCTGATAATTGTAAAAGAAACAGAACTTTGTACAAAAGCAAGCAAGATCTAACTATAAAGTGTGTGTAAGACAAACATCTAAATGGCTTAAAGCAAACGAATCAAGAGACTCGATGAAGACTTGACTTACCAAGTTTTTGCAAAAGAAAAACTTGAGGCTCGGAAACGAAGCGAAAAAGAAACAGGGAAAAGAGACTTATGATGGAAGGAAAGACCTAAACAGGTTGCTCCTAAACATCAAAACCCTAAGAAAACAATAAGCCAAGAAAAAGTAAGCAAGCGAACCAAGAATGGCTTTAACAACACACGGACTCAATAGCAAGAAGACTAGGAGGTTTTGAATCACTTGAAATGAACTAATAAAACAATCAGCAAGTATCTGAACCAAGCAACCTTTCGGAAACAACCCTAAGGACTCAAACTTGACAGTCAAACCCTAAATGGAAAGGATGAGACCAAGTGAAAGCGTGCTAAACGTTGCAACAGACAACAAACATTTGAAGTGCAGGTCTGTATGACTGCAACAGCAACTAGGGTGGAAGAAATGCAGCTATGTCTAACAAGAATAGCGCATGAACTTCAGAAAAGGGCTTGTAAGCAGCAAAGACACTTATACAAAGACTTAAGTAAGGAAAAACAAGATAAAAGAGATTGGAGAGGCTTACAAGACTCAACCGAGACATATGAGGTCTCAGGGGTCAGTGAAGACAGCAAAGCAACAGGCTGGAACAGCAACCAAATCTTGGAAAACAAACCCTAACAATAAAACAAGACACTACAGGAACATACACCACTGTGCAGTGTTGCAACCAGTGTACACCACGACAGGTACGCTATTGTACAGTGCAAGGATGAGCATTCATCAGGTGAAAAACGCAGCTGTAAGTAGGGGAGACCAGGGTACATGCCTCAAAAGGGCACAAATAGGCTTTGCAAACCAAAAACTGAGTTGAATAAATCAGATAGGAAAGATGACATAGACCTATAGGGCCTCTCAGATAATCAAAACTGAAAAATGGGCTGGAAGAAAACCAAAATTAAGTCTCCTAGAGCAGAACAACTAAGCGGTTACTCCCCAGCGGAGTCGCCAGTCTGTTATTCTGGATTACTACCCTATAGTGAGGATCTGGACACTACCAACTAGGCGGGGTTGATAGGTAAACACATTGATTATGCTGCATTTAGTTACTGCAAAAGAAATAGATTGGGATTGAAAAACATACCTCTTTTCAACAGTTGATCCTAGCTTTCGCTTGGTATTTCACTTGATCTTCTGCTCGACGAACCTGCAATACAAAATATACCTTCCTCAGCGTATCATGACAATTTAACATATGATGAAATTATAAAGCAATTTAACATCAACTATAATCAAGAAAAAGCCAAATAGACATGCAATCCAATAGATATCTGATTTGGGACAAGAAGGGTGTTTCGGCCTTTTTTATTGTCAAAGAAACATGAAATCAGTACAATATACCTGATGTGTAGAGATGTTTCTACAACCGGATCCTGGGCTCCTGCTCTTCACTCTGACTGGGAACTTTCCTCCAGCATAACAGTGCTTGAGGCAATCTTTCCCCTAGCCTTCTCTCAAGATTTCATGAGCATTATGAGTAACCCCTCTCATGCATCCTCTTTGTATTTATGGGACAAGGTAGGTAGTTTAGATTGAGAGGTGGTTGGATTGGGAGGTTTGGGAAGTTGCAGAACCAACTTCAACTAATACCAATTCATCAAATTAATATATTTTTTGATTTCATCTTAAGATGTACGCAGGTTTCATACAAGAGGAGTAGCGTACAGGAAGCAACTTTTGGGATTTACAACATGCGTTTACAACTTTTTGGGAGATGTACGCTGGTTATCCTTGAGGAGAGTAGGGTATTTCTCAAGGTGTATGCTGGTCTTCAATGCAGAGAGGGGCATACATGTGGAAAAAGCAGGAGAAACTGCAATTTTTTTAGGTGAGGAGTGTAATTCTAGCAGCAAATAATCTGAGGCAATCAAGCTCTTCCATCCTTTATGTCCTTTTGTGTGATCTACAAGGCAAGGTGATCACGGGACGGAGAAGTGCAAATTTGACCTATAACAGGTGCCTCCAATCCTCCATGATCTATGCTTATCTTTTTTAGCCTCTTCATAACTGGCTTGGTTTCCTGACTATAAAAGTACTCCCCGAGAGGAACAATTATATCATCTTCAAAGGTAGCCGCCATATCAGTGGATGATGTGGTCACATTTGTTGTTGTAACCAAAGGGGTTGTCTGGGTGACAGTAGGGGTAGGAATGGAAGTGGAAATCTAAGATGAGACTTGGGAAGAAGGGATAGCTTCACTGGTTGATGGCACAGAGGTTGATGAAGGAATGGAAGTAATAAATTCATGTGGTGGATCTTGAGTGTCTACAACTGAAGGTGAAGAAGGAGGTAAGGGATCTAGAACATCAGTAGCAAAGGATAATGGAGAAGATGGAGGTGATTGCAGGGGGACAGTCAAAGACTGGACTTCTACAATGGTTGGCGGGGAAATAGGGAGTGAAATTGTTGAAGCTGGAGGTGTGGAAGTGAACAATGCATCAAACAACAAAGACATGGTTGTTGGTGGTGTTAACTCGGGAGTTGTAACAAGAGAAACTTCTGTTGAGGGAAGTGATGTGGTTGGAGTTATTGCATCAAGAACAGTAGAAACCTGAGATGTATCTTCACCTTAATCAGGTTCTTCCATAGCTATTGTGTCCAGCAAATCTGAGCCTGCCTATGAACCTTCAGTGATTTCTTCTACCACAGGTACAGGAGAACTTACTTCATCCTCCTTGTCACTATCAATATCGAAAGTGGGAATATGAGAGGGAGCAGTTATTAGCTTCTGTCTCTTTTTTGGATTACTAACCACAATCACCTGTACATCACTAACTGAGCTAGGTGGATTAACTTCTTTGGTGTGGAGCACTGAGGTCATTTGTGCTAGTTCTTTCTTGGCTTGCTAAGCAATTTGAATTAATTATTTATACTACTAAGAAATCTTCAGCTGTGGAGGCTCTTCCATCATTCCTTTTCCTTTATCACCATCAAGATAAGTCAGCATGAGATGGGTTTTAGCTTGTTGATACTCCTTCTCTTCTCTTTCCCTTCTTACCTGCTCAATCAAATCGAATTCCAATTTCGTGTAGCTGAAAACCTTGTCTTTGAGGTCCTTCTAGCATAGCAAAATCTGGTTTTGTTCATCCCTGCTTTTAGCCTTTGCTAGGACTTCATAAAAAGTGTTAACTCCCAAGTAGATGGAGTCATCTGGGAGGTCTTCATGTTCATATCTCATCTTCATATGATTGTGCTTGAAATGAGAATCTAGGAATTTTTTAGGATCATGTCTTCTTTTTGGAGCATATCCTAGTTTCAAAGAAGCAATCTTATTACCCAGTACTTGAGCCCAGGTGGAAGTAGGGATAGCAAAAGGTCCAAGGTTCAAAGGGAATTTGGGACATCCTCTCCTCTTAGGACTTGTAAGTTTGAGGTAAACCCCTTCTATTACAGTATGATAGGATACTTCTTCAATCAGCAATCTATCTGGAACAATTCTAGGCAGCAGGTGAAGAGCACTGGTTCCCCAAATCTTGACATAGGAGAAAGATTCCCCTACATACCAATCTCCAATTGTGGTAATGAAAAGTTTGGCATCAGCTGAGAAAGCTGGTACATCTTCCTTAAATATCTTGAGATAGATGGAACCCAGGAAATGATCACAAGTGTCATATAACAGAGGCACATAGTTATCCTCCCACAGCGCAGAATGATATATGTGAACAGGAGGGGCAGTGGGGGTCCAATTCCATCCCATATTGGGATATTGAAATTCAGCACATAACACATCCATCACATAGGATGAAAGAAAGAAAGAGGGTTTCTGTGTAGCAGGGGACTTCTGATATTTTTCAATTGTGGTTTTAAGCTCAAAAGACAAAATAGAAGCCCAAGGAAAAGATTCACCTATAGTCAAAACATGATGAGACACAAGAGCCCACTCAGCTTTAAAGATTGAGGAATTAGGAAGGCCATATAGTCAAGAAAGCATAACTTCCAATAACGAGTAGGGTTCTTTAAACCATGACACTGGGTATAAGCTATCAGGCCTACACATAAAGCTGGCTAGTTTGTGCATCCAGGATTTGATCATTTCGTTGAAGTTGAACCTGGTGTTTGCAAAATCCAGGAATGCAGCATTAAGGATATGCACAGGTGGTCTAAGGGAAAATGACCTGATAAATACCTCAGGACAGAAAGTGGTTAATTGTGAACCCGTGTTATCATTTAACGAGCAGTCTTTAGGGTTTGCATGCTGCACTATCCACTTAACTACATCAGTATAAGGTAAGATGGCAGGTCTGGCAGCAATTACATGAAGCTGAGAGTTGCTAATTTTCTCGTAGGCTTGGCGGTCATTCTCAATGTCGGATAGGTCATCGTTTTTGAATATGGAGTAGATTTTAGACCATTCCACCTGGTAAGTTTCAGTGATTTTGCCACTAGTGTCTGAGAAGATGCCAAAATTTGGGTCCTTGTTCAATTGGTCTCTCTGGGTGGCCTTAGAACGTGTCTTGTGCGACATGTTTGCAGAGTGGAGAAATATTACGAATAAATAAACAACAATAAAAAATAATCCAAAAATAATCAAAATCGTAAATAACTGAACAAAGGAACAGATAAAACCAACCTGTTTCAGCTGAAAACAATGGGCAAAGGACCCCTAGTAAAAACTCACAGTAAAATTCAAGCAGCAGGGTAATTTTCCAAAATGAAAATGATAGCGAAAAATAAGAAAAATTACCTATTTAATAAATTGAATGGGTAAAATCTGAGTCATTGGATCTAAACCGATCAACGACTAAGATTAGTTATTGAGATTTGCGGGAGATAAATTACGGGAGAGAAAATCGCAGGTGTGAAGATCCTTCCCGCAATCCGCAATTGCGGGTTGCGGGTTGCAGGATTAAAACTGTGTTTATTAAATGAAAAGGTAATTTCGCAATCTGCAATCCGCAAGTTGCAAGTTGCGGGTTGCAGGACTACAAAGTTCAAAAATTTTACTTAACAACTTCCTGCAATCCGTAATTGCGGGTTGCGGGTTGCGGAAACACACCACACATTTTTTTATTCGAATTACGTTCTGCAATCCGCAATTGCGGGTTGCGGGTTTCGGAACGAAAAGTTCAACAACATATTTACAAGGCCTTCCCGCAATCCACAACTTGCGGGTTGCAGGTTGCAGAATGAGAAAAACTCAAAAGAGAAAAAAAAGCTCCCGCAATCCGCACTTGCGGGATTGTGGGATTGCGGGCTTGCAAGCTGAAAAATGACCTTTTGAAAGAAATCAAGGCGTCCCACAACTCCAGAAAAACAGTCAAAAAACTAAGAATTTTCAAAGGGAAAATTCTAATTTAAATCAAAGCAATGCAAAGGCATGAAATCATAATAAAAATGATAAAACCCCATAATAACAAAGGAATTTAAAGCATTACCTTTGTACTGAAAAATCTTCGGGCTCCCATGTTCCATTAGAACATGGGATCTATTGTACCTACAACAAATGGCGACTGGCGGGAATGAACCGGTTATCTCTGTGAATAAATCCTTAGCCAAAGAAAACATGTCAATCAACTAATATTTAAACTCGAAATTTAGAAGATGTTCATAAATAAATACAAGCAACAAGCAGAGTTAAGCATATGATTGATATACTCCCATCCCTTAATCATTAAAAATGATGCAAATCTCATAAGGAGATATAAGATATAACAAGAGCTCATTACCATTATGCAATCATGGGAAGCCATCTTGAGTTGAACCTGGAGGCAAACTTAAAACTGCTCTGGGTATCCAAATTATAGACCACCTTGATTTATCTATTGCTTAATTTACATACAAATAATTTTTGGGCAATATATACATTTTTTCTCTTTTTTTTATATATTTCTCTTTTGAAACAAAATAGAAAACTGTACATAAGACCTTGTTGATATAAGACCACTACCCCGATTTGGTAATCAGATGTTAGCAATGCCATTCACAGACCCGATCTAGAAACTGATCAAGCTAGCTCGGTAAGGAGACACCTTGTTTTCCAGCTGTGAGACTGAAAGCAACTATCATGGCTTGGTGACCACATAATGATAATTTCAGTCCAGAATCAAACCCATGATCATGGCAGGTATGGCTTGTGATAAGACCCCCCTGTCCTCATATACAACAAGTGACTTATAAAAGAAAACAAAGATTTATTAGAGTGTAAATTACAAGACACTACCATGGCTTGGTAACCATATAACAGTAGTGTTACTCACCAGTGCTTTGCAGATCATGAATGGACCAACCTGTGATAGGATCTTCCACCTTTCAGCAGAAACTAAAATTCATCTCCCAAGTTTGGTGGCTTGATGTGAAGATGTCATTCCACTAAGCACCTATGAACCTAATGGGTTGGCTTGTGATAAGACCCCCCATCTTGCAATCTACCATTATTCAGAACATTAATATCAAAGTGACTGTAATAGGATCCAGAGCAGATAAAGTTGACTAGGTTATTAAGATATGTTGCTTCACCTATGAGACATAAGATAAGAAACACCAATCATTCCCCATACCTAAATTAAACAAATAAAACATATATAAAGATGGATCAAGGTGGGAAAGTATCAATCAAGGTTCTACAGTTATTGATTGTAACTCCTGTATAAAACAAGTTCTGTCATAGACCGAGGAAAGCTAAAACTGATCATGCATTCTGAAAACTTTCAGACTGTGTCAACCTTGAGACAAACTGATCAATCAACCATTTCCAAATGTATGTGGGAGTCATCAAAACACAAAATAATATAAATGGAAATAGAAATCAAATCAAAAGAAAACAAACACACAAAACTTATGTTCAAAAGCATCAAATTGTTCAGACAAAATACTTCTTGAGCAGAGACACATTCACTGGATAAGTGTCAATGACTCCCTCCAGTATCTGCAACCGAACAGTACTAGGACCAATATTTTCTGTAACAATGAAAGGTCCTAGCCAAAGGCATTGAAATTTGGTGTATTCATTTGTGTCCTTATGTTGTTTATACTATCTCAATACCAAATCTCCTATTGAAAATTCTCTGTCAGAGGAGGATTTCTCATCGTACTAGCTTTTAACCATTTGCTGATGTTGATACAGTTTATTCTGAGCCTTTTCCCTGTCTTCCTCCAACTTAAGCAAGGTATCAATTCTCTGCTGAAGAGGAGAGGAATCATATTATTGAAAGGATTGGGCTAGTTGTAATGAGGGAATAGTAAGGTTAGATGGTAGGATGGACTCCTTTCCATAAACTAGACAATAGGGAGAGTTTCCAATAGCTACCTTTGGGGTAACTTGGTCTTCCCAAAGAGCATTGCAAAGTTGTGTGTGCCAATATTTGTGATGAGAGGCTACTGTCTTCTTCAAAATATTTATCAAGTTCTTGTTGGAAGATTCGGCAAGCCCATTACCCTGTGGATAATAATTGGTAGAAAATTTTAGTTTGATCCCTTTTTCAAGGGCATACTATGTGAGATCAATTGAGGAAACGTAGGATTCATTTTCAAATACAAGACTCTCAGGAGCACCAAGCCTTGTAACTATCTGGCTATCGAGGAAAGAAATTACTTGGTTTGTGTTACACTACCTAAGAGGGACTGCCTCTACCCATCTGGTAAAGTAGACAGTTGCTATCAGGATATACCTATGTTTCAGAAAGGTAACAGGATAAATTGGTCCAACAAAATCCAGCCCCCATTGCTGAAATGGGAACTGAACTGTTACTGGCTGCAAAGGAAAAGCAGTTTTTTTGAATTTTCCTGCACACTTCTGACATGGTTCACACCTTCTGACATGCACATAGGCATCTTTAAACAAAGTGGGCCAATAATATCCAGCTTTGAGAATCTTTTGGGCTGTGGTTTCACCTGAAAAATGGCCTCCAGTAGGTCCTGCATGAAATTCTAAAAGAATGTCATCAGTTTCATTTTTCTCCAAACATCTAAGGAAAACTCCATCGTAATTTTTTCTAAACAAAACTCCATTAATAAATTGATATGGAGCATCCTTTAATCTTAAAGCTCTGCATTTTTTGAAGTCAAGGGTTTCAGGAGCAAACCCATGGTTTAGAAAAAACTTGATATGATCGTACCATTCAGATGTTGGAGTTTCTATGGCATTAACAGAACCTGTAGGAACATTTTCCTCCTGCTCCCATTCAGTCTGTTGTTGTACATGATCATTTGACGGAGCGGTGAGCAGGCACAAACCTTGTCCTTTTACAATTTTCGTTGGTCTGATTTCCAGGTCATATTCTTGCAAAGCTATCATCCAATGGGATATTTTCTCACCTAATTCTTTCTGGACCAACACATTTCTAATGGCAGTATAAGGCAAGATAATAACCTTAGTTCGATATTTCAGTAAGTACAGCCTGTAATGTTTTACAGACTTGTAAACCGCATAAGCTTGCTTGTCAATTTGAGAGTAGTTAATTTCTGCTCCCTTAAGCGTTGAGCTCATGAACGAAATCGAAATTTAGGCATCATTATCATGCTTCTATGTCAAGACAGCTGCATAAGAAAAATCAGTAGCAAAGGTATACAGAATAAAATCCTTGTTGAAATCAAGGTACATCAAAGCAGGGGCTTATGCAATGGCCCTCCGGATTTCAACAAATGCATCCTTTTGTTCCTAAGACCAGATAAAATGTACATCCTTTTTAACTAACTGTTGTAATGGCTTAACAATTTTTGCAAAATTTGGAACAAACCTACGTACAAAATTAATCTTACCGAGGAATGATTGCATGGCTTTGCGTGAACAAGAAAAACCGATCTTTTAAATAGCTTTAGTGCGTTCAGGATCAATAATCATACCTTCCTTGGAAACAATGAAACCCAGAAGCTTACCTTCTGTTACTACAAATATGGACTTCTTGGGGTTCACTGAAATTCCGTACTTCCTGCACCGTTCAAAAACCTGTTTGAGAGTAGACAGATATTCATGTCATTTTTTTGAATAGATAGCGATATCATCTAAGTATACTATGACAGAATTATGCATCAAACCTCTGAAAGATATATCCATAGCTCTCTGGAATGTGGCTCCTGCATTTATCAGCCCGAAAGGTATTCGTCTGTAGGCGAAGGTACCCCAAGGGATTCTGAAAGTTGTTTTCAGTTGGTCATCAGGGGAAACCATGACTTGGTTCTAACCTGAGAAACCAACCAAAAGAGAGAACATCTCTGACCCTGCTACCTTTTGTAGACTCTGCTCCATGGGAGGAACAGGGTAGTTGTCCTTTTTGGAAGCTCTGTTTAAATTTCTGAAATCGACACAAAGTATGATTTCCCCATTCTTCTTCCGAACAGGTACTAAGTTAGATATCCATTGTGTGTGTCTGACAGGGAATATGATTCGAGCTGTCAATAACTTCTCAAGTTCTTTCTTTACAGAGGGTTCCAAACTGGGATGCATCTTTCTTAGTTTTTGGTGGTAAGGTTTCACTTCTGGCTTCATCAGTATGTTATGATGCATAATGCTAGTGTGAAAGGTCTTTTGTTCGTCATAGGTCCATGCAAAAACATATTTGTACTCTTTACACAATCTGATGAAAGCTCTTCTTTCATCAACAGAGCAGTCAACTCCAAGATTGATAAATCAGGGATTCAGTTCAGTACCAAGGTTGACTGGCTCATAATTCAAAGAGGAACTCTGGGTCTTACAGTTGGTCTTCTGTTTAAACTTATCCTGCAAGTCATAAAACTTCTCTAGGTTGATCATTGATTTTCGGATAATGTTGGAAGGATCAGATAGGGATTTCTCATGCTCAGCCTCATCTATTGCCATGTCTTGAAAGGTATCCCGGGATGTGAGAAATTGTTATGTGTAATTCTGCCCTACGGATAAGTCACAATTCCCTTAGGCTAAAGTAGACTTTAACTAACTCTAGGCTAAGAACAGACAAAACAAATGTAACCTTGAATTCCTAGATCTAACAAACATCTCAGAATTAAAATGCTGAAGAGAATAGAAGGAGTTTTAACTGACCTTATGTCCAAACGCTTGTCTTTGATATTTGCTCCAAGCTCCAAGTCCTCACAAGTAAACCTGTTAACAATGGAACCAAAACACAAGTATGTACTATTCTCTAGCAGTCTGAAAACATGAGTTAGGATCTAAATCTATGAGAGATACAAATCATATCATTAAAACAATATTAACACAAATGATTTGGGAAAACAAGACAAGTTATTCCATTACAACTTGAAGATTACTTACAAAGGGTGCTTGATGCCCAAGCCAATTCTCCAACTCCAAGTGTCTTCTCCTCTAACTATCTCCACAATGCTGCAAGACCATAAGTTTGGTGCTCTCAAGAGTCCTCCCCCTTCCCAATGGCATGCCTCTCTTTTATAATGGATGGTGAGGTTAACCAACAAGAGAGATGAGTGGATCTAAGGAGGGATAAGTGGATCAGGGGAGGGATAAGTGGATCAGGGTTTCTAATCGAAGGAGATGAGTTGGGATCGAATCAAGGAACCCAATCTTCCATTATCTTCGAAAATCCAAGATCCCACAAGCCAAGGGCAAAAAACTATTAAAAGGGTGCCGCGCTTTGCAAAGTCTGCAGAACGCGGCACTGCCGCGCTTTGAGGAAAAAGTAGCACGCGGCAGTGTCTAGTGCCGCGTTTTGGGATCATGGCAAGGCGCGGTAGTGTGTAAAAATAAATTCCAAGGTGGGTCAAAACTTGCCAGGGTAGATTTACCTTCAAGGTTGACTCATCATCTGTCTCTTCTGGATGGTTCAAAACAGTAGGGAAAGTGTCGTCAACTTGTTTTGTGATGGGGATGCGACACTGTGAAACATAGAGGTATAACAGATGCCCCCTAAAGTGTGAGGTTAGAAGGGACTGATGGCCGAAAGACTTTACGAATAAAATGTGCAGAGATAGCATCGAGGAGAACGACACGGAGCTGAAATAGAAACAAAGTGTTAGATATACCACCGAGGCGGGCATTCCCATGCTCGGAAACAAATGACTCAAAGCATGGCTGCCGACCAATACATTGCAGATCCATGAGTACTGAGATAATGTAAACTGTGGACAGATCATGGCTACTATGAACAATCGTAGATCCATGAGACAGTAACGACACAGCCACGACCAATACAATAAGTGGATCTGTGTGACAATACAAGAGACATCTCCATCGCAGCCTGGATGCAGTCAAGATAGAGTGATGCACCCAGGGTCTTCTACCCGATCGCATAAAGATACGAATCTAACCATGTGATTACGAGGTGTTGAAGTCGAACATGGAAGAAACCATTTGATTACCGGTCAATGATGTGGACCGTTAACGAATGCGAGGGAGATCACCAATAATGACAATGATTCCCAAGGTATCAATAGTACATCTCAACGAAATGCGAATGAATGAGTTGATGTCGAGCATCCGAGAGATTGCTTGATCAGAGGTTAATGAGGTGAACCTACTGTCAAGCACGAGGAAACCTGCCATTGAGGCATGCAGGTACCAAGGTACTAATGGTTGATTCCTAAGTCTAATTCCCGGATAGTGATTTGGTGTCGACAGGAATAGACTCGTTGAAGGTGGGCCATGATGATTCCCACATCATCGACACGAAATCGGCATATATGATAGGATGATGAAGTAAATAGAGTATGTACTGACACAGCGGAGGCCTGACACAATGAATGACTCGATACAATGCAACCCTTTGAACATATAACGGCATGTAACAAGACTTGGCAGCAGGGATTATTGATGAATAGAGGATAGACACCGGATGAGTGGACTCGTGGCCAAGGAGACGACCCGTGATGATGACTATGACTCCATGAAAGACGGATACCCAAATATAGACAAGAGATGGACACATGCCATGTTCAAAGGTAATGACTGACAAGCTGCCATAGATAAACTTGACTTGTTCCCCCATATTTCCCCGACATGATGGACGAGTACCTCTTTCTTGTTTTACGAGCTTGAAGAGGATAACAGATGCTCGGTGTAGCTCACCTTGTGGATGAGTCCAATCTCACATGTTTTACGAACCTGAGAAAGGAGGGGTTCGTCCCAAAGTGGGTCCTTCGATGTTAATATTTTAACGAGCCCGAGGAAGGAAAACTCGGTAGTTTTTCATAGTTAGAGAGCCTAAAAAACTTAAAGGAAGCTCCATAATGTACTTTTTCGTAAAATTTAGTCTCTCGATCCCGAAAAAGTGTAAAACGATTCCCGAGAGAACTCTCCCAGCCGAGATTGACCGAGGTATACCTTTCTCGTAAATAGTCTAGACGGGCCGAAAAAGGGGTAACCTATCACCGAATAGACGACCTTTCAAATACTTTTACAAGTGTGAAAGAGTCAAGATCACTTGGCAATCTTTTCAATTTTAAGGAGTCTGAAAAGAGCTTAACTATGGACTCCTATGGTCTTTTTCGTAAATTTTAAATCATTCTGGTCCGAAAAAAGAATAAAATACAACCAGGATAATACTTTCCTCATCGTTTAACGAGCATGAGTAAAGCTGACCGTACTCGACACCGTTTACTTGCGTTTGACAAGCACGACACAGGTGTGAAAGCGCTTGGAATCTTTTTCAAGTTTTAAATCCAGAGCACGAAAAAGATAAAGTGGGCTCAATATGAAGGTCAAACTACGAACAAAAACCAGTATGAATGCGTCCCATTTCTACCGCAGATCCTGTCAATAAATGCTCAAAAATCGGGCATTAGTAATATGAATAAGGGTTTATTAATTTGAAAATAGTAATTAATTAATTAAAAAATGTGAAAAAATGCTATATAAAGCATGGTAAAAATAGAAATTACTATTCATTTGTGATTTTTACCCAAAGGAGACATTTTTACCCATTTTGGAGCAAAATTTCAAGGATCGATACCGAGAGTTCTGGGACACCATTTCGACCGCCGTCTGTGCCAGGTAAGAGTGCTTGAACCCCTCTTTCATTTCATGTAAGAAATTTTTACTTTCACCAGGGGAAAATCAATTTTTTGGGAAGCCCTTTTGGGCAAAAATCGCCTGTCGTACTGCCGCGGGGGTCCCATATCGAAAAACGCGGCACTGTTGAACAGTGCCGCGCTGTAACTCCAAAAGGAGGCGCGGCACTGTGGACTGCTGCGCGGCATGGTGTCCTCCAGGCGCGGCACGTGCGAAAATTGAGTTCAAAAAATCAATTTTTCCTCAAATTTTTGCTAGAAGCAAGTTGTTAAATAGTCACTAATTACTTTGTTTGCCTTTTTGCAGGGATTTGCAACTTGTTTGAGGCAAAATGGTGAGTTGGAAAGAGAGGGAGCATGAAACGGACGATTTTAGGGCCGAAAATGACTTACCAACCGTGACCGCATTGCGAGAATGCGGTTTGCTAAAGTTTTTCAAGACTAAAGGGATCCGCCAACAACCTAAGCTCCTTACTCACCTTATTCAATTGTGGGACCCTGATATCGAAGCTTTCCGAGTGGGAGAGCACGTGCTTGAAATCCAACTTGAAGACATCTACTTTCTCACGGGCCTCTCGAAAAGAGGGGCCCGGCCGAATCTTACCGGGTACAGTGCTTCAGACTCAAGTACGGATGATTTGATTGCTCGATATTGTCAGGCGGGTTCGAGTAAGAAGAGTGGGAAAGTGGCCATAAAAGAGGTCACAAATCTTCCTTTCAAAACTTTTCTATTCACTATTACACGTGCAGCAGGAAGCGTGAGTCCACATCAGGCAACCCGCACGCAGGTAAATCTCGCAGCAGAGTGCATGGGAGGGATAGTCTTCAACTGGTGTGAGGCAGTGTTGTCCCACATGAAGGAACAGGTGCACAAATGTAGAACTGGGAAAAATACCCAGTTTGGCTATGGGAGTATCTTGGTCACTTTCTTCCTGGCAAGGGTGCCATTACTGCGTCCGCAGATATCTATGCATCCTCGCCCACCTACTGATCCATGGATGGCTCGATGGAGTGACTATGCCGGGCGCCTTGGAGGACCTCAGCGGCTAGCTTTTGGAGAGGATTTTTTCTCTTGGCTAGAGGAGCAGATAGTCATGATCGACGACTATCCCTATTCAGGGGTAGATTTCCGCGAGGATATCGACTTGGCTTTGCCAGAAGATGATGACTGGGACAACTCTGGTATGACCTTCATGGATACGTATTTTTCTTTTTGAATATTTAATTTTTTAATGCTTTTTTTAGAATGTGTAAAAGACTTCTAATGTATATTCGCATGCATGTTGCAGACCGTGGACCACAGAGGCCGGCTGGATACTCTCCACTACGTCGTGGTGGTGTCGATCGTCCAGCTGATCCTGTCGAAGAAGAAGATGAAGACGAGGCAGGGGGTGTCCGGGACATTGAGAGGAACCTGCAGGGATTGACCCATGGCATCCCTGCTATGCGGATGGATGATGTCCCCTACCACCTCCAGCGGCATACTGTGGGTGTACCTGGATGTATTAGTCGACTTCTTCGCAAGGTGGTTCGAGCTGTGATGTGTTACCACCGTCAGCGGGAGGAGTCCGATGAGGGACACGATAGGTCCCCTAGATCTCCATAGATGGTCTTTTGGTCTCTTTTGCGGCATGTACACGATATGTAGGCTTTGAGGGCCAATTTTTGTATATGGGATTTAATCCCCAATTTTGTCTTTGACACAAACTTTATGTATTTTGGAAAAAACACTTTTATATACAGTGATATGGACCTATTTATGACCTAAATATTTACAATGACTTGTGCATTTTTATTTTTTATGATGTGTTTATGTATGGGCAAGATGCCAGTCCAAAATGTAATTAGCCAATGAATCGGCAATACAATTGAATTCTCTCGGTATGTGTTGATATGTGATAATATCAAATGACCGTTCCAAGAGGCGTACTCTTCGGAATAAACGAAGTAATGTAGGATCGCGAACTGTGTAAACACGGTTTAGATGAGAAACCACGAGTTGGGAATCTAAAAAGACCAATAAGGAGTCAATCCCGAGTGAGGCAACCTCTGTCAAGAGACCAATGACTGCATGGTACTCTGTGATATTGTTGGTTGCGGGACCTAAACAGATAGCTCCTGAAGAAATCAACTCGCCAGTGGGGGAATAGATCACCCATGCTGCGGAAGCGAGATTCCGGGTATGTCGGCTTGCACCGTCAGCGAATCCAAAGTAGGTAGACATCTGCGCATAAAGCACGAGTCGAAGTAAGAGTAGATACATAAGATCCACGCGCACACTAAAAATAAAGCAAAAAGCAAACTAAGTACATTATGTACAAGAATTAACCCGCGTGGGGTAACTTCACGCGTAGAAACGCTTGAGGTATAGCCCGTTGCGGGGCCGTGCCAATGGCGTACCATCACAGTCGACTAGTTCATAGGCTCCTTTTTCTAAGACACGTTTTATGATGAAGGGGCCGTACCACATAGATTCAAGCTTACCTTTTCCAAGTTTATCATGCATCTGATCATATGTAAGTACGAGGTCACCCTCATTGAAGATCCGAGGTTGAACGGATTTGTCGTATTGAGCTTTGACGCATTTTTTGTGAGCTTCATTAGCCAAAGTGGCGTCGCGGCGAGTTTCATCTAGCTTAGCTAGGTATAGAAACCGTTCTTCTTCGGAAGTAGTGTGTGGAAGTAGCTCTATGGCTATCTTGAGTGATGGAATTTCACATTCAATCGGGAGAATGGCTTCCAGGCCGTACACCAACTGAAATGGTGTAAACCCAGTAGCACTTTTCACTGAGGTTCGGTATGCCCACAGTGCTGAGAATAGAGCTGAGTGCCAATTGGATTTTTGGGTGCCCACAATGCGCTGAATCATTCGTTTCAGGACCTTATTGATGGCTTCAACTTGGCCATTAGCTTGTGGGTAATACGGGGTTGAGTTTTCATGGCGAAAACCCAGTTTGGCACTTAGTTCTTCGATCATATGATTCCTAAAATGGGAACCATGATCGGTCACAATGGACTGTGGGACACCGAATCTAGCTATGATATGATTGAATATGAACTGCGCTGCTGTTTTTCCGTCTTCAGCATACGTAGGCATCGCTTCAGCCCATTTTGTAAAATAGTCCACAGCTACTATGACATAGCTATGCCCCCCGGCTGAAGTGGGCTTACAGTGCATAAAATCAATGCCCCATTTGGAGAAGGGGCCGACGGCAATGACAGGATGGAGTGGAGCAGGGTGCGAGCGTGCTTTGCTATGAAAGAATTGACAAGGAGGACACTTCTTGACTGTTTCAATGCAGTCTTTGAAAATCGAGGGCCAGAAGTATCCCGCTCGCAGTATTTTCTGGGCCGTAGCCATCCCAGAGAGATGACCACCACATGCTCCAGCGTGGCAGTCGTTGAGAACGCGTTCCGCCTCATCTAAGGTCAAACAGCGTCGAAGGACAGTGTCGACACCACGCCGATACAAAGTATCGTTCACTATAAGGTAGTATTTTGCGTGATGTCTGATACGTCGTCGTTCATCGCGGTTGAGGTCGGGACGGAAGCGTTGGGTTTGGAGATATAAGAGAATATCCCCATACCAAGGATCAGACGTGCTAATGAGGAACAATGATTCGTCGGGAAGAGAATCAATGGGCTCGGATTGCTCAGTAGCACGGGGCAAGTGACAAATTAACTCAGCGAAGACCAGAGATTTCTTAGACTTGGCTTTGACAAACTCCAAGTCAAACTCTTGAAGGATGACAATCCAACGGGAGTACTTGCCCCCAAGCACTTGTCGTGTGAGGATATAGTACATCGGATTGAAATCGGCGATGACGGTGGTCCGACGGAGTAAGATATAGTGACGGAATCTCTGGACAGCAAACACTGTTGCCAGAGCCAGTTTTTCAACATGTGAGTAGCGAGTTTCAGAGTCGAGGAGACTCTTGCTGAGGTAGTACACCACATGTTCTATGCCGTTGTGGTCTTCCTGGACTAACACCATACCAATGGTGGAAATCGAGGCTGCAAGATAAAGGATGTAGTCCTGTGTGTAATTCGGGGGTTGAATCACAGGATCTTTGGTTAAGGCTGCCTTTAAATTATCAAAGGATCGTTGGGCTTCATCATCCCATATAAAGGGAACATTCTTCTTGAGAAGCCGCATGTAGCCTTTTGTTATCTCGGACAAATTACAGATAAAACGGCGTAGAAAGTTTGCATGCCCTTGCAAACATTGAAGTTCTGGAATATTGGTAGGTGAAGGCAGGGCTATGATAGCTGCTACCTTTGCGGGATCTAGACGTATCCCGTCTTTGGAGACTATGAAGCCTAACAGTTTTCCGGCTTCTACACAGAAGACGCACTTATGCGGGTTCAAACGTATATTGTAGCGCCGGCACCTTTCGAAAATGGCACTCAAGTGATCTGGATGTTCTTCCCGAGTTCGAGAATGAGCGGGAAGGTCATCGAGATATGGCTCTACGATATGTTTGATGTCATGAAATGCGTAGGACATCGCCCGTTGGAAAGTTGCCCCGGCATTTTTGAGGCCAAAAGGTAACTTCCGATATGCAAAGATCCCCCAAGGGCAGATAAAGGCCGTTTTGTGCTGGTCGGCTGGGAGGATATCGATCTGATTATAGCCAGAAAAGCCATCCATAAATGAAAAGATAACACTTCCGGCACAGTTATCGATGATCTGGTCAATAAACGGAGTTGGGTAGTTGTCCTTGGGACAAGCTTTGTTCAAATCACGGTAATCAACACAGACTCTGATCGTTCCCTGTTTTTTGGCTACAGGGACGATGTTGGATACCCATTCTGTCAATGGGACAGGATAGATAAAACCAGCACGCAAAAGTTTTTCAACTTCTGCTTTAATGGCGGCTGCCTTACGAGGATGAACGGGTCGAAGCTTTTGCCGAACAGGTCGGGCGCCAGGAAAAGTTGGAATTTCGTGGACCACAATCGACGGGTCGATTCCTGGCATCTCTTCATAACTCCAAGCGAAAACATCGCGAAAAGTTTTAAAGTAGGCATTATAGAACTCCGTCTCGAGAGGAGTACATGTTTTGCCAATGTGTACATTTTCCACGATACCAGGCTTTACTGAAATGTCGATGGGAGTGGTTTCCATAAGATTGGCCAAGTTGCCTTCAGAAAATACTTCGTCGAGGGAAGTGGGGAACTTGGTTTGAACCATCCCAAGTGAAGCACTGGATTTGGTATCAGGCTCAAGTGACTGAATGGTGGGGAATGAAGATCGATGATGAAAATCTCCCCATGGTGGCTCATTGCCGCACATAACCTCTATGATTGATTCGTCAGTAGGAAAAATCAAGTTGAGAGGATCAAACAATGGTGGGCGTGTATGAGTTTCAGTCGAGAGCTGTGCCACTGTGTGATCAGTAGAACAGTCGACCCAATCTGTGGCTGATTGGATCGCGTCATATGCTGCAAGGTTTCTGTTCAAAGGCATGGAATTGCCATAGCCTAGGATCTGAGTAGGACTCGGGATCACCCATGAGTCATCGGACGGGGTGACATGCGATGAAATCATGTTGACTGGTTGAAGATGGGTTCCCAGCTCTGGAAAAACTCCAATGAGGGATGAATCCTTCATGAGACCAACACCTACGTCTTGGAACCGGTACCGAGGTTGATCCAGTAACGGAACGGTATTGGCGGAGTTCGGATGGGAGTCTGGGATACAGTAAGCCAATTGATCAATAGTGACAATTTTCCCTTCATGAGGAAATTGTACAATCCGGAAGACTGTAGATGCTATGGCAGTCATGGCATAGAACCAGTTCCGACCAAGTAGGAGGTTGTAATCCAAAGGTGCATCTACGACTTCGATGTGTACGGATACTGTTTTGCCCCCCAGTTCAACACCGATTGAGGGGATGAGTCCATATGGTTGAAAACCATGTCCATCAAACGCTCTAAGAGTAGTGGGAGAAGTTGTGACCTCAGGCGAGCCAAGGGCTCTCCAGCAGTTCAAAGACATAATCGACGTGGAAGCACCCTCATCTAACACTGTGCGGTGGATAACATTTCCACGGATTTTTGTATGCACCTGGAAGGCTAACTGGTGAGAAAGCCTGGGTTTAGCGTGCTCCAAGTTAAACATGATGGAGTTTGAAGTATCTGGGTCCAATGCCCCCAGTGCTGAAAGTAGGGTTCTACGCTGCGTGGGGCAGTGTTGGAGAACCTCGAGAGTTGACATAGCGCAAGGTGCTTGAGCCAAATCTTCAACAATGTTGTAGTTTTGGGCAGCTCGCGCATTCGGATTGAATGTCGCCTTTCGTATAGTGCCCTTGGGTGGGCGTAGCACTGTGTCTATAAGTGGTCTCTCGATATGGAGATGACCATTAGGAATCGGATCTTCAACAGGAGATTTGCCTTTGGCTGTCTCCGATTGTTTGGTTGAACTTGGAGGATTGTCATACGTCTTTGAACGAGTGGTGATGTTAATCTCCTCATTACTTGTCATTAGGATCTCGCGGTTTGTGGACGTCTCTCCACGGGAAGGATTGGTCGGGTTGCCCCCTTGTGGGGATTCTTGGGCAACCATTTGCTGTTGCTGTTGGGGGAAAGGGTCAGTTAGCACTGCCGGTCTAGAGGATCCTTTAACGAACTTATGGACCTCGTCCTTGTAGGGACAGTCACGTGTATAATGATCATCTTGACAAATCAAGCAGGGAAACTTAGCTTTCCGACGTGGTTTTTGGTCATTCTGGGTAGGTTGTGGTTTGGGGTTCTCCTGCTGGTTCTTTTTAGGTTTACCATGATTGTTTTTCTTCTTTCCTCCGGATGGTTGTGATGTAGATTGGACTGCATTCACTTCGGAGGAGACAGCAGGAGAAGTGGAAGCTTTTGAAGTGGCCTGGGTAAAAGCTGGGGAAGCAGAAGCTTGTTGCCCCGTCGAGTTGGTAGCAGGCTGAGCTTTAACTGAACCAACGATACCATCAATGGGTGGTTCAGTAGTAGGCTTTGTAGGATCAGTGTGAACGCGGGAAGCATGTGGAAGAAGTTCATGTAAAGTACCGGATTGAGTATATACTAAATCCATGTATTGTGCTGCCGAGATGGCTTGTTCTTCCGTAACAGGTCCACGCATAGCAATATCTCTGGCTATGGGAGGCAAAAAGGATTTTGTAAACCAATCAGCTAGTAGCTGATCTGGAATAGGTGCCTTTATTAGCCTACGGCGTCTTCGCCACTCGTGGATGTGATCCGAAATGTGTGTGGAAGTGGTTTGACGCAGTGAAGTTAGCAGTTATGTTCCAGTCTCATACCGGATGGGAAGCTGGAAATGTGTCAAAAACTGCATAGCCAAAGTATTGAAATCACGAAAAGAGTGCTGTGGCAGCTCGATGTACCATTTTGCTGCCGTTCCGGTAAGCGTACGTTGGAAGAGCCGAAGTCGGATGGAATCATCCATTAAGGAGTTTGATGAACACCAAAGATGGAAGGTCATCACGTGGTTCTTGGGATCTTCCCCGGGCTTAGCATCGAACTTGGGAATGTCCGATGGTAGTTTGGCTGGGATAGGTGGCCAGTGAGGTTCGTGCCATATAGGATCGTTAATAAGCCTCGACAAATCAGGTAGATCAAGTGTGGCCAAGAAAGGAAGTTGACGGTTGGTCTGCGGGTATGAGTAATAACCATGCGGTGCAGAGAACCCTGGAGGGCCCTGCATAGCATGCTGCTGTGTGTTATACCCATATGTGTTTCCCACGGGATACTGCTGGAAGTTCTGTGGATAATAAGCCATCTGGTTAACCGGTTGATTGTAAGCAACCGGTTGGTAAGTGTTCTGCTCAGTGGGTATAATACCCTGGGGCTGTTGATACCCAGGAATGGTTGCTGTTCCTTGTTGGGGAAAAGTTCCTTGGAATTGTTGTGTTCCAGGGATGTTGCCACCATACTGTGTAAGTGGAGGATTTCCCATAGCAGGGTTGGGGGGTGGCTGCGACGGTGGTGTCCATGGAAGACTCGTTCCTGCTTGAGGAACGAGTGGAAATTGAAGTGATGGGTTCCATGGAGTTGTAGCAGCTGAAGGGTAAGGGAAACCAGAATTCAAGTTGGGGGAAATCTGAGATTGCCCCCCAGCTTGGTTCCAGTTTCCGAAAAGTGAGTACCCCCCACTCTGTGGGATTTGATGATCCCAAGAAGGAAGCATACCTGACGGGGGTGGTTGAGAGTAAGGTCCGGTTGGAACACCGGAATAAGGTTGCCCACTGCCAGGTGGATTGTACATACCAAACTGAGTAGACACTGCTGGTTGGGAAACTTGTTGGAGCGAGCCAATAGGTTGTCCGCCAACAGTTAGGTTGGATGGCCCTATGTGAGGAGGCTGTAGACTGGGAAGTGGATTCCCAGCAAAAGGTTGTCCTCCGACTGGTTGGGTTGATGGCCCACCAGTTGGAGGTTGTTGACTAACGATGGGGTTCCCAACAAAAGGTTTCCCCCCAGCTGGTTGGGTTGATGGCCCACCAGGGAGGGTTTGTAAGTTGAAGTTAGGGACCATTGCAGTCGGTTGTCCACCTCCTGAAATAGTATAAATGGTGGCTGAAGGTGATCCTCCGGTCGAAATGGAAGATCCAGCAGTATGACTAGGTGTTCTTCCGCCGCTAGCCAAATATGATAGCATGGATTGGCCAACGGCGCCAAAAGTACCGATTAGCGGAGGCGGTCGTCCGTATTGGACAGGTGAGGACGGAGAAAAAACTGGGTTATCCCTCATAGAATGTGCACCAAACATTGGTGATGACAGCAAATGTGGGGAATTTAGCCCAGGGGTATCGGCGTCGTCCATAACATGTTCAATAATAGGAGGACCAACGAGAACTGGGTCCGAGTTCATATCCTGAAAAAGATTTTGGGGATCCGGCAGGAACCTAGGTGTAGTAAAGTCCGAAGGTCCTGAGCCGTCTGCAAAAGAGTGATGAAATTCTGTGCTAGACGGAACGTTGGGATCCCTATAGTCAGAAGGACGAGAAACAGGGGGGTATCTAAACGCTGTCGAAAGCATTTGCTCTGTGTTGCGTCTAAATTGTGCCGATGCTAATGGAGAGTTCGCTAGGCTAACCATACTAGACTGAATGGAAGCCATGATTTCGTGTCCCGGTGGGATGTTGGGTAGATGAAAAGTGCGAGGTACGTTGCTAGAAGAACTTGTCTCCTGAGGATGAACACTGGGTGACGTAGTGATAACAGGCGGAAGTTCCATCTGGGAAGTAATGAAGCCATAATCAGGTTCAAAAGGTGTGTCAGGTAGACGAGTATCTTCAACGATCTCAACGTATCCGCTTGGGACTGAAATTAAGCCAGGTATGTCCTGGTCAGATCCTTCTGTGGTGCCAATAGATCCGTCTATATCATCGTGGAAAGTGTCTGATGGACGAGAAGTGTTGGCATCCGGTAGAAGGATGACCTCTGGTCTAGTACTCTGGGTCGTGCTAGGTTCAGCTGCTGTAACTGGGCCCACTGTTACAGATAAATCTGGAATGACAGTGGGTGAGGTGACAGTGGAAGCCTCAGACATGCTAGTGGTCATAGAAGCTGCAATAGATTCTGAGACTGTGCTGTGTGTGGCAGTTACAGGTGTAACTGAAGATGTTGTACGTATCGGCGGTGGGATGTTGCCTCGACCAGCACCGCGGCCAGGAGGAGCAGGAATGCGTGATGCAGGCGGACCAGAAGTCCGTGGCGGTGGTGGTGGTGGAGGGCTTAGGCCTTGTTGTCTTCGTGATCTTCGTTGTTGATCTGACATGATGACCGGAAAATGAAAATCGGGGGGCAGTACCGTAAACAAAGAACTCAAAAACTCTAATGCAGCCGAGTGTGCAAAAGAGGAGCTAGAAAAAGCAAGGCTCACAGGCCAAAAAAGCAAGCTCTAAAATCTATACTGAGACCGGTGTCTCAATAAGCGAGCTAATCAACAAAAATGGCCAGAATGCCAACAAGCAGTCCCTACAAAGAAAAAATGACCCTCTATAAAGGTGAGACGCCAAGCAAACTCCTAACTAAGAGCTGGAGACCTCAACAGGCTGTATCCTTCGCAAGGTGATGAAATCCAAGTCGAACAATACAACATGAGAGACCGATATAAGAAGGATATCCCTCTACCGAAAGGGATCCTGGGTATAAGAGCCCTAGTAGAATAGATACTAAGCCACCTCGTTCATGACACGTCGGAAAAGGTTTTGGGCACTTCAGCCTTCCGAAGAAGACAGCGATCGATGTTGCCTTAGGGCTAAGTGGAGTGCGGTATTCCACAGAGTCCGTCCGGTTCTCAATCTCGCGGCCGTTTAACCCCTGAACAGTTGGAAACAGTCAGGAGGCCCCTCCACAAACTAGCTGTGACCGTGTCAATAAGTACTAGAGGATTTTAGTTCCCTAAAGACAACGACTATGTCTCAGATGAAAATGACAAGGGGGAATTATTTTGATGCCTATCCCCGGTGTCCTACCTAACTACCAAATTCTTTTGATTTCCTCAAGTGAGGTTAAAGTTGGTTCAATTAGGGTGATTAATTTTAGTGGCTGTCTTTACTCAATCGGGTAGTGGACGTGAAACTTGATGGTGTTATGACGACTCAAACCATGCAAATGAGAATGAATCATAAACAAGCCTTTGTCTTCGATGAAATCTAGCTAAGGTAAAGATAGAGGTTCTTCGATCAAATATGCATAACAATTTTCACAAGCACTCAAAGTAAAATATTTTTCTTTTCTTTTTGATTTATAAACCAAGCCAAACTGAAGTAAATGCTCTTTTCAATGCACTGATTTTACAATCTACAATGCTTCTATAATGAGAATTTCTATGGCAAAATTAATGGTTCATTTCTCTATGCAAAATACCACTAGACTTTTTCAATTTAAACAACAAAATTTGCTCTCAACCAATGATCTTTTAAATTTACTGAAAATGATAATGCCAATATGACTGTAAAACTACAGTGTTCAGTAACAGAATACAGTGGTGTTGAGTTGGTTGTGGGGAAAAAAAAAAGTCAAGTTAAATGCAATCAAATTGAAAAATGACCGATATGTCAAAAGTGCCACTTGATTCAATCAATCAATCAAACTCACAGACCATACAGACTGGGAATTAACCAGGATGCTAACAGGCAACAGTAAAGACTATCTGAGGCAGGGAGAAACTCAGGAAACCAAGCAAAAACTAAAAAATTTACACACTTGCAGACACTACCGCGGGCTATAGCCTGTCTGAAGCGCGGCACTGTGTAATTGCCGCTCTGGTATTAAGGGCTAGGACGCGGCACTGTGTAACTGTCGCGCTGGAAGTGGTTATGAGGGAGCGGCACTGTGGCAAGAGATGAAAAAAGTGCAACTGGGAAAGAAAAGATCAAGTTTTCAGGGTTGTTGCTAACCCAGGGGACTCAGTAATTGAACAGGGAGATAAATACTGCGAGGAGGGGTGAATAAGGGTCAAAAAAGACCAAAATTCAAGCTGGTTTGAAGTGCAACAAAAGACTGACAATTCAAAGATAAATGACTGTGAATTTGAACCAATCAAGCAGTAATCAAAACCAGCGGAGTCGCCATTCTTGTTATGTGGAATTCTGCCCTACGGATAAGTCACAATTCCCTTAGGCTAAAGTAGACTTTAACTAACTCTAGGCTAAGAACAGACAAAACAAATGTAACCTTGAATTCCTAGATCTAACAAACATCTCAGAATTAAAATGCTGAAGAGAATAGAAGGAGTTTTAACTGACCTTATGTCCAAACGCTTGTCTTTGATATTTGCTCCAAGCTCCAAGTCCTCACAAGTAAACCTGTTAACAATGGAACCAAAACACAAGTATGTACTATTCTCTAGCAGTCTGAAAACATGAGTTAGGATCTAAATCTATGAGAGATACAAATCATATCATTAAAACAATATTAACACAAATGATTTGGGAAAACAAGACAAGTTATTCCATTACAACTTGAAGATTACTTACAAAGGGTGCTTGATGCCCAAGCCAATTCTCCAACTCCAAGTGTCTTCTCCTCTAACTATCTCCACAATGCTGCAAGACCATAAGTTTGGTGCTCTCAAGAGTCCTCCCCCTTCCCAATGGCATGCCTCTCTTTTATAATGGATGGTGAGGTTAACCAACAAGAGAGATGAGTGGATCTAAGGAGGGATAAGTGGATCAGGGGAGGGATAAGTGGATCAGGGTTTCTAATCGAAGGAGATGAGTTGGGATCGAATCAAGGAACCCAATCTTCCATTATCTTCGAAAATCCAAGATCCCACAAGCCAAGGGCAAAAAACTATTAAAAGGGTGCCGCGCTTTGCAAAGTCTGCAGAACGCGGCACTGCCGCGCTTTGAGGAAAAAGTAGCACGCGGCAGTGTCTAGTGCCGCGTTTTGGGATCATGGCAAGGCGCGGTAGTGTGTAAAAATAAAGTCCAAGGTGGGTCAAAACTTGCCAGGGTAGATTTACCTTCAAGGTTGACTCATCATCTGTCTCTTCTGGATGGTTCAAAACAGTAGGGAAAGTGTCGTCAACTTGTTTTGTGATGGGGATGCGACACTGTGAAACATAGAGGTATAACAGAAATTCTAGTATATGTTGGTCGTCATCAAACACTTTCCAATTTGTTACATTATCAGGGATGGAGGGCCTATACATAAGTTCTATTGAAAAGGTTTCAGGTGACAAGCTTTCTGGTGGAATCATCCTAGATGTTGTATTTTCCAAGAGGTCAGCATCAAAGTTATGTGACCTGGGGACTGACTTAATGTTGAATGCAGAGAAAGAGTTAGTGAGATATCTTACCACTTTTTGATAATTAGTTAAACGTGGAGACAAACAATGTATCTTGTTTCTAACCTGTTTAAGTATGATTTCGGAATCTCCAAACATTCTATTACTTGTGCACCCATGTCAATAGCCTTCTTGAGTCCCTGCACCAAGGCCTCATATTCAGCTACATTATTGGTATATTTGATATCAAGTCTGCAAGCAATCATGGTTTTAGTCCCTTTTGGATCAATAAGGACACAACCTGCACCAACTCCATCTTTAGATCTAGAGCCATCAAAGAATAAAGTCCATGCAATAGGATCTATCCTAAAATTTGTATTAACATTATAAACATTATGTACAATAGTTCCAGAGAATGGTACAGTAGTAACATTGGCAATCTGTGCTTCATTCTGTACATTCTCATCTGGTGAAGAATCAGCTGGCAGATCCCCAAAGAAGGTATTCAAATGTGAAATGCTCAATATGTGAACTGAAATAACCAGCAGGTTCACTTGAATCATTAAGGTTAGTGACTGTTTGCTTCATAAATGGTTCCCTACTAATCTTAATCATGTTTGGTTGTTCATTGTAGGGTAGCCACAGGTGAGACCAATCAGTGGCAAAGTAGCCCTTGAGCTTCTCTGACCAATCTCTGCTCAGCCACATTCCATAGGCTTCAGGGATGTCAGCTACAACAATATCTATGGTCTGGTGGATCCAGGGATCAGCAAATAATGTCAACAAAACATTTCTTAATCTCCCCACTACTCTCACTTTAAATATGTCAAGATGGACAATCTCAGTAGGATAGGGCTCCCAAGTTGCATTTAATTTCCTGCAGACAGACAGGGACATCACATTGGAAGAGGCACCTGAATCTATCATACAATTGTGTACATTTATGTTGAAGATTTCAAAGATAAGCAAGAAAGGAGGTGTCCTCTTGCTTCCAGGTTTCTGATCGTCTAGTTTGGTAAAAGAGTCTAAGTTATTGTTTTGTGTTTCCCTTGGTTGTTTGATTATCATGGTTTTAGGTAGAGAATCCCTCATAGAAGGGATTTTAAGAAGTTCAAACAAAGAGATATTTGCTTTAACTCTTTTCAAATCTTTAGCCAAACTGTACTCCATTTTAGGAATGACTGTATCCTTTTGAGGAACAGTTTTACTTTTGTTGGGAGCTGTTGTCGAAGATGAAGGTTCCTGAGAGGGTTGTCCCCTTGATATAGTATTGTAAGTATGTTGAACATTGAATACTGTCTCGGGTTCTTCTTCTTCTTCATTCATTGGGAGTTCAGAGAAATAACTTACAGTATTGATATGAGGGTCCTCTTCTTCATCTCCTTCTTCTGGTAACTGTGCATCTTGGTTTGTTTGATCGTCAGAGGGTTCAGGAACATTTTGTGATTCTATGGCCAGAGCTTTGAAGATAGAATAAATTTCTTCAGATGTTAGTCCTTCATTAGGATTAGGAGGTGGCGGATTTTGTGGAGGTTGATAAGGTCTCCTGAAAGGTGGCCTTGCAAAACCTCTGTTATTATTTCGATTTTCATTGTTATTCTTTTTTAAATCAACCATCTCATTTGACATTTTCTGGAGAAACTTTTTAATATCAGACATTTCAAAAGCATCTTTGTTTTGAGTAGTGGGCTTGGGAGCATTATCAGTTTTCTTTCTAGATGTGGAAGGTTGTTCTTCTAAAGCATCAAGATTATCTTTTAGACAATAGATATCCTTTTCAACATGAATGGATTTAGTATAAGCCTCAAACAGGTTGTCTTTATGTGCTCTTTTGGCCCACATTGCAATGGGCACAGATAGGCCTTTTTCATAATAAGCAACCAACAGTTCTTCTGCAAGAAGAATAGTGGCAGGGATCTTATTTTTCAGGTAAGAAAATCTTTGATTATAGTCCTTGACCCTTTCTTTACCTCTCATCTTCATGGAAGGAAATTCCAGGAGTAGATCTTGTGGGGTTTTATCATCCCCAAACTTCTGGATAAACAAATTTTCAAACTCATCCCAAGAAGTTATGGATCTGGCTTCTAAGGAAAAATACCATGTGGATGCCTTTCCTTCAAATGTATAAGGGAATATTTTGCAAACCACATCTTATGGACAACACTCCTAAGTCTAATGGCCTACATAAAGCTTTTGATGTGATCTAATGTAGGTGATTTCTTCTCTGGATTGAACTTAGGAATCCATTTCTTGGGGGTTTTAGGCAATCTATGTTGATCCCCAAGTATAAATACAGCATCCTGGTTAAGCCAAGGTCTGTTCTGGCCTTCTTCAACCATTGGTTGTTCTTCCTCTTCTTCAGATGAAGAACTAGAAGAGTGTTCACTTTCAGATCAGGAGGATGATTATGAAGGAGGAGATGGTGGTGGTCCACCAGTTACAATGTTAGGTTGATCTTGTGATACTCCTCGAAATAGTGAATCAAAGTTGTATTCAGGGGATATTGGACGATTAGGTGTATCTTGATTCTCAGTGCTTGTTGAGATATTGTAACTTCAAAGAATATTATATTTGTACTTTATTATTCCAGAGATGTTTCATTCCTCCGTGAAGATCTTATTTTATATCCGGAGATGTTTATTCCTCCGTCGGAATGTGGTAACTCGGGTTATTAGACTTCCCTAGTGGGGGTCGGCCCTGTATATGTTATGTGGGTCAAAGGGTTATTAGACCACCCTAGAGGGGTCGGCCCAGTCAGTTGTAGTGGGGTATTTAACCCATTGGTTAAATACGAGCCTACGTGTACCTTTGTAAAATACATGTCAGTGTAGTGTATAAATAGAGGAGGTGTGTTCCTCATTTGACACATACACTCACTTGAGAAAGGAGCACTTGTGGAGGAGAGGTCTGCTATGGTGGAGGAGGATATCATATCTTTGGTTTGCATATTTGTGTATTGCTGGTCATCTATATTGAGGAAGCTTTACTGGGTTTTCTACCCCATGAGGGTTTCCCAGGATAAATCTGTGTCTCTTGTGTTTATGCTATGCTTGTTGTTTCTTCAGTGATCCTGTATATGCTATTATTGTGAAATGGAATGCAATGCTGCTATTTTCAGTCTTAGCATATTAAATATTAACAGTGCTTTGGTCACCTGTTTGTTGATCTTCTGGGTTACCAATCTGTGAAATGGCGTTCTGTTGAATTGTTGCTATTCTTCTATTTCATTGTTCAGTAATTCTTTGTTGTATTCTAGCAACACTATCATTAGAAATTTTTAGTATTTGTTCAAGTGAAAGGGGTCCTCTAGTAGGTGATATGATAAGGATATCCCTTCTATCTTCCTACTCAGCTGCAGGTGTACTGGGAATCACAGTTGGTTTTTCAAATGTAGATGCATGTGATTGACTACGAGTAACAACCGATGATGTTCTTGCTGGAGGAGGTTTTTGAGTATTCTATTTAGGCATAGTTTACTTCAGGCCCTCCTTCTAGCACCATTTGTTGAGGCCTTGGGTGTGCAGGGTGTGCGAAGTGTTGGAATGGGTTCCAAGGCTCACAACATAGGCAAAAAATCCAACCAAAGGCTTTAGATAATCCTATGCAAGTATTACCCTATCCTCGAACTGTTTGGGATGATGATCTCCCACGGATACAAAGGCCTCCACTGGCACTTGTGGTTTTGATCCTGAAAGGATTTGTTTTCCAAAGAAGGAAAACAAGGTGTGTTCAGTTTGAAAACAAATCTACCTATAAAGGGAAATATAAGCTAAGTTAGACCTACTCTAAAAGTTGTCTTGTTTGTTGTAATATCCTATGGACAATCTACCAAGAATATTAACTTGATTCCAAATTTCCTTTTAACTCCACTAGTTAAATTTCTGCTTGATTCCCCAAATGGTGCAGGATGTAAGTGAGGTGTACTGGCTGAGGATTGAAGATGGTGGGATGAAAGTTCAATTCTGGAATTTATATGGGGTTTGGTGCAGCAGCAGGTCAAAGTGCAGATCTGAGATGTCCTATGCACCATGTACCAGTACCTTTCACTTTTCAGCAAAGGAATTAATCCCTTGCCTACTTCGAGGCTTCCTGGGTAACTGGCATATGCACACTAGATAGGTAGGGGTTCAGGGAGTTTGCAGCAGTGTATATATCATTCAAATAATGGTTGGATATGTTCAAGAGGATTCTAGAGTATATTGGACAAGGTTTGGAAAGATTGGGGTGACAGATGCTTAACTGGGATTGTCGGGCTAGGAATTTTGTTGGCTTCCCAAACACAAGGCAGAAGCTTCTAGATTTCAATTTTAAAGGATGATATGGTCAATATATTAAGTTATCAACCTACTGCAACAAACAGGAAATGAAATGGATTCACAGATTGTATTTTATGAAGCAAACAGTGAAACTAGTCAAATAAAACCACTCAATGAGCTAGTCTCCGAATCTAACTTGATAACTGACCTCCATTAGTTGATTTTTGTGTTATGAATGAGTATGCATCTCTGATACATTAATAACAATAGTAATAACTTGCAATAGATATGACAGAATCCTTCTTTTCTTATTCAATAACTCCCTTCCCAAAATGGTGCCTCACAGGCTATGATTTTCCATTACATTGGTGAAGAAGATGAAGAGAGAGAAGGATTTTTACAGTAAATCTGTTATGGATGTAAATATCAGAACCTATATGTATTATAGGCATGATTTGGCTGCTCCTACTGCTAGAATTCTTCACTGGTACGTCCTCCTTCAAACAGACACCTCCATCAGGGGAAACGCCTCCAAAGTTAGTTAGACGAACTGGGGCAATGAGAGAAATGGGAGATCAAGTCTGGATTCGACCTCTGGGCATGGAAGCCAACAATATAGGCTGATAAAAACTTCTAGATCCCACTGGAGGTCCTGGGAAAGCTCTTCCACCACAATCTTCTACTGCTAATGGTCCTCCTCTAAAACTAGCTGCAGTTCTTCTTCAATGCGGTCCTCCTCTCCAATCTGGCATTAGATCTTCATGGCTGCACTATACTGGACATCAATGGCTGTAAGATTACTTTTTGGACCTGCAAAACACTCCTGGATAACTCACACAGTCTTGGGGCACATCAGCCAAGTGAAATGGTTGAGGCACAACACTCAACTAGAGAAGCATCAAAGCTCTCATGAGAAAACATAAATGATCAAAAGTTCTTTCCTGGAGTTAGAAGCATGCTTAAATAGATGAGATAGCTTGCTTGGAAAGCCAGACCACACATGTGGGTGAGGTAGGGCGCATCCTCTCTGAGTTTGGAAACTTTTGTGCTTTCTCAACTTTCTTTCCTCAACTTCCATCAGTCTGAATTGGCAAGTGCGCCCTAGCTGCTTTTCTGGATGTTGCTAAATCTCTGTTGAGTGTTTTTCTTGCTTCTTTCTATTCTATTTACTTTCCACTTTTCTTCCTTTTCCAACTTTTCCTGATTCTTTCCATTTGTTTTCCACTTTCCTGCTTTTGCCAACTTTACCCCAGCTTTTGTCAGTTTCTAATTCCATTCTGAATTATTCTCCACTTGGGAAAAGTCATCCACTTGAGAACAATTCGACCTCCTAGCCTTATTATCCAACTTGGAAACATTTATTAGCATTTAATAAATAAAAATACTAAAATACTTCTCACAATAATTCCAGCTTTCAAAAATTAAACAAATAACTTAATAATTAATTATTTCCTAGGGTGTACTTGCCTCCAAAAATTACCCCCATTAATTAATTACTCAATTAATTATGACTTACACACCTAGGGATAGGAGGATCCAAGTGGTGACCAAGGTCACTAGGGGGGGGACATGACAGTCCTCCCTTCCCAAGACTTCTTGTCCTCAAGCAGTTTTAAATCAGGATGCTGCAGAATCTGTTCGTCTTCCCACGTGGCATCCTCACTAGGCAGACCTTTCCATTGTACCAAGTATTCTTTAATAACCCTACTTCTCAGCTTCCTTTCTCTGGTCTGCAAGATGTCTTCAGGTTCTAGTACTAGATGCCCTTCATCATCAAGGGGGGGTATCATTTCTGAAACCTTAACCTACTGGCCCACTGCCTTCTTCAAACAAGACACATGAAAAACATTGTATATTTTGCTTTCTACTGGAAGATCTAACTCATAGGCTACTTCACCCACTTTCCTTGTTATTTTGCATGGACCATAAAACCTTGGCAGTAATTTTTCAGCCCCCTTTGTCTTAAGAGTGGTTTGCCGGTATGGCTGCAATCTCAGATAAACCAAGTCTCCTTCCTAAAAAGTTTGATCTGTTCTGTTCTTATCTGCATTAATTTTCTGTTGATTTTGTGCAACCTGTAAATTTTCTTTCAATGCTCTGAGAATGTCCTGGCCTTCTTGCAACCAATATTTTTCCTTTTGTGCCTTGCAGTTTCCAAAAACCAAATATGCAAAAGTAGCAGACTCATACCCATACAAATCTTTGAATGTGGTCATTCCAATGGACATGTGGAAGGTGGTGTTATAACAAAACTCTCCCAGATGTAACCAGTTGACCCAAGCCTTCTGCTGTCCTGTAACATAGTTCTGGAGGTACCCTTCCAGCCATTGGTTAACTCTCTCAGTTTTCCCATCTGTCTGGGGCTGGTAGCTGGTACTGAGGTTTAAATTAGTATTTACCAATTCGAACAGAGATTGCCAAAAGGCACTGGTAAACTTACTATCCCTGTCACTAACTATGATTTTTGGCAGCCCATGTAATCTGAATACTTCTCTAAAAAAAAGTGCAGCAACTTGACTAGCAGAAATAGTAGATGTGACAACAAAAAAATGAGCAAATTTGGTTAACCTGTCAACTACTACAAAAATACTATCTTTACCCTAGGATTTGGGAAAACCTGTGATGACGTCCATTGATATGCTCTCCCATTTCTATCCAAGAATTGGCAAAGGTTGTAGGAGACCTGCAAGACGAGTATGCTCCACCTTGTTCTGCTGGCATGCAGTACACTCACTAACATGCTTTAGAACATCCTCCTTGAGGCCCTTCCAGGTGAACCTCTCTCTTAACTTTCTGTAAGTCTTGAAAATACTAGGATGGCCTGCCGCCGGAGCATTGTGGGCAGCAATTAAAATCTGCTTCTTCAGCTGAGATTCAGGAGTTAAAAAAATTATATTCTTATAATAGATGACATCATTGATGACCTGGTAGTGATCTTCCTGGTTTACTCTATCTAGCAAATCACTAGCAAACTGATTTTCTGCATATTCCTTAATTAACTGTGCCTTCCAGTCAGTAGGTACTTGCAGCAAAGAAAAAATAGGCTTCCTAGATAGGGCATCAGCAACTACATTCAGCTTACCTTTCTTATATTCAATATCAAAATCATAGGATTGAATTTTGCTTACCCACTTTTGTTGCCTATCATTCAGCTCCTTCTGAGTTAGGAAATGCCTCAAACTGTTGTGGTCTATCTTAACTATAAATTTACCTCCTGCCATGTACTACCTGAATTTAGCCAATGCATGCATGATGGCTAACATCTCCTTGTCATAGATTGAGTGCTTTCATAGGCAATCGGGTGTCTATTCTGCATCAGAACTGCTCCTATGCCCTCACCCAAGGCATCACACTCCAAAACAAAATGTTGCCTGAAATCTGGGAGTGCCAAGACTAGGAAGCTGCTCATAACTTCCTTCATTTTATTGAATTCTTTTTCAGCCTCTTCATACTAGCAAAAAGCTCCCTTCTTAGTAAGATCTATCAAGGGAGAAGTGAGTTTGGAGAATCCCTTCACAAATTTCCTGTAATATGTGCATAAGCCTATGAACCCTCTTAGAGCAGTTATATTCTTTGGGCTGGGCCAATCTAAGATGGCTTGCATCTTATCCAAGTGTACCTTGACTCCATCTTGCCCAATGATGTGGCCAAGATAGAGGAGTTCCTTCATACCAAACTCACACTTTGGCAGTTTGGCATAGAATGATTGTTCTACAAGTAGAGTTAGTACACTATCCAAATGTTGCAAATGCTCTTCCCATGTCTTACCATAAATCAGAATGTCATCAAAAAAAAAAAGTACAAACTTAAGGAGCTGTTTGTTGAAGATTCTGTTCATGCAGGACTGAAAAGTTGCTGGTGCATTTGTCAAGCCAAAAGGCATGACTAGAAATTCAAAATGCCCAAAATGGCATCGAAAAGCAGTTTTCTGCACATCTTCACTTCTCATTCTGATTTGGTGGTAACCAGAATGAAGGTCAATTTTAGAAAAGTATTTGGCCCCATGCAGCTCGTCCATCAGCTCATCAATCCTTGGAATAGGATATCTATTTTTTATGGTTTTCTTATTTAAAGCTCGATAATCAATTCACATGCGCATTGTTCCATCTTTCTTTTTGACCAGCACCACTGATGAAGCAAAAGGATTGAGCTGGGTCTTATGAACCCCATTTCCAGCAGCTCTTTGATGATCTTATCTATTTCATCTTTGAATCTCTTGGGGTGTTTGTAGGGGTGGGTTTTGATGGGAAAAGTTCCAAGTTCCAGCTCTATCCAATGTTCAGTACCCCTATCAAGAGGCCTTCCATGTGGCAGATCCTCAAACACCTTTTTGTGTTTTTGTAGCAGTTTTTGAATATCTTCAGGATGTTGAGACACATCAATGGTGGTTCCTTTGGTGGTGATCAAGCATTCTGCAACCCACTCTATGTCTCCATGCCTCAAAATAGATCTCATGCTATGTGCAGAAATCACTTGTTTTGGGTAGGTGTTAACACCCCTCAAAATCACTTGCGTACCTTCAGCATCTGTAATTTACCACATGCTCACCAAGTGAGAACAGGCATTGTACCCCCAACACAACATTAGTATCAGCAACATCAACAATGTAAAAACTATCAGTTACAGTATGGTCTCCAATAGTTACCTGCAGCTTAGGAATCCACCTGTTGCATTGCACAGTGTTGTTCTTACCGGGAATAATAACTGTGAAACCCCCAAATTTTTCAGATTGGAGTTTTCTCCTCTCCACCATGGCTGAATCAATGAAATTATGTGTGGCTCCCCCATCGACCAGCACTGAAACTTTTTTCCCTTGCACTATCCCCTTAAATCTCATAGTGTGGTAGTGGGGTACTCCACTCAAAACTGCAAATTTTGCTTCTGTTTGATTTGGTTCTTCTTCTTCTGCTGTATTATACCCCTCTTTTGCAGGTTCTTGCACTTGTGCTTTTGCACTCATTTCCTCCTCATCACTTTCAGAAAATACTTCTATGTAGTGAGCTTTTCCTTTTGCACATTTGTGCCCGAGGACCCATGGCTCTTGGTAGGAAAAACACAGATTTTTCCTCCTTAACTCATCCCGATCTCGGAATGAGTATTCTTTCTTATTCGAGGCAGAATTATTTCTGAAAGGTGGCTTAGAATTCTGAAATTTTGCAGGTGGATTAAACTTAGGTGGGTATCTGGTTCTTGGGATTGCATCTTGCAGATCCCTAGTTCTGCTCAAGGCTTCTTGCAGGGTGGCTGGTCTATAGGATTTAACCAACCCTCTCAAAGGTTTTGTTAATCCTTCTGTGAACAGCAGGATCAACCTAGGTTTTGATATGTCAGTCATCATCACTGCCAACTTTTGAAATTCTGATATATATGCCTCTGGTGTGCTGGTTTGTTTCAAGTGTGCCAACTCACGGAAAGACAGCTCTGGATCCTTCCTATCAAATCTTTCCACCAACCTCCTGGTGAAATCTTCATAAGACTCAACTAAATCATGTCCCAGGGTTCTCATGCCATGAAACCACCAATCACTGGCCTCCCCTTCCAAATGCAAAACTGCCATTTTGATGGCATCTTTTTCTACCATAGGATGCAGCTGAAAGTATATGTCTAGTTTCTGCACCCAGAAACTAGCATTGCATTTTGCAGTCCCATCAAAGTAAGGTATCTAGACCTTACCTGCAGCATTCCTCAAATTAAAGTTGTTTGTTGGCTGCCTATTATATCCCCTTGGCTGATTTCTAAGGTAAATCTCAGAAAAATATTTGAAGGTGAGATCTCTTTTGTACTCATCACTCAAGGTTAGATACACTGCATGTCTCTCCTCACAGGTAGCTACAGGTGCATCGGGTGCTTCTTTATTTTCCTCAAAAAAAGTGGGCATGGTTTGTCAAGTTTGATCCATTTTAAATTCTCTAGGCCTATTGAATGGACCAGTCTTTGAAAAAATGGCTTCTCCAAATGTTTTTCTTTCACCCTGGTGAGAACCACTAGCACTCCCTTCTGCCTCTTTGTGTGCCAACTGTCTACTAAGGATTTCTTTCGTTTCATGACCATTCCGTGCTACATTATGTGTTAGATTTTCTATCCCTCTAACAATTTTAATCAGTAGTTGTCTAAACTCATCATTAGCTTCCTGTTCAGACATGTTTCTATTCCCTTGTATTTCTCCTTCAGTAGAATCTACCTCTTCTTCCCTAGTGTCATTACCTGAAATACATTACCATATTCCGATCTTTCATTTCATTACCTCTTCACAAATATCATCATATGCTAACTGAAATACATTACCTGTTCCGATCAGATTCAATATTTCTAAACATTCAGCTTGGATTCCCTTGAGTAGAAGTGTTTTTAAGATTTCCTTCCCCAGTTTCCTCTGTTTGGATCTTTGGAGGTTATATTGAAATCGTTCTATGTATTCCTCCAGACTCTCTTCTTCTCCTTGTGTCATTTCGAAGATGTCTTCATTGACCCTGCAATAATCTTGGTACCTTTTCAAGAACACATGTTTCATGTCTTCCCAAGTTTGTATACAATTCCCACCGAGGCTCATGAACCATCGGAGGTTTGTTCCTTTTAGAGTAAGGGGAAGTACATTCAACTTTTGATCATTAGCACAATAACCATATCCTCTACAAAGTACTTCAAATTGAAATAAAAATACATCAGGGTCTTTGTTTTCCAAACCGTGAAAATTTGGTAGAACATGTGGGGGAATTCTTTTTGTTGGTGCCACTCCGCTCGAATCTCTGATGGGAAATTCGAAGGTAACAACTTCTCCATCTTTTTCACCTACCATCTCTTCATTAGATTCTTTGTGTGCTATCTTGAGGCTCCTCCTTCGAATGTTCCTATCAAATTGTTAGTAGAATGGGTGGTGCTCACAACACCACTAAGGGGAATGATAAGATTTATGAATCAAAGATTGAAAATAAAATAAAATTGAATGTAAAGACAGAAAATTAACACTCAAAATAAATTCAATAAACCGAAATGTAATCATGCAACCTACATGCCATATTTTAACAATGCATCTGCAAAACAATGTCAGATATACTATTGCACAATTGATAACTTCCCCGGCAACGGCGCCAAAATGTCGTGCCCACTATATGCCAGTTAATTAAAACTTAACATGCAGAGTGCTAAACATAAATTATCAACCCAAGGAAGTCTTTTATTTCAAAGTTATCGTGCAAGATATATGCAAGCATAATTTCTACCTACCATTGTTGATCTATTGATATGCTATCGAAACTATTTGTAAACTAAGTCACAACTTCTTGAAAGTCTGGATCTCCACTGAGCAGATCTGGATCTCCACAATGAAAGTCTACAACTCCAGAATTAAGAAACTGCCAGCATGTATTATCATAATGGAAGAATTACAATAGATCTAGATCAAATCCTACATCATAACATTGTGTTCTCTCCTATCTTACATCTCCTATCATCCATCTCCTATCCTGCCTAATCTATCATGCTTAATCCCTATCCCCCCCCTTTCTCAATGAGATTGATTACATATTTATACATAAAATTATCTCATGGAAATGAAGAACTGAGCCCCCAACTTGTGATCTGCAACAGCTAGAACACAGTCATAACTGTTGGCAACTTTGGAACCGGCCGCAACACCAAATATGGAAAATACCCTCTCAAAGAACCACCTGCATATCGCAAACCGTAGCTTTTTTTGACGATTTCCTCACGAGTCAGGTAAATGAGGATGTTACACACAAAACCCATATCTCGGATTTTTGAGATTCATTTCCATCTGCCCATAAATCAAGACGCGAATCAAGGTGTTCTTATGTGGCATGCGTTTTTTGTTAAGGCTGTAACAGCTGGCTATGAGCGTCCTGTACGTGAGAACTCACTCCACAAACCATCATTAGTAAAATTATGCATAATAGTCTTTTAATTCATCAAAGATAAAAGAAAATAATCACTATTAACCACTTAAAAGATCAATGGAAGTAGTATGTTGTTCAACGCGCAGCTACAACAAATGGATGAAAAATGGAATGATAAATGAGAAATAATGGTAAGAAAATGGATGAAAGGTATGTCGATAAATGATGGAAAAATGGACAATTCCAGGGCCCAAAATCTCCCCCAAACTGAACTTGTTGCATGTCCTCATGCAACCCAATATCTGTGTAGCATCCAACTTGAAAAAAACTCATTCACTTGTTCCTTCATTTTACCATTTGCACAGATGCAGCTAGAAGAAATAGAGAGTTTAACACAAATTGGCAGAGTCACTTAGGGGAGGATTTAGCAGAAAATTTGACAGATTCACAGCTCTTTAGTAGAAATTTAGCAAAGTCACAGCTTATTTTAGCAGATAATTTGGCAAAGGTTTTAGCAAAGATTTTGGCGGAACAGCGCTAAATGTAGTGGCAAATTTGGCGGAGTCAGCTTATTTTAGCAGAGACGTTGGCGAAGGTTTTAGCGGCGAATTTGGCGGAACAGCGCTAAATTTAGCAGCGTACTTGGCGGACTCGCAGCTGCCGGAAAAGATGTCACAGCTGCCAGAAAACGGTCACCGGAAAAGATGTCGCAACTGCCGGAAAAAGGGAACGATGTTGCAGCCAACGGAAAACGGGAAACGGCAATATTTTACGGCGTTTTAGCCTTTTTGAACGGGAAACTTCTGAAGCCATTTTCTCCCAAACGACGAACTGGGTTGGGCTGAAATTTTGCAGGCAAGTAGATACCACTCTAATGCATCTCCATGCCAAAAATTAGACAAACCCACATCACGGATTTCGAGAAAAATGTGGATTGGCTGTAGGTGATGATGGCCATTTTCTCGAAAACCGTGCACTGGATTGAGCTGAAACTTGCCACGGTTGTTCATCATGTTGTTATGCATTCCCTGTCCAAATTTCATGAGGATCCAATTCATGGTTTGTGAGATATGCTCAATTCAAATTCAGCATTTTATATGAAGAACAATATGCATCAGAATTATGAATGTGAATGAACAAGCAGCAAGCATAGTAGCTCCTCCCCCAAACTGAATAATTTGTCATGTCCTCATGCAAAAGAAGAGTTGTCATCTTAATTGGAAACAACCATCTCCCCCAAACTGAGGACACATCATGTACTCATGCTTATTAAAACTCTTCACGGCAGAAAACAAGTTTTGATTTGCACATCAATCCTCCATACTGTTATAAAAATTATTACTGATAAAAATGACCATTTTTCAAGTGTTGTGTATGGTAGGATTGTTTCAAAGTAGTTCAAGAGATCCTCTCAATCGTTTCCATGCTCATAAAAATAGTAATAACAACATATAGCACCAAAAAAAAACCAATTGCAGCAAGCATAAAGCCCATATCCAACTAAGAATGAGAATCTCAAAGCACCAAGCCATTTCAAAATAGTTGGTAGCCACCATATTCAACAAATCCATGTATCAATTAACAAAACCTATGTATGTATCTCACTTCATACATTCATGTAGCTTCCAATAATCCAATTTCGAAAACAGAGCATGGATCTAGAAATGACTATGTATTGCTGCTCCAAAAACTCAGATTAGTGAAATATGTATTCTGCTATTACCTTTATTTTTGCCTTGGATATACCTTCACCTTCTGAGATGCAGCAATGAAATGAGCTAGAAATAGATGGTTGGTCATGAAACCGTGGGCTGAGCATGGCTTAACACTAACACTTGATGCTTTTGTTATGTGGATAGAAACCCTGTAATCATGAAATCTCATGTCCCCAAAAACTTAGTTTGCCGCCATGGAAATATAAGCATGTTTTCCCAAATCTGTCTTTCATTATTATGGGAATATTTTCATAGTGACAGCAACATCTCTCTTCCATTATGAACTACAACATCAAATATGCAAGGACCATGATAACAATTGTAAGCCAATGTGGGAATTACTGAATAATGAGACTCATACCTCTGAATGTATGGCAGCATAAAATTCTACCACTGTAAGTTCTCGAGAAGCAACAGCAATGCCTTGTGTTCCTACAGTTGGTTCTTGTGTGACAGCAGTAGATCATTTTTTCATGGTTTTCTAGGCTTCTTGAGATAATTAATGAATTCAGAAAACTCCCTGATCATTTTTGCTTGTACTTCAAGAGAACATTTTCAATGAGAAAACAATCTGCAAACCTTGATTCTGGTCATAAACTTGCTGCAAATTATTAAAGGACTACCTTTTAAACTGAATGCAAAGCATGCCCTCATGCATCATTTCCTCAATTCGTAGCCATAGAGGATTTGTAGTTCCCACATGCAAAAAAAAATGCCAAAGCTGGAAAGAACAACCTTCAAGCAACTGATTTATTTCTTCTCATTGTTGGTTTTTATGTGGTAGTAGCAATGATTCTTTTCTTGCTGCTGGTTCTTGTGTGGCAGCAGCAAGATTTTTTTTCTTACTGCTGGTTCTTGTGTAACAACAATAAGGTATCCCTTTTTTCTTTGTATGCTTGGTCAGTTGGGTTGTTGAGATGTTGGATTGAAATTTGAAGTGGATGTACATGAATGATGAAGTGTTAAAACTGAGTGGGAAATGATGGGAATGGATGGACATAAAAGGCTATTTAGAAAATAAAAGGCTATTTAGAAAATGGAAATGGCTAATGCTTAGTGGTTCTTCATGACATTTTCCCAAATCTTTTAATAAATCAAAAACTCATGCTATTTTACCTCAAGTGTTACCTCCATGGAAGCATTGGTTGTCATGAATGGACTGGTGTATGCTGGAGCTATGTAGGCTAATCTGATGCTAAGACATATGTATATGAGAGCTGAACCTGGATGAGACTGAATTTGATCCATGATGTTGTGCTGGTTGCATGTAAGACTAACTGTTGAGACAATTGATGAGGAGAAGTTCTACCATAGAAGCAGAAAGTCCTTTCTCTTATTTTGAAAATCAACTGCAAAACTACTGAACAAATGATGCTGCAAGTCATTGTTGAAACCATTAGATCACATAATCTTCAACTGCTACAAACCCGAGGTACAATTCTTACCATGCAAATGAATGTGCTGAAGTCGAGCATGGAAAGAAATCATTGGATTACCGGCCATTAATGTATGCCGTTAACCAATGTGAAGAAACTCACCTTTGATGACAATGAGCTCTAAAGTACCTTAGTGCATCTTGACAGGTACGAATGGATGTGCTGGAGTCGAGTCACCTGCAAGATTTGTCAATCAAGAGGCATTGATGAATCCCCATGATTAACAACAAGGAAATCTGCCATTGATTCATGCAGATACCAGGGCACTATAAAAACTCTAATCTTGATCCCAGATGATGTGTCGGAGTCGATGGGACAAGACCATTGGAAGGTGGACCTTAATGCATTCCACATCATCCAATATGAGTACAAAATAAATGATTGTGAAGAATCATAGTGAAAAATAGGACCAACATGAAACTCAGAAGCAGAAAGTATATGTGAAGTCATGATGTAGTAGTGATGGGAAATAAAATGGTTATGGTGACTACATAAGCAGTGGAAAATGAGACTTCGACATGAATGGATTTTTAGGGTTTTGAAATGAGGAGGGTGCATGAATGCCATAGGGCAATTGGCTTCTTGGGGGGGATTTTTTTCGGCAACTAGTGGGATGACAGGTGTCTAAAAATGATTCTTGGCATGTAGCAATGGGACTTGACTTCGAAAACATTGGACTCTATATGGTTTGCACATCAATCTCTCCATTTTTTATGTGCTCAATCCATTTGTAAATTGAGAAAAAGTCTTCAAGATTCACTCGTGCATGCATTGACCTTCTTCTTCCAAGGACTTGCAAAAACCTAGCATTTGCCTGCGGCAGAGCAATGTCCATCTAGACTCACCAACGGTATTCTGATCATAGCATCTTCGTTCCTTGTCCAATTTAAGTGATTCCAAAGCCAAATGAAAGTAAATTCATAGTTCTATTTCCATTAGAAACAGGTTTTTAAAATTCTATGTAATGATGTTCCAAATCACTCAGTAACAGCCTACATAACAAGGTGTTTTTTTCGAATTCTGGACTAGACCAATAGTCACGGATTTAGGCTTAACTTTTTCGTTTGATAACGGATTGATGTGATTCCAGTTGGAGATGAAAGTAGATTCATGTAGGTATCTCCATTAGAATAGGTTTTGAATCCAACAAGAATTGATGGGTCAAATAAGCCAATGAACAATCTAGAAAATAGAGTTTTAGGAATGCAGATTTGGGACAGGCAGTCGGTATTTTGGTCATAAAATTTGCGTATGACATCGGAATGGAGTGATTCAAATTGCATTGTAAACTAGCTTCATAGGGGAATATACCAATGAAACAGGTCTGTAAAATATGTCCAATAAGGCATCCAAAAATGGATTGTCCCAGCTCTGTTCCTAAGCTACCAGTTTGACACCCTATTAGTATTGTGGCCATCAAATTTTCCTTTGACACCCAATCGTAAAAATTCAAATTGTTTTGGAAACTAGATTCAAAGGGCTACTTGGGGTATAAACAGGTTTTAAAAATAAGTTCATTTGGTTTCCCAAAAATGGACTGTCCCGTCTATGTTTCAGTAAAATTTTCAAGCCAAAATGTCACAAAAATCCAATAAATTAAATTTAACCCCCAAAAAGTGATCGAAATAGGTGTCAATGATTTTAATGATGTAAATTTAAATATAACACACATCCATACCAAAACTTTCAAGCATTGAGAACCTAGATTGACTTACACGGTTTGTTGCAGCCACAGCTGTAACTCGTAAAAAATGACATAATGTTGAAATAAAGCATGTGAATTTTTATGGAAAATAAAAACTAAAGACATATCATGATGTGCAACACACACATATCTCAAACTCATAAATTTTTACCTGTATCACAGTCACAGCTAGGTGTTGCAGCTCCCTGTCACAGCGAGTGTTGCAGCTTATTGTTGTAGCTGAGAGTAATCACTCACAGCTGGGTGTTGTAGCTAACAAATTCATGTCAAATTTCAAGCTTGAAGTGTTCCATAATCATGGGCTCATTTTCCTGTGGATCGTCCATTCACTTTCCATAATTACTGTAATTTTGTTTTCATGATATTTTTATTTTTATTTGTAACAAATTGAGACAAATTGGGAAATTGATGACAAAAATGACTTAAGCATTTTTGTTCAAATAGTCAACAATTCCAAAGCATTCATGAAAACATCTCATACCCATTCCTCATCTTTCTACTTTCTGATCTTCCAGATCGCAACAAGGCGCAAGAAGAGAGCATACTTATTCAAAAATAATAAAAAAATAAAAAACAAACAAAAGCATGGTTTTATTCTGATATTCTATCCTACCCTATGCTACTTGGAAATATAAAAATTATTTAAGTGTATGCATATTTCCAATGGAGCCATTTTCGAAAAAGTGACTCAAGTATGCTCATACTCCCAAAAGAAAAATATAACTTTATGAATTCTAGGATATGAGAGATCAACTTCCCTTGAAATGATGGTGCCAAGAATTGGTGAAACATGGAATGATGCTGCAGACCGATGACAGATTGAAACCAAGCTTCAATATAGTCTTTGTTCCCTTGATTGCTCATGGTTGTTACACCATGAAGATCCTTATTAAACTGATCTTCCTCAATACATAAGATTTTCAGATCTAATGATGTGAATGATGCTTTTGGTTCCAATGGCTGTTCTCCATCAAATATTACGTGTGTATTGTTGATCTTGTCTGCTTGCTTATGAGGACTAGAAGAAACTCCATCTGCAAAACTTGGATCTAAAACATGTTCAGGCCTCGTATGGATTTGCTGCAACAACGCACAGCCTTTTTGCAGCAGTGTAAGTGAGGTAGAACGAGAGGGAAATGTAGAAACATTTTGCAGTTTAGCACTGTAAGCATACTGTACTGCTTTATTATGGTTAGGGTGGAGGGTGGATTGGACAGGAAATTGTGTTGGGTACCAAGGAGTTTGATGAGAAGATAGATGTGGCTGATGTAGATGATTGATTTGTGAGGTCGATATTGAAGGACCAACTTGTGTTGCAGCATGAGGGAGAGTGGCCATATGATCATAAGATGGGCCATTCCAACCTTGTGGGTAAGGTAGGTAAGAGTTAAATTGAGGCTGCAATAGCTGCCATGGTGGAAGAGTATTCAATGATTGAGTATGAGAGTAAGGAAATGGAAGGATAGAATTTTGAACCATAGATGTAGGCCATGGTTGACATGACTGTTGCAATGAGTTGGCTGCAACTCCCAGATCTCTATGATATGTTTCTTTCATCTTTGGTAAAGAGGGACAATGATCTGTGGAATGATTCAAGTCACATATACCACAACTTTCAAGATTATCCAAAGGGAAATCCCTTGCTTCTCTTATTTCCTCCTACTTTTCCTTATCCTGTAAAACAACCGATTGTGAATCAGCTTTAGAAATTTTAAATAAATTGCTGATTTCAGCTCATAAAACTCTTGTTTTTGCAGCAGATTTCAAAAATAAAGATAAAAGTTCCTTAGAACTCTTACCAATCTTGAAGTTTCCTCTTGAATACCTTCTACATAACTCACAAATATCATCATATGCTAACTGAAATACATTACCTGTTTCGATCAGATTCAATATTTCTAAACATTCAGCTTGGATTCCCTTGAGTAGAAGTGTTTTTAAGATTTCCTTCCCCAGTTTCCTCTGTTTGGATCTTTGGAGGTTATATTGAAATCGTTCTATGTATTCCTCCAGACTCTCTTCTTCTCCTTGTGTCATTTCGAAGATGTCTTCATTGACCCTGCAATAATCTTGGTACCTTTTCAAGAACACATGTTTCATGTCTTGCCAGGTTTGTATACAATTCCCACCGAGGCTCATGAACCATCGGAGGGCTATTCCTTTTAGAGTAAGGGGAAATACATTCAACTTTTGATCATTAGCACAATAACCATATCCTCTACAAAGTACTTCAAATTGAAATAAAAATACATCAGGGTCTTCGTTTTCCAAACCGTGAAAATTTGGTAGAACATGTGGGGGAATTCTTTTTGTTGGTGCCACTCCGCTCGAATCTCTGATGGAAAATTCGAAGGTAACAACTTCTCCATCTTTTTCACCTGCCATCTCTTCATTATATTCTTTGTGTGCTATCTTGAGGCTCCTCCTTCGAATGTTCCTGTCAACTTGTTAGTAGAATGGGTGGTGCTCACAACACCACTAAGGGGAATGATAAGATTTATGAATCAAAGATTGAAAATAAAATAAAATTGAATGTAAAGACAGAAAATTAACACTCAAAATAAATTCAATAAACTGAAATGTAATCATGCAACCTACATGCCCTATTTTAACAATGCATCTGCAAAACAATGTCAGATATACTATTGCACAATTGATAACTTCCCCGGCAACGGCGCCAAAATGTCGTGCCCACTATATGCCAGTTAATTAAAACTTAACATGCAGAGTGCTAAACATAAATTATCAACCCGAGGAAGTCTTTTATTTCAAAGTTATCATGCAAGATATATGCAAGCACAATTTCTACCTGCCATTGTTGATCTATTGATATGCAATCGAAACTATTTGTAAACTAAATCACAACTTCTTGAAAGTAAATCAAACCTCAAACCTATTCATAAATCAAACTGTAAATCGAACACACTTCAAACAAGATCTATTCCTATGAAACAAGATCTGATTGCATAAATCTAAAATAAGTCTTGTGTTGTCCAACGATCTATCAAAATGAATTAACATGAGAACGCTATGATACATCTAATGAATAAAAACATAAATTGAATAATAAAACAACTATGATCAATCTACTGAATGAAACCATGAATTAACAATAACAGATCTACAAAATAAAACACTTACAATCAACACTACCAGCATCTGCTCAGGGAAGAGGGCCCTTCCTCCACTGAGCAGATCTGGATCTCCACAATGAAAGTCTACAACTCCAGAATTAAGAAACTGCCAGCATGTATTATCATAATGGAAGAATTACAATAGATCTAGATTGTAATGTCCCCATTCAAATAAGTGCATAGTAAGACAATCCCATCAATCCTACTAGTTTCCTAGGTTGGATGGGCACATGTGGGATGGTAATAAGGAAACTAATAAATGATATTTAGACATTAGAAGGGTTCAAGAATTTAATAAATATGATGAATAAATAAATTCAAGAGAAATTCTAGGTGGCAAGTGGTTTTGGAGACATATGGAGGTGGTGGGACCCACACTAGCTTGATTTTTCAATGACACATGGCAGCTCTCTCTTGCCAATTCGAATTCATGGGAAGGTGAACACTCTTGGGTGAGTTGGTAAGTCATAACACATGGCATTGAGCATATTAGGTCGAAATGGGAAGGAATAGTAACCTCCATGGGAGAGGAAGAGTCAAATTGGAGACTAGTGGACACATGGGCTAGATTCCCTAGTTTTATGACAACAATAATGAAGCATCTATGACATTTTATGACAAAATTCAGACCTGACTTCTTACACCTGACCATTATGACATGTCAACCCCAAAAATAGGCTCAAGAAGGCGCTCATGGAGTTTGAGGAATCTAAAGAGACTCAAATTCGAATTTGGGAGAAGATGGAAGGTTGGAACTAGGAGACAAGTGGCAAATGAGGAATATTTTCTAAATGGAAAATTATTGAATCTATTGAAAGGATTTCGACCCCTTGAAGGCTAATGTTGGTTATAAAATGTAGAAATCAAGTATGGGAATGGCTTTTGATGATTTGAGAAAAATTGCATTTGTGAAGAGAGAGCTAGTGGATGACTAGTTTCTTGCCTTAGCCAATTTCGAGGGTGAAAGATTCCCATCCAAGTTGGTGTTTGGAGAGGCCACTCAGGTCTTTCATGGTGCTTTAATGGAGTTTGTATTTTCAAGTAGCAGCTACAGGAAGTTTCATGGTTTGGTTTAGTGCAGCACTTTCTCTCCACCGTTTCCAGTTTTGAAGGCATATTCGTGCTCCTTGAGGGAGGGCGTTTTTGGTGAGCTATTGTACTCTTTGGGGGAGCTTATAATGCCCCATTTCTTTTGTAATATGAATTAAATACTCTGTTCTTCATCTCCAAAAAGTTTCAGGTCGAAATTCCAAGTAGAAATGTATAAATCTCATTTTTAATGGAAGAACAATGCCATTTCCCCACTACCTTGTTGTGAGCCAATGTATTGATGATGATTTCAAATGTATGGATGATTCTCTGATATATTTGTGATAAATATATTTCCATGGATGTCTTCTACAAGTTTCATGTACTGTACTTGAGCATTTAAAGCATTTTTACTCAGTTTAGTTGTATTGGGAGGTGAAATAGTGCCATTTCCCCAAGGGTCGAATCGGGGGTTTTTGCTGTTGAATGTGAGAGAGTTAGAACAGTATTAAAAATCAATTAATGGTGCATATGAGACCTTAATCACATACTTAACACATTATATACCTCTGTTCATAAATTTGTGGGAGTTTGGAGGCATTTGGAAATCCATTTGCAGTGTTACCCGAGGGGGATTTGATGCACAAATTACTAGTCAAAATTACATATATTGATCAGAATACAAATCAAGTTTGCAGTAGTCTTTGGAGGGCCATAAAACATCCCTGAACCTTATATTCAAGTCTAAATACCATTCATACACTCCTACAGAAGATTTGGGAGCATTTTGGTTGATTTGGAGGTCAAAACAGTAAAACTAGTCAAAGGTCGAAATTGAGAAAAAAAAGTGGAAAATTGGGCATTTTAATAAAATTTGAAAAAGGGATATTACATAGATCAAATCCTACATCATAACATTGTGTTCTCTCCTATCTTACATCTCCTATCATCCATCTCCTATCCTGCCTAATCTATCATGCTTAATCCCTATCCCCCCCCCTTTCTCAATGAGATTGATTACATATTTATACATAAAATTATCTCATGGAAATGAAGAGCTAAGCCCCCAACTTGTGATCTGCAACAGCTAGAACACAGCCGTAACTGTTGGCAACTTTGGAACCGGCCGCAACACCAAATCTGGAAAATACCCTCTCGAAGAACCACCTGTATATCGCAAACCGTAGTTTTTTTTGATGATTTATTCGCGATTCAGGCAAATGAGGATGTTACACACAAAACCCATGTCTCGGATTTTTGAGATTCATTTCCATCTGCCAGCAAATCAAGACGCGAATCAAGGTGTTCTTATGTGGCATGCGTTTTTGGTTAAGGCTGTAACAGCTGGCTATGAGCGTCCTGTACGTGAGAACTCACTCCACAAACCATCATTAGTAAAATTATGCATAATAGTCTTTTAATTCATCAAAGATAAAAGAAAATAATCACTATTAACCGCTTAAAAGATCAATGGAAGTAGCATGCTGTTCAACGCACAGCTACAACAAATGGATGAAAAATGGAATGATAAATGAGAAATAATGGTAAGAAAATGGATGAAAGGTATGTCGATAAATGATGGAAAAATGGACAATTCCAGGGCCCAACAAAATTCTATAAGAAATTACAAGCTCAGCATAAAATAGAGCGTCTCCAGTGTTCTTCTGTCGATTTCTACCCCATAATGATCATCTTTTTCCTAAGAGAGATCTACCCCTTAAATAGTAATTTACAAAAATAATACAAAGGATAAATTCCCCTTAAACATGGATTACAAAATCAGAATATCCTATTTAGTGAGGAAATCTTCCCACTTGTCCCAAACTTCCATCAATTCATAGATATCTGGATAATGAGGAGATTTGAGCCCCAGCTGGTCATCACACATGAATCCTTCAATTTCATTTTTGGCTATTTTATGCCACGTGCGGATAAACATATAGATATTGGCCTCCGTGGAAACAGGTTGCTTAATCAACCAATCCACGTCTTCAATTTGGATGTGCTCAATCTACAGGATTTTCTCTTTGACTTGATCACAATGGGTCTCGACCTACTCAATAATCAATCTTGGTGGATATGCACTCTCAATGAGCCCTATTGTAGGAAATTCCAATATCTCCATGAGATTATCTGAGGCATACCATCTCCTTCTGCAAAGGGATTGAGCTTAATTGATAGTATCCTCTACCATCTCAATAACATTCTCCCAAGCTCGCACAGCAGTTCTGATCCTCCTGAATTTGAGGTTGTCCAACTCATGGATATCATCTAGCTTTTCTTCAATATACTTCTGTCAATCAATGATGTCTTCTACAGCTTTAGAAGCCTGTTTTGTTTTCTCAACTTGCTGGCTCAAGGTGCCAGAAATTTTATCAAAGGCAATGTAGGTCTCATGAATTTCACCCAAGGTAGTAAATAGCTTAGCTAGAAGCTGATGATGCTCAAGGTTGACTTGATTAGCTAGGTCCTTGAACTCTTTCTGTGAAAACCTAGAAAACGCAGAGGAGGATGCACTTGCATTTGCATCCTCAAGTTTCTTTTTAAGTGCAGCAATTCTTTCCTCCTTGACATCATTTTCTGTTTCTGCATCATTTAGTTTAGCTTTGAGAGAAGTATTCTGCAGCTGCATATATTCCAACTTATCTTCAAATAGCTTCCTCAGATCCTGAACATAGACTTCATGCTCTTCCTTGGTTGTTGCCAATTGTTCTTGAAGCTTCTTCAGTTCTTCCATTTTCAAGTCAATTTCTCTATTCAAGGTCTTGACTGAATCCAAATTTGCTCCTGTAAATGCACCTAAGGATTAAGCTGCATCCATTGCTTCTTCCTGGATATCATCAGACTGGTTAGCCCAAATTATTTTATCAGGAATGGGTGCCTCCAATCCTCCATGTTCTATGCTTCTCTTTTTTCCCCTCTTCATAACTGCCTTGGTTGCCTGACTGTAAAAGTAGTCCCCCAGAGGAACAATTATATCATCTTCAAAGGTATACACCATATCAGTGGATGATGTGGTCATATCTGTTGTTGTAGCCAAAGGAGGTGTTTAGGTGACAGTAGTGGTAGGAATGGAAGTGGAAATCTGAGATGAGACTTGGGAAGAAGGGAGAGCTTCACTGGTAGATGGCATAGAGGTTGATGAAGGAATGGAAGTAATAACTTCATGTGGTGGATATTGAGTGTCTACAACTGAAGGTGAAGAAGGAGGTAAGGGATCTAGAACATCGGTAGCAGAGGATAATGAAGAAGATAGAGGTGATTGCAGGGGGACAATCAAAGACTAGACTTCTGCAATGGTTGACAAGGAAATAGGGAGTGAAATTGTTGAAACTGGAGGTTCATCCATAGCTATAGTGTCCAACAAACCTGAGACTGCCTGTGAACCTTCAGTGATTTCTTCTACCACAGGTACAGGAGAACTTACTTCATCCTCCCTGTCACTATCAATATCGAAAGTGGGAATCTGAGAGGGAGCAGTTATTAGCTTCTATCTCTTTGATGGATTACTAACCACAATCACATGTACATCACTAACTGAGCTAGGTGGATTAACTTATTTGGTGTGGAGCACTGAGGTCATTTGTGCTACTTCTTTCTTGGCTTGTTGGGCAGTTTGAATTAATTCTTTATACTGCTCATAAATATTCAGTTGTGGAGGCTCTTCCATCAGTCATTTGCCTTTATCACCATCAGGATAAGTCAACATGAGAGGGGTTTTAGCTTGCTGAGCCTCCTTCTCTTCTCTTTCCCTTCTTACCTGCTCAATCAAATCGAATTCCAATTTCCTGTAGCTGAAAACCTTATCTTTGAGCTACTTCTGGTATAGCAAAATCTAGTTTTGTTCATCCCTACTTTTAGCCTTTGCTAGGACTTCAGAAAAAGTGTTGACTCCCAAGTAGATGGAGTCATCTGGGAGGTCTTCGTGGTCATAGATCATCTTCATATGATTGTGCTTGAAATGAACATCTAGGATTTTTTTAGGATCATGTCTTCTTTTTCGAGCATATCCTAGTTTCAAAGAAGCAATCTTATTACCCAGTACTTGAGCCCAGGTGAAAGTAGGGATATAAAAATGTCCAAGGTTCAAAGGGAATTTGGGCCATCCTCTCCTCTTAGGACCTGTAAGTTTGAGGTAAACCCCTTCTATTACAGTCTGATAGGATACTTCTTCAATCAGCAATCTATCTAGAACAATTCTAGGCAGCAGGTGAACAACACTGCTTCCCCAAATCCTAACATAGGAGACAGATTCCCCTACATACCAATCTCCAATTGTGGCAATGAAAAGCTTGGCATTAGCTGAGAAAGTTGGTGCATCTTCCTTAAATATCTTGAGATAGATGGCACTCAGGAAATGATCACAAATGTCATATAAAAGAGGCACATAGTTATCCTCCCACAGTGCAGAATGATATATGTGAACAGGAGGGGCAGCAGGGGTCCAATTCCATCCCATATTGGGATATTGAAATTCAACACAACACATCCATAACATAGGCTGAAAGAAAGAAAAAGGGTTTCTGTGTAGCAGGGGACTTCTGATATTTTTCAATTGCGGTTTCATGCTCAAAAGACAAAATAGAAGCCCAAGGAAAAGATTCACCTGTTGTCAAAACATGATGAGCCACAGGAGCCCACTCAGCTTTAAAGATTGAGGAATTAGGAAGGCCATACAGCCGAGAGCTCATAGCTTCCAATAATGAGTAGGGTTCTTTAAACCATGACATTGGGTATAAGTTATTAGGACTGCGCATAAAGCTGGCTAGTTTGTGCATCTAGGATTTGATCATTTTGTTGAATTTGAACCTGGTGTTTGCAGAATCCAGGAATGCAGCGTTAAGGATCTGCACAGGTGGTCTAAGGGAAAATGCCCTGATAAATACCTCAGGACGAAAAGTGGTTAATTGTGAACCTGCGCTATCATTGAACGAGCGGTCTTTAGGGTTGGCATGCTGCACTATCCACTTAACTGCATCAGTATAAGGTAAGATGGCAGGTCTGGCAGCAATTGCATGAAGCTGAGAGTTCTGAATTTTCTCGTAGGCTTAGCGGTCATTCTCAAGGTCAGATAGGTCATCGTTGTCGAATATGGAGTATATTTTAGACAAGTCCACCTCGTAAGTTTCAGTGATTTCGCCACTAGTGTCTGAGAAGATACCACAATTTGGGTCCTTGGTCAATTGGTCTCTCTGGGTGGTCTTAGAATGTGTGTTGCGTGACATGTTTGCAGAGTGGAGAAATATGACGAATAAATAAACAACAATAAAAAATAATCAAAACCATAAATAACTGAACAAAGGAAAAGAGAAAACCAACTTTCTTCAGCTGAAAATGGCGGGCAAAGGACCCCTAGTAAAAACTCACAGTAAAATTCAAGCAGCAGGGTAATTTTCCAAAATGAAAATGATAGCGAAAAATAAGAAAAATGACCTATTTAATAAATTGAATGTGTAAAATCTGAGTCGTTGGATCTAAACCGATCAACGCCTAAGATCACTTATTGAGATTTGTGGGAGATAAATTGCAGGAGAGAAAATCGCAGTTGTGAAGATCCTTCCCGCAATCCGCAATCCGCAATTGCAGGTTACGGATTGTGTGATCAAAACTGCGTTTATTAAATGAAAAGGTAATTCCGCAATCCGCAAGTTGCGGGTTGCGGGTTGCAGGACTGCAAAGTTAAAAAAATTTATTCAACATCCTCACGCATACCGCAATTGCGGGTTGCGGGTTGCGGAAACACACCACGCATTTTTTTATTCGAATTACTTTCCGCAATCTGCAACTGCGGGTTGCGGGTTGCGGGTTGCGGAACGAAAAGTTCAACAACATATTTACAAGGTCTTTCCGCAATCCGCAACTTGTGAATTGCAGGTTGCGGGATGAGAAAAACTCAGAAGAGAAAAAAAAGCTCCCACAATCCGGGATTGCGGGACTGCGGGCTGAAAAATGACCTTTTGAAAGAAATCAAGACTTCCCGTAACTCCAAAAAAACAGTCAAAAAACTAAGAATTTTCAAAGGGAAAATTCTAATTTAAATCAAAGCAATGCAAAGGCATGAAATCATAATAAAAATGATAAAACCCCTTAATAGTATAGGAATTTAAAGCATTACCTTTGTAGTGAAAAATCTTGGGGCTCCCATGTTCCATTAGAACATGGGATCTGTTGTACCTACAACACGCTTCCACCAATATCCAAGCATGTGAAACTAGAGAAAAATCTATTGGGAAAAATATCAGAATGTAAATTCGAGGACCACGACCTACTTCAAATGCAAAAGGACCCGGTCGAGCCAAGCTACCAACAATTTAAGCCAGATCAGTATATGTGTTGGAAGAAGGATGTGAAGGGAAATTCTGTGTTGGTCGCGCAGAATTGGCTATCTAAAGTAGTAGAATCGGGATTGTTGAACCTGTTGAGGCTCCCGCACTTCGACCGGAGCCCAAAACTGAACATGGTGGTGCGCACACTCATCTCACGCACACAATATGGTTATCTGTGGTTGGATAGGAACCTCAACTTGAACATCGACCTGATCCATCGCATCACAGGGTTAAGCAAACGAGGAGAGGACCCTAAGCAATTCTTTCAAGGCAAGAGCAGGGACAAGGAGGTTGTCGCACAGATGAATTCAACACACAGCGTCCCGAAAGGAAAAAGAGGATTCTTCACGGATGATATTGCCGATGATGCTACGCAGTTCGTAACACAACTGCTAGCAGGGAAAATTTTGCGAAAGGCAAGTCCTACTGAAGTACCAGCCGGAGTGGTGCTCCTTGGGGCGAAGGCCACGACGGTCAGAAGATTTAACTAGTGCCAATACCTGTTGAATGAATTTCTAGAAGATGTGAACGACATGCAGATACACGGCAGCAACTTCCACTATAGCTAGTTGATGGTCTTGATCGCGTTTGTGGGATGGAAGGACCCAAAACACTATGTTGGCCTCAACACTACCAGCACTGGTTGTAGAGGACCAAGGTATGCGAATCTTTGGGAAAATTTGATGCCAGAGAGACAGCACGCATCCAATGAAGTATTCCAAACATACTATGAGCAGCTGCGCGACGTCATTATTCGCACACCGTGCATAGCCAAGCAAGTAACATCTAGATATATTCGCACTATAAATTTTTACGCTGACATGCATTCCATCCACATTTCAACGCAGGCGCAGAAAAAGAACCCAGAATGGTTCCAAGGGAACTATCACATGGATGAAGAAGATATAGACCTCATCATGAAGGAATGGATTGATGAGTGGAAGGTCGAAGCACCTATGATCATTGATATTGACTCCGAAGAAAGTAATCCCATTCCAACACCAATTGTTGAAGAATCCCCGTCAAGCAAAAGGAAGGAGCCAGGAAGCTCAGCACCGGAGAAATTCCAGAAAAAGAAGCAGAAGGATTCAAAGGGCTAGTCAGAAGCGAAGCTCCATGATGACGATTATGAGATGATTGCATCCACAGTCACCGTGCACCTAGAAGATGCATTGAACCTCAAAGATAGTAAGGATGAGGCGATCCAGGCAAGTTTACGGAAGAATCTCACCATGCTGCAAGGCATAACAGAGAAGTTTGAGCAAGTCCACCGCAACTTTCCCTTGTCGTGACACTCAAAATCGGAAGGAAGGTCAGGGGACACTTTGCAGCCAAAGAAAACACCTATAGCCCTGACCTTGCAACCGAAATCGTGCATAGTCCAACTCGACCCGTTAAGCGTAAGGTTACCGCGCGAATAGTTCGCTTCGGGTGCGAAGGACATAGAACATGTGGACATCGACATCAGGATGTTGCAATTAGAGGGCCTACACAATCTACACTTGTAGGTTGTCAAAGAGATCCATGATAGAAGTGTGGTCGCTCTGACCCAACACCATCAATTGCATGAAAATTATAAGCAGCTACAGGAAGCAAGCTTAAAGAAAACCATGGCACTTGAAGATGAGAAGGACCAACGAAGAAGAATAGAGCATACTATCGCTTCGGTCTGCGCGGAGATACCAGAATGCGAAGAACAGCCAGAGCTCACGAATACTATCCTTAAGATCGGCTCGATGGTTAGCGATCTTAAGACTAGAATGAAGGACATGGAGACTAATTACCAAGCGAAGATCGATGCCTTGGAAGCATAGAATCAGACAAAGACGCCACCAAACCAGGCAGAACTCTGAGCAGCAGAAGTAAAAGCAGCCGCTGTTCGGGTACACAGGGTACTACCAAAGGACCGAACACCAAGAGCAACAACTTCACACAAACAGATCACAGATCAACACACCGATGTTTTGACGTGGTTTAAACCCTCTTGAGGGAAACACTCCACGGCCCCGGCCAAATAGCTTCTACGGGACAATTTATTATGCAAAGAAAGAAAGTTACAAATGAGCTTCTCATAATCGATCAACTAAACAATGACCCTCCATGCTCTTTAAATAGAGATCATGGACCAATCGGGTGTTAAGCCACGGATCAAGGTTAGGTTTGATCTAAGAGAAGTTGAGCCGTCGGATCACTCTATGTTGGAAACATATCGTGACCGTCGGATTAAGTATTTACAAATGCATACTAATGCATACTAAAGAAACACACTATCCCTAACAGATATATTACACAAGTTGATCTTAACTAACTCCTAAGTTTCTAAATATCCTAACAGCCGCAAAAACAATAGCGAGCGAAGTAGAAAAATTTCAAACCTTGTTGGACGAAGTTAAGAGAGTATTCACTACGCTGCAAGAGGACCTCGAGCTGCTACAGGTCTAGACAACTTTGAAGGAAAAGGAAGCAGCATTAGACACACTGAACGCGGAGATAAAGACCTTGTAGCCAAGAGACAGACTCCACAGATTCCAATAAGTCAGATAATTAAAAAGACAAGTTGTGGTCTTAAGAGAACAGGAGGCTGAAGTCGGGGATAAATAACAGCCCCTACAGGAGGAATCCCATGATCTAACGCAAAAGATAGAAGGAAAACTGCAGGAACTCTGTGACGCGCAAGCGTCGGTAAAAGAGAAAACTCAAGATGACTTAACAGAGGATGTGTTGGAAACCATCAAGGCCATTGAAGAAGATTGCAAGGATACACTTGCTAAGCTGATCATAACGTATCAAGAGCTCGTTGTTAAGATAGATTCGAAAGAGGAAGAGTATCTAATGGAACCAAAAGTTGAAAGTGGCTCAAGGACAAGCCACATGTAAGTGTTAGGGTCCTGTTGGGCCTGGCCCAAGTAAGGCATTTTTTAGAATAACAGTTTTGGAGCTGCAGCGTAGCTCAAATGAAGGCATTTTTGGTAAAACAGTTTTGGAAGTTGTGAAGTTGAGCACAGCGCAGTATCGACAGGATGGGAACCGCGCAACTAAGATTCGGTTCTGCGAAGTGTGTGAAAATCCTCACAGCAGTGTTATACCTCAATATTACACATTTCGTATTAGTGTCGTATCTTTGCATTACCGACCTAAACGACATTTCCCTTAAAGATCATCTGAACATCCAGAGTGAAAACCATTGACTGAATACTGAAAGCAAAACCTTTTTCTGCCATCTACCAGCCCAACTTAGCCCTGTTTGTGAGCACTGCCGCTCCTTGCACATCTACAAGGGCGTGGTAGTTAGCACTACTGCGCGTTGCTCCTTCTCTGGGGCGTGGTACTACCGCGTTATGCTCAGTTATAGGGGCGCGGTAGTCTGAAATTAGCCTTTTTGCCTTGGATTTTGGGATTTCGACCTTCGAGGAGATTTTGTTGGGATTACCACCTTTGGTTCGATCCTAACTCCTTCTTTGTTTAGCTGGCTTGATCCACTAAACCCTCCATAGATCCACACTTCTCTCTTGTTGGTTAGCCTTCCCATGTGCTATAAGAGAGAAGCTTTCCATGAGCCAAAGGGAGGACTTTTGGGGCATCAAACCTATGATCTTGCAGCCTTGTGGAGATAGCTAGAGGAAGCACTTGGAGCTGGAAGTTGGCTTGGACATCAAGCAACTATTGTACATGACTTCAAGTTGATAATAAAGATAACTTGTCTTGTTTTCCCAAATCATTTGTGTTAATTCTGTTTTAATGATATGATTTGTATCTTTCATAGATTTAGATCCTAACTCATGTTTCAGGTTGCTAGAGAATAGTGCATTCTTGTGTCTTGGTTCCATTTTGACAGGTTGATTTGTGAGGGCTTGGAGACTGGAGCAAATACCAAAAACAAGCATTTGGATAGAAGGTTAGTTAAACTCCTTCCACTCTCCTTAGCATTTTAATCCTGAGATGTTTGTTAGATCTAGGGATTCAAGGTAGCATTTGTTTCCTTTTTGTCTTAGTATAGAGTCAGTACATCCTGCTTTATCCTAAGAGAGTTTCTACCTATCCGTAGGGAGAAATTTCTACAACAAGCAGATCTAAGAGATGATGTATACCTCACAATGAAAGAATTTAGGAATAAGATTAAGAGTGGTCAATGCAGTAAGATGAGAAACAGAATAATAATACAGTAGAACTCGGATAGAAGCAAAAATACTTCACACACACTAATTAATTAATCACAATATGGACAAATAAGTAGTACAATGCATGAGGATTCGAATGCCAAGGTGGAAATTCGAATTAGCCTTCATGGAGTGATCAAACGATCACTGGAGTGTCATCGGAGCACAACTAGAAGTCTATCTCATCATCAGTGGAGTCATCAATGCTCAAGTAACTGTCAACCATCAGTCAAACTGAGTCTAACTGAGTGTGGTAGGTGTAACTGAGTGTAACTGGCACATGGAGACACTAACTGAATGAAGGAGGCTTAATGGAGGGCGCATGAGGAGCTAACTATAGCAGAATGAGCAATCTAGTCACATTGGAGGTCCATCGGAGTGGTAAGGTTAGTTAAGAGTGAGTCAAGCCTAAAATCAAGGAAAGAACTCAGTTAACTGAAGACAACTGGACTAGTAGGTGAAGAAGGGCGCCTTTTTCAAGTGGATGGTGAGATGTGGGCGCATCACTAGCTAGGAGGGCTCAATCTGAGTGGAAATAAGCTCCCGAGTGCTGGAAGACTAGGGACGAGGTGCTGGAGGTATCAACCTGATGACTGGGCACCATGCTGATGCATGCAATGCATGCAGGAATGCATGCAAGACTGAAAATGCAAAGGATGAAAATGGTGGTAGGACAAGGATGGAGTATAGGAATATCCTAACAAAGTGGTAGCACCGCGAAGTGCCAGAAGGGAACCTATTTTGGTAAAGAATGAAGGGAAGGTCGAGCTACGAAAGTGACATATTTTGTTGAAGCACTCCATGATTCCCCGGCAGATGGGTAAGGAGTGGTGCGGAAGGAAAGCGATCGGTCACATGAGCAGAGGAAGCACGACATGAACTGACCACACAAAGCCTGTTGTGCAGTAAAAATACCTTATAGTGGGGAGATGACACTACCAACTTGGGTGGGGTGACAGGAAAATACTTTCATTGTCTTGCATTAGTTACTACAAATGGAAAGAGATCAAGATATCGAAAGAAGTACCTTTTTATCGACGGCTAGTCCTAGCTTTTGCTTGATCTTCCGCTATGATGAACCTGCAACACAAAGTAAAGCTTCCTCAGCATATCTTGACTGTAATAAATATGATGAAATCATAAACAACTTAAAATCAAATACAATCAGACATTAAACCAAATGAACATTCAATCCAATAGACATTCAATTTGGGACGGGAAGGGTATTTCCACCTTTTATTGTCAAAGAAATGTAGATAAGTACAGATATACCTGATCTGTCTAGACACTTTTGCGACCGAGTCCTAGGCTCCTACTCTTCACAATGACTTAGGAATTCCTCCAGCGTAACAGCAGTTAAAGCATTCCTTCTAGGTCCCTCTCTCATGGCTCTTCCTTGTATTTATGGGACAAGGTGGGGAGTTGAATTCGAGAGGTGGTTGAATTGGGAGGTTGGGGAAGTTGCAGAACCAACTTCAACTAATCCCAATTCGTAATCTTAATATATTTTTTCATTTCATCTTAAGATGTGCGCGGGTTTCATACAACCAGACTAGTGCACAGTATGCAACTTTAGCACTTTACAACAAGCGTTTGCAACATTTTAAAGGTGTGCGCTGGTTGTCCTTGAGCATAGTAGCATTTAGAACGTTGGTTCACTGTGCCAATAGTAGCGCACATGTCATGAAAACTGTAGAAAAAATAAGTTTTTTAGCTGAAGAGTGTTGTTTCAGCAATAACTCATGCAGGTCAACCTAGCTCTTCCATCCATAGTGTCCTTTTGTGTGATCGACAGAGCAATGTGATCACAGACGGAGAAGTGCAGATTTGACCTATAACAGATTCCCCCTAATGTGTGAGGTTAGAGGGAAATGATGGTTGAAATACATTATAATTCCAGGTCAGAGGAGGAGCAAGAAACCGCAGAACCAAGTCACAAAATTACTTGAAAACAACGATCAAGGTCAATGAGCAATTACAATATTGACATCATATAGATGTGTAACAGGATACAACATGATCTCAGATACATAACTAGGAGATGTATATATAGCATGGCCACTGAAATACAAGCGTGGATCCATGTCAAAATGAGAGATCATAGCCATAACAACAAACTGGATGTATGTCTCATGAAGAGCCAAAATGAGTGAGGCTCAGTCTTGCACAGCTTGGGTGATAACATGAATATGGTGATGCTATCAGAGTCCCAAGGTCTTCATCCAAACAACCCAAGGTACAAACCCTAACCATGTGAATAAATGAGCTAAAGTCAAACATGGGGCGTATCGTTTGATTACCGGTCATTGGTGTATACCATTAACAAATGCGAGGACTTCCATCGCTAATGATAATGGGGTCCAAGGTACCTAGTACGTTCCAATAAGTGTGAATAACTGGACTTGAAGTCGAACACCTAAGGAACCTGTCGAATAAGAGACATTGATGTATTCCCATTATTCAACAACGAGGGAAACTACCACTGAGGACTGCAATCCCGAAGGTACTAACCAAAAATCTAAACTTCAATAAGCCCAACCATGTAAAATTTTAACGAGCCCATGGGAGGAAGACTCAAGACCTTCTTCATTGTTTACAGAGTTCGAAGGAGAGATAGAAGAATACTCTATAATACTGATCTATGGATTTTAATATCGAGCCGAGATCTATTCTTGCTTGCTGGTGTTTTCAATTTTAAGGAGTATGAAAAACTTAAACAATAACTCCATCCACCTACCTGTGGATTTTAGTATCGAGCTCGGGTTGGTATATGCTCGCCAATGTTTTCTTGTTTATAGAGCCTGGAAAACTTAAACAATCCTCTATATACCCTCTCGTGGATTTCACATCGAGCCTAAGTAGGTGAGTGCTCACTTGATGTTTTCACGTTTCGAGAGCCTGAAAACCCTAAAGAAGGCTCCAAAAGTCCTTTTTCATATAGTTAGTCTCCTCCCCCGAAAAAGTGTGAAACAATGAGATAATAACTCTTCTAGCCACGGATGACTAAAGTATTCCTTTTTCGTAAGTAATCCGCAAAAGTCCGGAAAAGGGTTAAACTTATACCTAAGCAGATGTACCTTCAATTTCTTTAACGAGCTTGAAGAGAACAAGTATGCTAGGCAATCTTGTTTAGTTTTTAAAATTGTCAAAACAAGAGCTTAAAATGACTTAAAAGACAGCTTCTAGGATCGTAAGTTCATGACCTGTCAGAGAATAGAATCTCAACAACCCAGTTAGTAACGATTGACAAATTTCCTAAATGACATAATAATAAAACAATATGGTACCTCTATTGATCTGTCAATAAAGAAAATAAGTCAAATCCGGTTTAATACTTTTAACTTGTAGTGAAAATTTGAAATACATAGTTTAATTTAATTCCCCAAAATTTGTAAATATTAGTGATTAAATAGATCATTTTAGAGACAAAATGAAACTATACACTTTTGAAAAAAGTGGGTAAAAATCAAAGTCAATTTTTTATAAATAGTTTCAATTTGAAAATTCAAATATCACAAATGAAGTTTTTGGAGCAAAACCTTGATCTTACTTCATTCGTTGCAATCAAACCGGGCCACCAATCGATCTTCTACTTCCACCAAGTAAGTTATTTCCTCCCAAACTTGCAATTTCATACAATTTTTGTAAATTTTCATGGTCAAAATCATTTTTTAGCACTGTTTGAAACGTGTGCACTGCTGTGTTTGAGTAAAACTAGCACATTTGACAAAGATGCGATGGTTTACTTCAAACACAACAACGTTCGAGTGTGACTGTGTAGTGAAAACAGTAGCGCACACCGCTGAAAGTAAGGTTAAAAATCAAAAGGACCAACACTTGACTGTTCTATTGGCAAGATGGTTCTCATATGGCATGAAAGGGAGCATGAGGATATGGATCAAGAAGCATTACAAGATCCATTGACTATCCATGCACTTCGAATATGTGGATTATTAAAATTTTATAGAACAGTCAACATGCGGGCACAAATCCACTTGCTTGAGAGGCTTGTTCAATACTGGGATGCCAATGCATTGGTGTTTGATATCCAAGGATAAATACTGGAACTTACCATAGATGACATCTATTTTATCACTGGTCTCTCTCGGAGGGGAGACTTGGTGAACTTGAAAGGATCCTCTCGCAATGTGGGTGCCTTGTCCGTGCAAGAGTATGTCAATGCCTACTGCCTACCGGGAACTGAGAAGTCCGGTAGTCATATTCTTATCTCGACTATTGCAAACTTCCCCCTCAAATTCATCATGAGTATTCTTAACCGGATGGGAGGGAGTGCTACGCAACATCTTGCTTCAAGAAATTACATGCATATAGGTACTGAATGCTTACAAGGAAAAGTATATGACTGGTGTTAAAGTATTTTGGCGAACATGAAGCTTCAACTCTCGGGGTGTAAGACCGAGAGGATGAAGAACTTTGGGTACAGAAGCATACTTTGCACCTTTTTCTTTGAAAGGGTGCCTTCTATCAGACTGGGCATGACCTTGCCCCCAGTCAACCCTCGTGAGCCAATGATGGCTCATTGGGGTGAGATCTTCCTCCGCCAAGGTGGTGGCAAGAGCAACTTCTGTTATCATGAGGATGATTTCTAGGGTTGGTGGGAACAGCAAGTGCCATCTCTTGAGCAGTTTCCATATGTAGGCATAGACTTCCACAACGATCCTGAGCTGATCCTTCCTCCAGGAGCATCCTGGGGAGATATGGGTATGTTTATGCTTTTGAAAAATTATTTAATTTTTATATTTTATATATATATGATTTTTATGATGAGTTTGAAGTACTGAAACAAAGTGTCATATGGAAATGTTGGACCAGTACGTCCTGAAGGACACCCCCGTACTTTCGTGAGACCAGTGATAGTGGTTGCAGCTGATGCCATGTTGGGAAACATAGAGGTGAATATGAGTCAATTGACTCATGACATTCCGACTTACAGGATCGAGCGGACGTCGCTCGACATGCAGGAGAATGTGCTTGGTGTGCCCCCATTCTGGATTAGGCTACTGCGGAAAGTAGCTAGGCTAGTCATTTTCTATCGAGAGGCAGTAGAGACAGATGAGGCCCCTCCTTCTCCATAGGAGAAGGATATTCTATGTATATTTTTTAGGCCATCGAGCCCAATTTTGTATCTTATGACATGACTTTGTGACAGACTTATGACCCAAACTCATATTATTTTTTGATACAGATTATACATATACAGTATCGGTTATTTACATGTGTGTTATTTTGTTTTATGCATGAATTATTATGTGTGTGAATGATACAAATGCCAATCTAAAACGTATTTTTCAAATGAATCAGCTAATGCATTCAAGTTCCTTGGAATATGTTGATATGTGATATACTCAAACTGTCTCTCAAGTAACTTAACGCGCAAAAACTGACGTAGCAAAGTAGGATCTCTAACCTGATAAACACCCATTAACTAAAAAACAACTAACTGTGAGTCGATTCGTACCTCCAAATGTGAAATTCCATGGAACAGAGCATCTCGAAGTAGCTCTATGACTGCACTGTATTCAGCCACATTGTTCGTTGTGAGACCTAAACAAGCCCCTCCCGAAGAAACCAGTTGGCCAGTTGGTGAGTAAATAACCCAAGCAGCCTCAGCCAACTGACGGGTGTGGCGGCTAGTGCCATCATCAAACCCTATAAAGTGTCCAGTCAACATCTGAAACACAAAGAAATAGATGCATAAGACGTAACTACAACCGTAAACAAAGCTAACTCTACAAAATGTACAGCTATAATACATGAAAAAGCACAGATGCCTAAGCATAGTACTTCTTTAGGTAGAGCCCATTTCTAGGCTCCAACAACTTATTACCTTCATAGTCTGTTAACTCATATGCAGCCTTCTTCAGTACCTTAGAAACTATGTAGGGACCGAGCCACATGGATTTAAACTTGCTAGCCCCTAAAGGTTCCTTGTCCTAATCCCAGAGCAGAATAAGGTCTCCCTCAAGAAAAACCCTAGGTCTGACAGACTTATCGTATTGTCCTTTGACTCGGTTCTTATGCGCTTCGTTTGCTGTGAGTGCATCGCAGCGCTACTCATTCAAATGTTCTAAATGTAGCAAACGTTCTTCCAAGACTGAAGTGTCAGGTAAAAGTTGGACAACCAACTTCAATGAAGGAATCTCACACTCAACCGGAATGACTGCCTCTATCCCATGTACCAGTTGGAAGGGAGAGAACCCGGTAGCAGACTTTACATTGGCTCGGTAGGCCCAAAGAGCAGGATACAACATAATGTGCCAGTTAGTTCTACTGGCATTAACAATCCTTTGTAAGATGATCTTCCAAGTTTTATTGACTCTCCGACCTCACCGTTCGCCTGCGGGTAAAACGAAGACGAATGATGCTACCGAAAACCTAACATGGTGTATAGATCGGTCATCATGATGTTCTGAAAATGACAACCGTGATCTGTCACGATCTCTTTGGGTATACCAAATCTTGCAATGATCTGGTTGAAAACTAAATAAGCGGTCGTTTCCCCATCCACCTTAACAGTAGGCATTGCCTCGGCCCACTTGGTGAAGTAGTCGACGGCAACAATGATATGGTGATGACCTCCAGCCGAAACTAGATTACAATTCATAAAATCAATCCCCCACTTGGTGAAGGGGCCTGCTGTGATTACAGGATGGAGAGGATTTGGGTGTGCTCGCATCTTCCTGGTGAAAAACTACATCGTTGGTAGTGTTTCACAGCTTCCACACAATCTTTGAAGATTGTGGGCCAAAAATAACCGATGCGCAGTATTTTTTGGGTTGTTTCCAACCCAGAAAGATGACCCCCACAAGCTCCACTGTGGGCATCATTCAATATTGATTCTGCTTCCTCCAGGGTTAAACAATGGCATAATATGGAATCTACCCCATGTCTGTACAAAGTGTCAGAAATGATGAGGTAGTTCTTCGCATGACTCTTAAGTTTGCGTCGTTCATCCTTAGAGAAAGTGGTGGGACATCTCAAAGTCTGGAGATATACTAGGATATCCCCATACCATGGGTCAGAGGATGTGATGAGAAATATATGTTCATCCGAGAAAGATGATTCTTCCTCAACGTATACTATGTCACTAGGAAATTCTAAAATCAGTTCGACGAACACCAGTGATTTCTTTGACTTGGCGGACTGAAAAACCAAGTCAAATTCTTGCAAGATGACAATCCACTTGTTAAACTTCCCACTGATGATGCGTCGAGTGAGAACATATTGGAAAGGGTTGACCTCTGCAACCATAGTGGTGGTACGCAATAATATGTGGTGATGTAGCCTCTGAACCGCATAGATAGCAACTAATGCCAACTTCTCTATGTGAGAATACTTGATCTCAAGAGTTATCAGGGAGTGCGACAGATAATAAATGACATGCTCTTGGAGCATGCCATCCTCCTGAACCAGTATTATTCCTATTGTGTATACCGATGCAGCCAGATACAAGAGGAAAACCTTCATGTAGTCTGGCGGGCTTAACAAGGGGGCTAAAAGTAATGCCTTTTTCAAGGCCTCAAATGATGCTTGAACAGCCTCATCCCACAAAAAGTAGGTGTCTTGTTTAAGCAGTCTCATGAAACCTTTTGTAATTTTGGCATAGTTGATGATAAAGCATCTCAAGAAGTTGGACATGCCCTGCATACTTTGAAGTTGTCTCAGGGTTCGATGAGGAGGAAGATTTACAATCGCCTCAACTTTCAATGGGTCCACCATTATGCCACAATCGGATACTATGAAACCAAGTAGTCGTCCAGATTCAACGCAGAATACACATTTGTTGGGATTCAATCGAATCTTTTAGTATCTGCACCATTCAAACACGAGTCTTAAATGATCAGGATGCTCCCGTCTCTTGCGATATCACACTGGGAGATCATCAAGGTAAGGTTCGACTACATGCTTGATGTCATGAAAAGAAAAATTCATTGCTCGCTGGAAGGTAGCACTAGCATTTTTTAAACCAAACGGCATCTTCCGATAGGAAAAGGTTCCCCAAGGAAAAATAAAAGTTGTCTTGTGTTGGTCTTCAGGTTTGATCTGTATCTGATTATATCCTGAAAATCCGTCCATGAATGAGAACATTTCATGGCACGCACACACATCAATGATCTGAACTATGAATGGTGTGGGGTAATTGTCTTTCCGACAAGCTTTATTTAGGTCCCGGAAGTCATTGCAGACTCTAATGGTACCTTGCTTCTTGTCTACTGGAACAGGATTTGAAACCCATTCTCTCATAGCTATCGGATAGATAAATCCATCTTTGAGCAACTTTTCTACTTCTGCCTTGATGGCAGCAGCTTTTCGAGGGTTAACTAGATGGAGCTTCTGTCTCACAGGTTTAGAGTTGGGATACGTTGCGATGACATGCTCAGCAATGGCGGGGTCAATGCCTGGAATCTCCTCGTAAGACCAGGCAAAAACGTTGCGAAATTCTTTAAAAAGGTTGGTATACAAAATGATCTCCTCAGGAGAATAGTCTGCTCCAATGAAAATATTTTCCACGACCCCAGGTTTGATGGAAATGTTGATCGAAATGGTTCTCGATATATTTGCCATATTCCCTTCAGCATAAATATCTTTCAAATTAGAAGGGATAGCGGACAAATCAACATTCCCACCGAGTCTCATAGAAAAACCACCTCTCTCAATCCTGTCCAGATCAGGAAGAAAATAAGACCTGTGGTGCATGTGTTCCCAAGGATGGTCTAGGCCAATCATTACTTCCAAGATCGCCTCATCAGAGAGAAAAAAAGTGTCTAGACAGTCAAAAGAGTGGATAGAGTCCACTGACCATGCAGGATCATAGTCCATATCCGACTCAGCAGAGACCAACGGAATCACGATACGTTCTGTTGCAACATATTGTGAATCTAAGTAAGCCACCTCTGCAACAGATAAAGGCACAACTGGTTCTGATTCAGTTGGGAGAATCCATGGATCTGTCGTTGGACTGACCGTGAAAATATCAGACGAAGAACATTCTTCAGAACCAATAAAATGAACAGGAGAAGGTAGGTCAAAAGTGCCTATTAATGACCCAAAGAGACCTGCTCCCAAACTTTCAGTAACTACGCGGGACTGATCAACCAATGAGATTGTTGAATCCGATGAAGTCTGGTTGTTTTTCCGGGTAAACGAAAGTTGATCGACTGTGACGATCTTGCCTTCGTGAGGGAACATTAGTATCCGAAAAACAGCTGACGGCACTGCCTGCATGGCATATGTCCAGCTCCTACCCAACAGCAAGTTATAATCGAGCGGAGCATCCAAAACTTCAACCTTTACAGATACTAGTTTTCCCACAAGTTCAACATCAAATGATGGTAAGACTCTGTGTGGATGAAAAGATCTTCCATCAAAGGCGATAAGTACCATGTTCGAGGGAGCTAACTCAGGTTCTCCTAAATCCTTCCAGAAATAAATGGACATTACACACGTAGACGCGCCCTCATCTACAACAACTCGTCCAATGGTCTTGGGACCATGGATGACCTCTATTTGGAGAGCGACGTGGTACAGCAACCGGAACTTGATATCTTTCAAATCAAAACGGGAAAGCATGTTGGATGAATCTACGCTCTCCATCGCTGCGAGGAGTGCACTGCGTTGTAATGGACAAATTTGCAGTACCTCCAAAGTGGACATGGCAGAGGGGGTTTGGGATAACTCCTTCACAACATTGTATTTGGAGGCAACCCTCACATTGGGGTTGTGCACATCCCTTTTGAAGACACCTTTCGGAATCTTCGGCAGCAAATCCACCGGTCTCTCGATGTGGAGAGGGGTAGATGAATCAAGAACATCCTTCTGCTGCGGGTCCGGGGTATAATTTCTAGCTCGAATTTGCAAAAGAGCATCTGAATTAACCATATTAATGAATGACTAATCAGTTGAGGTGGCACGAATAGTGCCCCCAACACCGGAGCTACCAGAAGCTGAACTCTGTCCGTGAGGGAAAGGGTATTTTAAGACAGCTGATTTCTTTTCACGGATCAGCCTCTGGGCTTCTTCCATTAGAGGGCATTGATGGGTAAGGTGGTCCTATTGACATAGCTTGCAAGGGAACTTTACTTTCCTTTTTTCCTTTTTACCCTCCTCGGCATTTTGTGTGTTTTTGGGCTTTTGTTGGTTTCCCTCCCCTTTCTTTCCCTTTCTTTTGTTGTTGGGATGCCGAGGGCCCTCTTGGTTTGTCTGCACTTGTTGTACAGATTATGTTGTTGAAGGGGAGGATGCAAATGAAGTTGCTTTTGCAGCAGACTGTTTGACTGACAAGGTGTGAACCTGCTTTGTTAAAGCATCAAGCGCTGCAGAGTCTACTGAACCCACAATGCCATCATCATGTGGTCCAGTTTTAGGTTTACCTAAGTCAACGTTAGACCTCGGCACATTAGGAATAATCTCGTATAAGATCCCAGACTGAGCATATACCAATTCAAGCTGTTGGGTTCTCAAGATGGCTTCCTCTTTGGAGGACACCCCTGAAGTTGCAACTTCCTTAGAAATATAAGGAAGGAGAGATTTGAGATACCACTCTAATAAAAATGCTAGAGGGATGTCGGCTTTAATGAGCCTCTTTCTCCTTCGCCACTCCTGAATGTGATCAGATAGATGAGTGGATTTGTTCTGTCGGAAGGTCGACAAAAGGTCTGTGCCGGTATCGTATCGGACAGGAAGTTGAAAGTGGTTCAGAAAAATAGTAGCTAGATCCCAAAAGGTGCCATAAGCAGCCGCAGGCAGTTCAATATACCATTTGGCTGCGACACTTGTCAAGGTTCTTTGAAAGAGCCTCAACCTGATGGAGTCATCATTCAATGAATTCGAGGAGCACCAGAGATGAAACATCGTGACATGGTCACCGGGGTCCTCACCAGTCTTACCTTCAAACTTCGGGATGTCTGAGGGTAACTTAGTGGGAACAGGTGGCCATGCAGGATCATGGCGCACGGGGTCGTTTGTGAGTTTTGAAAGATCTGGCAAGTTCAAAGTTGCCATAAATGGTAAACGCAGTTGTGCCGATGGAATTTGATAGACAGGAACCTGGTATTGGGGACCTCCCATCACCTGGTTCGTGTACTATTGGTTGGGGTTGCCCCCAGCCATCGGTTGTGAAGTGAATGCATTAAAATTTCTCCACCTGAAAGAAAGCAGATTACTTCCCAGGGCAGTGGTCCATTGCGGCTGGGTGTTAACCCCACCGTATTGTGGATTGATAATATTACCCCCTCCTCCAGCAAACAAAGAGAAAGGGATATTCCCTGCAGGTATATTTGATGGATTAACATTGTAACCTGCATAGGGATTAAAGCCAGGCGTAGTAGTAACAGACGGTGCCATCATCGTACCCATAACAGGCATAGATTGAGAAGGGATCGATCCTACAACGGATGTGGAAGCAATAGTTTGAGTTACACCCTAGAACTTTTTTGTAACAGGAGGCTGAGTGAAATTCACTGCAAGTATCCCTCTCAAAGGGACATTATTCGGTCCAAAAGTAGGGATAGAAACTAAGGCAGATGTCGAAGCTTGTGAGCTCGGCATGCCTAGAGTACCAGCATTAAAACTAAAGGACGGAGTCGAAGCAGAAGCAGTCTGCGACGAGCTCGATGTTGCAGTGTTTATGAAAGAAGGATTAACAATCCTTGTAACCATAGAAGTTGTGGGAGTTTGAGGAACTCCCTGATCATCTCCTGGGTTAGTCATGGTGTAACCAGGTGTAAACAAGTACGTATTGTACTCAGGTTGTCCTAGAAATCCTACAGGTACCAGTAGTGGATCATTGGGTCCAGTAAGAGGAGGGTTAAAAGCAGTGCTGAACTCTATAGAAGTTAGATCCTCAACCTCAACATTATCAAAGACCTGTTGATCAGGGGTTTTGGGCTGTGGTTCTCCAAGTACTTCTGTTTCGCCCGTAAGTTCAAATGAACCACGGAAATCCATCCTCCGGCGTCGCGGTGGCGGTGGAGGCTCCACAGTGAGTGGGGGAAGGTTTTGCAACCTCCAAGACCTATGAATATGTTGGTCCTCCATAACTATAAAAAATAAACTAAGTAAAAAACCTAGTGGCCACTACAACTAAGGAGCAAACAGCATACCACGAAAAATTTCCTAAGTGATCAAACCAAGCAATACAAGGCAAATACTCTCAGAAGCAAGTCTGGGATGATGAGGGCCCAAAACAGACTAATAGAGTATCGACAGTCAATTGCGTTGCATCCAATGGAGGTCCTCTGGGTGCAAGCATTTGAATCACCAAACCGCCCTCCCGGGATTACTGCCAAAGGGTTACCTTCCACGTCTGTCCGAGTTGGAGTGGGAATATCCTTCCACTCTACCTGTGTAGAGCCCTAGGGTTATGATACTAAGGATACCACCAATACGAAAAAACCTGGGGGAACAGTCGTCAGCCTGGTCGAAACGCATGGGCAGGGTAGCAAAGCCCAAAATCCAAAAGCACTAGTGGACCCCCGTACACTAGTCAACTCTGGTTTATGGTTGAGAGGAAAGTGAGGGGGTATCCTCAACAATTCCAATCGCCCACGGCCTCGTGCTTAACTCGGGTTTGATTAGAGCGTTCCTAGGATAATTTGATAGAGGTGGATTTACCTAATAGATAGTTGTACTACGATTGTTGAGTAATGAAGTCGATTTCGGGTGGTTTAAGGTGATTTAAACCCGAAACCCTAGCCTAAGCTAGTTGATGATGTGTATACCTAAAAAGAAAAATGTTGCTAGTTAATTTTATTAAGATTTCTTTTTTAAGGGCTACTTTTTACTCAATAAGGGTAGTGCAGTGTGTGGAATGGTTTCGACAGAAAGCAAAGTGCGGAAAGAAATAATGCATTCAAATTCACAAGAGACTCTTTTCTTTTCGTTTATATTCTTTCAAAAACTGAAACTAGGCAATCCTAAATCAAATTTATTTTTAAATTTCAAAGCAAAGCAAGCTATGCTACTTCAAAACGATGATAAATCTTACTACTAAGCTACCAAACTCACTTTTTGTCTTTTCTAATAATTGCAAAAGAAAAATAACTTGGAGAGGAGCAAGTAAGACCTAACACAAAGTGTGAGTAAGACAAACAACCTAATGGCTCAAAACAATCAAATCAAAAAGACTTGAGAAAGACTCAACCTACCGAGTTGTTTCAAAGGAAAAAACTCTAGGCTTGGAACAAAGTGTAAAAGAAGCAAGGAAAAGAGATGCCCGTAACGGAAAGACAGACCTAAAAGGCTTCTCCTAAGCACCAAAACCCTAAGAAAACACTCGCCAAACAAAGGAGTAGGTAAGCAAACCAAAAGTGACCTACCAACACACCGACTCAAAAGAAAAGCTAACTAGAAAGCTTTAACTCACTCAGACAAGTCTGAATAGATATTCAGAAGGTATCTAGACCAAACAACCTTTCAAAGCCACCCTAAGGACTCATACTGGGATCAAATGTGAAAATACTCACAGCAGATCTAAGAGCTGATGTATACCTCACAAGAAAGATTAATATTAAGCAGGAAAATAAAAGAAGAGTGGTCATGAAGTGTAAAGGAGCAACAGAATTATGATACAGTAGAACTTAGATAGAAGCATAATAACATCACACACTAGTTTATTAATTACAATATGAACAATAAATAGTACAATGGTGAAGAGGATTCGAATGCCAAGGTGGCAATTCGAATTAACCTTCATGGAGTGATCATCAGATCAATAAAGAGTCATCAAAGCACAACTAGGAGTCCTGATCATCATCAGTGGAGTCATCAATGCACAAGTATTTGTCAACCAGGTGTCAAACTAAGTCTAACTGAGTCTGGTAGGTGTAACTGGCACATGGAGGCACTAACTGAATGAAGGAGGCTTAGTGGAGGGCGCATGATGAGCTAACTGGAGTCAAAATAGGAAGTCTAGTCTCACTGGAGGTCCATCGGAGTGATACAGTCAATTGAGAGTTAGTCTAGCCTTAAATCAAGGAAAGATCTAAAGATAACTCAACTAACTGAAGTGCAACTGAGTGGTAGGTGAGAGAGGGAGCATGGGATGCATGCAATTGCATGTAGGGCGCACTAAGAACTAGGAGGGCTGAAACTGATCAGAAAGAAACTCCCGGGACTAGGTGCTGGGACTGATGATTGGGATGCATGCAAATCATGACTACATGCAAAATGCATGCATCACTGAAAATGCAAAAATGGAGAATGATGTTAGGAATGGGATGGAGTATAGGAATATCCCAACACCCCCCCTTAATCCATCCTGGGCCCTGGTAACTGAGACCAAAGGTCACCCAATACAATGAATAATAATAACAGTCAATAAACCGAGGAAATGGGGAAAACCTCATGGGAAAAATACCCCCCCTCAAAATAGACTGTAGGGCACACCAAAAAATAACTGCTCCAAACTCAAGCAAGTGTGATGCTTGGCCATATGTCTGGAGGTATCTTCTTCTTGGGAGGAAGTGGTTCATGCTCAAAAAGCATGTGCTTGTACTTGCTCTTCAGATCGAATGTGATGAGAACAAATCCAAAAATATGAGGATGATCTTGGAACCTGTGATTCGAATCAGCTGAGGTAGGATCAAATCTATGAATGTGCAGATAGTCTTTTATCTTCTCCTTTGAACCATCATAGGTGAGATTATGCCCAAAAGAACCATCACATGATAGTGAATGCTTTGAATCCACATCAGATCCAAGACTTGAAGAATGGTTTCTTGAGATCTCCTTTGAACCATTAGAGGTGAGATCAAAACCATGATATGAATGAGAAATTATCCCAAGTAGTGATTGCTTGAATTTTAAATCAGCTCCAAGACTTAATGAATGGTTTCTTGAAATCTCCTTTGAACCAACAGAGGTGAGATCAAAACCATAAAATGCATGAGAAATTATCCCAAGCGAATGGAAATGCCCTACATATTCAATAAACTTTTGAGAGCTTGTACAAATGATCATATAGTAGTATGTAAGAGGTGAGTGATCAAGGAGAGCGAATGCATTACCTCCAATTGTTGATTTGACCTCTGAAACATTCAATAGATCATGATGCAAAACAACATACTCTTGTGCAAGAGAGGATTTAAGAACCTCTGCAGTTTCTAGAGTGTGAGTTGGCACAGAATTCGAAATAGAAGAAATTTGGAGCATGAGTGTAGAATCTGCAAGTTCTTCTTCTTTGTGGAGAACTTCAATATGAGATATGTTTGATACTGATTCATGATCAGAGAGATCATCAAGGAGGGTGAATGCAACAATGGGCTTGATCTCTAAATGGTTTGGACCAATACCTTCATTCTGTTTTCCAAATATTTCATCCAGATGGGATCATACCTCTTTTGGAGATTCAGCAGAAAAGAAGTGGTGTACCATGCATCGAGACATAGAAAACATCATGGCTGCAGAGGCTCTGTCACCTTCATTTAACCAGTCATTCTCTTCTTCAGAGGATTCAAACTCTCTTTCAAAACAATAATCAAAGAGACCATGTCTCTTCAAATGTGCTATCATCTGTGGTTTCCATTCATCATAGTTGAATGGATAAATAGGAGTAATTTCTTCCAAATTCATGGAAGTTGTTTCAGAAGACTTGCAAAAAAAAATAGAAAATGTCTGCAACTGCTACTACTGCAAAAGTGCAGAAACTGTTGCACTCAAAATCTTGATAATAACCTGCAAAAAACTCTCGGGATTGGAGATAGACTATACTCTCAACATGCTATGATACCATGTGAAAATCCTCACAGCAGATCTAAGAGCTGATGTATACCTCACAAGAAATATTAAGATTAAGCAGGAAAATAGAAGAAGATTGGTCATGCAGTGTAAAGGAGCAACAAAATTATGATATAGTAGAACTCAGATAGAAGCAAAATAACATCACACACTAGTTTATTAATCACAATATGAACAATAAATAGTACAATGGTGAAGAGGAATCGAATGCCAAGGTGGCAATTCAAATTAGCCTTCATGGAGTGATCATCAAATCAATAGAGAGTCATCAAAGCAAAACTAGGAATCCTGGTCATCATCAGTGCAATCATCAATGCACAAGTAACTGCCAACTAGGTGTCAAACTGAGTCTAACTGAGTATAACTGAGTGTGGTAGGTGTAACTGGCACATGGAGGCACTAACTGAATGAAGGAGGCTCAGTGGAGGGTGCATGAGGAGCTAACTGGAGTCAGAATAGGCAGTCTAGTCTCACTGGAGGTCCATCGGAGTGATACAATCAATTGAGAGTCAGTCTAGCCTTAAATCAAGGAAAGATCTAAAGATGACTCAACTAACTGAAGTGAAACTGAGTGGTAGGTGAGAGAGGGCACCTGGGATGCATGCAATTTCATGCAGGGCGCACTAAGCACTAGGAGGGCTGAAGTTGATCAGAAAGAAGCTCTTGGGGCTAGCTAACTGAGGGCTAGGTGCTAGGACTGATGACTGGGATGCATGCAAAATCATGACTGCATGCAAAATGCATGCATGACTGAAAATGCAAAAATGGAGAATGTTGTTAGGACTAGGATGGAGTATAGGAATATCCCAACATCAAACCCTAATAACAAGGATAAGACACAGTAAAAGTGCGCTATTGTTTCCACAGACAACAAGCATTCAGAATGCTATCCTGTATCACTGTAACAAGCGTCTAGGGAAAAAAATGTGCTGCTATGTCTAATAGAGAGTAGCGCATAGCCTCAAACAGGGTTAAAAACAGTAAAGACACCTTAAATAAAGTACTTAAGCAAGTAAAGACAAACTAAAGGACTTCAAAGAGGCAAACAAGACTCAAAAGAGACATACAAGTCTCAGGGGTCAGTCAGAGAAGCAAAGCAAAAGGCTAGAAGTGGACCCAAACACCTGGAAATCAAACCCTAACAGAGGACTGGAACCTACAGGAAAAATGCACTACTGTGTGGTATAGAAACCAGCACATGCCAGGAAATATGCGCTACTGTGTGCAAGACAGAGCAGCGTTCATGATAGAAAATGCGCTACTGTAAGTAGGGTAAACCAGTGCACAGGGACCTAAAGCAAACAAAAAGGCTTTGCAAAAGTAGACTGAGATGAATCAAGATAGAAATAACAGGCAACAATGACCTATAAGACCTCTTAGAGAACAAAAAGACTGAAATAAACTGGAAGAAAACCTAACAAGGTCTCCTAGAGCAGAAAAACAACCGGTTACTCCCCAGTGGAGTCACCAGTCTATTGTGCAGGAAAAATACCTTATAGTGGGGAGACGACACTACCAACTTGGGTGGGGTGACAGGCAAATACATTCATTGTCTTGCATTAGTTACTACAAATGGAAAGAGATCGAGATATCGAAAGAAGTACCTTTTTATCGACAGCCGGTCCTAGCTTTCGCTTGATCTTCCGCTATATCGAACCTACAACACGAAGTAAACCTTACTCAGCGTATCTTGACTGTAATAAATATGATTAAATCAAAAACAACGTAACATCAAATACAATCATACATTAAACCAAATGAACATTCATCCAATAGACATTCAATTTGGGACGGGAAGGGTATTTTCACCTTTTATTGTCAAAGAAATGTAGATAAGTACAGATATACCTAATCTGTCCAGACACTTCTGCAACCAAGTCCTGGGCTCCTGCTCTTCACAATGACTTGGGAATTCCTCCATTGTAACAGTAGTTAAAGCATTCCTTTTAGGTCCCTCTCTCATGGCTCTTCCTTGTATTTATGGGACAAGGTAGGAAATTGAATTCAAGAGGTGGTTGAATTGGGAGGTTGGGGAAGTTGCAGAACCAACTTCAACTAATCCCAATTCATAATCTTAATATATTTTTTCATTTCATATTAATATGTGCATGGGTTTCATACAACCATACTAGCGCACAGTATGCAACTTTAGCACTTTACAACAAGCATTTGCAACATTTTAAAGGTGTGCGCTGGTTGTCCTTGAGCAGAGTAGAGTTTAGAACGTTGGTTCATTGTGCCAATAGTAGCGCACATGTCATGAAAGCTGTAGAAAAATAAGTTTTCAGCTGAAGAGTGTAGTTTCAGCAATAACTCATGCAGGTCAACCTAGCTCTTCCATCCATAGTGTCCTTTTGTGTGATCGACAGAGCAATGTGATCATGGATGGAGAAGTGCAGATTTGACCTATAACAAAGTCGTTAGAGAAGGAATGGCAGGGTGAAAGCGACTATCGGCATGCGGTTGACAGGGCAGGTTGAAAGCGACGTGACCACACGCAGAGGATGGCCATGATGGAGAAGTCGCTATCAGATCCTAGTAGTCCTGGTTAGCGAAATAACCATGATGGTTTTGGGTAACCTTAGGGTTTTCGCCTGCTTGATTGTAAAGACGTGACCTAAGGGCACGATCTATAAAAGGGAAAATTTTGTAAGGAAAAGGGTTGAATGATCTCTGGTAGCTGAATAATCTTCATTGTAAAATCTTTAAGTGTTCAGAAGTAAATGCCATTGTAAAGGCTCTGCAGCTTTGCGCGCGGAGACCTACAAAGAGAGAGAAGAGTTTGCAGCTAAGTGCATAGACTGGAACTGTTGTACCCTTCCCAAAGATAATACAACAACAGTTCCTGTGGACGTAGCTCCCATCCTGGGGGTGAATCATGTTAAATTATGTGTTATATGATTGCTATGTGTTTGCATTTGTGTCTTTACTTATGATGAATGGTTAAGTGTTGTTTATGAGTTTATGTGCTTTGCTTTTATATGTATTCACCATAATGATGATTATGGGAATAATATGTTAAGTAATCACATGTATGAATGAATGTCGAATGCACCAGTATTTCGCAGTTAGATGAATGCATGAACTAGTCGGATAAACACTTAGCGAAGCACCAGAAGTGTGCAGTGATATTGTTGTTGCTAAAGTGTATAAGGTTGCAAGATTTCATCCATTATGCTTGTTGAATGCGTCTTTTTGCGGTAAGTAAAATCTATTAAGATGCATAAGTTTGAAAGAGAAAGCACAGTCTCTATGGCGATTTCTTGTTGTCAATTAATATTCCCGCATCGCGCAGTACTTGGATGCGCGATAGCCGAAGTATTAGTTGTGAAGAAGTGGAACTTCGCGCAGTCTGAAGTCCACAACGTGAGTCCCGTAGCGCGCTGCTCACCAATCTGTCTAAACACTCATCACCTGGTTATGGAAACCTGATTCCGCAACCCCCCCATTGCTTTGCCTCAGGTGAGACCTCAGTCTGTTCGCAGATTGTTGCCGAAAGGGCCGGTGAAAAGGGGTTTTGTTGGTTCCTCGAACCGCGCAGAACCTGGGTCTTTATAGAAAACCTCAAGAACAGTTATACAAGCCAACAGCTCAGGATTGTCTGTCCCATTAACCTGAAAGAGAGGAAACTTCACGTTGTCACCCTCCATCCTTGGTTTTCTACCTGTGTTTATAGATCCACTACTATTACTGCTATTGTGACCCGCAGAACAACTCTGCAGAGAGATTGTGTTTCTTCTTATAAAGTTGGGATAAGTGCACGGGGTTGTTGGTACATCGTAGCCTTGGGTCTGTCCTTCCTCAGGTTCAAGGGTATCCTAGTCGTCCTCTTCATCACTGTAGATTCGCTTAGTCCCTTGGGGGGCTGCTTCGCATTCCTCCGTTCTAGTCGCACTAGGACTCTCTCTCTCTCTCTCTCATCCCTCTTCTTCTTCTCCGATCAGAACCTCGCCCCACTTCTCAGGCAGCCGCAATATTCCACATCTTCCCTTACAATTTCGTCATAGCTTATTTCCATCTACCTCGCATCATTCTATCAGACCCGCATATGCGCAGTACCCATAGCCTCCGCGCACCAGATATTTACTCGTCGGAGTTCATCTTCAATATTCCTTTTTCACAAATGTGCATTTTGATCCACAATGGTAATGCCAACAGGTACCTTCTTCTGGGTCCTTTAAAGAACTTCCTTTCCGCATCAATGTACAATCTAACCGTATCGACAACAAACTCAGTAATGTACCCTTCCAAAATGTTATCCACCTAGCCGTTGACAACCCTTGAAGCTTTATTTTTAACACAACTCAATTGTTGGATCAGTTACAGGGTCCAATGCTCTGGCTCGCCTCCTTGGAAATTCATCTTCTGCTCAGTTAGTTTAGCTAACCATTCATACAACAGTATAGGAAAATCACAGAAAAATACCTTGTGGATATTAGTATAGATGTACTTCTGCAACCACTTGTCTGTCGACCATCCAGGGTTCTGATTTTCCTCCTCAACAAACTCTTGCGTATTTTTTTTAACCATTCCCTAATCTCCGACTTTGTCGGATTCCACAGCATGTCCTCTACTTTTCACACTAAGATCTCGACAATAGAACCATTTGTTGACATAGATCTGTCGACGGGGGTTCACTTCGCACAATGTCAACAAAGTTCAACACAAAACCCATAGATACCGGCCTAGAAAGGGTTTAGCCTTTCCAGCAACACTCGCAAGGCGAGTGAGGTCTCACCCGAGGCACCTAAGGGAGCTGCAGGAACCAAGCTTCTGCTGGTATAAGAGGAAATGCATTATTGACAGTTAATCGCAACATAAATCAGAAATAGACATAGTAAGCAATTGCATCATAACATCATCATCGCATACAGAGACATACTAATCAGATCTACGCAGTAACATATTATAGAAACATATTTAACATATCTGCAATACATATCATAACTACAATATAATAAATCTATCCATACTGCGACACAACATATCTAATCATATTGCGATAAAGCACATTTAATCATACTGCAATAAAACACATTAGAGACAAAGTCATGGACGAAACATTCATTCTCATTAAAAGAAAAATTCATACACCAAATATGTCTTACAAACCACATAAACGACAAAGATATATATCCACGAAACCCATCCTCAAAAACTCAGATCAAAGACAATACGAAGATAATCTAAGATGCGATAACATCCCATGCCGAAAGGCTTATAATGTGACTCATACTTATAGGCTCAGTGGTCGTTACAAAATCAATCCACTTCGCAAAGTGGACATATCTTAACCACTAATTCTAACTAACTCCACTTTAACCGCTTTTGTTCCGCTCCGCGATCACTCTTTACCCTTGTCATTGTCCACTTATCTTCCTTATCGTTGCTTGTACCAAAATTTCTATGAACTAGCCCCGTGCCAACATATTCGGATCAATCCTCCCCCCTTATAAAATGATGGTCCCGGCCATTTCACCAAGCAAAAAAAAAAACCATTATGTATCGTAGCAACATGTTTAGATTTTCCAATTGTCAATGAAAATAAGGGTTTTGTGTTGTTTACCCGTAACCTTGGGTTGGTACATGACCTAGTAACCAATTTGGCAATGGAAAGATTTATTTTGATCCCAAATTATACATTGGGGAATTTTGCATGGCCAATAAATTACATTGATAAAAATGAAATTACAATGGGATTTAATAAATCCAAAAATTATAAAGACATGAAAAATTCATGACTTTTGGTGTATTTAATGTCTAGTGGCAACTTTGTTCATAACTTTGGCTACAAGCAATGAAATCAAATTTTGTCGAAGATACATTTGAGCTATCAGAGATATATTTTCATCTGTATATGGAACTTGTTATGTAGCGGATAAAGGAGTAAGAAAATTTATGCTAAAAATCAAAGTGCATGCGGCCTTCTTGGGTCAAATACATGTAGAGCTTCAATTAATGATATCTCTCAAACCAAGAAGCGAAATGAAATTCCGTAAAAAAAATCATTTGAGATGAAAAAAAACATTTATGATGAGCTATGGTAGACCCTCTGAAATGCCATGTAAGGTCGCAGAATCTATTTGAAGTTTGCATAAGCGGGTCATCGTCCAACCCATCCATCATTATGCTTTTATGGCAGTTATATAGTTGTGGGTAGGTTGAGAAAGGGGGGGAATGAGGTCGCCCAAGCTTCATTATGCATGGAAAAAATATTTTAAGTTGTTCCAAAAACACATGAAGATGAAATAATGCTCGATGTAAGAGTGTTGTGTAGAGGGCCATAAAGGATGCCAAGGTTTTGTAGAGAAACACGGGCTATTGTAGAGATCATGGTGTTGATTCTCAACATCGGCATGATTCTGAAGGGTTGAAACATAATGTCTAAGATGAATATATTGAACTTTGTCACTTTGCTATTCTATCTTCATCAGTGTGTCCAAAGTGATGTCCCTTTCCTATCCATGCTTGTTTTTGCCATAAGTGTCGTCATTTGGATTTCACATCTAATGTGGGAAAGTTCATCATGTGTGTCTTACCGATCAAATTAAGTCAAGTGTTGAGATTCTCCTGTTCTTCCCACTAGCATCATCATGATATCATGTCTACGTCACTGCATCCAAGGAGAAATGCTTGTCACCCCCATATTTCATTTCGTCATTTTCGCATTCATTTGACCCCTACGTCACTCAGTTAAAGTTTCGTCATGTGAAATCCATTTGTGTCTTGTTGGGAAAATTTTCATCAATGTTATTAGTCATATGCCCTTGGTTTAATTTCACCAACTCATTCCCATTAACACCGCCATCACACCAATGCCTTCTTCCAATAGCAATCTTTGGTTAACCATGTCCCCATCTTTTTATTCATTTCAATTTGCTAAAATGATAAAAAAAACAATAAAAAAATCATTAAATTAATTAAAATGTATTTTCCCCTAACCTTGTCATTTTTTCCTATGTCATTCAAAAGAAAACTTCTCCTCCCCATACAAAGATCGCAAAAAAGGGGCTATCCCTTCCATTTACTGCTAAAACAATTCCCTCTTTACACTTTCAAGTGATCCATGCTCCTTTGCCATTTCCAAAATATATTTTTAAAAGGCTCTCATTTATTCCGAAGTCTTAACCGAAGGAGTTTCCATCATTTAATGAGTAGAAAGAGTTTTTTTTAAGTTTCCCAAATTTCCCTTTACAAAGCACTTAACTTATTTTCCCTTCCTAAAGATCTCTTACCTCTTCCCCTTTAAAAATAAAGTTAAAAGAAAACCCTTTTTTCACTTAAATTTTAATTTCTTTTTTTTTCTAAATTTAAAAAGAGCACCATAGTCCACTTACTCGAACCCTAACGAGTATCAAGATATTTAATTTTAAGAATAAAGCGAAAGGTTGGCCACGTATATGTTGATGAATTCATGCATGAATTATTAGTTATCGTCTATGCATAATTACCAATTTTTATTTTATTCCTTTTTAATATAATTATTTATTTTAAATGTGGAAAAACTACCAAACTTACAATCTAAAAAACATACATATTAGTACGTCAAAATTCTGAAATATTTAAAAGACTCTGGACCACTTTTGACGGGCAAGTCGTGAATGTTTGATCTATGTTAAAGGGCGGCCTTGTGAATATGATGGCGAATTGCATGTTGCAGAAATGACCGTTCGACAGGGAATCGTGCTATCAATGTGGATCAGAGTGGAAGACAGAAGGGAATCTGTCTTGAGCTATAAAAGACTGATTCGCATCTTATACGCAGAGGAGTCGACACGCAAAGGGCAGCGCTGGATGGCAGTTGGCAGATGAGAGCACGAACAACGCACAGGTCTGCAGGCCGAGTAGTGAGTACACGGCAAGAGAGCAGTCGGGCGTTGGCAGTGGGAGGCATCGTTGGAAGAAGAAAAGTGCGCAAGCAGTAAAAGAAAAACGCAAACCCTAGCACCATCGGTACAGACACGTCCCCAGGTCCCCTCCCTCAGATAATATTTCGATAAGAAGAAAGCCTCGCACGTATCTATCATTCTATCTGACAGTCTACCACAGGCGGGAATCGGGATGACACATGCTCTGTTCACCTGTGCGCACAGTTTAATGCAGGTTGGTTCTAAAAGAAATCCTGTGATGACAAGTGAACGACAACGAGTGATCGCCCGTTCATTCTAGCAGAGATAGTAAAAAGCAACTGGAAGAAATAAGGGAGGAGGCTCAAATATTTGCCAATACTCTGAATAGTTGGCCAAGTTACTTTGCAAATATGCGTAACTAGCTCAAGGTAAATGAAGCTTTGATAACAAAACTAATGTTTGTCCACAGATCACAACAGATGCTAGAAGTTGGAATGCTAGGGAGTTAGATACAAGAAGTAGAGCGGTCACTGAAAAGAACTACAAGGACAGGAGCACCAGTGGTTTCAGGAAGGTAGGAATGCCCAGCATGAATCTAGCAGCAACCATATGGGATGTGCTTCAACAAGTCGTCAGAATGCAAGAAGAATACAATCCTGACTTGGACTCTCTTCAAGGTGCATCCATTGAAGCAAAAAACAAGCATTAGACGGCTAGACTGCATTCCAGAGTCAATTGGGGCAAGTCACTTTGGTCATATATCAAACATGCATAGCAACCATAGAACATATGTCACCAACGCCTCCCCCTCCTCGTGCTTCTTCGCCGTGTCCCATTTCCCTTCTTCATTCCAAGTGGATTGAAAACACAACTAGTCGATCAACAGTCAGATGACCCCAATAGCATTCAAGTTGATTGACCAGAAACATGAAAGATTCATGGCCTTTGTTTTGATCATTTTTTTTTTTCATCTATCCCCATCTTTGGGACGAAGAAGAGTTTGAGGGTGGGAGAGATGTTGTAGGAGACTAGTTGGCCCTATCGACTAGTTAGTCGAGTCAGTCAATTGCTCGGTCGAGTCCAAGGAAGTTAAGTCATAATTTCGTTCTATATAAAGCGATGAATTTGAATCTAAGGTAGTTTGTTTTTGTTGGCTTATTGATCTTAATATAACAAACTCCTTGTTGCTAGTTCCACTACTAGTTTTCTCTTCTTCTCTCCTTAAGTGTGTGTGTGCTTGTATAAATTATTATGTCCCCGAAGGGGATCATCTATGGATCCACATAACCCTATTAATCTCAACCCTACTCTGTTTTAATTTTTTTATTTCTAAGGTTTTACATGGTTACAATTTTATTTATTAAATTAGTTTCTATAAAACCCTATTTATCTTACATGTAATTGGTTTTGAAACAGTGACGTAACTCTTGAAATTAGTGCCCCAGGAGGGGGCGGCCCGATATTGTCAGCGTTTACAGTACATGTACATTGTGCAGAGAGCGTACACTACATTGTTTACAGTACATGTGCATTGTGCAGAGCATACACTGCATTGCTTCAGTAGAGGCACTGCATGCAGTGAGCGTGGCAATCTGCATACATACTATGCTGGGCGAGTGGCGGTTGTACACCAATTCTCTCTAATTGCTAATTCAAGGGTTTTTTTTTTAGAATGGAGCGGTCACTGCAGTAGAAGAGAAACGAGGAGGGTTGAGCGGCCAATGCAGTAGAAGAGAAACGAGGAGGTAACCCAGGGATTCCGATCCCGAACTTACGTATAAGCCAAGCATTGAAGTCCAATATTCTCCGTAATTTTAATCTCGATCCGATCCGTTCGCATTCTTTAGGCCTATATCTGTGGTGTAGGTAGGTTTTCAGAGAACTTTGTTTTTCTCCAATTTTCATCCATGACTGGAGCAGGAACTCATCGGGAGATCGTGTTTTTAACATGCCAGCAAGCACACTCACGAAAGGTTGTTTCCATTCATTCGTGGTTCAACGGCTGGTTCTCGGTAGGTGTTACGCTGATAGCTGCTTCACTCGCTTACTTGCTAATAGCTGCTTCACGCGCTTAAATCTGAGTTAGCGAACTTCAACATGGTACATCTGTTCTTTTTATGTAAAGGAGTTTTCTATCTATGCACTTTTTTACTTTACTCAAGCTATGTGTGAAGCAAAAAAAGCAAGGGCTTCTCTGCTTTTAAGGACCTGGCCCTTCCACTCCCTCTCGGTCCACTCTTTCATCGAATCAAAATTGGTAGGTTTACTTTTTCTATAAGAGCGATCTGGTCACTAAATTGAATGTGTGGGGATGGAAATCTTCATATTAAAAAGAAAATGAGGCATAACTATCTGGTCACTAGTTTCTTTCTGTTATGATTACTATGTGTTTGGGTTTAAATTATGTTGTGCCCTCTCATGTTTCACATTTATTGGCAAATTTTTCTAAGTGTGGCTCTGATCTGGTGGAGGAGAGGCCAAGCCCAAAACTCGCGTCAATAGTGAGTTTTCTTCATTCTTACACAGCATTTGGACTCTATTGGCACGACTTTTTCCTTGCGTTTTCGTATTTGGGTTGAGACTTAGAGCCCACTCATGGGCTTCATTGGAGTATGGTTGAGAATAATAGGGTTTAGAGTTGGAAATCCTTTCCCTTTTTGTTCCGTTGTGAGAGTAAGACAAGAAATAAGTGTTTTTCCTATAAGAGGCATTTGATTGTGATATGCTTGACTGTTAAGAGGGCTCAATCCCCATTCTTAACCTTTTTTTTTAACGAAACAAAAGTTTTTATTGAACATTTAGATACACGCCTTGTATAGTGTTTATAAATAGATTTTTTTTTTGTGGCAACTAGAATTTGATTCTTGTAAGATTCAACAATTCTGTTTCTATTCATTTCGTCACTCATAAATCTACCTATGTTGGGTCATTTTAAATGTTAAGTATGGGCCAATGTATGCAATTAGTAAGCCTAGAGGTTTTGATGTGTAGTATCAACTCTTCATTACCTGCCTGGTAGGGTACTTAGAAGGATATAAGTATGGCTTTCCATCTTCTGCGACATTTAATTTCTCGGGAAAAAACCTGTAACTTCTCGGAAACATTTTTGTTCGTGAAATTTTCGTGTTATTCCATGCATGCCTTAGTGCCTTTGACGCTTGTTACCTTAAAGGGTTTTCTTATAATATATATAACAGTTCTTGCATAGGGGATTTTCATTTCGTTTCTCTGTTACATAGAATTTGTTAACACACTTATTTTCTTCACTGTTTTATTGTAGCTTGGTAATTACACTTTTCGAAATCATATGATCCCAAGGGTTTTGTTAAATCTTTTATTTCCACATCGTAACTTTGAATATGGATAATATTGCTTCAGGGTTTTGTTTAACCTTTTATTTCCACATCGTAACTTTGAATACAGATAATATTGCTTCAGGGTTTTGTTTAACCTTTTATTTCCACATCGTAACTTTGAATACGGATAATATTGCTTCAGGGTTTTGTTTAACCTTTTATTTCCACATCTTGGAGGAAATGCAGGCTGATCTTAATGGGTTGTACAAAGGGAATTATGGACCCTCCTATGAACAGGCAGAGACCTCACCAATGGACGAAGTTTCCACCATCCAACTAGTTGTAGAAGAAGACCCGATTCAGGAATGAAGCTCCTTGTCTTTGCTTCTGTTTTTTACTATTTTTTTTGTCGATATAAATATGGACAATTTATTAGAGTTTATATAATAAGAGGAAGTAGAATAATTTCTGAAAAACAATCTAATTTTGTATATCAAACTAAGCACAATGGGGCCAAGTATGAAATTATCTTACTCAAACCTCTCTTTTGAACTCCCTTTTGTAGCCTTTGGGGTGATTTGTAAATTATGTTTTAACATATAAATATTAGTGCTCGTTCTTGTTAAAAAAATAAAACTCGCTAACCTTAAGACATACAATAATAAAACTAGTTAGTGAAAGTGGTGTTAACAAAAATAGACCTCGAGGCATGCGCTCAAAACTTACTATTTTGGTACGAGACCATGAGCTCTTGTTCACATTCATTAATAGGGGTATATACGACCTTTGAGAAACTAAATGATATATAACGGTACTATTATAAATCAAATAAAATACTAATATTTGAATTTTTTTGGCGAAGTTCTATGATGAGAACATGGATTCACCAACATGGATATCACTAATGGTTAATGAGGGCACATGTAAGGTTGTGAATTTAAAGAGACATTATTTAAAAAAGGATTTCCTTCACATACGCCGAGAGAGAATAATATTTAATAATGTTTTTTCAAACCTAATTTCATTGTATTGGTTCTTAAGGATAAATGAATTCTCCATTGACATTTGCACTACATAGATACCATTTCTTGTATAACTTTTGTGGCATCATGGTTGGACTAAATTAGTGAATTGTCCTCAATGCTTGCACTCTACTTTTATGTAGTGATCACATGCAATTTATTAAGATCTACAAGCACTCTGCATACAAGTTTGGCATTCTGCATACAAGTTTTAGGTATGCAGAGCTTGTAGTCCATGGTTTGTGTCATAAGAATTATTTATATAGATGTGGTGTGTGAAAAAGAAGTGATATTCAAGTGAGAGATATCTTTGATACAATTATAATAATATTAATATGTTTCTTTATGTTTACTTGTGGTGAAGAACTCAATATTTATGATTAATCAATATTCATTAAATTTATTTAATTATATTGATGTTAACTTAAAAACATTTTGGTGGTGGTGGTGAATTTTTTAAAAGAAGAAGAAACTCGGATTTATCGAGCATCAAGAGTGAGCTAATTTCTTGAGGTGTAAATATTTTTTATCCTAAATTTATTACACATTAAGAAAAAAATTACACCTCAAGTTATTTGATCCTTTTGGGTGCTAGATATCTAGGTTTGAGATGAAATCAATATAATTTAATTTTTTTGTTAAAGCCAACATCATTTACATTTTTATTCCTTTTTTTTATGGGAACATCATGCTACATAACGTTACGCGTTACAATATCTCCCGCATACTAGGTTGTAGAGTACCTCACTACTCTCGTTGCAATAATCTATTTTTAAGGTCACAACCAAGCCAAACACCAATTTGGTGTATATGACCCTCTTGTTTGTGGGACAAGGGATCCCCCTGTGTGCAATAATTTAACTACTAAAGTCTACGAAGTTGTACATACCCTACTCCCCTACAGATTTGAACCTATGACCTCCTAGGATGAAACACATGTTCTTAACTGTTAGGCCCACTAAAGATAATTAAGATCCAAATGTTACAGTTCCATATTCGAAGAATTAGATTCTTCATGGCATAAAATTAAGGGATATATATGATGTACTTCTTAAATAAAAGAGTGGAAGTCTATTAATGTAAAATAAAATCTCAAGAATTCTTTAGGGAAGATTACGAGGGGTAAATGGAAAATATTTTTATGGAAGAGTTTTTGGAAATTTTAACCATTTTTAAAAGTAATGTTGAACATTCAATATTTACTAGCACAACCACTTAACTTTTGGCCAATGAACACCGATATGCCACAAGTTAAGTGCTACGAATTTCTCGTTATTCGTGCCTCAACTACCCAGTATGCCTCAAATGCCCGTTATCTGTTATCACATGTGTGTGTGTGTGTGTGTGTGTGTGTGTGTGTGTGTGTGTGTGTGTGTGTGTGTGTGTGTGTGTTTATTTTGAATTTGGAATGACATGCATAAAATAAATCATGACAATACACTTGTCTCATCTTCCTGCAATTTAGGAAGAGTATCCTTCCTCATCCACCCCAAAATGTAAAATATAAACACCTATTAACATAATTAAAAATTGAGACATTATGTTCTAATTATTGATGTACGATCTTTATCTCAAATTAACAATCAACATGTTTTTTGATAATCAATAACTTGCTTGTGGGAATATGTAATATACGATGGGAAAACATGTCACTTTGAGGAACTTAAACCCTTATGGGGTAATAGTATCGCCTTGCTTTCACCAATACAATAAGTCTCCGTTAAGGGAATGTTCATCTTAAGCCAACTTTTTCTATAAATAATGCTAATAGGAAAGAAAGTATTTCCTTGCATATTTTATACCAGTTAGTATACTCTTCACATAATTTGTTCTTCTCATACATTCCCCTTACATTCCAAACACCCATATTTGTAAAATTGTTAGGTTCTCACCTTGGTTTGGTTAGGAGAATATTTTGTTAGTTCATGTGTTAAGGGCATCTCTATGGAGTAGAGTGTGATATTAATAAATTTAAGCTAGCCTCATTAAATAAAGTCTGTTAGCTAGTGGTTGTGGCCTCATTAATGGATGTCATTAGCTGGTTAGGGTTTTTGTCAATTAGAAACTATATATTATATTATAAGTTGTGTATTAAGGTGCCATGTGAATAATAATTGCATTTGGAGCTCTATCCAATTGGAGGTTGCTCCCTTGAAGTGGCAGGTGAATATTGATCTATATTCTAAATATCAATAAATTTTTACTCATTATTGTTGTTTCCGTACTCTGGTTCTATTCTATATTATTTCCACAATTATATTTCTATTTATCTTGCTTTGAATATTATGTTTTAGCTAACAAGGAACACTACAAGTGGTATCGGAGTGCTTCAATGTGTCAACATGTGCCCAACTTTTAGAATTGTTTAAAGGCTAGAGATGTGTTAAGGTGTCTTTAAACACAAAGATATGCCATTCAATAGGTAAACCACATCTAAACATACACTCAATAAATACAAATGGAAGTCACTTGGTTGGACACCTTTTTAACCCTTATTGGTACCTTTCAAGTAGTACTACATAAGAACGTCATTTTCCCATGGATTTTATATTCCACATACCTTTGAGTATATCAGAATCCCCCCTAGAAGAACCTAAAACTAGCCTTACATAAACATATTGACATATTGTAGCTATAGTACATTGAGAAAAACACTTGGGGAGATCATTATATGTAGTACATCATAATCAAGTAGTACAACTAAGGGTATGGTCTAGCTTCCTTACCTAGTTCCGTGATATATTTGACTAAGTATTATTTTTGGAAACGTGTTGATATATTATAGAGTTATAGCAATTGGCACTCCTTTATCTTTAGGATTCTGTAACCTTGTCCTCTATATAATGCACAATTATTTTTTTTCCTTTTGGAATATTAAGAGTTTGGGAATTTCATCACTGAGATAATATAATTAGAAATGACTTATATTAATAACAACATTTATAAAAAGGGTTTAGGCTTGCTAGTACTAGTACAAGAAACCTATCTCAAAAGACTCCTTGCATCATGTTGATCACATTGGTGTATCTCTCTAGTAACCCTTTCTTTTCTGGGCCCACCAATACAATTTCCTATGAACCATCTCCACTAATTTGTCCCAGGAAACAAAATGTGATGGGCTAACACTTGGATAACCTCTCAAGTTGTCCTTGTGGTTCCATGACCAATTCCTAACACATGTCAGCCATGGATGAATAGAAAATGCTTTGGTCTCTCATACTATTAGTGAACAAAATTGAGACCGACATGACTACCCTCAATGCCCAATTTGACCTTTGCTTTCATAATATTGAGAAGCTATAGGGTAAGCATGATGATGGTAGCAATTTTTTCAAAGAAGGATATAAAAAGGGTAGGCATATTTATGAGGAATAAGGTTACAATAATGACCACCTATTTTTTTTACCATTCCTACAATTTGATTCTGTTCATACTTAAAGTGGATATGAATAAGTTTGATGGGTTGAATCCAACTGTTTGGGTTGACCAAATGGAACTCTAATTTTCCATCCATGACATTGAGCATGACCTATTGAAACTATGAAACAATGTTCCATATCTATATATAGAATTTTTCCAATCGTGGCAATGCCATGAGAAATCCCCGCTAGGGTTCATTACATGGAAGTAGTTTGTGAAATCCCAATTTGCTCACTTTATTTGGGATACTAATTTTGTGTGTGAACTTACCAAATTGAATCAAACACGCATAGTGAAATAATATATTAATTCTTTTAAGTGTTTGGCTGTCAAAATAGGAAATTATTTGATTACTTTTCCCATAAATGATTTATCAATGACCTTAAGGGGGAAACCATAGCCCAAGTGAAGATGAATCACCCTGCTACCTTGTTGGAGGGAACTCATCTCACTCATCCTGCACAATTTGTGTCCTATACATAATCCAAATGAGCTAGATTTGCTCCATGACCACACCAAAATGTGGTGGCTCCTTAGTCATGTTTTCTCCACCCTCAAGTTCTATAAGTTGACATTGGCCAAAATGGTGGAACGCCAATTCAAGAGTCTTACTACCATTATGATGAAAAATATTTTCGAAGGCATACATGTAAGTAAAATCAAGGAACATCAATTATTTATGGCCATATTTAAGGACATTTTTTTATGAAGAAAAAAAATTATCAACATCGCTTCAAACACCACTTTGAAGAATGCGATTAGGTGTCCCTATGTCTCCAATTCTATAATAAAACATCACTTAAGGAGAAGAGACACCAAAATTTGGCACCTAAGTTTTATGGAACCTATACTATTCTTAAATGTTAGTAGTCCTAATGGCTTACAAATTGGCTCTTCCAAACCATTTTTAGATCCACTTCATCTCTCATGTGTCTACTTGAACAAAGTGCTTGGGTCCAATTGCAGAGTTCAAACCAACCTAATCAAACTAGACAAGGAGAGTTCCATCTAGTTGCAATGTGAATCCATTTTGAGAAAACACGATCGACATTTTTTCTAATGCACTATCAACACAATTAACAACTTAATGATAACCCTCCATATTTCTCCTTTTCTAGTGATCTCATTTAGTGGTTGTTTTTACCCCCATTTCAAAAAATGGTGCTCATAGGATCATCCCTTTTTAGGGGGTTAAAATTACAACTTGTTTGAAAGTGTGGACTTATAGACAACGAACATTGTTGCAACTAAAACCTTAAAATCAAATCTCAACTTGAAAAGTGTTGTGAGGGAAATCGACAGAGTGCTAGAAAGCAAAGCACTCTTTTCCCAATGAATGGGTCAAGTTCATTGGCAGAGAATCAAAATAAAATGCAACTACCTTTCCCTATATTTGAAATCCAAGATTATAAAATGAAGTTTAGATAAGGAAAGTGAATGCACATTTTAATCGAATATCATCCTTTTAATCGAATATCATCCAATGGCCTTTCTGAGCGCAAATCCTTGAATTCTAGTTCCCTACTCCTAAGCCTCACGGATGCACCTGCACACAAGCATACAACAAACCTTCCTCATTTTTTATGAAAGATAATTAATCAATAATGCATGAACGAAACTAAGCTATTCATTGCTAAAAAAAATTATATAACAAGTATATTTGGGGGGAAAAGAATATTGATTTGTATTGAATATGGAGGAACTAGTACTTACAATCGTTTTGGTCATTACTTGTACTAATCCTCCACCAGAATCTAAGTTCCCTCCTTTTCCCTTAGCCTCAATCATTAAAGCTATGAACAATGGAGGTACTTCACTCTATATTTCTTTAGCCTTACATCGTCCAACCTTTTCCTATGGATCTTCATTGTGTAGGTCTCTTTTATAGCTTTTGTATATTATGTCTGGGTATGCATACTACCAATAACTATTACTATGTATCCCATATATTACAACAAGTGTGATAGAAATATGTTCGTCCAACCAAATCTTTCCACTGTGGTATCAATTGATAATGAACTTTGAAGCTTCTTCCTTACAAGCTTTAAAGCCTTCGACTTGGGAGGCTCTTAAATACTACCTAATATTTTCCTTTTATAGCATTAAAGTTTCGTCCCTCCATTTTCCTCCAAATATAACCCATTTCCTATAATTCTGCGAGCGCTTATCCCAGTCATTTTATTCCATTTTCACCTGTCAAACTCTGTTCATTCGAACTTCAAGGTTAGTCGCAGGTTCTTTGTCATGTAACTTCTTGGTTCTAGGATTTACAATATTCGAATTTGATGTACTTCTAGGTTAAATAGCTCCTCTCATTTTCAACACCATAGTTTCTATGGAATGACTTGCTAATTATGGTCGACTGAGCTCTAAAATATTCTTTATGTTAGCAATTCATTCTTTAACAAAGACTTTGGTGTTTTGCTCTATGGATCTGTTATCACACAACTTGTAGTTGCCCCAAAAGATGATCCTATTTAGGACGGTAGAGAAGATAGGAAACTAAAGAGGTGGCCTAAGAAAGCCTCGATCCCTACACGGATTGGTTGTCACGCCAATCGAGGCACTCTTCACTTTATGCTATCCAAGCCCAAGACAGCAAAGGGAGAGACCCATATCTACTCTCGATGAGAGAGATCTAACCCAATAGACAAATCAAACTAGAATGCTAGAATAAGTAAGGTGGAAGGTATGATAAACCCTAGATCTATGGATGAAGTCACCGGATTAGGTTAGGTTTGGAAGGGGCTTAAAGGATATAAATGTTGACCCAATGTGAAAGGTACAAGTGACTTATGAATGCAAAGATTAGATCTAGGATCAAGACACTAGCAGATGAGAATGATTTCTTTTGTCTCGGAAAACATGTCCAAGGTAGAAGGTTTAAGATCACAATGAGGCTTTCTTGTGCCTTTGGATGAGACTTGATGCAAGATTTGACAGTGTCTAAGCTTATAAGTCCAAAGAGGCATCAAACAAATAAAAAAAATGGCTAAGTATGGGAGTGCACTAGGGTAACATAACAGTGCCTAGGGAATTGGGCTAGATGGAGTGACTTAGGGGTGACACCCTAAGAGAACCACTTAGGGCTAGGCTTTAAGGTAAAAACCCAAAAATCGTTCGCCACTATTTCAAGTTGTTTGAGCTAGAGAAATTTTAGAAGTTGTGGCAGCTAAGGTTTTAGCAGTATATTCCAATGGCCATGTAATATCCCTAATATGACAATTTGTTCAATTTTGGCCAATTTCGAACATTGGACTAGTGAAACCCCAAACTATCCAAAATGCTTCCAAATTCTTTTGAATTCTGTCTGGAAGGGCTTGAGGGGTCTTAGGACATCCTAATACATCTACTAGATACACTTGCTAAAGGCCTTTAGGACTTGCATTAATCAAGGAGGGATAAAGGGAATAATACTTGCAATTTTCGATGTGTAATCCCCCACTAGTGAATGGCTCTTTGACTTCTCAAACACTGTACGACCCTCCCTAATTTCTGAACAGAGTCCTGGAATAAGTAAAGGGCTTCATTGAAAACCAAAATTCAGCATTGATCATGATCTACAACTAGTTATTGCACCCATCAAACAAAGAGTTGTAACACCTAGACATTGCTTCGAAATTGTAAACAATGGACATGGAAAATGTTGCATAAAATTTAATCAAATTCCCAAGGGGCATGCATAGTTTAGTTTGGTCATATATAGTACATCATATGATACTCAAACAGCTGAAAAAACTCATAGAAAGTATGGTACAAAACAGATGTAAAACTGACTCCAAAAATTCCATAAGAAAGTAAAGGGGAAACTAGCTCGAATTAGTGGCTTGCTTGGAATTTTTACATGATAGACATAGGATTTCAAGCTATGGCTCAGATATGCAACTCAAAATAGTTCCATACATTAGATATTATAACAATTGAGTCACAAAATCATCTTCCATAAGTTTTATACAACTATGAGTGCGCCATCAACACTAGAACATGGACATTGAGAAGAATATGTGAGAAGAGAAATGAGAAGAAGATCTATGAGAGGAACTCGAACTGAAGAGGAAATTGAACCTGCAATAAACACATCCTTTAATATCTAATAATAGGTATGAATGGCCTCTCCTCCAACCAAATTGGACAGGGATCTTTCACCTTCGAAATTGGTTCAATTGCAGGGAAGCTAAACACCCATCGTGCAAGGACAAGCTAAGCTCTCCAAGAGTGAAAAACAAAAATGATCCAAAAAATGATCTCCTTTGTCATCCTCCCTTTTTTTTGGTCTACCTAGGATGACCTGGGTTCGGTGAAGATATTGTAGACAAAACAAAACCCCTTTCACTGGCTCTTTTGGCATCAACCTGTAAACAGGTTGACATCTCACCCGAAGCAAAGTATGGGGGGTTACAGAATCAGGATTCTGTAACCGTGGCGATGTGCAGATGTGGTGAATCGACCTCGCAACATGTCCCTTTCTTCTTATACACTTAACATGACTATATAAACAGATGAATTCGCACTTCGCAGTTACCAACAGCTTGCAAAACTACGTTGAATCGTCGTTACCTTTATCGGTAAACTATGCATTCATCATACTTAGTATTACTTCACAGTATTCATACACATGTGTTATGTTACTTAACCCATGATTTCCATTTGTATATACATGAATTCAAATACATAAACATATAAGAACATGAACTCAAAACATGCCATAAACTCATGCGTAACACACAGATTTATGTGGTTCACCCCCAGGCGGGAGCTACGTCCACAGGAACTGTTTTGATATTACTTGGAAGGGTAACAGTTTCAGTCTGCGCATTCAACTGCGGACTCTTCTCTACAATAATATCTCTACGCACTCAGCTATAGAGTCTGTTCTCTCTCAGTCTGGATCTACAATCAAAAACAGCAATACTTAATTGTCTGAACAAGTGACCAACCAACCCTTCCTTATACAAAATTACCCTTATATATAGATGTGGTCGAAGGTCACACTATATAATAACTATGGGACAACCCCCATGGTACCCTTAAACCCACAAACCCTGTGGTTCTCATGTAGACTACACTTAGCTTTAACTTTGTTATCCCTTTGGCGCCACTTCTTTTGACTCTGACGCTTCTCTGACAGGCGCAGTTCCGACTTCTGCAGTGACGTGTCCTTTACACCATTTTGCTTCTTTACTTCCTGCTCATGTAGCATTCATGTCATCGCTTGGTATTTAACTTACTCAACCACCTCTGGTTGTCCTTAGTGCTTCTTCTTTACTAAGGGAACAAGTTCTTCCCTTTCGACTGTACTTCGCTCCATACCCTATGCCCGGGATTTGCGAAGTCACTTATCTTCAAAATTGGTCAAATTTAGGCCTCAAGTAACTATACTTTGCTTCAAAAAATTCCCTTTCTTGGGTTGTGCCCAACACTTTTATTAACTTCATGTGGACTCATGAGGTCAAATTTACCTCCAAGACACTCACCCAACTCTAGTTAGTGATTGATTCCTTCATGAGACACTTGTCCTCCTCATTCTTGCACTCCTCTTTCCCCAATTCAAATTGGGAATCTTGGCTAGCCATAACTCCCTCTATGTGCCCTCTTGGTGGCTATTGTTAGCTCTGATTTATCAAATTTGTCATAGGTCTACCATCAGGTCTGAAATGTTCATATTTGTCATAGATTCCTTCATCATTGTGTTACATAGAATTTTTGTTAGTAATACAAAACCCTATGACCTTGTGTTTCCATAATCCTAGAGTCACTTTCATGGTGAATGATCTTTGACTGCTTTACTCTACAACTTAACCTATTTTGTGACTTCGACGTGCTTTTCTATACTGGAAATGTGTGTCGAAGTCCCATCGGCGCAGTGTGTCTCACTGGAAACCTGCGTCGATGACGCAATTTATCTTCAAAGAAACCCGCATCGACCCAATTCTGGCATATGTTGCTCCACTGCAAACCGCGTTGATCTCCCCACAAGCAAGAATTAGGTTTTCAAGAAGCTTCTAGAGTGAAATCTCAAATTATAGCCTTTCCCTCCTATTGTTAAGGTTCTAGCTTGACTTCCACTATTGTGGGGGATCATATCTCATCCACTCCCCACACTTTTCTCAACCTCCATTTATCCATATTGTCCTATAAATTGATGCCTTGTACCATGGGTGAGGGGAGGAAGATTGGAAGTAGTTAAATGCTGGAGAAATCTCTTTATATTCTTGAGGTGCTTTGTATTAAAGGTGAAGGTGACTTGTTGGAGTAAGAAGAATGCATTGGGAAGAATCTATAACACCAAGGCCTAAATGATTGTACTTTCTTTCTGCCACTTTTAATGCAATCATATTTCCTTCCTAAACATCTGATGTTCATGATCATGAATTGTAAGATTCCTTGGTCACTTGCATAGGTCAATTATACTATTTATACTTCATTTGTTGTTTCCTTGTCTTGATTAGTAGTAGGTTCTCTTGTACACAAAGTTGGATTGTGACTAGTCATGGAACATAAGGACAACTGTTGTATCAAAGGTAAGTTCCCTCTACACTCATCTATTTTTACCATTTTATTGACCTAGGTGAAGGTTTGTACAAGTTGTCTTTTTTTGTTCTAGATATGAACCATTTAGACTAGGGACTTTGATCTTTATCTGCATCGATCGAAAACTCCTATAACAAAATTGTCAACCATACTGGGGAACACTCATTATATCTCCCTTGGTTTTCCTTGGAACTTCTTTGAATTTTGTCACCTACTTTGTTTTACTTGATTGAATTTTTACATTTTTTAGTCACTGGGTGATCTAGTATGGATCTGACACTTACTATAGGAGTTTCATTGTTGTTCAACACAATCTCTTCTTCTTCTATCAATGGTCTTCTCCATTCATCATCCCATTCCTGCACTATCTGCGCAATATCACTCTCAGAAGACATGAACTTGGTGGCCAGCCATCGTTTGCTTGGATCTCTCTTGGCCTGAATAAAGGTATAATGCAATCCGAGCTTGAAGCGTATTATTCCCTTGTATTCCTCAAATATACAGGGCTATATACGAGTATTTTCCTGCAAAGCATGCTTAATTTCTTCGCAGTAGACACAAAAATTCATATCATTCATCTCTTGCCTTCGTTTATTTGGAGACTCCCACATGTTTGAAAAATTGGCTCCCAGGAAAGGTCTTCGATTTCTATCAAAAAATTGACTTCCTTTTGGTGCCTTCCAACCAACAAATGCAATGCAAATCAATATCTAGGAGTATAGAAATGGATTACCTTTTTCTTGAGCTTCTGTGCAGTTTTCAAGGAAATCATTCACTAAGAAAGTTGACCAATTCATCTGAACACCTTCTACACATTTTTCTACAGCTATGATGATTGCTGCTGATACTTGATCTTGGCGCCACTTTCGAAATAACTTGCAAGCAAGTAGTATAACAGCGAATTTCACGGCTGAGTTGTTGATCTGAGCAATACTAAAACCTCTCATTAGAGAAATTTTGAGGTCAAAAAAGGGCCTCAAAACAAAGAAAATGTACTATAAAATACAACCAATCACATTCTAGTAGATGACATCATCCCCCTTGGTGAGGTGGCATTGCATGAGTTAAGAATGCTTATTTGTCAAATTTTCTATGGTGGATGAAAACACATAGTTAACCAAGGTAGTGGTGTAAGTACTTTTAAGTCATAAAGTAAAGTACTCATAATGATAGTCTTTTCATAAAATAATACTATTGTCATTTTCAAGTAAAATACTCATAATGAATATCTTTTCACACTTTCACATAAAATAATATTATTGTCATTTTCAAGTGAAGTACTCTTAATTCATAAAGAAAGTCCTTTCACATTTTTTTATAAAATAATATATTATCATTTTTATGTTTTTAATTTTAAATTATATATTCACTCCATTCTATTTAATAACATAATGTCAAACTAATAAATAATAATAATAATGCAATGTGGATTATAATAATATTATTGACATTTTACATGTAAATAAATTCTCAATTAAATTACATTATTAAATTCATGAGAAAAGTACAAAATATAAAAAGTCAACATAAAATTTAAAAAAAAACTCTTAAAAATGTTTTTTATTATTTAATTTCATTTGCAAGTTCAAGACAAATAAATGTTAAAGGACAATACATTTTTGGGAATTTACAATGAATCTTAGTCACATCAATGTAGTCTTATTTTATTAATTTTATTTCTAGTGAATTTTGAAAAGTAACTCAACCATGGTTATTTATATTGTGCATAGAAAATAGTGTGGGAGGTGACTTGTCATATATACCTACCCCATAAAACCCCCAATTCATAATATTTTAATATATCTCATATTTTTGTAGTACATCTCTTAGGAGGCCCTTTTTTGACCTCAAAATCTCTCTAATATATTGCCCCTTTGAGTTCCATATTTTTTAGCATTTCTTTTCCCAAGTCCCTTTTTATCAAAGAGGAGGCTTACATATTCTCCGGTGGCAAGTAGGCCAGTTATTGATTCAATTAGCATAGCATCAATGGATATTTCTCTGTTGAGCCACAAGTATACGCTATGGACTTACGATAGCAACACTTTTGCACACATTTTTGCATAGTCATATTTTCCAAAGTAGGGAATTTCTAGCAAGTTTAGTATTCCTGACTTGGATAATCCAATGGCCCAATCCTGGAGTACCATTTCACCTGACTAACTTCACTCCATATATTGTGTTTTGGTGAGTTCTGGAAATTTCCCAATGTCGTTGACATCGTACTCTGCAAACAAGACCTGGTCTATTGCACTGTATATGTTCTCTTCAACAACAACTCCTTTGGATTCCTTCCGGTCGCGAAGCTTCGAGCTTTCTAGTTCAGGTAAGATGAACATTGGAGCATTCAATTTTCGTGATGGAGTATACTCATGATTGTTTTGTACAGGAACTGATGTATCCACGGCTTTGTTCTTCTATTGTCTCTTGAATGCCATGGTTCTCATATCTCAAGCTCTCACTGATATTTTTCTTGTAGCAATCGTTCTCAATAGGCACTAGGGTTCTTACCAGAAATGTCCATGGTTTTTGAAGGTCGGTCGTGTCGTCTGTCATTAATGATCTGCATATTTCCCTTGATTTGGTCTGACCTCGGGATATTGGAAATTTTCCTATAAATTTCAGTTAACCGTTCCAAATACACTGAACTTTCTTCTATCATTTATGATGTTTCTGTTTGCATAATTAATGTCGTTCGTTTCGTTGACGCATCAACTCATTAATGTTCCTCCCTATTGTCGCAGTTTACGATATTTCATGTGTGTCTTACTGCGACAAGTCCGACTAACAATGATTCACTTTCGTGTTGACCTGGAGACATGTGTCTCCCAGGTCCTTTCTTCTTTCATATTTTGGTGTAGAATCATTTTTCTTTCTCTAAGCCATTTTGCAATAGTGATCCTTCCTTTGACATTCATTAGTACTGCCTCTATTGTTTGATTCAAAAACTTTATCAGTCTTCTTTATCCATCGTTTCATAGCCTTTTCTGACTTTTCACAGTCCAGTTCCTTGTAACCAATTTTGTTGCACTTATAACAAATCACATTGTTGGAGTAGTTTCCAATATGTCCAATCATTGTACATTTCCAACATTGAACAGGTTCACGTAGATTAATCATCTTTAATTGTGCAATCTCCTCCATAGTCTTTTCACAAATATCTTCAAAACCTATGCCAGTTTTATTGTGAGGGAATCTTTGCTTGTTGAGAATCTCATTTAATAGCTTTGTGCTTTTGGAAAAGATTTATGTTATGATGACTTGGTCTTGTAACCTTTTTAATTCTTCTTCTTTTGCTTGCAATGTGGTTCATTGTTCATCGAGTTGTTTCTCATATTCCAATTTTCTTTCTTTAAGAGAGATTACCTCTAGTTGACTTGCTTGAAGATGATTTTGGTTATCACATTGTTCCTGTAGCTGATTTTTTAGTGACCGAATTTCCTTATCCTTTTCTTCCTTTTCTTCGGTGTCCTTTTCCAATTCTTCTTTGAGAAGGGTGATCTCCTTTTCAAGCTTTTGATTTTCTGCAACTGACTTCTTCAGTTTGGTCTCCAAGGTTTTGTTCTTTATCTTTTCATTATGACTGGTCTCTTTAACTTCCTGCAACTGGTCGGTGAGAGCTATTACCAATTCCTTGGATTCTGCTTATTTCTTCTTTAGAAAGTTTAACGTCTTGGTTGTTATCTTCTTAACTTCTTTTATCGTCTTTCTTTGTGTCTGGATAATATCTCGTGCTTCTGCAACAGAGAGATTGTCTAAACAGTCATCTTCCTGTAACCATGGTGCTTCGCTTAGAGAACCTTCCTTTCCCATGACCGCGCGTTGGTCTATCTTCCAGATGTTAATCTGTTACTAAAGACAACCCGCTCTAATGCCAATTGTTGGAATCTATTTAATATTGAGAATGGGGTGAATCAGTATTAGCGCAGTTATTATCATATTTTACCTTCTTTAACAGATTATCCTTTACAAATTATCACACATATATGCACCACATCATCAACACGTAACACACATAATTTTTACGTGGAAACAAAAACAGGAGAAAACCACAGAATGCTTCTTTATAATGAGAAAGAATACATTCAAGGAAGCACCAACTTCTTGTGTTTACCAGCATCAACTGAAAGGAGGCACCAACCCCCTGTGTTTTCTCCAGCACCAACTGAAAGGAAGCACCGACCCCCTATCACTTTGTTTTACATACACCAACATGAAGGAAGTTGTGGCTCCCTGTCTCCTTGCCCCGTCTGATCACCCTGATATCCAAAATATTTTATCGCCTTGCTGATCTTCAACTCTGCACACTTCTTCAGGTCTTCTGATGATGATTTTGTTGTGCGCTATCTTCATATGCAGATTGTACTATCACTATGTTGCATACATCACTTGACTTATCATTCCTCTCAAATTACACTTTTGTTGATGACTTACTTCATGTATCGTGTGTTATGTTGATACTACAATCTGCGTCTCAATTATCTCACTGTTATGCTCTATGTGGCTGCAATGATCACCTGATACAGTGCTTTCAATTGATAATTTGCTGGTCAAAGTGAAGCACTAGTAACAGATGGAACTGTGCACATTATGATGTGTCCGTTCTAATTAAGTGTTGCAGTCTCTCAGATAGACATCATGTGCATCAAATAATTGGTTCGTTCTGTTTAATGCATATGTCTCAGATCATCTACATCATAATGCGCCTATAGGATCTTGTCGCGGTTATGTCGTTACACATCGGATGGAATTTTCAACTTCTCACACTTTCACTTCTGCGCATATGCATCAGCTAGACATCTGCGCAATATCTGATCATCTTCGATTATGTCTCTGCGCATCTATCTCTTCAATCTCTGTGATTATCGGCGTGTTGATTGTGATATTGTCCTTTAAGATATCCAGCACTTGCACATACTTCATTATTTCTTCCTTTCGGTACTTGCGCAACTTGTCACAGATCTACAACATCTCTCTATGCACCATCAAAACTTCATTCTGCTACATGTGCGCATTTGGCTCTTCACTAGATCATTATGTTCTGTCCATGAGCCCCTTGATGCCCGGAAAACAAACTTTCACACAAAAACACTTATCTTCTTATCATCAAGCATTCAATATTTTTCCATCGACTCTCCAACTTGCATCTCTATTTATACATGTCCTACACAGATTGTATGTTCGCAAGTTGGTCGTGGCATCCCTTCTTCCATACTTCACGAATTATGCATATGCCACGTGTAATCATCTGCGCTACTGATGTATCATCTATGATGTATCAAGCACCCTCAAGTTCCACAACTTAGTGGGTCTTTACACCTTGGTGGTGTACCATTGCACTCTTGATGTACCATTGCCTTGCAATATGTGCGCAATCTTCCACTTCATCTTGATATGTCCATGACCTTTATTGTACCATCCTTTGTGGGTAATGTGTCCTTGTTGTATTGATACTTTGCGTAATCTACACATACTCTGACTTCTATTTGATGGGATTTTGACTTCTGCCTTGTCATCACTTGTGGGACTTCCGCTCTTGCTATTCCATCGGCTGTGGAATTTGCACATATATGATCTTCAACCATTGTACCATTTTAGGAATTTGTGCACTTTCCACTAACTGAAAGCATCTTCTGATTGGCTATACATACACATTTTCAGGATTGTCTGACCATCTATTGTTCATTTCTTCTTGTGCACTCCCAATCATCAACCAAGCAATGCTTAGGCTTGCTTGCACACGTGTCCCATTTGTTCAACTAACTCCTTGGTTGTTTGAGCACATGTACCATTGTCCAAGCAACTCCATCGATTTGCTGGCTTGAGAGAGTATGACTTGGTGGACTTGACGTCTGCGCAAGGACCACGTGATGTATGATACTTTACTTGTGTTCCTTCTTGAACTGGATCTTCATGAAGTATTTTATGAATCTATATGATGTATGTTCGGGTACACAGGGTATTACCAAAGGACCGAACACCAAGAGCAACCACTTCACACAAACAGATCACAGATCAACACACCGATGTTTTGACGTGGTTTAAACCCTCTTGAGGGAAACACTCCACGGCCCCGGCCAAATAGCTTCTACGGGACAATTTATTATGCAAATAAAGAAAGTTACAAATGAGCTTCTCATAATCGATCAACTAAACAATGACCCTCCATGCTCTTTAAATAGAGATCATGGACCAATCGGGTGTTAAGCCACGGATCAAGGTTAGGTTTGATCTAAAAGAAGTTGAGCCGTCGGATCACTCTATGTCGAAAACATATCGTGACCGTCGGATTAAGTATTTACAAATGCATACTAAAGAAACACACTATCCCTAACGGATATATTACACAAGTTGATCTTAACTAACTCCTAAGTGTCTAAATATCCTAACATCCCCCCTTAAGAACAACTTGGGATAGGATTGAAGGATTTACAAAAGTGACACTATTAGGAGAAGGAAGGAGGCATTAGAGCCTATCCCCCCTTAATGACAAGTTCCTGAACTCCTAACATAGATCGAAGTTTAGAAAAATTCGCTTCTGTAAGAGACTTGGTGAAGATGTCTGCAACTTGATCATCTGTAGGGCAAAAGAGCACTTCAAGAACCCGATCATGAACAAGATTTCTGATGAAGTGCATATGTATCTCAATGTGTTTGCTGCGTTGATGTAGAACTGGATCTTTGGCAAGCTTGATGGCACTTTGATTGTCGCACCAAAGTGGAGTAGGCTACTGCTGCTCGAATCCAAACTCTGAAAGGATCTGTCGAAGCCATAAAGCTTCCTGACTGGCATTAACTACTGCTCGATATTCTGCCTCTGCTGAAGAAAGATCAAGAGCTTGTTGTTTCTTACAAGCCCAAGTAATAGGTCCAGATCCCAGACTGAAAACATAACCTGCAGTAGACTTTCGATCATCAGGATCGCCGGCCCAATCTGAATCAATGAAACCAACCAACAAAGGTTTCGCCCCTGTACTGTAATGAATCCCAAACTGAACTGTACCTCGAATATATCGAAGTATTCTTTCAGCTGCTTTCCAGTGACTTTCATGAGGTGTCTGCATATAACGGGCAACTCGACCAATGGCAAAGGAAAGGTCAGGACGGGAATGAGTCAAGTATAAAAGACTACCAACAAGCTGACGATACAAGGTGGCATCTACTTCAGGTGAAGTACAAGTGGTAGAAAGTTTGACTCCAGACTGGAAGGGAGAAGGGGCTGATGTACAATCTTCCATGTGAAAGCGACGAAGAAGGTCACAAGCATACTTAGACTGAGAAAGAAAGATTCCTTCTTTGGTTTACAGAACTTGGAGACCAAGAAAATAATGCAAATGTCCTGAGTCTAACATTTCAAAAGTTTGTTTAAGACTGGATTTCACATGGGTTATAAGCTTAGAGTCACTACCAGTAAGAATAAGGTCATCAACATATAGAACAAATATGATGAGATGGTTTCCTACTTTCTTGGTATAGACATTGGGAGAATGGCATCTAGAAAAACCAGTGTCAAGGAGAAAGTTATCCATTTTGGCATACCAAGCTCTAGGAGCTTGTTTAAGGCCATATAAGGATTTCTTAAGGCGGCAGACAAGGCTAGAGTTATTCTGAACATAGCCATGAGGTTGTTCCATGTAAATTTTCTCTTGTAAATCACCATGTAAGAAGGCAAACTTGACATCCATTTGATGGACTTCCCAGGTGTTTAAGGCTGCAAGGGAAAGAACAAGGCGGATGGAGTTCATTTTGGCGACGGGAGCAAAGGTTTCATTGTAGTCAATCCCTTCAACTTGGGAAAAACCTTTGGAAACTAACCTTGCCTTAAGTCTTTCAACACTTCCATCTGATGCATACTTAGTTCTGTAGACCCATTTACATCTGACAAGTTTTCTTCCTTTTGGAAGAGGTACAAGATCCCAAGTATCATTCGCCATTAAGGAACGATATTCTTCATCCATGGCTGCATCCCAATCTGGATTCCCTGAAGCTTCTGCAAAAGTTTCTGGATCATGATTCTCGGAAACTTGAGCCAAAAGAGAAGCAGCTCACTGAAACTGAGAACGTGTTCGACGTTGATCTCTAGGATCACCGACAAGATCACTAGCTGCTTCACATGTTGAACGGACCCATCGAGGAAGCACTTGTGCTGGTGCAACTGGAGGAACATGAGCAGGTGGAGGTGGATTTTCATCCTCACTGTCATCATCAGAAACTGGAGTTGGAAACCTGTCAAGGAAGTTGGAAGAAGAAGAAGAAGGCACAAACGCCGAATCAGGCTCGCAGGCCAAAGATGGCACACTCGCCGAGTTAGGCTCGCAGGCCAAGATATTTTCATCAAATTTAACATCTCTTCTAATGATTATAGCATGAGAATGTGGTTGAAGAAGTCTATAACCTTTTACATCTTCAGAATATCCAACAAATATGCACTTTTCACTTTTAGGCTGCAATGCTTTCCGTTTTTCATCCAGAATGTGAGCCCATGCTTCACTACCAAACACACGAAAGTGACTTACATCAGGTTTAATTTTACTCCATGCTTCTTCCGGTGTTATACGTTGTAATGCTTTTGTGGGGGTGCGATTAACTATGTAATTTGCACAATTTGTGGCTTCAGCCCAAAATTGAAGACTTAGTCCCTTAGATTGGATCAAACAATTAGCCATTTCTTTTAAAGTGCGGTTCTTCCGCTCAGCTACACCATTTTGTTGTGGTGTATATGGAACAGTGTGTTGTTGTTGGATGCCTTGTTCGTTAACATATTCTCCTCCATTATCAGATCTTAACTTAATAATTTGATGACCAGATTGTTTTTCAACAAGGACCTTGTAGGCCAAGAACATGCTAAATACTTCGCTCTTAAGTTTTAGGAAATAAACCCAAGTGCATCTGGTGTAATCATCAATGAAAGTTAAAAAATACTTGAAACTAGAAAAGGAAGCAGATGGAAGAGGACCACACAAGTCACTATGCATAAGCTCCAAGGGAACCGAGGCGTGCCAAGAGGCACGTTTTTCAAAACTGTCCCGATGATGTTTTCCGAGTACACAACCGGAACAAACACCATCTCTGCAAGATACCATCGGAAGACCTGTCACCATATTTTCTTTACATAGTTGTTGCAATGAGCGATAATTTAAGTGACCAAATCATTCATGCCAAAGTTTGCTCAAGTTATCACTATGAGCAACAAAAAATGAAGGGAAAGGTGATGACCCAAAGTTGTTAAACTTGTACAACCTGGTAATATCATCAACAATTCCGGTAGCTAGGACCTGTTGAGGATCTTTAAAATCCTTGATTACAACTTGGTGAGGTGTAAAGGTCACAGTTTTACCTTCACCAGAATGAGTGATCTGATAGACTGATAACAAATTGCAGGAAATTCTTGAAACACATACTACATCACTAAAATGACCATTATCTACTAGAATTGTTCCAGCTCCTACAACACTTAGAGATCTATCATCACCAACAAATATTTGTTTGGTGTTACATTCATGCATAGTAGAAAAGATGGCTTGATCCTTAGCCATGTGATAAGATGCTCCAGAATCAATGAGCCATTCATTTGAAGTAGAAGAAGAAGATGCATTATAAGAATAACCAGAAGCACAAAGTGCATGTCCATGAGAGGTAGATTCTGAAGACGAATCTAGGCTGATGTGGTGCTTCTTCATTGTTGCTTCCAAGGCTGCCATCTTCTTGAAACACTTAGATTCATCATGATTATCTTTCCCGCAATAGTTGCAATGACGCTCAGTCTTCTTGCCTCTTTGTTTTGATCCTTTGTCATTTTTTAAAGAAGGAGCTGACTGAGAGGGTTTGGGACCCTTGTTTGACTTATTATTGCGAAAATTTTGTTTCTTGGGAGGCTTGGACTTTTCTTTCTGTTGGGACAATAAGGCTTTCCCAGATGTATCTGCATTGTTGATTATTCCAAGATGAATGAGTTTATCTTGTTCTCTAATCAGGGAATCACAAAAGGATTCAAGACTAGGCTCTTGATAGCTAGCTGCATTCAAGGATGCTTTCATGGAGTAAAATGTAGATACAAAAACAGAATATGTAGGTCCAAGTTTGGAAAGAATATGATAAATGCACTGTTTGTCTTCCCTCTCAATCTTACATTCTGCACATAAGAGTTTAAGAGTTTTGTACTTAGATAAATAATCTTGAATGCATGAAAAGTCACTTGGATTTAAAGAAATCAACTCATTTTCGAGTTGGTGACCTCGAATTTCATTGTGTTTACCAAACACAGTTTCCAACTTGTCCCAAGCAACATTAGGTTCATCAATTCCAGATATGTGGAATCGCAAATCAGTAGAGATTGACATCCCAATCAATCCACGAGCTTCATCACATCTATTTGCCCATTTTATTTTCTTATCATCATCAATGGGTTCTTTTTCTTTCCCTGTTGTAATTCTGAAAAGTCCCTACTTCGTAGAACATCCTCCATACGAGATTTCCATGAGAAATAGTTGGAACTATTAAGTAGAATATCACAAGGGGCGGCCATATTTGTAAATTAATGGCTGTAAAAGCAGAATCCAATAGTCTGGATGTGAAGAACTCGAAAAAATAGGCGGTTTCAAAAAAAACGGCACTGAAAACTGACTCTGTATGATGAAGTTATGCTTGAACAAAGAAACTGTTGAAGATGTCCCCAATAGTGACGTGGCAGCTAGAGAATGTCCAGCTAAAAAAAAGAATCCCCCTCTTCCCAAAATGAACCTTTTGACAATCACTTTACAAAAAAGTTGATTTAAGTGAACCACTTTTGTAAAATAAGTGATTTCACTTTTACAATGATATTACTTTTAAATAGTGCAACAATAAAAAAACTTAAGTGACTCACTTGTATTTTTATTTTTTATTATTTAAGTGAGATGCACTTTTACAATAAAGTAACTTGAAAATAGAAATTGCATGCACTTTTTCTTTTAAAAGTAACTTCCTAAGACTTGAACTCAAGACCTATTAAGGAATAAAGCAACTTTGAACCAAGTGAGCTAGATTAAAAGGTATGTAAAATATGGGAATGATGAAGGGTTTTTTTTTTTTTTTTTTTTTTTACTCTTCTTGCTCGGTTTGCGTGTTTGCCATTTTTCCTGCAAAATAGACCACAAATCGAAACAAAAATAACTTTTCACACTTGTGGAGTTAGATCTTGTTAACTTGCCCGGAAAGTATACGTTTTCTCTCTGTTTCTGATTTGCCGAGATCGCGCAAGGTACACGGCAAAGAGCATACGCAGTTGAGAAAAACCCTTTCCCTTTCTGTTTCTGATTTGCCGAGATCGCTCAAAGTGCACGGCAAAGAGCATACGCAGACGGGAAAGCAACAATCCAAACCAAAAAAACTAACAGTAAAAAAAAGATGAAATATGAGATTTTTCTTTTCAAAAAACGAAATAAAAAAATGCGTCACTGTAACATTATACCTTCAGATCTGATGAAATACGCGTTTCTGGAGCAACCGGGAACCGTTTTCGATCAAACGAAAACTATTTTCCAATGAAAACGACGCTCCGGACGCAATGGAACACCCCCCACAGCCCAGAAATGCACAGAAATACCAGAACTAGAAACCCTTTCGAGTTTCGGCAACAACAGTTCAAGATCTAGATCATAACCGGAAGCGGCACTTCATAAAAGCTCTGATACCATGTTCGGGTACACAGGGTGCTACCAAAGGACCGAACACCAAGAGCAACCACTTCACACAAACAGATCACAAATCAACACACCAATGTTTTGACGTGGTTTAAACCCTCTTGAGGGAAACACTCCACGGCCCCGGCCAAATAGCTTCTACGGGACAATTTATTATGCAAAGAAAGAAAGTTACAAATGAGCTTCTCATAATCGATCAACTAAACAATGACCCTCCATGCTCTTTAAATAGAGATCATGGACCAATCGGGTGTTAAGCCACGGATCAATGTTAGGTTTGATCTAAGAGAAGTTGAGTCGTCGGATCACTCTATGTCGGAAACATATCGTGACCGTCGGATTAAGTATTTACAAATGCATACTAAAGAAACACACTATCCCTAACGGATATATTACACAAGTTGATCTTAACTAACTCCTAAATGTCTAAATATCCTAACAATGTATTATCTTATGTACTTCTTCAAATTGGTTATGCATGATAAATCCTTGATACACATCTTTAGATTGAATGCATTCTTAGATATACTCCAAAGTTGCATACATATTTGTCACATTTACCACTTGCACATATTTCGACCGATGGTCATGCTTTCCTCATCTTAAAGTGGTTTCTTCATACTTCTGTTGGAATGTTGTATCCACTTTGACTTTGTTTGATATCAATATCTCATATTGAATTAGTTGACATCCTCTTTGACATTGGATAACAGTCAAACACTTGACATCCTCTTTAGTTGATATCAATAACAACCAATGCTCAACAATCTCCCCACATTGATGACAATCAAACAGTTTACATGCTCTTCAATTAACATCAATAACAACCAATATTCAACACACTCTCTAGATTTAAAAATGATGAAAAAAAACACTTTATAAAAACTTACAATAACAACATTCAAAACACCAATCACTCAAAGCCCTAACAAGGAAACAATAACATAAGATATACCACAATGGCCATGCTTTCTCTTAGTTTATAATGTTTATACACATGAGAGAAAGCATTTTTAATATAGCTTCAAGTATTTTGTGAAGGTAGTAGGTACAAGTTTAGAAATATATATAAAAAAAATTAATGAAACTCCTTAAAATATTGGAGACTTTTAAACTCTATGAGCATGTATATTTTGAATAGTTCTCGACCTTTTTAATATACGAATATACTATGCATTCTTATTACAAAACTATCCTATCAAAGAACTTACTATGACACATTCCGTCAATGTCATTTTGCAATCTATTTTTTGACATCACTTTAGACATTAACTTATCTTTCTTGCCCACATTTGGTAATAAAAGGGTTGTTATGGTTACATTTTTAATACTCGACGTTCCATTTTCCACTCTTTATCATTAATTTTATTTTTTTATTAATCTTATTTTTTAATACCATGCCCTGGCTTTATAAAATTATATAATGGAAGTTCATCAATTTTTTTAATTCATTTTATTTGCTTTATAAAATTATATAATGAAAGTTCATCAATTTTTTTAATTCATTTTATTTTCTTGATGCAACATTTTTATATTTAAAATTCCATAGACTTTCTTGCAAATTTAATAATCATTGCCTTTATTAAAATTGAATGATCAAACTACTCATCAATTTTCCTTATTTTTTAAATCATTTTTATTGTTTTATTTTATTTTTTTATTCCTTTTATTTTTAGTTAAATTTTATTTTTTTAATTTAAATTTTTTTAAACTTGATTTCCTCTTTTAAAATTGAATGGTACACTATCCATCAATTTCTCTTTTTCATTTTCTTTCCAAATTCTTGATTGAGAGAATTTTTTATATTTAAAACTTCTTCCATCTAAAATGTCCTATTTAATTTTTTGATTTTTTTTATTTTGAAATTCTCTCCACTTTTTAATTTATCTATTCATCATTTTTATTTTTATCTTCTATTTATTTAAAAACTAATACAACTACTTAACTTGCGGTCAATGAACACCAATTGGTCAAGTTAAATGCCAAAAACAAGTTAGCATCCACTATTCACAAGTTACTCATATATAGCTACCAATTATTTTTGATATACTTTTTTCAATTTGAATTTGGAACAAATACCACGAAATCAATCTAAGCAATACAATTGTCTCAACCACATGCAATTTTAAAAAAAACATAGATGCTAATCCACCCCAAATTCTAAGATATAAACACCTATCATAATTTAATGATACACTAGGGGAGGGATGTCTATTGTTGAACAAGGGCCAGTGGTTGTCATAGTACTGGTCCCACACATCCACCAAATATTGACATAAAAACACTCAAATATTGTACATAAATATTTTATATTAAGTGCAGTAAAACTTTAAATTATGTCCAAAAATTGCCCATTAACTGACTAGGCCAACATGTGTCCATAAATAGTCTTTATGTGCAAAAGAGTATAAAACATCTTGTCCCAACTACCTATAGATCTGCTTGAACATACAAAAGTACATGAACTACAAAATAACCCTCATAGTATTTGCCACCATTGCAATGTACGTATCAAATCAACACCCACGGATCTCTATTGGAGCCATCACAAAATCTATTGGTGCTAAATATCCCATGCCGTATTCATACTTGTTCAATAAATGGTGATTGAATGTTAGCAATAATTGCATGGTAGTTCAACAATTCAACCCATTGTGTTCAATAAATGACACCTACCCATTAAATGCACCCATTAAACATATGAAAAGACAAAGATCATTAAACAGATGAAAGCACAAGGATCGACCATAACAAATTCTCATCCATTGGATCACATTTAAATCAATCCATAACACACATTCAAATTTGAGAGATTGCAATCCATGTGCACCCTTCTTACCAATTGAATTCAACAGCAAACAACTATAAAAGACCACAACCCTTACTGAAGTTGCATTTCAGACATTCAAACTGCAGAGAGTGTGTGCACAGTGGAGACATACCATCAGAGAGTGTGTGCACAATATAATCAGGTAACTGCATAATAGTATTGTTACTTCTATTTCTGTTATAATCAGTTTCAAATTTTATGTTACTTTATTTCTGTTATTTCTATTTCTGTTATAATCAACTTCCAGTTTCCTTGTATAATCAGCTTCCCTTATAAATCTGCAAGTAGTTGCAGGCATGGCAAGAGTCAGAAATGCAAGGAGAACAAGTTGTCGACTAAGCAGGGGTGACCAGCGACGCTGCACTTCATCGGACGAGGAGAGGGTGGATCATGGAAATGCAAATAATGCTCCCAGCAATGTTGTTGAGAATGACCATGCGATGGTCGAGGACAATGTTGTCCCACCATCAACCACAAAGCCACCGTCCACCACAGTTCAAGGTGCAAGTTCAACCAAGAAAATCAGTGCAATAAGAGGTTGGATAAAAGAAGACATGTTAGCTACGATTGATGATATAGAGTTCAATGGATATTCCATTCGTGTAGCTGATAAAAAACATGGGTTGCTACCTCATCAATACATTATTGGATAAATGGGCTCACGCATACAAAGCGTAGAGGGCCTGTTACAGTTATGAGTGAAGAGGAGGAGGCCGAGGTGGTTCAGTGGTGTAAGAAGATGGCCCAAATGGGACATGGGCTAGAGTTGATACAACTAAAATCCACAGTAGCTTAAATCTGTCAAGGGAGGCCAAACCCCTTCAAAGATGGGTTTCCTGGTAAGTCATGGTGGTTTGGGTTTAAAAAAAGGCATCCAGACCTTGTGTTACGTGCAGCTGAGGGCCTAGATAGAGGCAGGACTCTAAATCTACGCCCTGCAATTCTGACTAAGTTCTATGCCACCATTTTCTAGTGCATACGAGAAACATTCTTATGCTCCAGACCATATATGGAACTGTGATGAAACAGATTTACAAGCAGGAAGGAACTGTGGCATGCGGATAATTGCCAAGAGAGGGAGTCGTAATGTGCCAAAGATCCTGCCTAGGAGCAAGAAGTGGATCACTATTTTATGTTGTGTCAATGCAATTGGTGCTTCAATCCATGGATTTTATCTATTTAAAGGTAAAACTCAAAAACTATATACAAAATTGTGAACCAGGTGCATGCATGGATGACTAAAGAACTCTTTTTGAATTGGCTTGCTCACTCTGCTGCATCTATACCAGGAGGTGTCTCACCTGTAAATAGATACCTGCTGGTTTTAGATGGACATGGAAGCCACGTTGTTGTGCAAACAATTGAGGAGGCTAACAATTTGGGCATCGACCTGTTGACACTGCCTGCTCATACCACTCACAGATTGCAACTCCTAGATGTCAGTGTGTTTGGGCCTTTCAAGAACTATTTCAGGGGTGAGCGAGCTTCGTGGATGGCAAAGAATCCAGGGGTGGAGGTAAAAAGGTTTGAGCTAGTCGAGCTTGCAAGTAAAGCCTTTAAAAGGGCTCTCACACCTTCAAATGTCAAGGTTGGGTTTAAGAGGACTAGAATATGGCCACTGAATTATAAGGCTCTCATGCATGATACTAGTTGTAGCCAGGCATTTGAACTGGATGGTCAGGAAGAAGGGGATGTCCAAGCACATGTTGATGGCCAAGAAGATGTGGAAGTAGAGGAATACGTTGCTGCTGCTGATAATATGATATCCCTCTCTCAAGGAGAACCCTTATGTGGTGATGATGATGAACATGCAAGTCAAGCACAATATAACAATGAACCATTTGACAGTAACATGGAGGTTTTTGGCCAACTGAAACACCTGCAACTTCTGCATGCGATCTTCTTAATGACTTTATTGATCATGCAACTATCAATGAGAATGTAGTTGGAAATGACATCGTTGATCATGCTCCAGGAAGCAACAATGGAGAATTGACTTTGCCAAGCCAGGTAACCCCACCATCATGGTTGGCAGAAGCCATGATGAATTTGGACAAAATTAATGTCTCAAGAACCAATGAAGAAAGCATGAACATGCCTTCACAACCAAGAAAATTGGACGATGAAATTGTTCATTATTTTGTGGACAATGGAAATCTGGAAGAAGATACTGTCCATAATGAGGGTCCAGCTGAAGAGGACAATATGGTTCAAATAGATGTCTAGAACATTGACCCAAATATTGAAAGGCAAGTGTCAAGCAAGGAGCAACAAGTGTCAACGAAGAGCCAGTTGCTTGGTTGATTCCTAAAACTACCAGTAGAGAGAGTGTCAGTAAAAAGAAGGCAAGCAACAATAGACAATCTTCGTCTATGCCGAAGTTCACAGTTACTCACCTCATAAGACTATATAAAACTATTAGTTGAGTCTAAGCATAAGAAACTTGAAATCCAGGTTTTAAAACAGAAAAAGAAGGATTTAGCCAAATGAAAGAAGGTTACAAGGATCGCTGAAACAGAACTTCGAGCATAAGAAAGGCTTGAAAGAGAGAAAGAAAGACAAGAAAGGGCCCATCAAAAACAAATGGCAAGGCAGGAAAAGGAATTGAGAAAGGCTCAACAATTGCTTCAAAAAGAACAAGGACTGGCAGAAAGAGTTGCCATTGATGCAAACATAGTGGAGGAAAGCAGGATGATGCCAAACACATTGGAACATATTACAGATAATACACCATGTTTCCAATACCTCCTAAACATCTAAGTCCCACGCTATCAACAAGTACACATGTCCACTTTATTCCCTCCTACCAGTGCAGGTGTCAATCGTATGTATGATTATCGGGGGGCTCCACCTAATGCAGTGGTTAGTAGCACAAGTGTGCACTGTGGCTACTCAATTCCTCCATGGCTACAGGAAGCAATTGGATATCATATGGAGACAATCAGCCACAACCTAATCAGCCTTTGTTAGATAGGCCAACCAACTTGGCTCAAGCAGGAAATTCAACAAGATTTGTGCAGTGAAGATCTTGGAGGACATCAAGCATAGGGGTGTCATATAGGGGTGCCATAATTTTTGTTGTGACCACATTGCATTGTGGATTTTGTAATGACTGACTCTATTGTTTGTAACATGGCCATTTTGGATACAATCTTGGGCCATTTTGAATACAATCCTAGGTCATAGCTTTCCCTACTGTTTGCGGCATTGTAATCAGGGGTTTATCATACGGTTTAATATACCAATTACGTGTTATTAGTTATTACTGGCATTTGCTTGTCTCATGCAAAACATGTAAAACTATTATCAATTATTCAATTATGCCATGAAAATTATTATCACTTATTCAACCCATAAAATCTTCACGCAAAATGCAATTTCATCATTTCAACAGAGCGTTGTAATGTGCCCCGAATAAACATTTCATCAACAATTTTGCCTCGAATGCATAACAATTATGCCATGAAAACTATTATCAATTATTCAACCCATAAAATCTTCATGCAAAATGCAATTTCACCCTTTCAACATAACTCTGTAATGTGCCATAAATAAGCATTTCAGCAACAATTTTGCATAATAATTTTGCATAATAACAATTATGGAACTCTGTAATAAGCAGCCTAGCACATATCAATTACGCATTATAACAATTTTGGAACTCTGTAATAAGCAGGCCTAGCATAATATTCAGCAACAATTTTGCATAACAATTTTGGAACTCTGTAATAAGACGGTGTTATTTTGCTTGGGCCCGGTGTGTGGTCGCATCCCATTATAACCATAACATTCCAAATCAAGCATGACTCGTGAAAACAATTCAAACTTAAACCAACAAAACCATGCTGCAGCAAATGCAACAATTCGGAGAAATTCACCTTAACCCTAACCCTACTACAGAGATTGCAACATAAACCCTACTATTATCAATTATTTAACAAATAAAATCTTCATGCGAAATGCAATTCAAACTTGAATGCACAAAACCGAATTATGCATTGTGCCATACATAAAAATTTCAACAATTTCCAACATAACCAATCAAATGCAACACATTCATTGTTCACCATAATTCCCAGCATAATAAAGAGAACAAAGATTAGAACAGGCACAAGCAGGAGCAGGCCTGGCATACCAATTCTCGACAACCCCAGAACACAAACCAAAACCACCAAATAGTTCAAACGTAAACCCACAAAACCCTACTGCATTCCAACGACAATCAACAACCCAGCTACAATCAAATGTGACATCCCACTGTGGGCATAATCCAAGCCCACTGTCGGCATTTTTATGGTGTATTGCGGGCATCTTCAAAGGAGTGTGTGCAGGTATTTAAAGACCCTATTGCGAGCATCTTTCATGGCTATGCGGGTGCCTTATGGAGAGTTGCGAGCATCTCCAAAACAGTGTTGCAGGCATGAATGAGGCCCCTTGCGAGCATCTCCAAAACAATGTTGCGGGCATCAATTATTCAACAAATAAACTTGTAATGTGAAATGCAATTCAAACTTGAATGCATAAAATAGTATTCTACATTGTGCCATAAATAAATAGACATTTCAACAATTTCCAGCATAACACGGATTAGAACAAGCACAAGCAGGAGTAGGCCCATAATACCAATTCTCGGCAACCGCAAAACACAAACCAAAACCACCAAACAATTCAAACTTAAACCAAAAAACCCTGTTGCAGCAAATGCAACAGTTCAGAGTAATTCACCAAAACTCCACGTTGACGAATGCAACATAAACCAACAACACAAACCCTACTACAACATAAACACCACTGCAACGAACACATTAAGAAATGCAACATTAACCTAGAAATGCAACGAAAAAGGCCCACACAATTCCCAGCAGATTAGAAGTGTTGAAAAACAATTGCAAAGATAGTTGATAGGAGATTCCTACCAGTGAGCCACCAAACGAAGCCACCACCATGCCACCGCAGCAACTGGACCACGAACCCACGAAGAAACTAGCTGCACCAAACCACCGAACAAACTTGAGCAAAAAGCCACCATCTCCACCGCCGAACCCACTGGAGCAGGAACCCACCGAACCGACAAAAATCTCCAACAAAGTAAGCTGCAAACAGACTCACCAACCTCTGGTGCACCGCAGGCATGGGGCAAGGATCCATGTCGTTAGAACCAATAAACCAAAGCATGCGCACTAGTGAACGAGAAAAGACTGCAACCGAGGCACCTTCCAACCGCAACCAGCATAGAACCAAAGCAAAATACGACCACAACGGAGGGTGAAGTGAATAGATAATGGGGCAGCAAAACGACCACACATCGGGCCCAAGCAAAATAACACAGGAAAAGCAAGCAACTACAAGAAGATGGCAATGGAACCGTGGAAAAGTGCGTCGAAAAGGCCACATTAAAGCACCCACCCAAAACAAGAAGTGGCACTGCCATCACAACCCACAAACACCAACTGCCAAGGTGGCCACATGGCGTGAGGAGTGGATCCAGAGGGGGTGTCCAACTAATGTACAATGTTTTATATTTAAATCTTCCTAGATCTAAAATGTCCTTTTTAATCTTCTGATTTTTCTTTATTTTGAAATTCTCTCTATTTTTTAATCTATTTAATTCTATTTTCCATCTATTGAAAAACTAGTACCACTTAAATTGTGGTTGTTGAATACCAATAGATCACAAATTAAGTATCACAAACAAATCAACAACCACTATTAACAAGTTACCCATATATATAACTACTAATTATTTTTTATACTCTTTTTTGTTTATTTTGAATTTAGAACAAAACCATAAAATCAATCTAAATAATATAATTGTATCTTCCACATGCAATTTTTTAAAAAAACATAAATACTAATACACCCTAAATTCTAAGATGTTAACACTTATAATTGTAATTATGAAAAATATATATATATATATGTCACAATATTAATAATAAATATTTAAAAAATTAAAACATTTTTCACAAAGCAATGTAGAAAAAAACTCTCCACACAATAATAACAAAAAAATCGAAAAATTAAACATTTTTCACACAATAATTTTAAAACCTTATTTACATTATTCGAATTCAATGTATTAACATTATTCGAATAGAGCGAGTCATGTCCAAGGATTCAAATATGGAAAGTCACCAAAGCTCAAAGCAAATAACACACACAGATTGCTAAACCATTTTTTCATTTTATCAATACATTTTAACCACTTCAGTTTCATAGATAAATAAAATAAATAAAAAGACATGATGTAAGCCACTCCACTAATTTAAAACCTTATTTACATTATAAAACTTAAAACCAGCCAGGTTTCATTGTGCAATATGATGTAAGCCACTCCACTAATTTAAAACCTTATTTACATTATAAAGCTTAAAACCAGTCATGTTAATTTGACGTATAAGAAAAACTCGCATTTTCCATGAGAAAGAACAATTGATAAAATATACAAAATATTTATCGATTATCTCCTTGATGTTACTGAAAACACTCCATTCGTTAATAACAATCACGAAAACTCCAATAAATTCAAATCTAATTAATCCCATATCCTTTAACCGTGTCATTCCTCCCTTCAATATGACTTTAAAACCATCACCAATCAAACCAAATTTAAGCTTGCATTCATTTCTTTTATGATTCACTGAAACCTACAAAATCTAAATTTGACACTTTCCAAATTTAGGTAGATTCTAAATTTGACCACGCACTTGTAAAACCTTCGTGCTAGCTTACCCCATTCAAAATTGGCTAATTTTAAAATGTCACAACTTCGAAAATATATTAAACATTCCAAATATTCGAGTTCTTAGCAGAGCACTGGATGGGGCCAAAGTCTCTAAATTGTACCTTACAACTGCTAATTTCAAAATCCAAAACCTGCGGCCAATTAATCTCTAAAATCTCTAGTATTTGACTCTCAGTACTTCAAATATAATCAATTCAAGTAAACTGGTAGAAGTAATAATTCTCAACTACATCAATAAAAATTGAATCTTGAATCAAACAAATGCTGTAACTAATTTAAAGATTTCAAAATCAAATTTGGCATAAATTGATAAAGTTTTGTCGGGTGGATTTTAATTACAAAGCCACCGATGCAAACCAAAACCGCAATACAACCGTATTCCAATTAGACCTAAAGTATTTAGTTAGTGTAACCATTAAAACACGGACAATACCATAGAATGAGACGTTGGATCTTTATATATCGCGAGAGACGACGTACAAATTTGAAACGTTCCGCATCCATACAACAGAACGGAAATGAGAATGAGAGAGAATTAGGAAAGAAATATACAGTCGGACGTTACAAGCAAACATGTTCCCTGCTGAACATTTTGCTTACAACAGCTGAGAGTGCATTTCAATGCCATGGAATATGCAGAAACTAGACAAAAGATTAATACAAAAACCCCACCTTCAATGACAAAAACAGGCATTTCGATCTGCAAATTAAGATAGTGATAATAATCATATTGTACATGCCCTGGTTTAAAGAGGGGGAGAAAAAGAGACTCATTTCTTTGCCTTCTTTGCAGCTTTCTTGGGTGTAGGCTTCTTGGCGGCCTTGGGAGCTGCCGGCTTGGCTGCCGTTCTGGTAGAAGACCTCTTTGGCGCAGCAGGCTTGGCAGCGGCTGCTGGTTTCTTGGCCTTAGGGGCAGCCGCCTTTGGAGCCGCAGCTTTCACAGGTTTCTTTGGAGCTACAGGCTTCTCAGCCTTCTTTGGCGCAGCGGGCTTCGAGGGCTTAGAAGGAGCCTTTGCCGGAGCCTTGGCCGCAGGTGCTTTAGGCTTCTTGGCAGCTGGCTTCTTTTCTGTCTTCGGCTTGGGGGCGTCGGGCTTCTTTTCTTTCTCGGCAAGCTTGTAGGAGCCTTTCACTTTCGTTAACTTGCCGGAATTTGTCAAATTCCGGAGCTGGACAGTGAGCTTCTTCTTGAAAACGGGAGGCAAATCGGATTTATATTTTTCGCTCATGAATTTGGCAATCGCGTAAGGGCTGGAACCGCCGCGCTCTTTCAAAGCCGTAATAGCTTCAGATATCATCTGCAATAAAAGCTCCATAAATGCATGGAAAAGACGGAGTAAAATTTAAATGAATCGATTAAGAAAAGGCGTTATGAGAAGTACCTGGAAATAAGGGGGATGAGCAGGCGGGGGTTTCGAACCCTTGGCAGCCTTTGGCTTCTTTTCCTTTGGGGTTTTTGCCTTTTTCTCCTTCGATGCCTTGACAGGCTTCTCTTCAGTGGTCTTAGGATCTTCATTTAACACGGCCTCGGCAGCGACAGTCTCCGGAGCAGGGTCGGTGGAAGCCATGGATTGTGCCTACAAAATTACACACAACACAGAAGCTTGATTTTCACGGCAGAAAACTAATTCGGCTCTTGCTCGCAGTCGCAGATACTGAATTCAATCGCAGGGAATTGCTAAAATCAGCGATCTTGGAATGGAGAAAACACGGTAGGAATTGGATGAAGAAGATGGAGAAGCAGAGGCTATTTACATACTCATTCTGTCAGTGGCGTTTTTTGATGAAGCCCATCGACGGCTGGTGTTTGTTTGACGGGGTTGATTGAACGGAAGGGATTGAGCGGGGTGCTTCGCCACGGATTGACTCCCGAGGTGGACTTTATTTTGGACCCATTCGATCGTATCTAATCGACGGCTCTCGTTTAAAGATCTTCTCATATATTTCTAATGTGGTAAGTAAAGCTTGTGTTTTCCAATCCTCTTTTGAGCCCTCGATCTCCCTCCTCCTATGTTCATTTTCTTATTTCTTTCATTGATCTTAAAGCTTACCATGTTAGCTTCCCTTCCCTATATTTTTTTGGGGGGTTTATGTGTGTTGTTATTGGTTTTACAGGTCCCCAAAGTCACATATGTCTATGAGCTTCTACAGGGCTCCATAGTATGGGATATTAAGTGGACTATATGAGTTTTTGAGCATGGATGTGCTACAAGATGTATGATTCAATTTTAAAGAACAAAGCCAAGAGTGGATTATTCATTATTTGGAGGAAAACCATTCAAAGGTAAGTAATTTCTTCTCAATCTAATGTCTCTCTTCAAGCACAAATGATTAAGTCGTAGAACATATAATGTCACATTGTAATTAGCAGTGCATGTGTATTATGTGATGTAGTTTAGCGTCCTTATGAGATAGGAATCAACTTGAAACAATGAATCCCTAGTTTTCTAGAGCACTTACTTAACTATTAGTGAATCTAGCGACACCAAAAAGTACAACATTAAAGAAGCTTGTATTTATTTGAAATACAGAAAGTATATACCACTGTAATTTGCAATGCATGTGCATTATGCGATGTAGTTTAGCATCCTCATGAGATAGAAATGAACTTGAAACACTCAATCCCTAGTTTTCTAGAGCACTTGCTTAAGTATTAGTGAATCTAGCATCACCAAGAAGTACAACATTAGAGAAGCTTGTATTTATTTGAAATGCATAAAGTATATACCATTGTAATTTGCAATGCATATGCATTAGGCTATGTAGTTAGCATCCTCATCAGATATAAATGAACTTGAAACAATTAATCCCTAGTTGTGTAGAGCACTCACTTTAGTACTAGTGAATCCAACATGTCAAAGAAGAACAACGTTAGAGTTGAACTTTTTATTTATTTGAAATGGTGAAAGTATACTGCATAATTTTCATATGCCTAAAATAAGATCTAATGGTGGATAATTGTAGATGATTTATTAATGTAATTTTTTGTGTGATGTAAGTAATCCATTATTATTATGCGTTAAATAATGAATTGGTCAAGTTGGTCATTATAGCTTATGCTTATCAATCAGAGATTAGAGGATGATGCAAAAATTTATAACCCCATTTGCATTAGTTTGTATGTTATGGTTGTAATGTCCCCATCTTGACCCTATTGCTTTAATATTGTAAATAATGTAAATATTGTTATTTAGTCATGGTGAGGAGCTCAAGGCCAAGGCCTCGCCATTGATTTATCGTTCTATGTATCGGCAATTAGAATAGATACATATGGTTCTTGTGCTAGCCGTGCACAATGTAAATTCGGACATCATGTAAATATGCAATTTTAATGAAAAACCCACAACCAGCTATGCAATGCAACAAAGAGATGGGGCATGATCTTACAAGGAATATGGAGGAAAAACAACCAAACCCTTGAGCCATGGAGTCAATCCATGTGTCAATGAGAAAACCCATGAGATCCCAACTACCCATTTTTGGCTTATGCCCCAATCATTAAATTCTTCCAAGAGTTGGTTGAGGCAGTTAATGCCTTGGGAATAATGAGGTATGGCAACCAATTTCGGGTATGGGAAAGCCATCAATCTAGGAATTCGATTTTTTGCTTGCAAGGCAAGAAATCACCCACGTTTTGCCTTTGAAAGCCTTTCTGAACCACGGTCTTTCCTCTCTCACACAGCCTGGGGCAAACTGGGGTTTTTCCTTCACGTTTTCACCATTTCTCTGCATTCTTCCATGCCTTGGAACTCGTTTTTGGTTAGCACAGTGGCTGGGAGAAGAGAACCACGATTTTATGGGGTTATAGAGGCCATTTCTGCCCATGAAATGACCATGGACGTTTTTCTGAAAACAATTATGCTCCTGGGGTTGTTTTCCCATTTTCCAATTTTCGTTTTGGGCTTTCCCACGTTTTTCTGAACTGGTTGAAATCCCATCGTTGGACATCCTACTGCAAAAACGCCCAGCACTTGCATTTCTGGCTATTATGTCCCTCCCTGTTTAGTTTGAACCTATGAGCAGGAGATTCAAGAGTGGAAGAGGACAGGTTTGGCTTGATGAGCCCAATGAAGTATCCATAGCTCAATGGTTGGGCCACTAGCCTAGTAATTCACCTCTGTCCATCTCTTAGCGGCCTGAGAAACCCCACTGCTGATTGGTTTGGCTGATTCTGGTGTATCTTTGGCTATCCTTGTGGAGATCATGCCCAGCTCGAGGGTGGCAGTGGTGCTGAGAGATTGAGGAGCACACTGGCCTACGGTTGGGTGGAACGTTGCAGAAGCGTAGCTGGTTGCTTAGGGACTACTTTGGTATAAGATAAGTACTCTCTTGTGTTAACTTTGCAATTATTTATTTGATGAATATCATGAATGTCTTGAATGTATGATGGATGTGTAATGGAATTAAATTCTGCTGTGTTTTCAAAATTTTATGCATTTGCATATCTCCATCAAAAATTTATATGAATGCTTATTTGATTAAGTATGGGACTAGATGTCCAGTATTATTGTTAGTGTCCTCTCCATAGCCTAGTAGGATAGGAGGGACATTACAATGGTTTGAAGCCTTTGAGATGGCATCAATGCATCTTTGCTATAGAGATGGAATTTATAATGTGCCTTTAACAGTTGATGTATCCTTTTATGAATAGTCATGTCAACTCCTTGCAAATGTATAAATGCATCCTACATGCATTATTGTAATCATCATGAATAAAAATATAAATATTTTTTGATGTTGTCTCTCAATTGGTATCAGAATCGGTTGTTGTTGTGCGTGAAGCCCGTGGAAACCCTTACTCGCTGCGTGGAATCCCCTGCTGCGTACTTTAGAGCGTGTAGTTGTTCCAATATGTGTTTCATCCGGCACGTTGTGTCTGTGAAATTTAGTTCACACCAAGATCTAATCAATAAATTACACACTCTCACAAAAGATCTCACACAACTAGTCAAGAACACTGAAATTTACTCACAAAAGATACAAACTGTATTACTCAAAATGAATAATAATACATCAGCAAACCTTGGGCAATTAAATGGCTGTCAATATATAACTTTACATTAGAGATTCGAATGCATAAGGATGCCACTCGAATCCTCACAAAAGCAGACTTACTAAATTGATGCAAAACCCCCCTAGGTGGCAAGTGTGTTCTCCAAGCCACACCAATGGCTCACGAATTTCTGATTTAGTGATCAGATAGTGATGTGTGATGAAAAAACATGCTAAATCCCAAAAATGGAAGGAAGAAACATCAAGGAGTGAAAGTGGTCCAAAAAACAGTTCCCTGGTCAACTAGCTTTTCACCTTTCACCCAAAAGCAATAATGCGTCTTTCTCAGCAGAATCTTATCCAAAATCACCAGAAATGCACCCAAGTGACTTAGGAAGCTTATGGTCCACACCAGGAAGACTTGTGGTCCCCCAAAGATGCCTTGTGGTCCACACAATGACTCACAAAATGATTAATTAATGTCTCTAATGTATTAATTGACATAGGTATGAATTTTAAATATTCCAACATCCCCCCATAAGTCTGACTTTATGTGCTAAAATCAAAAATAAAAACTAGGGCCTAGTAACAAGACATGGTCACCCTGTACAATACTGTCTGGTCCACAAAAACAAGGAAAGAAGGAAAACCTCATGGGAAAAACCTTCCCTCAAAAAATGGACATATCAAAATTGAAAGATTGTTGATCAATCCTTCACTCCACCACATGTTCAACCATCCCAAGCAGTGATCTAAGATAGCTGAAAGTCTTCTCAGTAAAAGCTTTGGTGAAGATGTCTGCAGTTTGCTCACCTATTGGGCAATACTGCAAATCAATGATCTGGTCATGCACTAAACTCCTAATGTAGTGCATATGGATCTCAATATGCTTGGTCCTCTGTCTCTGTACTGGATGACTTGAGATCCTTATAGCACTTTGATTGTCACAAAAGATGACAGTAGGAGTACCAAAGGCAATCTCAAACTCTAAAAGAATACCCTGCAACCACACACACTGAGTAGCAGCATTCACTGCTCCTTTGTACTCGGCCTTTACTGAAGATAGTGCAATTGCACTATGTTTCTTGCTAGACCAGCAAATAGGACCACCTCCAAGCATGAATACAAATCCATATGTGGATTTTCTGTCATGGCTATCACCATCCCAATCTGAGTCAGTAAAGCCAAGAATATCTAGGCTAGAATCTGCAACATAGTGAATCCCATCAGTATTGGTGCCTTGCACATAGTGCAAGATTCTTTTTGCAGCCCTCCAATGGAGCTCATGTGGCTGCTCCATGTACCTTAATGCCACACTCACATCAAATGCAAGATCAGGTCAAGTATGAGTCAAGTATAACAAGCTGCCAACAAGTTGCCTATACAAGGTGATGTCAACCAAAGGTGTAGATTCTGCTTCTTCAAGTCTAACTCCTAAAAGGAAAGGAGTTTTTGAAGGCTTGCAATCAGCCATCTTGAACTTCTTTAGCAGGTCAGATGCATATTTGGATTGAGATACCTTAGTTCCATTCTTTGTTTGAGAAATCTCAAGCCCCAAAAACTGCTTAAGAATTCCCAAGTCACTCATGGAAAAAGCTTGATACAAAGCAGTCTTTAATGAAGCTATTTGATCAGTAAAGCTACCTGTGATTAGAAGATCATCAACATATAACACTATAATCATAATTGAACCATCAATCAGCTTCATGTAAACATTAGGATCAGATTTGCATCTCACATAAGATTGTGACAAGAGAAAGTTGTCCATTTTGGCATACCAAACCCTGGGGGCTTGCTTAAGCCCATATAAGGACTTCTTCAACATGCACACATAGTTAGGATCAGATGTATACCCTTCTGGCTGCTGCATATAAATATCCTCCTCAAGATCCCCATGGAGGAATGCACTCTTAACATCCATATGGTGCACTTCCCAACGCTTGGATGCAGAAATTGTCGGAACTAGTCTCATCGTATCCTTCTATGCAATTGGTGCAAAAGTCTCATTGTAGTCAAGGCCATGGACTTGGGAGAAGCCCTTTTCAACAGCCTAGCCTTATATTTTACTTATGTACCATCAGTTGCGCACTTGGTTTTGTAGATCCACTTACACCTTACCAATTTTCTGCATGGGGGGAGCTTGACTAGCTCCCATGTTTCATTCTTCTGCAGTGACTGAAACTCCTCATCCATGGCATCCTGCCATCTTGGGTCATGTGAGGCTTCCTCATATGTCTGAGGATCAAAATCCACCATCATATAACATCTCTTAGATAGGTAGGGGTCATTCACATTGAGAGCAGTCTCAAATTGTGATCTAGTCCTCCTTGTGTCCTAAGGATTTCCCACTAGTTCACCTGTTGCTTGCAAAGTCTTAGCAACCCATTTAGGATTTGTTGGTGAATTAGGATCTGTAATAAAATGGTCATCATCATCAGAAATATCAAAATCAAAAAATTCAAGAGCAGCATCACTTACTTCTTCAGGTGGTGGTGAAGATGGTTCTCCAATTTCAACATTCTGAGAGGGCTCTTCTTCAAATTGAACACTTCTTTCAATGAAGGATTTTTTAGTAGCCATGTTCAGCAACTTGTAGCCTTTGGATTCCTCTGAATAGCCAACAAAAAGACAAGGTTGGCTTTGGGGCTGCATAGCCCTCCTCTTCTCAAGTGGAATCCCAGCCCAAGCCTTGGATCCAAAGATCCCGAAATGAGAGATATCATGTTTGTGCCCAGTCCAAGCCTCAAAAGGAGTGGTTCCTTTTAGAGCTTTGTGAGGCACTCTATTTTGAATGTATGTGGCACAATTTATTACCTCAGCCCAAAACCTTGGAGATAAAGACTTTTCCTCAAACATACGTGTGGCCATTTCCTTCAATGATATGTTCTTCCTCTCAGCAATACCATTCTGCTGAGGTGTATAAGGAACATAGTGTTGCATTTGTATGCTTGAAGAGGCACAAAATTGTTGAAACTCAGATTTGATGTACTCCCCACAATTATCAGATCTGATAATCTTGATATGTCTACCAGACTTGTTCTCAACCGAGGCCTTGAAAATCTTGAACAAACCAAAAACTTCAGACTTTAACTTGATGAAATAGATCCAACAATATCTGGAAAAGTCATCTATGACGGTGAGGATGTATTTGGCATGGTTCAAGGACTCATGGGGGAATGGACCTGATATGTCACTGTGAATAAGTTCCAAGGGTGCAGAGGTTTGCTCAGTTTTGGATATCACATATTTATGCTCAGGGTGTTTTCCTATGATGAAACTTTGACAGACACCTTTGGAAAATCTAATATTGGCCAGCCCTATGACCATTTCTTTCTCATGGAGTTGGGAAAGGTATTTATAATTTAGGTGACCAAATATTTCATGCCATAATTTGCTTGACTCATTGGCATGGGTTAATAGAGCAGAAGGTGAAGGGAATGGCACAAAATGAGAAAACCTATAGATTCTTGAACTATGGTCAGCAACACCTAAAGCAACAATTCGGCCTGTTGACATTTCACAAATCTAAACATCATTAGGTGTAAGGACCACTGTTTTGGGTGATCCTATGTGAGTCATCTAGTATACTGACAAAAGGTTAGCAGCAAGTCCTGGAACATATAAAACATTACTGAATGTACCAAAATCTTGATCAATGTTGCCTTTACCTTTGCTTGAAGTTTCAAAATCATCACCCAATATAATGTTTGGGCCACTGGAAGAGTCAAGAGATGAGAAGCGTTCTCTTGTGGACACCATCTGCCTTGAAGCTCCTGAGTCAATGATGAGTGAGGTAGGCCTTGATGTGCTTGCCATCAGTGCATATACTTGCTCCTTATCTTCAGAATTTTCCCCTCCATCCTTCCCCCTTGTGCTCTCAGGAAGAGGAATGTTGGCTTTCTCCAGGATTTGAGCCATTTGATCAATGGTCTTCTTCATGCAAGAGATTTCAGGGTGAAAGCCCTTGCTGCAATAATTGCACTTTGCCCTCTCATTCTTCTTGTTTGGATTTCTCTTGAAATTAGAGGAGTCTTCATGGACTTTCTGCTCATCCTTCCTCTGATCAGTGGGCTTCTTGAAATTGCCCTTCTTCTTCCCTTTCGAACTCTTTGAATCTCCAACATTCAGACAGTGGTCTTTTGATGGATTTTTTATGGCTCCCATCAAGACTAACTTGTCTTTCTCTTGTGTAAGAGACTCCATGAATTCTGAGAGCATGGGGCTCTTCCAATTTTTAACTGCCTTCCTTGTGGAGTGGAAGGTCGAAACAAAGACTGAGTAATCAGGGCCAAGTTTGGAGAGAATGGCCAAGATTAGTTGTTCATCCTTTTTATCAATGCCACATTGCTTCAAATGTAGAACATGTGACTTGAATTTAGAGAAGAAATCCTGTAGGTTATCTAAATTCTGTGGACTCAATGAAACTAGTTCATTATCCAGTTGGCGGCCTCTTAATGCATCAGTCTTTCCAAACAATGCTTGAAGATTTAGCCAAACTTCATTGGGAGAGGTAATACCATCGAGATGGAATAGAAGATCCCTATATGTAGTGAGACACAGTAAGCCATAGGATTCATCTCTTTGATTATGCCACTTTGATTTCTCAATTGCTGAGGTTGGCTCAGCTTCAGTTGCCATAGTCACCCTGTAGAGGCCTTGCTCCTCAACATGATTTCCATCTGCGCCTTCCAGTCAAAATAATTGAATGGAATGAGGATGATCTGATGTGACTGATCCATGGCAGCTCTGAAATAACTTTTGGAGTGATTTGGGTATGCCCAAAGATGATTTGTTGCGCCCTCTGGATGATAGAATGCGCCCTATGGATGAATTACTGCGCCCTCCTTGAGACTAGTTGGATCTTGCAAGACAATAGAAGGAGAAAGGAATATCTTGATAGCTTTGATACCATGTGAAATTTAGTTCACACCAATATCTAATCAAGAAATTACACACTCTCACAAAAGATCTCACACAACTAATCAAGAACACTAAAATTTACTCACAGAAGATACAAACTGTATTACTCAAATGAATAATAATACATCAGCCAACCTTGGGAAATTAAATGGCTGCCAATATATAACTTTACATCAGAGATTCAAATGCATAACGATGCCATTTGAATCTTCACAAAAGCAGACTTACTAAATTGATGCAAAACCCCCCTAGGTGGCAAGTGTGTTCTCCAAGTCACACCAAAGGCTCACGAATTTCTGATTTAGTGATAAGATAGTGATGTGTGATGAAAAAACATGTTAAATCCAAAAAATGGAAGGAAGAAACATAAAGGAGTGAAAGTGGTCCAAAAAATAGTTTCCCTAGTCAACTAACTTTTCAACTTTCACCCAAAAGCAGTAAAAAGCAGTAATGCGTCTTTCTCACCAGAATCTTATCCAAAATCACCAGAAATGCGCCCAAGTGACTTAGGAAGCTTATGGTCCACACCAGGAAGACTTGTGGCCCCCCCAAAGATGCCTTGTGGTCCACACAATGACTCATATGCCAATTATCTAGTCTAATACATAGTAATTAATCATAAAATGATTAATTAATGTCTCTAATGTATTAATTGGCATAGGTATGGATTTTAAATATTCTAACAGTGTCTAAACTACGTGAAGGTTGTATGGAGGTACCATTGGCATCCAGCCTTGCCTCTTCCTGCTTAAAGACTGTGTGGACTTGGTTTCATGCTCTCCATTCCTCAGATACCCAACCAACCACCTATTGTTGGTAGTACGGCTGCCGTTACACCAAAACCCGCAGGTAATTGGTAAATTCACCACCGCTAGATTTCAAGTATCCACAAGAGGCGATTAGTCCCTTGTCACGATACAACGGGGAGCGCTGACTACTTGCAATTTCGTGCAACAATCTCCCCCTCAGCGCGAGCCCAACATTTCCAGCCACGCCCAACATTGCTAGTAGCAAATACGAGGAATTCAAAGTCATCGAGGAAGATGAGAGGGATCAAATATAACACCCTCTCCACACAAGATCAGATCGAGGGACTTAAAGAATTATGTGCCAGTCTAATAAACCAAATGTCTAGCGCACTAGATTCAAAAATTGATAGTATAACTACCTCGTTCAATGCAAGATTTGACAAAGTAGACCATGAAGCGTCGGAGTGTGGCAAGAATTATAATGACATTAAAATCAATCTCGAAGCAATAACCTGTGGGAATAAAGGTTCTTATAACTCAAATTCACATTGGATGCTAGCCACTTCAATCACGCCACTCACCCAATGTGAGTTCGTTTAATAGTCTCATGGCTAAGACAAAATTTATAGTCCTTGAATTTGACTAATTGGATGCCACGGAAGCCACTAGATGGGTAAATAAAATCGAACAATATTTCAAGCATTACCAGATTTCTGACAATGAAGAAAAAATTAGCATCACATCGATACATCGAAAGAATTCGCATATGATTGGTTCCTATGGTGGCGGGAGAAATCCAAATCACTAGCAATAGAATGGGATGTATTCAAAAAATATTTTTTTCTTACGATTTCTGGATATGGAAGAAAAGGGGGTGTTTTCCAAACTCACTTGAATACAACAATCGAACACAGTGGATGAATATTTTCAGGAGTTACATGTGCTTGCCACTCATGTGCTTGATCTATCTAAGGACCACTTGCTTCAAATAGCCATATCGAGGTTGAAAGAGAATATTCAAAATGAGTTCAAATTACTAGATATTAAGGATTCAAAGCAAGCCCATCAAATAACCCAAAATTGTTGAAGTAAAACTTAAAACCTATCAACAAACATCATGACACTCTCTTGAAGGCTCTATCTCAAAACATATTCCTCCTAACAAAAGGATTATGCCACCAAAGACAAGGATGTATAAAGATCGATGTTTTAAGTGTAATGCACCCAACTAGACATTGGGCCACAAATGCAGAGACAAAAAGTTTTTTTGATGAGAAAGAAATAGCAGTGATAGTGACAAGGAAGAAGAGGCAAGGGATGCATCTACATCGGATACAGAAACAAACAATGAAGAAACTAAAAATCCCGATGAGGCTAGAGATCAAAATACAATTCCAACACTCTCAATTGCCGCAATGACAGGTATTTCTCAACCTCAAACACTTAAAGCAGTGGGTCATATTAAGAAAACCAAAGTAACAGTGCTCATAGATAGTGTCAGTTCACATAACTTCATTGATACGAGATTAGCGACAAAATTGAATATGTTTGTCTACCGTACCTATAACTTTGAGATAGAACTACTTCTTGTGATGGTAAATGTCATAAGGTACAATTGTCTATCAACAACTATCAATTAAAGTCTCCAATGTATACCATGGTAATTGGGGGAGTAGACATTGTCTTAGGTGCTCAATGGTTGACCACAATGGGTACAATAGGGTTAAATCTTCAAAAGCAATTTTTTATGATTTTATGAAAATGGTAAAAAATACAAATTTTATGGAATCAACACCCCACCCACTCAAATAATGTCTTCCAATAGAATGGAAAAATTGTTAAAGAAAGGAGCTTGAGCTTACCCCTTGTTATTTTTATTCAATGGATGCAGATCCTGACCAACTAACTTACCCATAAGGATTAGATAAGATATTAATAAAATATACTACCATTTTTCAAGGCATGCCTCGTGAGATTCCTCCAATACGATCCATAGATCACATAATACAACTAATTCTTAGATTAGCTCCAGTTATCTTACAGGTAATCACACAATCACAAATAGAAATCGAATGCTTGGTTCAGGAATTATTGGATTGTGGTGTTATAACCTAAAATAGGAGTATTTTTTCAACACCATCCATACTCGTTAGGAAAAAGGATGGATCCTACAGACTCTATATTGATTACTGGGCATTAAACAAAATCACCATAAAAGATAAGTTTCCCATTATGCTTGTGGACAAACTATTGGACAAGCTTCACTGTGCTAAGTATTTCTCTAAGATGGACCTAAATTCAAGTTACTATCAAATAAGAATCCAAGAGGAATGATAGTAGAACAGGATGATCACATCAACGGAAAAATTTCCTTAGTATATTTAATATGATAAATAAAGTAACAATGGCACAAGTGGATCATGCAGATAAGATAAGAGATAAAAGATAAGATATGTTAAGATAAGTGAGAACTCGAACTGTTTACTTCAGTGATCAAGAAAGACTTCAGTGAATTAAGAGAGAACTCAAATTGTTTACTTCAGTGATGTTAACAAGAAAGACTTAAGTTAATTAAGAGAGAAATCGAATTGTTTACTTCAGTGATGTTGTCATGTTCCCATTTTGCCAGCACCATGAAGCAAATCAAACCCCATGGATCCTAGTGACAGATTATAATCAATTAATTAATGAGGGGTTAAGTTAAGGCATTAATTAGTTAGGAGGTTTTAATTTTATTATTTTCCTAAGTTTGAAATGAACTCGATGGAATTATTTTTCAATTGATATTATTTCAATAGAATAAAATGGTTAATTATGCACAAGGGCACATTAGAGGATAAGGATTGACCAAGTGATAATTGCAAAGGAAGAAAAGATAAATGCAGTCAAAAGCTAGGAAAGCAAGAAAAAGAAAAGAACAGTTGGCACAAGGCAGAAAAGTAGTAAAGCTTAGGAAAAACAAAATAAAGCAGAAAGCAGGATAAGGCAGAAAAGCAGGAAAAAAGCGGGACAAAGCAAAAAGCAAGATAAGGAAGAAAAGCAGGACAAAGTAGAAAAGCGGGATAACGTAGAAAAGCGGGAAAAAGTAGGATAGAAAAGCAAAAGCAGGATTAAGCAAAATCAAAAGCAGAAAGCAAAGGCAAAAGCTAAACCAGAAAGCAAGCCAACCTTATCCACTACATGAGGGCGCATTAGTCTAGTTTACTTGCTCCACAAGTCACCTTAAATCTATTAAAGAAGGAGTGCACACCACTAGCCCATCTTTTTACAGTTTGAGAATTGAATCGAGTGCAATTTTGCCTCTTTGACTTGGGAGATGTGCCCCTAGTCCAAGCTGGGAGATGTGCCCTTGCTTCTTCTGAGAGGATGATGACATACAATCTTCATCATTGAGTTTATTGCAGGTCCTGAAGTCTGATCCAGTGAATTTCAATCTTGTTGCAAAGATTAGAGAGCCTTCAATTCAGAATTTTGATGATTTATATTCTTTCTATGATGGAGAATCCTATTTCTGATGTAATTCTTTCCTGAGAGTTTTATGAGATGTATTTAAGCTACTGATGGTTGTTACTGAAGTAAATTTTAACCTTTGAAGTCCATTCTATAGTTTGGATAAAGAAAAGTATGCCTTTCATATCCATCTTTTGCACCTAGTCTAGATTGCCATGAAAAATAGCTAGTTTTCAGTGTTTTATTAATAAGTGAACTTGTACAACTCCAAATTGAATTATTTTTGTTGTTGTTGTTATTTATCATGCCAATATACTCATTCCATGATTGGAACTGAGAATTCGAAGCCTTATCCTACTGTTTGGAAAATCATGAATTTAGACTAGTTGTGTAATCCCGAGAGACAATTTTACTTGTTAGTTTGTGAAACCTCCTCAAACTTGTTGGAGCAAACCTAGAATGAAATTTGACTGTCATTAATATTTTCCATCATTCCTGAGTCAAAATCCTTCACCATTGGTTCTCAGGTAGTGCACAGTTGAAGTTCTAGTTTGCATATGTTGGGGTGCTCAGGAGACTTGGAGTAGACTTCAGCTTAGATCATGTTTGAAATATTAATGGTGCCAGTACATTGTTTAAAGGTTCTATCAACTAGCATGACCCTCATCCCTTCTAGAGTTGTTTGAATTTTCCTTCCTATAGTCAGACAAATCACCAGAGTTTACTGTTTTTCCCTTAGTCCTGTAGGAGATTCAGTTAGTGTATCATCAGATATGATTGGTACATTACAGATGTTAACAAGAAATACTTCAGTTAAAATATTTAACTAAGCTATAACAAAGAAGATTTAGTTTTAACTAAGTGTTTGCATGATGACACTTGAATTAATTAAGTATTTGCGTGACGACACTTGAGTTAAACTAAAAGACAACACTTGAGTGGTCTAACATCCAGTTGAAGGGCGAGTTCATCCTGAAGTAGAATATCTAATTAACTAAGTGGTTGCATGATGACACTTGAGTTAAACTAAAAGACGACACTTGAGTTACGACACTTAAGTTAGTAACCTAACTAAGTGATCTAGCATCCAGTTGGAAGGCGAGTTCATCTTGAATTCAGAAGGCTATAAATTAAGCCAAGAATGAGATGTATGATACACTTGTAATGTAGGATTTGATGAGATCAAGGTGAAGAGCGAAGCTCTCTTGAAGGAAATGTGCATGTGACCAAAACTGTGAATTGGTCTTAGTGCAGAATCAGTTGTTGGGTTCTTCTATTATTCTCTCTTCTCTCTTGCTCTGTGATTGCACCATGGGTGCATGGTATTTCTCTCTAATAATGCACTAGGGGTGCTTGATTTAATCTGCTCATTGTAAAGGCATTCTCTGATATCTATCAATATTCTATGAAATATTTTGCTGGGGTTTTCTCCCTCAACCACTAGGGGTTTTCCCAGGGTAAATACTGTGCCTCATGTGAATGATTATGCTTTTGAATATTCATTGATTTCAATTTCTACTATAATTTTGCATTAAGATAAAAAACAACATGGTATCAGAGCTCAGGGCGTGAATGAGCTAAGTTTTGTAGTCAAGCTTGAGCCAACGTTGATCCTAAATGGCAAAAGTTGAGCACAATACTTGAAGAATAAATGGCTTCAATATCAATAAGACCAAAAAATCGACTTGAAGGAACTTCGAACTTCAATACTTGGAAGGCCAGGTTTTTGAATATCTTGGAAGAGCATGATGTAGAAGTATACATATCAAATGTTGTTGAAGAGCCTACTTCTAATGTTGGGTCCATTGATTTCCAGAAGAATCAAGCCAAAGCAAACAGAATCATTTATGAAAGACAATTTGATGTCGATGATTACTCCATTGAAGATTGCAAAGGAGTGCTTCGACACCTTGTCAAATATTTATGAGAAGATGTTGTAATTGTAGTATTAGGTTTGCTAGCTGGTTTTGGATCTGGACCATTCCTATGCTAGTCTCTCCTATTGGTGAAGCTTCTAATTTCATCGCGATCTCCAGGGCTTCTTCCTGCGAAGCAACCTTCTATTGCATCAACGGTAGTCTAATGTGGGGCAATAGCGCGGCTATGAACCACTCTTGGTGCTGTTGCGGTGCGATGTCAAAACTGACCTGATCTAACAATGTTTTAAACTTCTGGTCAAATTCCCATATTGACTCAGTCATTTTCTGCTTAATCTCTTTCAGTTCTGTTATGCATTGTGATTTTGATTTAGGCTTCTTGAACTCTCTTAAGAGGGCATCCTTAATATCCACTAGAGTTCTATTATGTCCCTGAGAATACTTCATAAACCAGTTCAAGGCTCTATCGCTGAATGTGGTGATGAGCTGTGCTTGCTTAACAACATCATCTTGGACTTGCTTAACGTTCCAGATGGCTTCACACAAAAACCAATGTTTCCTAGGGTCTTCTAGACCCGTTCCTTTAAATATCGACAATTTTATATCGTCAGTCATTCTCCTTCTTGGTGACGCAGTGTTCGGTGTTGTGGTAGGGATACTACTGCGCAAAATGTTCTGAGTCGGAATATTCTGAGTTGGAATGTTCTGAGTACTCACTCCTACGGTGTTACTACTATTGGCGTTCTACGGAATAGGAGGCGCAGTATTCTCAACTGGTGGATTCTGCGGAGTAATAGGCTGATAGGTAGCTGATGGAGGTGTTGTCTGGCTATCAGGATCAGCTTGAAACTCAATGTTTATGTGGAGTTCATGTTCACTAGGGTTCTTCTCAGTGGTATACTTATATATCTTTTTCCACTTCTTAAATTGTGTGTATCTTCTTCAGAGTCGATGTATGTGTTATCGACCATTACGGATTCAAAAACTTCTAGGACTCTTACTGCATTCTTAAAACACATTTCTTAGATAAAAGCATTTTAATATATAAACTTAGATTGTTCAGATACTTACCTCTGAATCGTTTGAAAAACTCTGCCTCTGTTGCGCTGTAGGACTTCAGGGTGTCCACATCGAACTATGTCACGAAGCCTTGTAATATGCTGTCAAACCAGAAGTCGACTGCTCGTGCGAGTGGACTATCTATTGCTTTGAGTCTATGAATGAGCTATGGGGTCCACTCGATAGGTACTCCTTGTTGGATACAGTTCTTTCACTCTGTGAGTCTTGATAACCACTCGTGCAACTCGTTTCCAAAAGATGGGAAGAAAATCTCATAAATGGGCGCCCACAGGTATTTCTGCAACCAATCTATGCCAGAGAGACATGGATGCTTATTCTCTTTTCTTGCAAAATCCCTCTCTGTCTTGTCCACCCAGTTCCATATTTTTGTTTTCTTAGGATTCCAATTTTCGATGCTCATCACCAGTTCAAGCCCGGCAACAGAACCATTTGTTGGCTTGTTAACTGTTCTCTAGTTATTCAAGATAGACCCAGGTTAAGCGCGGTTCAGGGAACCAACAAAACCCCTTTTCACCGTCCCTTTCGGTAATAGTCTGCGAGTAGACTAAGGTCTCACCCGAGGTGAAGTTATGGGGAGGTTGCGGAATCAGGCTTCCACAACCGGGGGATGCGCGCTTCAACTGACTGGTGGATTGCGCGAAGTTCACCTACTTCATGGCTGTTACTTACTCAAATAGTGCATCCAAGGACTGCGCGGCTCGGAATGGCTATTCAACATAGGACAACGTAACTGAAGACTGCGCTTCCTCTTCGGAAGTTAACCAACTTCGATAGACTTCTACTTAGTGTAAATTACTCATTCAACAAGCATCTTAGACCGTAAAATTTGTAAGCTTATCCAACATGGTGAACTACAATGCACTGCGCACTTCCGGTGCTGCGCTTCGGGGAATTGCACTATACAGGCTTCACTGATTTAAGTGTTTACCCATTTACTTATGCATTCATCATGTTCAGAAGTAATTCCGCATTCAACATTCATTCATATGCATTCAACACTTAGCATAAAGTTCTATCATTCATTCTTCTGGGGAATATATCTGAAAGCAAAGATACATTTACTTATAAACATAAAATTAACCATTCAACATAAATAAATGCACATTCAATCACATAACACAAGGATTTAACGTGGTTCACCCCCACGATGGGAGCTACATCCACAGGAACTATTGTTATATTATCAATGGGAAGGGTTCAACAGTTCCAGTCTGCGCACTCAGCTTCAGACTCTCTTCTCTCTTCAGTAGGTCTCTGCGCACGTAGCTGCAGAGCCTTTTACAATGTTTAGTCTCTCAACATAGATCAATATTCACGATAGTCCCATCAAAATCTAACATTTTCCCTTACAAAAATGCCCTTTTTATAGATCGTGCCCTTAGGTCACATCTGTTACAATGCATGTGGGCCAGAACCCTAAGGTTACCCAAAACTAGTGCGGTTACCCGCCACCCTTCCTGTCTCCTTCGACAGCTTGCTCCACTCACTTCATGCCTCCTTGCTGGGCTACTCATGGCCCACACACCCTTATGACAGCCACAATCATCATAAAAACGATTACAACTGCATCGTGGCCTACCACTTTCCGCTCCTCTAGCCTGCCTATCGATGTCGACTTCGTGGCTTAGCTTCTAACGGTTTTCCTCCACTCTACTGACAGGTCGCTTTCATCTTCCTTCACGCCACTCCTTACCCTCTCCTGGGAATCATGGAGTCGCTTACCCAAAACAGGTCGCTTTCGTCTACTCGACCTTTCCTTATACTTTTTGCCCAAAATAGATGTTGCACTGGCACTGCGCATCAACATAACTGCGCAGTGGTTCAACTTCGCACTGCCTTCTGCGCATATCTAACTTCGCACTTCAAATTGTGCCTTCGACAAAATTGTGCCATCTGAGCTTCGCAGTCCGAGCTGCGCAAATGCCAAAACTGTAATTTTTCAAGAGTGTGCCAACTTGGGTAATGCCCAACAGAAGAAGGCTCCCAGTTAAAAGAGAGCTTTGAAGAACAAGCTTCGTAATATGAAGATGGAGAAGGAAGAAATTGTTGCTTCCTCCTTCACAATATCTCTCAAGTAAGATATCAACTCATGAGCATTGGAGTTATTGTCGAAGATGATGATCTTGTTGATCACCCAGGCATGCTGAGAGGGGGGGGTGAACCAACGTGATGCGCTTTTTAAAATTTAAGTTTTATTCAGAGCAAGTTATACATAGCTAATCACAATTCATTAAGTAGTAAAATAACATCACATTATCAACATATAAGAATCATAACAAGATGCACAACACACAAGATTTTTACGTGGAAACCCAAGTTTTGGGGGTAAATCCATGAAAGCCTTTTTAATAAGATTTGTTCCAGCAACAACTGGAAATACAATACTTATACAATTTCTCCAGCCACAACTGGAAAAGAGGCTCCAATCTCCTAGGCTTCGTCAGCTACAATTGACGAGCTGCTACAACAGCTCTACTCACATAATACAACTGTGAGCCCTAGCACCACCCTGCCACCCTAAGAAAAAAGATCTAGACTTCTGAATTGAATTGAAACGGACATGTCAAACTAACCAACTCATCCAACTGTACAATCCTGCTTGTGAACATGTTCCCAACCGCATATCAACCTGTACCAAATGATCATAACTCTATGCCAATCTGATCATAAACTTGTGCCAATTTGATCATGAACCTATACCAATCTGATCATTAACATGTACCAATCTAACCATTAACTGTGCCCAATATGATCTTGTGCCAATCTGATCATGTGCATGTGCCAATCTAATCATACATCGGTACCAATCTGATCATGTGCCTGGTAGTTATCCATTCCTTTCAATTTGGTCTACCTCATCAAGTAAGACTCACAACCAAGCAGATCTCGAGCAAAAACACAACACTCCAAACTCAACTCAACAAATCAGTCATAATACTTCACCATCGATCCAACTTGACAACACAACCTCAAAAAATACCAAGTAGGAAATCAGACTGAAGTACAGTCAACCACTATCTATCAACACTTAGATTCAAAAGCAATCAAATAATACTCTCAAGAACAATAAGTTACACTCAACCTTAGGTCAATCAACTTGTCTAAACAAACTGGGTCAACAACAAACCTTTCTTAACACATTGTCAAAGAGTATTGTCAACTTGTCAAATAATACCACAGCTTGACTTACATACAGACTTAAAACAGTCAAACAATTTACAAAACAAAAAGGTACCGATCATTGACTGTTTACAAGGTCAATACTTCATCATATACATACAACAACTCAGTCAATACTTCATCATATACAGTCAATACTTCAAACTTAGAAACAGTCCAAGACACATCCAATCAAAACAAAAACAAAGATACAAGCACAAATAACTTGTACACGTCTAAAAAACCATAAGGAATCTTACTTGATTATTGTAGGGCTTTGTCTGAGAGCTATGTTTGAAGGTCGCTCTCTTATGTTACTGTATGTCCAAATTGAATACTGTAACTTCACCATTGATCTATACATATATACTTTGATATACCTTCCCAAAGATCTCACTCATTTGACAGAATCAAACTTTAATCACCTTCAACTATCACTGCAAACAAACTCGGATGCCTTCATGACGTTTGACCTTCATCACTATGGTAAGTTGAGATCATAGATAGCCTTTTCATCTTTGTTGTTGGAGACAAGAATCACAGCTGTTGGAAGCCCGAAATTCAAAGCTAGAAGGATTCATCTTTTACTGGGATGCCTTTAGGATAAATGCCCAAAAATTAGAGGAAACATTAGTTGCTTTCGGATGCCTTGGAAGATTAGAACCTTTAAAAGAAACTTTCATGCTTGAAGCCCGAAAACCAGAGCTACTTCACTGCCTTAGGATACCTTCCAAAGATTAGCCAAGTGTACTTGCAATCTGAGATAAGAGAAGACCATAAGCTTGATGCTTGTCAAATTAAGTGTGGAGAGATTTTATTTATATAGTTCACAAGTCGTTGAGGGTTTGACCATGAGCTATCCAACCTTGCAATATCAATTAAAAAGATTAAAAAAAAAACTTTTATTAGGCTGGCCGACCTTACAAGATGAGGTAACATTGCCTTAACAACTTCAAAAATTAATATATCTTCAACCATAATGAGTTAGTGGGCATTCCACATATCAACAGAAAGGGATTGATGAGGACTATCATCTTATGAGGGTCATGCTTGCGAAGACATGGTCCTTCACCCTTAAATTCTTCAATTTGTGCAGGGCATCAAGATTTGACTTGAATTCATTTTGAAGGCCTCTTCAAGTACTTTTATGGCACCAAGGGCTACAACACCAAGGTAAGTGCGTCACCAAAAACACAAGACCACCAACAAAGGACAAAGAACCCCAAGAGTGAGGGTAGAAAGGATCAAAGTACCAACAAACAAGAAACAAGTAACCAAGGGAACAGTAACAAGGACAAGGAGACAATAAAGGATATAATGAGAACCAAGGGACACACAACCAACACAAGGGGCTACAAGGGATTTTGATAAAGTCTCAAGAGATCCAAGAGCTTCAAACTTGGGCTTGAACAAGTCAAAAGGAATCCTTGGACACAAACAAGGACACACACCCAAAGGGGCTCCACAAGGGGCACTAAGACATAACAAACCCTCACCAGGGCATTGTTGGCATCAATGACAACTTTAATCAACAGATCTCATTCAGACTATTGTCGATGGTCTTCAATCCTCATGGGAGATATTCTTGGTTGTTGTTAATGGTCGAGAAGTGCAACCAAGAGCTTCAAACTTGGGCTTGAACAAGTCAAAAGGACTCCTTGGACACAAGAAAGGACACACACCCAAAGGGGATCCACAAGGGACACCAAGACACAACAAACCCTCACCAGGGCACTGTTGGCATCAATGACAACTTTAATCAACATATCTCATTCAGACTGTTGTCGATGGTATTCAATCCTCATGGGAGACATTCTTGGTTGTTGTTAATGGTCGAGAAGTGCAACCAAACTTTGAAATATTGTGGCATGATTTCCTTCAAGAAGAAGGGTGAATTCAAAGCAAAAATACTTCCTCCAAAGAAGAGAACCTTGCTCTTACGGCAAGGACAAAGAGAGGAAAGGAATCATTTTCACAGAAGAAGTTTCCTCATCAAAAGGAAAAAGAATACAACAAGAAATTTGATAATTCTAAAGTCAAATGCTTCAACTGTAATAAGAAGGGCCACTTTGCAAGAGACTATTGTGCAAAGCAAAGAGGAAAGTTCAAGGGTAGATTTCATGCTTCTACTTCTATAGAAGATGAACCTACAAGAAACAATTCTTCCAATGATCAAGGGGCAATGGAGGAGTACTATATTGTATCAATTGTAGTTGGATCCATTACCACTAGTGCTGAAACATGGTTGGTGGATAATGGCGCATCAATACACATGACTAGATATAGGAGCACTATCACAGATCTTAAAGAAAGGAATTTTTCCTGTCAGGCGGAGCTTGGAGATAATAACACCTATTCGATCCAAGGAGTTGGATCCACTTCCTTTCAGTTGAATTCAGGTGATGTACTCCATGTTTATGATATTCTGTATGTTCATGGTTTGAATAAAAACCTCCTATCTTCTTCATTTCTAGAAGATAAAGTTTTCAAAGTAATCTTTATGGACAACAAAGCGCTCTTGTGGCCTAATAATTCAGACTTGAATTGTGTAGTTGTGATTGGAGTTAGAGAGGGAGGTATCCACAAAGTTCTTGGAAAGTTCATTAAAGCCATGATCCATGACACAACCAGTCCTTGTGAACTGTGGCATAGGAGGCTTGGTCATCTTCATTTCAAAGCGCTACCTGGCTTACAGAAGATGGTAAAAGGTATGCCTATATTTCAATCTGAGCATGATGTTATTTGTAGAGGTTGTGCTCTTGGTAAGAACATCAAGAAAATATTTCCAAACAGTACTAAAAGATCTAAAGGAATCCTGGACTTGATCCTTTCATATCTATGTGGTCCCATGTCTGTACCATCCTTGAGTGGTTATCTGTACTATGTGATTTTCATAGATGAATTCTCTCGCAAGTCATGGATCTATTTTCAGAAGGCAAAGAGTGAAACTTTCAACAAGTTTTTAGAGTTTAAAGCACCGGCTGAAAATCAAACTGGAAAGCACATTCGTGCTTTGAGATATGATAATGGAGGAGAGTTCAAGTCTCATGAATTTAATGAATTCTGCTGAGAGGGAGGGATAAGAAGTCAACTGAATGTACCTTACAAACCCCAACAAAATGGGGTGGCCAAAAGAAAGAATCGGACAATCTGTGAGGCTGCAAAAGTTATGATGTGTGATCAGGATCTTCCCACCTCCTTATGGGCAGAAGCCTCCAGCACTGTTGTTTATAATCAGAACACAAGCCCACATGCTATCATGGGAGAGAAGACTCCTAAAGTTTTCACTAGTGAAAAACTAGATGTTGGACACTTGAATATTTTTGGTTGTCCTGTCTACATTCATGTACCAAAAGGGAAGAGGACAAAGATGGAGCCATCTAGAATGAAAGGAACATTTGTTGGATATAGCGAATCATCCAAAGCTTATAGAATCTATGTTCCAGTCAAAGGCACATTGAAGTCAGCAGAGATGTAACATTTCATGAAGAGGTTTCCCTCAAGCGCTCTAAAGAACTTCAATGGGATTCATATATGGAGGAGCATGGGACCCCCCTCAACACTACCTCCTTTCCACCTTCATCTTGGAATCTCATCTCAGGGAATTTGTAGTCTACGGTGTGCTTCCCAATAGAATACAACCATTGGACTCCCAAAACCATATTAGTATCAACCACATTCACAACATAAAAGCTATCTATCACAGTGTAATATCCTATAGTGACTTTCAATTTAGGAATCCATCTAGAACAATCCATAGAATAATTACCTGGGATTATGGTAGTGAAGCCTTCAAACTTCTCAGTAGGTATCTTTCTTCTTTCCACCAAATATGAATCAACGAAGTTGTGTGTTTCTCCTCCATCCACCAACATAGTGACTGATTTCCCTTGCACCACTCCTTTGAATGTGAGAGTGGGGAAGCAAGGCACTCCTGACAATACTACAATTTTGCTAACCTATGAAGGAGGCTCTTCTTCAGTAGTCTCATAGGCCACTTCTGCATATACTGGGGCTTCTTCTTCTTCCTCTTCAGGTTCTCTCTCTCTGATTAGACTTTAATATAGTTAGATTTCCCCTTAGCACATCTATGTCCTGGAACCCATGGTTCCTGAAAGTGAAACAAAGCTTCCTTCTTCTCAATTCATCCCGATCCTTGGAGAAATTGTCCTTCTTGAAATTTCCAGAAGGAAGCTTCATGGGTGGCCTTTGATTCTTGAATTGAGCAGGAACAATAGTTCTAGGAGGAAATCTTGTCCTTGGAATAACATCTTGCAAATCTCTTGCTCTATTCAGTGCATATTGCAAAGTAGAGGGTCTATAGGCCTTCACCAAGCCTTTCAAAGTCTCTGCTAATACTTCATTGAACAAAAGGATCAGGTGAGCTTCATAGATATCAATGACCATCACAACCAACTTCTAGAACTCAGATATGTAGGCTTTAGGAGCTCCAATTTGCTTCACATGTGCCAGCTCTTAGAAAGTGATTTCAGGGTCTCTTCTTGCAATTCTTTCATCCAATATTCTTGTGAACTCTTCATAAGTGGTCACTTAATCATGTCCAAGTGTCTTCATGCCATGAAGCCACCAATCATTAGCTTCAACATCCAAGTATAGGCTATCCATCTTGATGAAATCTCTCTCGACCATTGGATTCAACTGAAAATAGGTCTCTAGCTTTTGGATCCATGAACTAGCAGTGCACTTTGATGAGCCATCAAAGTATGGTAGAGAAATCTTACCAATAACATTCTTCAACTCATAATTTTGGTTAGGCATCTGAAAGCTTCCTCTTGTATTGAGCATCACATAAATCTTTGAATGGAAGAGCTCTTATACATTCTTCACTTAGTGTAATATATTCAACATACTTATCCTCCCATGAAGCAAGGCCTTCATTTCGAACTTCAGGTTCCTCCCTTTACTCTTCAATGAATTTGGGCATAGTAGGCCTTGGTTTGGACTGAGACTCCATCTTAAATTCATCAGGGCGATTGTGAGGCCCAGTCTTTGAGAAAATAGATCCACCAGTGATCTTCTTTTCAACATGTGGGGAACCACTGTTGCTCCCTTCTCCATCTTTGCTTCCCAACTGCTTAGCAAGGAATTCTCTTGTCTCTTACCTGGATTGGATGATGTTGCGTGAGATATCTTGGAGACCTTTCATCATGCTTTAAACAAAGTGCCAGAACTCATCCTTTTCTTCATTGTGAGACATCTCTGATTCTCCTTGAATCTTCCCTTCAGTAGAATTAACTTCTTCTCATTCTTCCTTTCTCAGAGGATCTTTCTTCTTTGGACATGAATTTCTTTTAGGACTCATAGAAGAATAACAAGAGCAGGCTCAGAGGACCATGCTCTAATACCATTTTAATTTACCAATCATATATGATGATACACTAACTAACTCTCCTACAGGACTTAAGGCAAAACAATGAAGACTAGTGGCTTGACTAGTTGTAGGAAATGTAATTTCAAGGAATTCTGGAAGGATTTTTACTTATGAAGGCTCAATAACATTAAATGACATTCAATTATCAGTTTAGATTCGGTCTAGAAATTTTGAATAGGTTCTGAGAAGATTTCAAGAATGGACAAACAAAATTGACACTCGGGATTGCACAACTAGTTCAAATTCAAGAATTTCCAAATAGTAGGAAAAGGTCACTAATTCTTGGTTTCAGAATTTGAATGAGTATATTGGCATGTTAATTAACATCAACAACTGAAATAATTCAATTTGGATTTATGGAAGTTCATTTATTAATCAAACACGAAAAACTAGCTATTTTCCATGGCAATCTAGACTAGGTGCAAAAGATGGATATGAAAGGTAGACTTTTCTTTATTCAAACTGTAAAATAGACTTCATAGGTTCAATATTAGATCAGTAAAAACCATCAGTAGTTGAAATACTTCTCATAGAACTCTCAGGAAATAAATACACAAGAAATACGATTCTCCATCAAAGAAAGACTAGAGATCATCATAATTATGGATGGGAGGCGGCCCATAGGGGTGTATCTCAACCGATGATTCACATGATATGAAGGACATGTTGTAAATGGAGGTCTCGAGTTCAAATCACCCCATCTTACCCGTGCCCCATGCTTGCACGCTATTGTGGGGCACCTAGGGGTATAGTGGTAGCAGGATTGGATCCCTAGACCTCATGTCACCCGAGTACCAGCCCAGTCCCCAGTTTCTGATTCCCCTAATACAAAAAAAAAAAAAAATCTAGATGGGAGGCTCTCTAATATCTGCAACAAGCTTGAATTCAACTGGATCAGACCTCAGGACCCACAATAAACTCCATGATGAAGACTGGATGTCATCATCCTCTCACAAAAAGCAGGGGCACATCTCCCAGCTTGGACTAGGGGCACATATCCCAAGTCAAAGAGGAAAAATTACACTTAATTCAAACACCAAACTATCAAAATATGGGCTAGTGGTGCACACTCCTTATTTTATAGATTTAAGGTGACTTGTGGAGCAAGTAAGCTAGACTAATGCACCCTCATGGAGTGGATAAGATTGGCTTGCTTTCTACTTTAGATTTTGACTTTGATTTCGGCTTTGCTTTGCTTTCCGCTTTTGCCTTGGGTTTCTGCTTTTTCTTTTGCTTTATCCCGCTTTTCCTTTTCTATCCTATTTTTTCCTGCTTTTCTACCTTATCCTGCTTTTTTGTTTTGTCTTGCTTTTTCCCTGCTTTTCTGCCTTATCCTGCTTTTATGCTTTGTCCTGCTTTTCCCTAATTTTTTTCCTTATCCTCCTTTCTACTTTTATCTGCTTTCTGCTTTATTATGTTTTTCTTGAGTTTAGCCACTTTTCTGCCTTGTCGTATCTTTTCTTTATTTTTCCTGATTTTCCTAGCTTTGGTTGCTTTCGTCTTTTCTTCTCTTGCAAGTTACCTCTTGGTCAACCTTATCCTCTAATGCGTCCTTGCGGATCATTATCCACTTATTCTATTGAAATAAAATATCTATCAATGAAAAATAATTCTCATCAAGTGCATTTCAAATTTTAGGAAAAATAAAATCAACAACTTTTAATTAATTAATGCATGTAATCTCAAAATTAACCCCAAGTAAATAACATTTTCTCTTCAATCCAAGGGACTGATTGGGTTAGGAACTCAATACAATTATCATCAATGAGGGGACATGATAGTCCTCCCCTCCGAAGATTGCTTGTCCTCAAGCAATTTCAAACTTGGATGCTGTAAGATGTGTTCTCCTTCCCAAGTGACATCCTCACTAGGCGGCCCTTCCCATTGCACCAAATATTCTTTAATGATTATGCTTCTTAACTTCCTTTCTAGGACCTCCAAAATATTCTCTGGAACTAACACCAAATGTCCCTCATCATCAATGGGAGGCAACTCTTTTGAAACTTTAACTTGCTTCCCTATTTCCTTCTTCAAACATGACACATGGAAACCATTGTGAATTTTCCTTTATGGAGGCAATTCTAGCTCATATGCCGCTTCACAAATATTCTTTAGGACTTTGTATTGACCACAGAAACTTGGTTGTAGCTTCTCAACTACTTTCAATGAAGATTTTATATAGGGCTGCAACCTCAAATAAACCAGATCTCCTACTTGGAAGGTTCGCTCCACTGTTGGTCTGTCTGCATTCACTGTTTGCCTATTTTGTGCTACTAGCAAGTTATCCTTGAGAGTCCTAAGTATGTCTTGACTCTCTTGGAGCGAATCCTTTGCCTTCTGTTTCTTGCAATCACCAAATATTAGATCAGAAAAAGTGGGTGCAACATATCCATATAGGGCCTTGAATGGTGACATTCCAATTGATAGATGAAAAGTGGTGTTATAACAAAACTCTCCTAGGTGTAGCCAAGTAGTCCATGACTTATGTTGACCGGTAACATAGTTTCTTAGGTTCCCTTGTAGCCATTGGTTCACTCTCTCTATTTGAACATCTGTCTGTGGACGGTATCTTGTACTCATGTACAAACTTGTTCCCACCAACTTGAACAATTCTTGCCAGAAATGGCTAGTGAACTTGCTATCTCTATCACTGATGATAGACTTGGGCATGCCATGAAGTTTGAAGACTTCTTTGATGAAAATTTCAACCACTTGTCTGGCTGCAATATTAGTTGTGACAGTAAAGAAATGTGCATACTTGGTTAGTCGATCAACCACAACAAAAATATTGTCTTTACCTTGGATTTTGGGGAGTCCGGTGATGAAATCCATCGATACACTTTCCCATTTATGCTTAGGGATAGGAAGGGGTTGTAGGAGTCTAGATGGATGTGTATGTTCTACTTTATTCTTCTGACATGCCACACATACTCTAACATACTCCATCACTTCCTTCTTTAGGCACTTCCAAGATAACCTTTCCCTCACTTTCCTGTATGTCTTCACAAATCTTGGAGCCCTGATAGGGGCGCATCATGGGCAACCTCTAGGATATTATTTTTTAATGAGGAATCTGGAACCAAGAAAACCCTATCCTTATAATAGATGGAATCATTAAGGATTTGTAAGAATCATCATGAATTAGTCCATCAAATAAATCACAAGAAAACTAATTCTTTGCATACTCTACTCCTAGCCGTGCCTTCCATTAATCATGAAACTTCATCAATGCAAGTACTGGTTTCCTAGAGAGTGCATCGGATACAATATTCAACTTATCCTTCTTTTATTCAATCTCAAAGTTGAAATCTTGGACCTTACTTACCCACTTATGTTTCCTGTCATTCAAATCCTTTTGTGATAGGAAGTGTCTCAAGCTATTATGATCAGTTTTGATGATGAACTTACCCCCCACAAGATATTGTCTGAACTTGACTAGCGTATGCATGATGGCTAGCATCTCCTTGTCATAAATTGAGTATAGCTTCTCATGGGGCTGCAACTTTCTACTTTCAAAGGCTATGGGATGCTTGTTTTGGATCAAGACAACTCCAATCCCACTTCCCCAGGCATCACATTCAAGAACAAAAGGTTGAGAAAAATCTGGAAGTGCAAGAACATGGAAACTACTCATTACCTATTTCATTCTCTTGAATGCTTGTTCAGACTCCTCTGACCAACTAAATGCTCCTTTCTTAGTGATATCTGTCAATGGGGATGTTAACTTTGAAAAGCGTTTGACAAAAATATGGTAATATGTACACAAACCAATGAACCCTCTCACTTCAATAATATTTCTTGGGCTTGGCCAATCCAATATTGCTTGGATCTTCTCCATGTGAACCTTAAGTCCTTCTTTCCCAATCACATGAACAAGATATAAAATCTCAGTCCTTCCAAATTCACATTTGGATAGTTTAGCATAAAAAGATTGATCTGCCAAGATAATTAGCACAATATCCAAGTGATGCAAATGCTCCTCCCAAGTTCTACTATAAATCATAATATTATCAAAGAAAACATGAACAAAATTACGGAGCTGCTTGTTAAACATTCTGCTCATGCAATATTGAAAGGTTGCTGGTGCATTAGTTAGGCCAAAAGGCATAACTAAAAACTCAAAGTGTCCATAATGACATTGGAAGGATGTCTTCTGAATGTTCTCCTCCATCATTTTGATTTGATGGTAACCAAAGCGAAGGTCAATCTTTGAAAAGTATTTGGCCCCATGTAGTTCATCCATCAGTTCATCAATCCTTGGAATAAGATATCTGTTCTTGATGGTATTTTTGTTGATATCTATGTGGTCTATACACAAGCACATGGTCCCATATTTATTCTTAACTAGGACTACCGAGGATGCAAAAGGGCTTGAGATTGGTCGGATGAACCCAAAGTCAAGCAATTCTTTGATAGTTCGCTCTATCTCATCCTTGAATCTTTTTGTATGCTTGTAAGGTTGGACTTTGATAGGTGATGTGCCTATCTCCACTTCTATTTTATGCTCCACTCCTCTATCAGCTGGCCTACCATGAGGAAGGTCCCAAAACACCTTCTCATGCTTTTGGAGCAACTTCTGTATGTCTTCCGGATACTGTGCTACCTCCAAAGAGGTTCCTTTAGTAGTGATTAGGCACTCTGCATCCCATTCAATGTCTCCATGCCTCAATATGGATCTCATACTATGCATAGACACTACTTGCTTTTGGTAGGTGTTGACCCCCCTCAGGACTACCTCCTTTACACCTTCATCTTGGAATATCATCTTAGGGACTTTGTAGTTTATGGTGTGCTTTCCAATAGAATACAACCACTATACTCTAAAAACCATATTAGTATCAGACACATTCACAACATAAAAGCTATATGTCACAGTGTAATCTCCTATAGTGACTTGCAATTTAGGAATCCATCTAGAACAATCCATAAAATGATTACCTGGGATTATGACAACGAAGCCTTCAAACTTCTCAGTAGGCAACTTTCTTCTTTCCACCAAAGATGAATCAATGGAGTTGTGTGTTTCTCTTCCATCCACCAACACAGTGACTGATTTCCCTTGCACCACTCCTTTGAATCTGAGAGTGTGGAAGCGAGGCACTCCTGATAATACTGCAATTTTGTTAACCTCTAAAGGAGTCTCTTCTTCAGTAGTCTCATAGGGCACTTCTACAACTATTGGGGCCTCTTCTTCTTCCTCTTCAAGTTCACTCTATGGGTAGACTTCAATATAGTGAGCTTTCCCCTTAGCACACCTGTGTACCGGAACCCATGGTTCCCGACAAGTGAAACACAACTTCCTTCTTCTCAATTCATCCCGATCCTTGGAGAAATTATCCTTCTTGAAATTTCCAGAAGGACTCTTCATGGGTGGCCTTTGATTCTTGAATTGAGCAAGAACAATAGTTCTAGGAGGAAATCTTGTCCTTGGAATAACGTCTTGCAAATCTCTTGTTCTATTCAGTGCATATTGCAAAGTAGAGGGTATGTAGGCCTTCACCAAGATTTTCAAAGGCTCTGCTAATTTTTCAATGAACAAAAGGATCAAGCGAGCTTTAGAGATATTAGTGACCATCATATCCAACTTCTGGAACTCAGATATGTAGGCTTCAGGAGCTCCAGTCTGCTTCACATGCGCTAACTCTTGAAAAGTGATTTCAGGGTCTCTTCTTTCAATTCTTTCAGCCAATAATCTTGTGAACTCTTCATACGTGGTCACTTGATCATGTCCAAGTGTCTTCATGCCATGAATCCACCAATCATTGGCTTCAACATCCAAGTATAAAGTAGCCACCTTGATGGAATCTCTCTTGGCCATTGGATTCAACTGAAAATAGGTCTCTAGCTTCTGGATCCATGAACTAGCAATGCACTTTAATTATCAATCAAAGTATGGAAGATAAATCTTACCAATAATAGTCTTCAACTCATAATTTTGGTTAGGAATTCGAAAGTTTCCTCTTGGATTGATCTTGTACTGAGCACCACATAAATATTTGAATGGCAGAGCTCTTCTACATTCTTCATTTAGTGTAAGATATTCAACAAACTTATCCTCCCATAAAGCAAGGCCTTCATTTCGAACTTCAAGTTCCTCCCTTTGCTCTTCAGTGAATTTGGGCATAGTAGGCCTTGGTTTGGACTGAGAATCAATCTTGAATTCATCAGGGAGATTTTGAGGCCTGGTATTTGATCAAATAGATCCACCAATGATCTTCTTTTCACCTTGTTGGGAGCCACTATTGCTCCCTTCTCCATCTTTGCTTCCCAGCTGCTTAGCAAGGAATTCTCTTATCTCTTGCTCGTATTGGATGATGTTGTGTGAGATATCTTGGAGAACTTTCATCATGCTTTGAACAAAGAGTTGGAACTCACCATTTTCTTGATTGTGAGACATCTATGATTATCGTTGAATCTTCCCTTCAGTAGAATTAATTTCTTCTCTTTCTTCGTCTGCCAGAGGATCTTTCTTCTTTGGATCTGAATTTATTTTATGAATCATAAAAGAATAACAAGAGAATGTTTAGAGGACCATGCTCTGATACCACTATAATGTACTGTTGATGCCTCGGATATCGTAGCATCAATCAGAAAGGGATTCTCCCCAATAGATGATCCCAATTAGATTATCTACCGTTTGGTATAGGGAATCCGTCCGGTTAGCGGTTCCGGCAACCGTGGGTTTGGAGTTTATTCCGATTATACCGGTTATGGCCCGATCCACCTTTCTTTTGGATTTTATGTTTTATGATGATATGCAGGTGCCTATTCTAAGTTTAGTCTAAATGCAAGACTGGAAAAAACAAATCTAAGTTTAAAGACTGAAATTAATCTAACTATCCTTGCAAGGAGCGAATAAAAAGCATGAGCAATTAGCTATAGGCAATATCTTAAAGAAGGAACAGATAGCCATTACGTCTGAAAGAGAAAGCTACAACAAAGAAAAAGATATCAGAAGGTAGCTTTTGATTTAATAACACATTTTTCATCACTTATCAAAAAAGAAGCAAGATTATTTAATCTAGATGTAAAACTGAAAGGACAGATCTAGGTCTAAAAAAAACACATGAAATAAATCGAATTGTCCCTGCAAGGAACCAAATTAAAGCATGAGCAATGGGCTGTAATAGTTATCTTAAAGAAAGAACAGCTAGCCATTAAATCTGAAAGAGAATGCTACAGCAGAGATGAGAGATATCAGAAGGTAGCTTCTGATTTAGTGTAAACACATTCATTACTCACGAAACAAAGAATTCGTTTGCATAGAAAGGAGTGAAATCATTTGTTGTGAAGAAATAATTCAGATAACAGGAAAGATCTCACATTAAAATATGGAAGCCACCATAATAGTCCAATACACATCCATCCTTTATTCTCATGCAAAACGTCCTCTCCAGGATTTTATTAGAAGATTTACTTTCATAGAACATCCACAAGATAGCTCGTACAAGTCTGAAAATTAAATCCCTGCCAAAAGTCCTCTTCCCTACTTCCTAACTTCTATTTATAATTACAAAAAATGCCCTTTGGGCTGCCACCTGGCCTCTTACACTTGTCATCTAGGGAATTTTCTCCTATAACAGACAGAATGTGACTTCCTTTTTTTTATTGCAGAAATTATTTTAACAGAAAATAGGGACAGCTGTCCCATAGCTCTACGTATCATACATATGCGGGCCCAAAATACAAAACAACAGAAATACTGCTCTATCATCAGCGCTCTACTCCTGCACACGTGCTTCAGATGGAAGAGAAGCACTCGATCCACCAGTTGCTGCTGCTGAAGATGCCGATGGCGCTTGAAGAGAGGCACTCGAGCTTACTGGAACTGTTGCTGCAGCTTGGGAAGAAGGACTCGAATTGGCTGGAATATTTGCCACTGTCGGGGAGGAGGGAACCGAGTTCACTGCTGCTGCTGGAATGGTTTGGGAGGAGGGAGTCGAGCCAGCTGGAGTTTCTGTCACTGCTGGGAGAGAAGGGTCTGGATTTGCTATCACAGCTGCTACTTCTGCCTTCTTCTCTTCTTCTGCTATGTAGCTATACCACATGCCAGTGTCCCTTATGACTATGTTTGCGGAAGCAGGGAGCAAGATTTTCTTAGAAGTCACATTCTTTCTAAGCTCTGCTCCAATGCCTTGAACTTCCGTCACTGCAGCTTGATGTACTTCTTTAAGCAAATGGCTGTGGACTGATGACATTCCAATATAATGCTGGAGGTCGTCAATTGCTAGGACATCGATTTTCTTCACATATTCGGTTTGGATGCCCAGTTCTTCCTTTAGTTCAGCCAAGCATTGTTCTTCACCTGGGAAGTCATCGAGGGATTGCGGGAAATTCAATTTGCACCTGTCATGCACTCCGTGGATTCTTTGATGCAAGTCGTTGATCCTATCCCTTGTTCCTTGCACACTGGCTATTAGCTTACTGCCACAGTTTCTGCAGAAGTCCAAAAGGGCCACATCTTCATTAAAACCCTCCACCGATTTGAATGGGAGATGTGTGGGGAAATCCCCCTTTCCTTCTTGCCATTCTATCTGGCTCATAATATTTGCCTTGACACGGGTATGCTTGGCTTTGAGCCTATGGGCCTCCGCATTAATTTCTTTTAATCTGACCACCATGGCCTTGAGCTTGCAAACTTCATTAGTGATTAGCCCCTGAGTCTCATGCATTTGCTTCAGGATGCTGCAGGACAGCTCATGGAAGGGAGATATATCCATCGTTCTGCTCTCAGCTTGCTCTAATTGCTCAGCTAATGCCTGCTTATCTGTTTCAAGCTGGGACACTCTGGCTACTGCATCATTCTTTTCTGCTTCTTCAATCATCATCAGGACTGATAGCTGCTCCTTCTTTTCCTCTAACCGGTTATATTTGTCTGACAGCTCTTTATGCTAGGCGTACAGGCAATTATACTTGTTCACCACAAGATCTCTGTAGGCTTTCTCATTAGCCACAGTCTGTTGTAGCGTACGAGCTCTCTTTTTTGTCAATTCATTTTCTCTGACTATAACACCTACATTGTCCAGTGATGCTTTTGCTATTTCTACAACTGCGGATGCCATAGCAAAGGGATCTTTATATGTATTCCGCATTACAGTGACCTCCCGGTGGGTAATGATGTCCTCCTGGAAGAGACTTTTGATCCTCTCTTCCGATTTGAGGACAATTGCTTTCCTTTTCTTATCATAGACAAATTCATTCCACCTGGACACCGTATGTTTTCCTGATGGAGTGTACGGGACAATTGGGAGGTCCATAATGTCTATTTCTTCTTCAGCTAGTGGGGTCCGGACTCCCTGAGTTGGATCTGTTCCCACATTTTGGGTACCAGAGCCACCTGCTTGAGGTGCGTCTATTTCCATGTCTTGGACACCGGATCCACTTGCTTGGGCATCTGTTCCTGCTTTCAGCTCCTCTTCCGCTTTCCTTTCTGCCTCAGCTTGTTCAGCTTGCAGCTGATCTTCATTCTCTCTCCGTAGCCTTTCATCTTCCGCTTCTTGCTGCAATCTGGCAACTTCAGCCTCTTGCAGTAACCTTGCTTCCTCAGCTTCTTGCTGTGCCCTTGCTTCCTCTCTCAACCTTTGTTCTTCTTGGGCTCGGGCATCATCAGCTTCTTTCTCCTTATGCTAGCTAGTCTCCTGGGTCTTGGTGGAGCTAGGACTTGCTCCACTGCCTTGGCGAAAGGTTCGCAGCTCGGCTATGTTGCTGATGCCTCTAAATACCTCCTCCTCGGCATCATGATAATGAGAGTACTCAAAATGAGCATAAATCTCCCTACAGTGCTCAGCAACTTTTCCCTTCCTGTCGTTCCTGTGGAAGATTACCTCACCGAAGTGGAAGGCTTTCAGCTCTTGAACAAACTCTTCGGCTGAGGCAACCCCCGAGAACTTGTAAGCTCCTATGCAGAAAGGTAGAGGGGGAAAGGAGGCCTTGTGCTGTTTGTTGAGCATGGCTCCAATTCCATCCAGAAACATCTGTCTTACTGCCTCTTTAAGGACCACATAATCTGTAGCATATCTTGGCAAAATATATGGAGCTTTAGTTCCTGCAAACATTCTGAGGTAGGTGCCCTGCTCTAAACAATAAAAATCCCCGTAGTTTTCAAGAACTTCCATAGCATTCTCCGACAGGCAGTTAGGCTCTTCCTTGAATATCTTCTCATATAAGGGCATGATGAACCCCTCACAGATGAGTTTGTAGCTAGGTTTGTAATTCTGGGCCCACATCATCCTGAAAGCGGTAAAAACCGGGGTGGTGGCCTTATCCCATGTGCATCCCAATTTGGGGAAATCCACCTTGGCCAAAACACAATCAATCAGATATGAGGACATAAAAAATTCTGCCTTCTTCAAGGCTAGTCGTTCCCTTGCAGCAACTATCATTGAGGCCAAACTGTCTGACAGGAGAGTGGCCCAGTCAAACACAGTTCCTTTAAATGCCACAAAGTGGATGATAGGGACCCATTGAATCTTGTACACGGTGCCATCGGGCATGCCGAAGATTCTGCACAACATCAAGGCGATCAACCTGAAAGGAGGTCTCAGATTCTGGACGTCGTATTCATCGTTACCTTTCTTTCTCAAATGATTTCCTGCGACTGCTTTGAAGACCGCATATGCATGCTTGTCAACCACGGGATAGTTCAGCTCAGCCCCCTGCAGACCAGTGCTCATAAACGAAATTGGGTATTCGTCCCCCAGCTCCACCTTTTGCGTGAGTACAGCTGCGAGGGAGTCATCCGAAGCGAAGGTATACAAGATGAAATCTTTATCAAAATCTGGGCTTCTTAAGGAAGGAGCCTTAGCTACAGCTGCCTTGATATCTCTAAATGCGTCCTTTTCCAAGTCTGTCCACTTGAACTGGACGCTCTGTTTAACCATTTGTTGCAACGGTTTAACAATTTGTGCGAAATCTGGGACAAATCTGCTGACAAAATTGATAGTGCCCATGAAGGACTGCATAGTTTTCTTGTTGTAAGGCATTGGAATCTTGTTAATAGCTTGGACTCTTTCTTGATCTATTGACACTCCCCCCTTAGAAATTATATGGCCCAAGAGTTTACCTTCGGGAACAGCAAATACACTCTTCTTAGGATTCAAAGAAATATTGTATTTCTGACAACAATCAAAGATATGCCTCAGATGAACAACATGATCGTCTCTTTTCTTTGAAAAGACTGTCACATCATCTAAGTAAACAACAACACATTGCCCACCCAATCCTCGAAAGGCGATATCCATTGCTCTTTGGAATGTAGCTCCTGCGTTTATCAGACCAAATGGCATCCTTCTGTAGGCGAAAGTTCCCCACTTAGTTCGGAAAGTAGTCTTGAGGCGATCTTCTTCGGCTACTAATACTTGATTGTAGCCAGAGAAACCATCTAGGAGAGAAAACAACTCAGACCCTGACACCATTTGAAGGATTTGTTCCATTGAAGGGACGGGGTAGTTGTCTTTATCCGAAGCTTTGTTTAAATTTCTGAAATCTACACATAGCCTTATCTCTCCTGACTTCTTTCTTACGGGAACCAAGTTTGCAACCCATTCAGAATGTCGGACCTTGAAGATTATCTTAGCGTCCAGGAGCTTCTTTAATTCCTTTTGGATCAGCGGTTCTAGAGTAGGATGCATCCTTCTTAACTGCTGCTGAAATGGATTGACGCCCGCTTTCATTGGTATCACATGCTGAATAATGCGGACGTCATACGTCTTCAGATCTTCATAGGTCCATGCAAAAACATCCTTGTATTGTTTAAACAATTTGATGAACCTGTCTCTTTCTCCTGGTGAACAACATTTGCCAAGGTTGACAAATTTTGGTTCTGCCTCGGTACCCAAATTAACTAACTCATGTTGCATTGATGAGCTATTAGTTTTGGTATTAGCTGGCCTTTTGAATTTATTTTGAATATCGAACAGCGTTTCGAGGGACCTTACCCCCTTGGGAATGAAATTTCCTTTCTCCTCATCCTTCTTCATCAAATCAACATCGTGTTCTTCTTCATCTATTGCAGCTCCTTGGAAGCTATCTTCGTTTGTTAGAAAGCTGATAATTTGTTCATCATCATCGAAGACTCTGAAGTTGGTGATGTTATCGGGAACGGAAGGCCTGAAAATCAATTCAATTGAGCATTTATTATTTGACGGCACCAATCTAGAAGCAGATGTTGCCAACAAATCAGCTGCAGAATTTTGCAATCTAGGAATTGATTTTATATTGAAAGCGTCAAAATGCATAATTAAATCCCATACCTCAGCCTGATAACCCTTCAAATGAGGTGAGAGACAATGAATGGTGTCCCTTACCTGTCTTACAACTATCTCGGAGTCACCAAAGACCTTCAGGTACTTAAAATTTAAGCCAATGGCCTTCTTTAATCCATGTACCAAAGCTTCATATTCAGCGGTGTTGTTAGTACAATCGAATTCTAATCTACAAGACAAAAAATACTTGTTTCTTTTTTGGATCCATTAGAACACAACCGGCTCCGGATCCTTCCAGAGTTTTAGAACCATCAAAGTATAATGTCCAAAAAATATCTTTAGATTCAACTAAGTTAGTCTCTCTTTGATCTAAATCAGTAACTAAACTAACTATGTTACAATCAACATTATTAGTCCGAGAGAAATGAAGGAGATCGGAATGTTTATCTGATTCGTGGCTAATGGTTTCAGACTGATAATTACCCAGATCCATTTCTAAGAAATAATTCCCCAGAATCGTGGATGAGAAAGTTACGGCCTCATTTTTTTCTTCTAATTGTGTTACGTTTTGCTTCATATGAGGTTCTCTCAGGACTTTAATCTGATTCTGCCTGTTCTGATAAGGCAACCATAGATGAGACCAATCAGTAGCAAAGTAGCCACTCAGCTTGGTAGACCAATCCCTACTTAAAATCAGCCCATAGGCTTCAGGAATGTCGACCACCATTATGTCAACGAATTGACAGACTCTAAGGTCAGCTGATAATCTAATGAGGACGTCTTTCATCTCCCCAATTACCTTGACAACAGTCCTATCTAATTGGATAATTTGGGGCGGGGATGGCACAGGATGTCCGTTAATCCTTTTACAGATTGATAGTGGCATAACGTTTGAGGATGCTCCAGAATCTACCAAACAATTAGGAATGGCAATGTTTGGGATTTAGATTTCCCACCGATGCTAGCCTCATTAATTTCGGGATTGTCTTGAGAATCCGTTAATGTAGTGCTGGTTTGGGGTTGTAGAACATGCAACAGTTTGTCTCGTTGATGGGGTAAGCTGCACATGTCAAATATTGACACATTTGCTTTGACTTTTTTGATATCTTCAATAATATCGTATCCTATGTCAGATTCGTTCCCAATTCGAGTTGGCTGATCTGTTTTGCTCATTGTGACCTTAGGTGGCTGAACTATGGAGTCAGCGTTTGGCTGCTTGGTCGCTGTTTGGCTAACTTTGGGCTATTGTGGGATAACTGTTATATGCCTCATAGGCAGTTCTTTTGAAACTTTAGGCTTAAGAGGAGCTGTGCTTGGCACAGGATCCACAATAGGGCCCTTGCTGCGAGTAGCAACATTTACGGTAGAGGGAGAGCTTTCTATGGGATCCTCTTCTGCTGATTCTGTCATAGGTACCCAATCCCATAGCACCATAGTAGTGTCTGGGGTTGGTTCCTCTAACTCAGGGCTCGACTCTTCTGGAGGATCATCTTGGTCTGGGATTTGTGCATCTAGCATTTGGTTCATGACTAAGCTCATGGGATTAATCCATTGTGGGCAGCTCTTTTCCGAATGTGGTTCTTGATGAAAAGTGCAGAAATTTTCCATCCCGATTTCTTTCAAGTTTAAGATAGGGGAAGTATTCAACGGTGGGTGAGTTTGATCACCGTCTTCCCTTCTTTTATAAAATGGCTTGAAAGGTTTCCTAGATGTGCTAGCAGCCTTGTCTTTCTCGAGGTCTACAATTTTGTTAGATAATTTCTGCATCATCTTGGCTACATTTTCCATGTCTGTAGATGGCTCTTCTTTACCTCTAGTGAGCAACAAAGGTTTTTTGCTAGCTGCTGGTTTTGGTTCTACATCTAAGGCATGCTTAGCAATGCTATCAGCTTCTTCTTCTACCTTTCTAGCTTCCTCAAAGTTCTTTATCAGGGTAGTTTTCTTGGACCTTTTTACGAACATTGTGATGGGTCCTTCAAGAGCGGTTGTATAGTATTCAATCAGAGATTCCTCTGCTGGTTTATTAGCTTCACTGAAATTATTTAACAACGTTGTGAATCTTTGATTGAAATCTTGAACCTTTTCTTTCTTTTCCATCCTCATGGATAATAGTTCTTTCATAAGTGTTGCCACAGTTTTTTGGTTTCCGTATTTCTTTAAAAAACATTTTTCGAATTCATCCCAACTAGAGATTGAGCTGGGTTGTAGGCTAAAGTACCAGGATGATACTTTTGGCTCGAATGTATATGGAAACAACCTGCAGACTACGTCTTCATGCTGCACGTTCAAAAGGTTCAGAGCTAAGTAAAAACTCTTGAGATGGTCTTCCGTCGAAATGGCTTTCCCTGGATCGAACTTAGGCAAGACCTTTTCTGGGTTTTTTGGAAGATTATGGAATGGTCCAGCTAGGTTCAGCGCTCCTCTTGCTCTCCAAGCAGCTACAACCATGTTTGGATGTGGAGACCCTGGCGGAGAATTGTACGGTGAATCCTGGGGAGTACTTTTTGGAGTGATAAGTTCTTCAAGGTTTTCTTGGTCTGAAATTTTTTCTGAGTTTTCAAGATCTACCTTGTTAAGAGTGTCTGAAATTTCTTCCAAAGTCAAATTCATAAGTTCTTCAAAACTTTGAACGAGAATTGAATCACGGGTGTATTGTGGCTCTTTTCTAGGGGTAGTTTTCTTAGGGAGAAAATTCACAGCGTTTAAACCACCTAGCTGCCTAACGTAGGATCTTGTATGCCTTCTCAAATCCTCTATTTCTGTAAGAGGGACAGCGTATAAAGCTTCTTGAGGCTCAGGATCAGAAATGAGGCATTCTTGATTTGATAATTCACGATCTGGGCTGTTTGAAATGATTTCTTTAAGCGGGTTTTCAGTGTCATCTACGACAGTGGGAGATTTTCCTCTATCAGCCATGCACTTTCAGGCCCTCCTTCTAGCGCCAAAAACTGTTGATGCCTCGGATATCGTAGCATCAATCAGAAAGGGATTCTCCCTGATAGATGATCCCAATTAGATTATCTACCGTTTGGTATAGGGAATCCGTCCGGTTAGCGGTTCCGACAACCGTGGGTTTGGAGTTTATTCCAATTATACCGGTTATGGCCCGATCCACCTTTCTTTTGGATTTTATGTTTTATGATGATATGCAGGTGCCTATTCTAAGTTTAGTCTAAATGCAAGACTGGAAAAAACAGATCTAAGTTTAAAGACTGAAATGAATCTAACTATCCTTGCAAGGAGCGAATAAAAAGCATGAGCAATTAGCTATAGGCAATATCTTAAAGAAGGAACAGATAGCCATTACGTCTGAAAGAGAAAGCTACAACAAAGAAAAAGATATCAGAAGGTAGCTTTTGATTTAATAACACATTTTTCATCACTTATCAAAAAAGAAGCAAGATTATTTAATCTAGATGTAAAACTGAAAGGACAGATCTAAGTCTAAAAAAAACACATGAAATAAATCGAATTGTCTCTGCAAGGAGCCAAATTAAAGCATGAGCAATGAGCTGTAACAGTTATCTTAAAGAAAAAATAGCTAGCCATTAAATCTGAAAGAGAATGCTACAGCAGAGATGAGAGATATCAGAAGGTAGCTTTTGATTTAATGTAAACACATTCATTACTCATGAAACAAAGAATTCGTTTGCACAGAAAGGAGTGAAATCATTCGTTGTGAAGAAATAATTCAGATAACAGGAAAGATCTCACATTAAAATATGGAAGCCACCGGAATAGTCCAATACACATCCATCCTTTATTCTCATGCAAAACGTCCTCTCCAGGCTTTTATTAGAAGATTTACTTTCATAGAACATCCACAAGATAGCTCGTACAAGTCTGAAAATTAAATCCCTGCCAAAAGTCCTCTTCCCTACTTCCTAACTTCTATTTATAATTACAAAAAATGCTCTTTGGGCTGCCACCTGGCCTCTTGCACTTGTCATCTAGGGAATTTTCTCCTATAATAGACAGAATGTGACTTCCTTTTTTTTATTGCAGAAATTATTTTAACAGAAAATAGGGACAGCTGTCCCATAGCTCTACGTATCATACATATGCGGGCCCAAAATACAAAACAACAGAAATACTGCTCTATCATCAGCGCTCTACTCCTGCACACGTGCTTCAGATGGAAGAGAAGCACTCGATCCACCAGTTGCTGCTGCTGAAGATGCCGATGGTGCTTGAAGAGAGGCACTCGAGCTTACTGGAACTGCTGCTGCAGCTTGGGAAGAAGGACTCGAACTGGCTGGAATATCTGCCACTGCCGGGGAGGAGGGAACTGAGTTCACTGCTGTTGCTGGAATGGTTTGGGAGGAGGGAGTCAAGCCAGTTGGAGTTTCTGTCACTGCTGGGAGAGAAGGGTCTGGATTTGCTGTCACAGCTGCTACTTCTGCCTTCTTTTCTTCTTCTACTAAGTAGCTATACCACATGCCAGTGTCCCTTATGACTATGTTTGCGGAAGCAGGGAGCAAGATTTTCTGAGAAGTCACATTCTTTTTAAGCTCTGCTCCAATGCCTTGAACTTCCGTCACTGCAGCTTGATGTACTTCTTTAAGCAAATGGCTGTGGACTGATGACATTCCAATATAATGTTGGAGGTCGTCAATTGCTAGGACATCGATTTTCTTCACATATTCGGTTTGGATGCCCAGTTCTTCCTTTAGTTCAGCCAAGCGTTGTTCTTCACCTGGGAAGTCATCGAGGGATTGTGGGAAATTCAATTTGCACCTGTCATGCACTCCGTGGATTCTTTGATACAAGCCGTTGATCCTATCCCTTGTTCCTTGCACACTGGCTATTAGCTTACTGCCACAGTTTCTGCAGAAGTCCAAAAGGGCCGCATCTTCATTAAAACCCTCCACCAATTTGAATGGGAGATGTGTGGGGAAATCCCCCTTTCCTTCTCTCCATTCTATATGGCTCAGGATATTTGCCTTGACACGGGTATGCTTGGCTTTGAGCTTATGGGCCTCCGCATTAATTTCTTTTAACCTGAACACCATGGCCTTGAGCTTGCAAACTTCATTAGTGATTAGCCCCTGAGTCTCATGCATTTGATTCAGGATGCTGCAGGACAGCTCATGGAAGGGAGATATATCCATCGTTCTGCTCTCAGCTTGCTCTAATTGCTCAGCTAATTCCCGCATGTCTGTTTCAAGCTGGGACACTCTGGCTACTGCATCATTCTTTTCTGCTTCTTCAATCATCATCAGGACTGATAGCTGCTCCTTCTCTTCCTCTAACCGGTTATATTTGTCTGACAGCTCTTTATGCTCGGCATACATGCAATTATACTTGTTCACCACAAGATCTCTGTAGGCTTGCTCATTAGCCACAGTCTATTGTAGCGTACGAGCTCTCTTTTTTGTCAATTCATTTTCTCTGACTATAACACCTACATTGTCCAGTGATGCTTTTGCTGTTTCTACAACTGCGGATGCCATAGCAAAGGGATCTTTATCTGTATTCCACATTACAGTGACCTCCCGGTGGGTAATGATGTCCTCCTGGAAGAGACTTTTGATCCTCTCTTCCGATTTGAGGACCATTGCTTTCCTTTTCTTATCATAGACAAATTCATTCGACCTGGACACCGTATGTTTTCCTGATGGAGTGTACGGGACAATTGGGAGGTCCATAATGTCTATTTCTTCTTCAGCTGGTGGGGTCCGGACTCCCTGAGCTGGATTTGTTCCCACATTTTGGGTACTAGAGCCACCTGCTTGAGGTGCGTCTATTTCCATGTCTTGGACACCAGATCCACTTGCTTGGGCATCTGTTCCTGCTTTCAGCTCCTCTTCCGCTTTCCTTTCTGCCTCAGCTTGTTCAGCTTGCTGCTGATCTTCATTCTCTCTCCGTAGCCTTCATCTTCCGCTTCTTGCTGCAATCTGGCAACTTCAGCCTCTTGCAGTAACCTTGCTTCCTCAGCTTCCTGCTGTGCCCTTGCTTCCTCTCTCAACCTTTGTTCTTCTTGGGCTCGGGCATCATCAGCTTCTTTCTCCTTATGCTGGCTAGTCTCCTGGGTCTTGGTGGAGCTAGGACTTGCTCCACTGCCTTGGCGAAAGGTTCGCAGCTCGGCTATGTTGCTGATGCCTCTAAATACCTCCTCCTCGGCATCATGATAATGAGAGTACTCGAAATGAGCATAAATCTCCCTACAGTGCTCAACAATTTTTCCCTTCCTGTTGTTCCTGTGGAAGATTACCTCACCGAAGTGGAAGGCTTTCAGCTCCTGAACAAACTTTTCGGCTGAGGCAACCCCCGAGAACTTGTAAGCTCCTATGCAGAAAGGTAGAGGGGGAAAGGAGGCCTTGTGCTGTTTGTTGAGCACGGCTCCAATTCCATCCAGAAACATCTGTCTTACTGCCGCTTTAAGGACCACATAATCTGTAGCATATCTTGGCAAAATATATGGAGCTTTAGTTCCTCCAAACATTCTGAGGTAGGTGCCCTGCTCTGAACAATAAAAATTCCCGTAGTTTTCAAGGGCTTCCATAGCATTCTTCGACAGGCAGTTAGGCTCTTCCTTGAATATCTTCTCATATAGGGGCATGATGAACCCCTCACAGATGAGTTTGTAGCTAGGTTTATAATTCTAGGCCCACATCATCCTGAAAGCGGTAAAAACCGGGGTGGTGGCCTTATCCCATGTGCAGCCCAATTTGGGGAAATCCACCTTGGCCAAAACACAATCAATCAGATATGAGGACATAAAAAATTCTGCCTTCTTCAAGGCTAGTCCTTCCCTTGCAGCAACTATCATTGAGGCCAAACTGTCTGACAGGAGAGTGGCCCAGTTAAACACAGTTCCTTTAAATGCCACGAAGTGGATGATAGGGACCCACTGAATCTTGTACACGGTGCCATCGGGCATGCCGAAGATTCTGCACAACATCAAGGCGATCAACCTGAAAGGAGGTATCAGATTATGGACGTCGTATTCGTCGTTACCTTTCTTTCTCAAATGCTTGCCTGCGACTAGTAGCTTTTTGGCCATCTCAACGTTATTCATCTGGCCTAGCCATTCATTGGTCAGAGATTGCTGGGAGCGGGGGAATTTGTAGGCTGCGGCAAGATATGCGGGGTGAAATGAGGCAATGGCTATCTTCCCGCTGTCATGAATTACTCTTCCTTCTGCATCGGCATGTTGGAGTATCCATCCGATTACTTCAGCACATGGGAATAGTTCAGGGCGGGGTAGCAGCTCTGGCTATGCCTGAGGCTTTGATATTTAGATAAATCTGCCCCTCTTCTAGCAACATGTCCGGGATATCCTGGTCTCGGATCATTCTGTAAATGTCACCCCAGCGGATTTCTGGAGGAACACCGGTGGTGCACCTAGTATCCTGGAGTGTGGTCTCAGTTTTAAGTGGCGTAGGCTTCTTTTCTGTCGTTTTAGCCTTCTTCTTACCACCTTTTGGCATTTTGACTTATCCTTGATAGCACCCACATACAAGTCATTACGAAATTGAGCAACATACTGTGATATTTTAACAGAGAGCATCATCGTTTTAATATGTGAATGAGATAAAAACAAAATATGGAGCTGCATGTTGGGAGGCAAAATACACCATTTCAAACAAGCAATCTAGATTTAATCATCCTAATTGTTTTAAAGGGGCGGGTTTGAAATGCTCCTGAGGGGATAAGCATGTTGTGGAAGCAACCTGCTCTCGGTCCAGCTCTAGGAGGGATGGTGTCCTTCGCCATGATGCTTTTAAATGGTTAGCGGTGGGGAAGTTCGGGTTGAAATGACTCTGCGACGAAATAAGGAGGCGTTTTCATATTTACGAGCCGACGGAAGCTTCGACCGCTATGGTTATTTGACGGCACCTTGGCGAGGCGTTCTATAGTAGGTTTTTTGAAACTCGGACAGGGGTTGACGAACGCCGGGAATGTGGGTGATGAAAAACCCGGGTGGTTATAGTTTTGGGTTTCGGCTAGTAGAGACGAGACCTTAACGGGGTTTGGCGGTTTTAAAATGACGAGGTACGCGGCTCGGGGAGGAATTTGGAAAAAATCTATCCGTCCAAATTGACGGTCTTTACCTACTATGCAAACGTTTTACAATTCTTCTGTTTTTTTTATGACAGAAAAATATGCAATTTAGATCGCTTGACGGGAAAAATAGCCCATGACGGGCATTTTGCCTGTCAAAATCCAACCAATTCCTATCGTCTTTGAAAAAAAGAACGCCCAAAGATAATCTGACACGTGGAAGACAAAATTTAACAGTTAGAATCCTACCTGGCACTGACGAAGATAGCCGAATGAGGTGGACGAGTACGTGGTCGAGCGAGTTGAGCTGGAGTGGTTGCGCGGCGTCCAACAGTGGTTTGCCAATCGACAAATAACAATGTGTTGGATCTCACCCCCACTGTTTATTTAAATAGACCGGGCACGTGCGAGTTTAATGTGGTGGTTGGCGTATTTAAAACGCGGCTTAAATATATCGTACGCCGCGGTCATGTCAAGAAATTTCAATCTGCGTGCGACCGCCATTCGCGGGACCGACTCACGATCTTCACCCGCCACTGCGGCAGATTACGCTGAACTCCTCCGGCGTTTCGGGAGAGACCGATGAATCTTTCCGCAATTCAATCTTTGGAGGCTTAGCTTCGGGAGGATTATGGATATCCGTTCGCAATTTCAACGAAGGTAAGTGGATAACTTGCGGAAGCAACCCGCGAAGTATCCCGCCGTTTCAGAAGGAGCTGGCGAATGACTTCTGCAAAATGGAATGTGAACGATTAAGTCTTTTGGCGGGTCGATAACGTGGAAGCTTCCGAAATTGTGGAATGCTTTCGCAAATAGCTTCCGCAGTTTCGGAAGGCTTCCGCAAATGTTTCCGCAAAGGCTTCCGAAAACTGCAAAAAATTTCTAAGTATCGGCCAGTCTTCGAGAGAGCTTCGGAAAGTTTCTGCCCTTAGCCTCCGCTGTTTTGGAAGGAATAGGTGAATGGCGTCCGCCGTTTTAGAAGGCTAACGTGAAGGCGTCCGCAACTGCGGGAAAAAAAAAAAGGTTCCGTCAAACTTCCTCGGTGAGGTTTCGGGATGAAAACGCGAAGGTTTCCGCAGTTGCGGAAGGCTTTGGTGAACGGATTCCGCGGGTTCAAGACTTAAAAGATTTTCAAAAAACTAAGTCACTTGGCGGCCGCGGGGAAAGCTGGCGAATGCCTCTCTCAAGTTTCGGGTGGATTCCTCGAATTCTTCCGCAAACTTCTAAATCTTTTCGGGAGGTTTATGCAAACGGTTTCTGCCATTTCGGGATACAAAGCTAAATGGTTCCGCGGAGCTACCTTGGCGCGTTCCGCAAACTTTCAAAAAATCTAAGTCCCTTTTCGGAAAGTTTATGCTAAATGGCTTCCGCTGTTTCGAACGGAAAATCCGAATCCCTCCGCAACTGCGGAAGGTTTTGACGAATAGCTCCGCCGTTTCGGAAAGAATTATCCATTGGCTTCCGCAACTTTCCAACGAAAGTTTCTAAGTCCTTTTCGGGAGGCTTATGCGAACGGCTTCCGCAAGTTTCGGGCGGCTTCGTTGAATTCTTCCGCCGTTTCGGAAGGAATTCATCAGAAGCTTCCGCAATTTGTTAACAAGAACTTCCAAATCTTTTCGAGAAGTTTAGACGAACGGTTCCCACCGTTTCGGGAGGAAAACCCGAATCTCTCCGCAAAAAATCGAAAAGTTCTCTAAGTCCTTTTTCGGATGTTTAAACAAAAGGCTTCCGCCACTGCGAGGCTTTATCAAATCGTTCCGCGGTTTCCAGGAAGACTTCATGAAAAAATTTCTGTTGAGAAACAAGATTTTCTGGCAGACTTGGAGTGGTTCATGGCAAGATTTTCTGTTGAAAAACAAAGTTAACAGCTGAGGATGGCTTCTTAAGGCAGCCTTTCTACGAAAAATGAAAGGAGGGGCCCCAATATGTACAAAATTTTGGGGGGGATGTTGCTGCAACAACATGTACCAATCATATATGATGATACACTCACTGTTGGGCCTAGCCCAAGTGGGGCATTTTTTAGCAAGTCAGATTTTGGAACTGCAGAGCTAAGCGCAGTTCAACTGAAGGCTTTTTGGATAAGTTAGTTTTGGGATGCTACGAAGTGGAGCGCAGCGCAGCGTTGGAAGAGATGCGAGGAGACATCGATGCAATGAGCCCGATCTACGAAGATCTGGTAAGGTAGGAGGTTAGACGTAAGACGACACATATTCCGGTTAGACCATCGGTGGTCTATTTTTGGTAAAGATGCTCCATGATTGCTAGGTGGAGGGTAAGGAGCAAAGTGGAGGAAAGCGACTGGTCACACATGCAAGGAACCACTACATGAACCGGTCGCATAAGGCCGTTAGAGGAAGATCGGCTCGGTGAAAGCGACCTGTTGGCGTGTGTGCGACGGGGAGGCTGATAGGGACATGAGCATGCGCTGAGGGCGGCCACGACGGAAGATTCGCTACCAGAAACCAACAAGTCCGGTTAGCGGAAAACCACGATAGTTTTGTAAACCTTAGGGTTTTTGCCTGCAAATTGTAAAGACATGACCTATGGGCATGATCTATAAATAAGGCATATTTTGTAAGGAAAAGGGTTGTTGATTCTCTATTGTTGATTAGTATTAAGAAATCTTCTGTTGAGAGACAATTTTGTAAAGGCTCTGCAAGCTGTGTGCATAGAGGCCTATTGAGAGAGAAGAGAGTCTGCAGCTAAGTGCGCAGACTGGAACTATTGTACCCTTCCCAAAGACTAATACAACAACACTTCTTGTGGACGTAGCTCCCATCCTGGGGGTGAAACACATTAAATCTTGTGCAGTGTGATTGTTTATGTGTTTGCACTTGTCTATTTGCTTACAATGAATGCTTGAATTCTCATTTATTAGTTGATATGTTCATTCTTTTATATGTATTCGCCATGAGAATGAAATGAGAATAATATGTTAAGTATCACATGTATGGATGAATGTTGAATGCGCAGTATTTATGAGTTAACGAGTGCATAAGTCATTTAGATAAACACTTGAGTTTGAGAGTTCGCACCGTGCGACTCCCTTGAAGTGCAGCACCGGATGTGCGCAGAGTAGTCTACTTCGTCCCGTTGCATAAGTCATAAGACTAAATAATCTAAGGCAGTAGACAAATGAATAAGACACTAAGTAAGGTCATCAATTGTGGTTAAGTCCAAAGAGGAAGCATATAAGTCAGTTGCGCTGTCTTGTCAATTGAATCCTACCCGAATAGCGCAATCCTTAGATGCGCTGGTTGTGCAAATATCTTGGCTTGTAGAAGTGTTGACCGCGACGAAGATTATCGTCGCGCAGTATTCAGTCCGTAGCGCGAGCCCTGCAACGCGCTGCTCAATAGTTCTGTTTGAACAACTCATCACGTGGCTGTGGAAACTTGATTTCGCAGCTCCCCCATAGCTCCACCTCGGGTGAGACCTCAGCCTGTTCGTAGGCTGTTGCCGAAAGGGCCAGTGAAAAGGGGTTTTGTTGGTTCCTTGAACCGTGAAGAACCTGGGTCTTTATCGAAAACCTCAAGAAAAATTATATAAGCCAACAAATGGTTCCGTTTCTGTGCTAAGAATCCATGATGAGTTGAAGTCGTGATGTGCGATGAAGAAGAAGCTTCGTTGGGTATTGACGTTTGGCATCCAGACAAAAAAGAAATCTGGGCTTGGTGTGAAAAGATGGAAAGAGATTTTGCAAGGAAAGAAAACAGACACCCACATCTCTCTGACTTTCAGTGGTTGAACAAATACCTATGGAAAGACGTTCACGAAATATTTTGGGCATCCTTTGGAAACGAGCTACACGAGTGGTTGTCAAGGTTCGCAGAGCACATAAATTGTACCCCACGAGACGTACCGACTGAGTGGACACCAGAGCTCATTGAAAGGCTCAAAGCAGTAGATAGTCCATTTACGCGAGCAGTCGACTTCTGGGTCGACAGCACACTACAGAGATTCGTGACGCAGTTCGCTGTGGACATGCTAAAGTCCTACAGCGCAGCTGAAAGAGAGTTTTTCAAGGGATTCAGAGGTAAGTATCTGAACAACCTTAGTTTATACATTAAAATATTTTTAGCCGAGAAAGGTGTTTTTAGAATGTAGTGAAATTTTTGAAATTGTAATGGTCAGTAGCATTTTATAGTGAGTCTAACAAAGAGACACATAATTTGAGAAGTGGAAAAAGATATAAATATACCCCTAAGAAGACTTCCACTGAGCATGGACTCCGCGTAGATATTGATTCACAAGCCTAACCTAATAGCCAAACCACACCTCAATCTTCCACCTATCAGCCTATTACTCCGCAGAATCCACCAGTTGTGAACACTACGCCTCCCATCGCACAAAACCTCCCAGTTGTGAATATCCTTAGCCCTCAAAACATTCCGGGTCAGACCGTTCCACGCAATACTACTTTTATTTTTTCCACTTAGCAACCTGTGCAAAACCTTACACCACCTAGAAGAAGCATGACTAATGATATTAAGCTGTCGTTATTCAAAGGAGCGAGTCTAGAGGACCCTGAGTAGCATTGGTTTCTATGTTAAGCCGTATGGAATGTTAAACAAGTCCAGGATGATGCTATGAAGCGAGCAAAGCTCATTACCACATTTAGAGACAGAGCCTTGAATTGGTTCATGAAGTACTCACAAGGACATCAGAGAACCTTATTGGAGATTAAGGCCGCACTATTGAGTGAGTTCAAGAAACCAAAGTCTGAATCACAGTGTATAACAGAGTTAAAAGAAATCAAGCAGAAACGTAATTAGACAGTCTGGGAATTTGACCAGAAATTTAAGACATTGTTGGACCAAGTAAGTTTCATTATAGCACCACAATAGCACCAGGAATGGTTTATAGCCACGTTGTTGCCCCATATCATACTGCCGTTGATGCAGCAGAAAGTGGCTTCACAGGAAGAAGCCTTGGAGATCGCGATGAAGTTAGAAGCTTCACCTATTGGAGAAACTAGCACTGGGATGTCTCAGATTCAGACCCAGTTGGCTACCCTGACACTACAGCTACAGGATATCAAGAAAGGAAAGCAAGAGAGACAAGAAGTCTAGTGTACATGATGTAAGGGGGAAGGACACACTAAGTATCATTGTCCTTGCACCGAGTGAAACGAAGTGCTTTACAGCCCAGTATGGGGGAGATCCTGTAATGTTTGTCCATGTTTGTCCTTATAGTCGGCCATAATAAATAAAGTTTGTCTTTAACATAATAATAATGAAAAATTAATATTATGTATGCGATTAATAAAAGCACGTGTATTTTCGTTTGAATTAAATCCTAGGCTATATAATACATGGACGTGTATTTTCGTTTGAATTAAATCCTAGGCTATAAACGTTTGTCTTTATTATTGTCGGCCATTAATTAAAATGTAAAAAAAAAGAAAGTAAAATGTAATGGAAAGTATTTAATGAAAAGTAAAAAAGTAAAATGTATTGTCGGCCATTAATTAAAATGTAAAAAAAGTAAAATTATGGAAAGTTTTTAAAAAAAGGTCCATGTCGGCTCATAAAATAAAATATTATGAAAAGTAATTAAAAAATAGATGTTTGTTTATAAAATAAAAAATTAAAACCTAAACCCGGATCTATCAATCAAGAGAGATTAAATTTATTGAGTTTAAATTTTAAAAAAGAAATACACCTCAAGAAATTGGATCCCTCTCGGTGCTTGATAGATACGGGTTTAAGATGGATCTATGCTGGTTTATTCCAAGAATTCCTTAACATGGGTGCACCAAACCCATTAAATCAGAACCAAGGGCCACGGTGTGAAATTTGCAGGACAAGAGGACACTGGCCAGAGGACTGCTACTTAATCCAGAAATACGTAAGAACACCTAAAAACCTATATTGCAATTTCTATAATTCAGTTGGGTATGATGAGTCTAATTGCCGCGCATATGAGCTCATGTTGGAAAGGAAGAAAGATATCGAGCATATGTATGGAGGAGTATATAGAGTCCAAGAAGAGACTCCGCAGAAATAAGATAATGTCCAGCATGATCAGGGACCATACAGAGGCCGTCGAGGATACCGCGGGAGAGGAAGGAATGCCGGCCCAGTGCAAGGAAGAAGCCGAGGTCAAGTAATATGTTATAATTGTGGTCAGCCTGGCCATGTGTCTAGAGGCTGTACCAATGAGTGCACTACTTGCAGCTATTGTAAATCCTTTGATCATGTCATTGAGGCATGTCCAGTGCTAGCGGCAGAAATGCAGAAAAGAAAACAAGATGTTGCTAACCCAAACATTCAGTTGATCGCAACAGAAAGGAGGCCTGCGGATCCAAGTATCAATGTAGTGACACGAAGTGGCGCTACGACAAAGAGAGATAGAGGAGCAGAAGCTTCGACTTTTGGAGACTTTAACACTAAGCAGACCCCTCTTGAAACAATATGGATAAGAAAAGCTAATGGGAAAGCACCTGCTTTCAACTTGGAGAAAAACAGAGAAGTCTTTGAATAAGTGCGGGATATCTTCAAAGAGTCAGCACCCAGGTTGCCAAGAATCCCGCTGCGCAGTGAAATACGAGCACTGCAACAGAGATAGGCACATCTGTTGCACAGTTCCTAAGGAGCTGCATGAAATTGATGAAGAGCCCAGACGCTATAGCAGAGTTGCAAAAACTGTTAAATCAGTATGAGACATAGAGCGAGATGGAAACTACTGATAGCACAGTTCACCAAATCAAGAAACACAAAAGAATAGGCAGAGAAATGAGACTCAGTGCACAAATAAGAGACTATGAAATGGATGAGATCATCCTTGATCTGGGATCTAAAGTAAATGTCTTAACTAAACAGACATGGCAGCAGATGGGGAGACCAAAGCTGTTATGGTCACCTATCCAGTTGAGAATCGCCAACCAGGAAAAAGTCATACCTTTTGGAAGGTTAGCCAACGTTATTGTTGACATTGATGGAGTGCAAAGCTATGCAGACTTCGAGTTTATCGAGATTGTGGATGATAGTCAGCCATATCCAGCACTATTGGGTATAGACTGGGCAATGGATAACCTTGCCATCATAAACTTGAAGACAAAGAAGATGATCTTCGAAGGAAAGCATCTCAGGGTCATCGCACCACTGGACCCTTCAGACGGAGACAGATACAGTGAGCCAATTCAGGAGGAATCCAGAGCTCAAGATTTAGACTGCCTTTATAACATGACTGCAAACCAGGAAGACTATATTAATCCTATTGCGGATGGAACACTCAGTTGGTGATGCGACAGCTCTTGCATCTTAGACTCTGATGCAGGACTGGAAAATTGGCAAAGTCGTATGCATGAAGTATCTACAAGGAGTTGTGCGCAGGTTACAAAGTCACTGCGCTAGATTGGAAAGGAGGTAAGCCCAATTCCCACCTATGATGGTTTATCTAATGTTTATTCCTTTATCAAAGAATATACTGTAGCAATTGAAGATGGACGTCGTTTACCAGCACTAGAAATGGCACTGCGCAAGACACCTTCCAGATGGTGGGCTGCGCACAAGCAGACATTGACCACATGGGATCAGTGCAGAATCAAGATGCAGATCAGGTTTGCTGACAAGGTTACACTACCCTTTGAAAAATATAATGGACAGACAGATCCAAGGGATCATATTGAAGTCTGTTCACAAGCATGGGAGGAGAGACCACAGACAGAATGGGTGCATGTGTTTGTGAACATGTTGGAGGAAGAAATTCCAAAGAAATGGTACCTGGATATGGAGTTGCATAGGGAAACTAGAGATTGGCCTACCCTGACTGGGAACTTACAGAAGAGCTTCAGTTTTGAAGATGAGAGTCCTACCATAAATGACGCTTTTCAGATTATTAAGGAAAGAATATTTAGAACAGAATGTCCACATAAAAACATGACATTAGAGGAATTCTTTGGAGCTGACAGCGTACCTGCAAGCCTACAACCATAATGGAAGGAACAGGTAGAGCATGCCATGGGTTGTTATAATCTAGTTGAAGAGGTTGAAGATAAAGAAGAAAGTGATGAGGAGGATCGACGCAACATAAACATACCTGAGTCAGAAGGAGCGCGCGACATAGAGGGACCTCCACTGGAAATTCCAGACATGAGTGGACCTATGAAAACGAGGAAAGTGAATATTGGCACCAACGAAGAGCCGAAGTTCGCAAGTATTGGAGACTACTGGGACGATCAAACTATCATGGAGATCGCAGACCTGTTACATGAGTATCCATATTTATTCCTGACAAAGTTTACATAAATGAAAGGTATTCTGGGCGATTTAGGGGTTATGAAGATACCTCTTAAGCCATGCACGAATCTTGTTAAGCAGGGGCCCTATAGACTGAATCCGCGATAAAAAGAACGAGTCAAGGAAGAACTCGATAAGATGCTCGACGTGGGGATCATCGAGCCGGTTGAAGAGTCAGAATGGATAAGCCCTATGGTTGTCTAAGATAAGAAGACAAAAGGCGAGATCAGGATTTGCATGGACCTCAGAAAATTGAACGATGCTTCGATGCATGACCCATTTCCTACTCCCTTCACTGATGAGGTGCTCGATAACGTTGGAGGAAATGAGGCATATTCCTTTACTGATGGACTTTAGGGATATCATCAGATAATAATTGATCCAGTGAATAGACACAATACCACTTTTGCCACGGAATGGGGGTCGTTACAGTACACAGTAATGCCGTGTTTGAAGAACGCGCCTGCCATCTTTTCTAGAGTTGTGGTCGCAACATTTAAAGATGTCATGCATAAGTTTTGGGAAGCTTATTTTGATGACTGGACAGTATTTGGGTTGCTGAAGGACCATTGCGCAAATCTCATATTTATGCTAGAAAAATGCAGACAACATCAAATGTCATTAAACTTGAAGAAGTGTATCTTTTGTGTACCCTATGGAATTATGTTGGGACACATTGTGTGCAAGCAGGGCTTGATGGTTGATCCTACGAAGATCGCAATTATTGTAAACTTGCCAATACCGAATTTAGTAAAGCAGCTGCGCACCACGTTGGGGCATATGGGTTACTACAGGAAGTTTATAAAGGGTTATGCGCAAATAACCGCAGCCATGGAGAAGCTATTAAATAAAGACGCGCAGTTCATCTAGAACGCAGAATGTGAGCAAGGATTTGACACATTAAAAGAGAAAATGGTAACTGTGCCAATTCTAGTTTTTCCAAACTGCGAGAAGCCATTCCATGTCCATGTCGATGCTTCATGTATAGCATTGGGAGTTGTCTTAGCACAACCAGGAGAGGAAGGTATTGACCACCGCATTGCATTTTCGAGCAGGAAGCTCTTGTTTGCTGAGAAGAATTATACCACCATTGAGAGAGAAGGCCTAGCTATGGTCTATGCACCGCAGACGTCCATGCACTATTTTCTTGGTGCGCACTTCTCTATGTTCACTGACCATTCTGCTTTGAAATATCTGGTCAACAAGCCAGTGTTAGGGGGGTGAATTTGCAGATGGTTGTTACTCTTTCAGGAGTATGACTTTGACATAGTGGTTAAGCCTGGCAGATTGAACTTAGGACCTGATCATTTGTCAAGGATCGAGTCAGGAGAAGAACCTATGAACCTTGAAGACAATCTGCCTGATGCACAGTTGTTTGCTATTCAGATAGATGATGATTACTATAAAGACATCATAGACTTCTTCACTACCGAGTTGGCACCCATTGAGTTCACTACGCAGCAGAAGAAGCAGCTGGTAGTAAGAGCAACAGACTTCACCATAATTGTCGGACAGCTATACAAATTGGGGCCAGATGAAGTACTGTGCAGGTGTGTGTTAGAGCATGAGAAACCATTCATACTAGATGATGCACATTCAGTATCAACAGGAGGTCACTACGTAAGACGAGCTACTGCGCAAAAGATATTGCGAGCAAGACTATGGTGGCTTACTATTCACAAAGATGCAAAGGAACATTGCCATAGCTGTGATGTCTGTCAAAGCACAAGAAGGCCGTTGCAAAGAGACGAAATGCCATTGAAATCCACAGTTGACATTACAGGCATTTGAGAAATGGGCCATTGATTTTGTGGGACCTATAAACCCACCGGGAAAGAGAATCGGTGTGAGGTACATTATTACTGCAACTAATTACCTCACCAGATAGGAAGAAGCGAAGCCAGTGAAGGACTGTAGCACAGTTACTGCCGCGCACTTCATTTTTTAGAACATCCTTACAAGGTTTGGATGCCCGAATATTTTGATGAGTGATCAAGGCACTCACTTTCTGAACAGAACCATGGAGGCATTGATAGAAGATTTCCACATTCATCATCAGCGAAGTACGCCATATCATCTACAAGCAAATGGAACTGTTGAAGCGTTCGATAAGGTATTGGAAAATGCGCTGACAAAAATACGCAATGTCAATAGGGATGACTGGGACCTGCGTATTCCAGCCGTTTTATGGGCATATATAACTAATTGCAAAAAGTTGACTAGCCACACACCTTTTAGGCTGGCCTCTGGACAGGAAGCAATAATGCCAATGGAGTACATTGTTCCCAGCTTAAGAATAGATGCATTCATAGGCATGGCAGATCGCGACGCACTAGAAGAAAGGCTTCTACACTTGGTTGGTCTAGAGGAGGATCGCTTCATCGCAGGCTTTCACCAACAAGTGCAGAAAGAAAGAGAAAAAGCATGGCATGATCGCCATATCAAAAACAAGACTTTTCAGGTAGGTGATCTAGTCCTCATGTATGATAGCAAATTTATGAAGTTTCCTGGAAAGTTTAAGATGCATTGGCTTGGTCCATATACTGTTGTACATTTTACTAATGGTGGCGCAGCTCAGTTAGCCATGTTCGCAGGAGATAGCTTACCTGACCTAGTCAATGGAAGCAGACTAAAACCCTATCGGGATAGTCCTGCTTCATAGAACTCTTAACGATCAAGAAGGAAAGGAAATTTCTAAGTGCCAAGTATAGTTGAAATTGGGCACTAGAAATGGGAAAGAATCTGTACGCAAAGTATGATGAGAAAATGTATATACCGCGCAGCACTTGTTAAGTATTGAAGTTGCGCCCCCCCAAAAAAAAGAGAAAAAGAGAAAAAGAAAAAAGGAACCGCGCAGTTGCGAAGACCAGAATGCAATTGTGAAGATCAAGTTGAATGAGAAAAGAGGTTAAGTTCAGAAGTAAGAAATCAGGCACCGCGAAGTAACTACGCCGGAGTAGTGACGACCTGCCGCGCAGCTCGACACAAAATTCCAGAAAAGTAATTGTTAGAATGTCGGTCGCAAAAATAGCCGTTATACAGTACTTTGCTAGCGACCGCTTAAGCAATTAACGCAAAAATAGTCGTTCTGAATGAGTTAATGAAGGAAAGGACCAAATCGTTGCTGGATGTGGCCAAAGGATACCACATTTAATGCTTATCTAGCCGTTGAGGGGTGCATAGGAGCCTAGATGCGCCTATAAATATCGTTGCATTTGGACTCGCGGGCATTACCGAAACCCTTGAATTTTCTTGCGAGCGATACTTTGCAATTGTCTACAGCAAGTTATCAAAGATTTCGTTGCTTTGCCCAGATCCATCCAGTGAATGTCTGAGAGGTCCTCTATTGAGGAAGAGTTCATGGTCCAGGATACTGTGAAGGTATTCAGGTACAGAGGAATCAAAGGGTTGATGAGAACCTCCATCAAGAAAGTTGTAATAGAACAAGGTCAAGCTTCCGGAAGATCACCAAGACACGCTCCAGTAATGCAAGACAAAGGCAAAGAACCAGCAGTGCCAAAAATGAAGCAACCAAAGATGAGTTCCACAGTACCACAAGCTCCACTGGCCGACAAGGATACAATTGAAGCTAACCCCTGAGTATATCTCGCCGCATACGCAGGACGCACCGACCATTAAGCTGATGAAGAATGCCAAGTACGAGATTTCGTTCTCATCTATATCGAAGCATGTCGAGGTGGACACAAATAAATATGTTGGGTAAGATCCAAGACTGTAAGTGGGAAGACCATGATCTGCTTCAGATGCAGAAGGAACCCAATGAACCTAAGTTTCCATAGTTCCAGCCCGACCAGTACATGTGCTGGAAGAAAGACATGAAAGGCAACCTTACCTTGGTTGCAGAAAGTTGGCTATCCAGAGTAGTCGCATCGGGACTGCTCAACTTGTTGAGACTCCCGCACTTCGATAGAATGCCAGAGCTGAATGCAGTGGTTCAAACTCTAATGTCGTGCATCTACCAGGGATATTTGTGGCTTGATAGCAATATCAACCTGAACATTGACTTAATCCATTGGATCATTGGATTGAGCAAAAGAGGTGAAGATCCGAAGCAGTTCTTTCAAGGAAAAAGCAAAGACAAAGAAGTTGCCGCGAAGATGAAGAAAACGAAAACCATCATCAAAGGCAAGAGAGGCTTTCAGACGGAGGACATAGATGATAAGACCATGCGGTTTGTCATGCAACTATTAGCTGGCAAGATTCTAAGGAAAGCAAGACCATTGGAGGTACTTGCGGGCACAATACTACTTGGTGCAGTAGCTGCGGAGGGTGGACGATTCAACTGGTGTCAATACCTGTTGAATGAGTTCCTGGAGGAGCTGAATAATACAAAGGCACACAGCGGTAATTTCCATTTACATGGTTAATAGTGTTGATCGCGTTCCTAGGATGGAAGGACTTGAAGGATTATGTTGGCATAATAACCGACAACAACGATTGTAGAGGAGCCCGTTATGCAAACCTTTGGGCGAACTTGAATTCACAAAGACAACATGCGACAACCGAAGTATTCTACATGTACTATGAGTAGCTGCGCGAAGCCATTATCGTCACACCGCGGATAACAAAAGAGGTAACCGCTAAGTACATTCATGCTGTCAATTTTTATGCTGAATTGCGTTCTATTCATATTTCAGCCAAGGCACAGACAAAGAACCCTGAATGGTTCGCAGGAAGATACCATATGATTGAAGAGGACATTGACAACATCATGAAGGAATGGCATGCTGAATTTCGAGTCGAAATTGTGGATATCCAAAGTGACTCCGGCGAGGACAATCCCATTCCTACGCCCATTGTTGAAGAGCCGTGGACAGGAAAAAGGAAGGAAGCCGAGAGCCCTGTATAGTAGAAGGTGCAGAGGAAGAAGTAGAAAGCTAGTAAAGGCCAATCAGAAGCAATAATTCACGATGATGATTTTGAAATGATCGCGTTGAAGGTCACGGAACAGATGGAAGACTTGATGACTGAAAAAGATAAAAAGAATGAGGCAATTCAACAAAGTCTGCAGAAGAATCTGACCATGTTGCAAGGAATTACAGAAAAGATTAAAGAAGTACAACGCAGATTACCCTTACCGCGGGTCTCATAGTCTGAAGGAAAGTCAGGGGGCACCTCGCAGCCGAAGACACTAGCTTTAGCCATGACTTTGCCTGTGAAGTCTCGCATCATCAAGCTTGAACCTTTCAGTGTAAGGCTGCCACTGTGAGAACAAATACTCTTGGGCACATAGGACTTAGAGCATGTGGACCTTGATATTGCGAAGATACCACTGCCCGGTCTACACAATCTACATATGCAGGTTGTCGAGGAGATTCATGAGCAAAGTACAGATGCTCTGGACCAACACACTGAGCTGCAGGCAAACTATAAGCAATTGGAAGAATCTAGCTCGCAGAGGGATATGGAACTGCAAGATGAGCACGACCGACGGAAGAGACTAGAGTCTATGGTCCTCGTTGTAGCCGATGAGATATCTGAATGTGACGTACATCCAAACCCAGCGGACACTGTCGTTAAGATCGACGAGGTGGTTAACGATCTTAAGGCGGAGATGAAGGATATGGAGATCACTTATCAAGCAAATATCGCTACGTTGGAAGCGCAGACCCCACCTGATCAGCAACAGTTAAGAGCAAAAGAAGTAAAGGCCGCGGTAGAAAGTATAGCCATTGAGGTGGCTAAGTGCCAAAATTTGTTAGATGAGGTGACGAAAACGTTCACTGCACTTGAAGAAGACCCAGAATTGCTGGAAGTCAAGAACGCTGTGAAGGATAAGTAGGAAGCATTAGAACTACTGGATGCAGAAGTTAAAGCGTTGTAGCCAAGAGAAAGACTCCAGAGGTACGCGGAAGTCAGGACGCTGAAAAAGGAAGTTCAAGCGTTAAGAGAAAGAGAGACAGAAGTTGGAAACAAGTCGCAACCCCTACAAGAGGAAGCCCACGAACTCACACAACAAATCGAAGAAAAGTTAAAGGAGCTGCGTGAAGGTCAGGAATAGGTGGAACAACAAGTCGATGAAGATATAACACCTGAGATGTTGGAAACCGTTAGACAAGTGGAACAAGACACTAAGGAAGCAGTTGAAAAGTTGGCTGCAACATACCAAGAGTTCGTTGCGAAGTTGGCTCCGCAGGAGGGAGAACCGCAAGTAGAAAGTGGCTTGGGGACGAGCCACATGTAAGTGTTAGGGGCCTATTGGGCCTGGCCCAAGTGGGGCTTTTTTGAGCAAGTATGATTTTGGAACTGCGGAGCTAAGTGCAGTTCAGCTGAAGGCTTTTTGGACAAGTTAGTTTTGGGATGCTGCGAAGTGGAGTGCAGTGCAGCGTCGGAAGAGCTACGAAGTACAGTGCTGCGAGGAGACAGGGTTGCGATGAGCCCGATCTACGGAGATCTGGCAAGGCAGAAGGTTGGATGGAAGACGTCACATATTCCGGTTAGACCATCGGTGGTCTATTTTTGGTAAAGTTGCTCCATGATTTCTAGGTGGTAGGTAAGGAGCAAAGCAGAGGAAAGCGATTGGTCACACATGTAAGGAACCACTACATGAACCGGTCGCAGAAGGCCGTTAGAGGAAGAACGGCTCGGTGAAAACAACCTGTTGGCATGCGTGTGACGGGGAGGTTGATAGTGACATGAGCATGTGTTGAGGGCAGCCACGACGGAAGATTCGCTACCAGAAATTAGCAAGTTCGGTTAGCCAAAAACCGCGATAGTTTTGTAAACCTTAGGGTTTTTTCCTGCAGATTGTAAAGACATGACCTACGAGCATGATATATAAATAAGGCATATTTTGTAAGGGAAAGGGTTGTTGATTCTCTATTGTTCATTAGTATTAAGAAATATTATGTTGAGAGACAATTTTGTAAAGGCTCTGCAAGCTGTGTGCGTAGAGGCCTATTGAGAGAGAAGAGAGTCTGCAGCTGAGTGCACAGACTGGAACTGTTGCACCCTTCCCAAAGACTAATACAACAACAGTTCCTGTGGACGTATCTCCCATCCTGGGGGTGAACCACGTTAAATCTTGTGCAGTGTGATTGTTTATGTGTTTGCACTTGTCTGTTTGCTTACGATGAATGCTTGAATTCTCATTTATCAGTTGATATGTTCATGCTTTTATATGTATTTGCCATGAGAATAATATGTTAAGTATCACATGTATGGATGAATGTTGAATGCGCAGTATTTCTGAGTTAACGAGTGCATAAGTAATTTAGATAAGCACTTAAGTTGGAGAGTTCGCGCGGTGCGACTCCCTTGAAGCGCAGCACCGGATGTGCGTAGAGTAGTCTACTTCGTCCTATTGCATAAGGCATAAGACTAAATAATCTATGGCAGTAGACGAATGAATAAGGCACTAGGTAAGGTCATCAATAGTGGTTAAGTCCGAAGAGGAAGCGTATAAGTCAGTTGCGTTGTCCCGTCGATTGAATCCTACTCGAACCGCGCAGTCCTTGGATGCGCTGGTTGTGCAAGTATCTTAGCTTGTGGAAGTGTTGACCACGATGAAGGCTATCGTCGCGCAGTATTCATTCCGCAGCGCGAGCCCCGCAGCACGCTGCTTAGTAGTTCTATCTGAACAACTCATCACGTAGCTGTGGAAACCTGATTCCACAGCTCCCCCATAGCTCCACCTCGAGTGAGACCTCAGCCTGTTCGCAGGTTGTTGTCGAAAGGGCCGGTGAAAAGGGATTTTGTTGGTTCCTTGAACCGCGAAGAACCTGGGTCTTTATCAAAAACCTCAAGAACAGTTATATAAGCCAACACTAACTAAATCTCATATAAGACTTAAGGAAAAACAATGAAGACTAGTGGCTTGACTGGCTGTAGGAAAGGTAATTTCAAGGAACTCTTGAAGGATTTTTACTTAGGAAGGATCAAGAACATTAATGACAATCAATTATTAGTTTATATTTGCTCTATCAAGTTTGAATAGGTTCTGAGAAGATTTCAAGAATATACAAGCAAAATTGACACCCAAGATTGCACAACTAGTTCGAATTCAGGAATTTCCAAATAGTAGGAGAAGGTCACGAATTCTTGGTTTCATAATTTGAATGAGTATATTGGCTTGTTAATTAACATCAGAAACTGAAATAATTCGATTTGGAGTTATGGAAGTTCATTTATTAATCAAACACTGAAAACTAGCTATTTTCCATGGCAATCTAGACTAGGTGCAAAAAGATGGATATGAAAGGCATACTTTTCTTTATTCAAACTATAAAATAGAATTAATAGGTTCAATATTACATCAGTAACAACCATAATCAACTGAAATACTTCTCATAGAACTCTCAGGAAATAAATACACAAGAAATAAGATTCTACATCAAAGAAAGACTAGAGATCATCATAATTCTGGATGGGAGGCTCTCTAATCTCTGCAACAAGCTTGAATTCAAATGGATCATACCTCAAGATCTGCAATAAAGTCCATGATGAATATTGGATGTCATCATCCTCTCACAAAAAGGAGGGGCACATCTCCCAGCTTGGACTAGGGGCACATCTCCCAAGTCAAAGAGGCAAAATTGCACTCAATTCAAACATCAAACTGTCAAGAGATGGGATAGTGGTGCGAACTCCCTCTTTTATAGATTTAAGGTGAATTTTGGATCAAGTAAGCTAGACTAATGCACCCTCATGGAGTGGATAAGATTGTATTGCTTTCTGCTTTTCTTTGCTTTCCGCTTTTGCCTTTTCTTTTTGATTTTGCTTTTGCTTCATGTAATATGCTCATTGTAAAGACATTCTCTGTTATCTATCAATATTATAAGGAAGATTATGCTGGATTTTTCCCCCTCAAGTACTAGAAGGTTTCCCTAGGGTAAATACTGTGTCTCATGTGAATGCTTATGTTGTTGATTATTCATTGATTTCAAGTTCTACTATAATTCTGCATTAAGATAAAAAAAAATTCAACAAATGTTATTGAGGCTCAAAGCTAAAGAGAGGTGAATGAGTGTTGGAAGAGTTCAATCCCGAGATTGGATCCAGGTGTGCAAATCCAAAGCAAAAATGGCTTCACCAAAAGGTGCAGGAGGTGGTCCTCCATCAACTGATGAAATCTATGGTATAATAACTCTACAATGAGCATAAATAACATGAAGAAGGTGTGCCCTCAGTTGAAGTTGAAAAAGGTAAAGGTGAAGGACGTGGAAGTGACCCTCCTAAAAATCCATCATATCCATCAACTTCTTCATTTAGTTCTAGTACTTCTTCTAATGCAGGGAAAATACATTATGATAAATCTTACCTTAATATGCCATTATTAAAACTTGATGTAAAGTTTGATTTGCCCATGTTTAATGGGGAACTTAATTTTGAAAAACTGGATAACTATATTACACAAATCAAAGTGTATTGCAGGATCCATAAGCTTGCAGATAATAATGCAAAGATATAGTTGGCCACCCTCCGTCTTGGAGGCACTGCTCTCATATGGTGGGAGAGCAAAAATCAGGAGGATCTTATTACTAAAGGTAAAATAATTTATTCCTGGTATGAATTTACTGCAACATTGAAAAAGCAATTCTATCCATCGGGTTACTTGCAACAAGCTATGATGGACTGGCATAATTTAAGACAAGGTAAATTTTAGAGTGTGCAAGAATACACACAAGAATTTAGAAAGAGGGATTTAGTGTTGGGAATAACTCTTTACACCCAAGAAAAATTTCCCAAGATCATAGGAGGATTGCATAGCTATTTACATCAGACAATTTTTATGTTCAATCCTACTAACTTGGATGAGGTGTGTGTTCAAGCCACACATATTGAATCTAAGGGAATAATACTTCTGATAAATTTTCCAAAATCCTTTCAAACCAGGTGGAAACAAATTCAAAGGTAAAGAGAAAGGAAAGCAAATAGCTACCGTGAATAAGGGAGGTGACAAGCCTACATGCTCGCGTTATCAAAAAAAGGGTCATGATGCATCCAAATGTTGGAAGCTCCATCCAAAACTCAAGCCAGAGAAGTTTTGGAACAAAAAAGAAGACAAGAAGACTACTGCCACTATCTAGCATTATTTGGGATCAAACTCAAGAGATGAGACAAAAATTGTATCCATGGGTTACAAGGTAAATCTCCTTCTGATTATGTTTCAAAAGTTGAACCTGTTCACGATGAGAATAAAAGGAGTGAGTTATTTCATATAAGGGTAATTTCTAAACATATCAAAATAGATATTTGATTTGATAATGGATCACAAGCTAACCTTATTTCAGAAGAGATAGTTAAAAGGTTTGGTTTGGAACTTTGGAAAGTAATTCACACCCTAAACCATATCCACTTGGATGGGTATGTGAAAATACACAACTACAAGTTACTAAGCAGTGCAGACTTAGGTTTTCTATAACTTCTAGATTTATAGATGAAGTTGATTTGGAAGTGGTCCCACTTTATATTTGTGGCATTGTGTTAGGGAGTCCTTATCTTTATGATATGAAGGCAATCTTTTACAGAGAAGAGAACAAGTACTAGCTTACCAAGGATGGTATTCAATACTTTGTCAGAGCTCACCGTATCAAAACTAACTTATCTCTTGTTTCTACAAGTCAAATGAAGAGATTAGTAAATTTTAGTAAAAGCATTGTTCTCATGATTGTTAAAGCTAAATATGTTGATAAGACTGATTCTTTTAAAGGTTGTGATCTTAAACTTAAAGATGAATTGGTTAAGGTTGTTGGTAAGTATGACGCAATATTCTAGGATCCTAAAGGATTACCTCCTAAAAGGGAAATTCAACATGAGATACAGTTGCAGCAAGATGCTCCTCTTCCGAATATTGGTATGTATCGATCTTCAGTGATTGAAAATGCAGAAATAAAGAAGCAGGTTCAAGAGTTGCTCGAGGGAGGGGACATTCGACCAAGTTCCTCTCCATGTTGTTCACCAATTGTTTTGGTACCAAAGAAAGATGGCACATGGTAGATGTGTGTGGACTTCAGAGCTTTTAACAAAATCACGGTAAAGAATCGGTATCCTCTTCCCCATATTGATGATCTTTTGGATCAGTTAAAGAATGAAATTTATCTCACTAAGTTAGACTTAAGAAGTGGTTATCATTAGATCAGTATTTGTTGGAGGGGCCTAGGTTGGCCTGTCAACTAGGCCCTCCGCTTGACCACTCTGCAACACATGTCGACAGGTCGCGTCGATTAGCATAGGTCGGGTCGGTTGGATAAATCGACAGATGGTTATGTAATTGTATTTGCATATATATATATATATAGGTTGTTGAGACGATGTACTAGTTAAGATTGGTTCTATGACTGTATTCTGCTCTTGCTGGTTAATATAAAGGCTTGTGTTCTCTCTATCTGTCTCGTCTCGTGTATCTGTAGCATTATGTATGCTTGCTTATAATGTGTAATGTATCTATGGTAACCACATGAACCTTGGGGACTACAACATCTAGTTCCATTGCCGATTGATGGATGAAAAATAAATAGCAGCATGACCTATGATTTCAGAACAGGAGATTAGAGATTGGTGGGAGAAGAAAATCGCGAATTATCTACAGAATTATGCACGACGTAACAAGCTGATGATTATCCAAGCGAGAGATCGATTCTTGTCCGAGACCCATGAGAAATTTGTAGAGTTCGTACCGACCGCCTTGAAGAAGCTTTTGGATGAAAAGACCAGTTGATGAAGCAGAGCGGAAGCTTTTGTCGAAGCTGATCAATGGAGGATGCACGAATCTGTCGGAGTGGTGAGAAAAGATTGCAAACGATTTCTGTGAAGAGCAGGCGATTGAAGATCGAGTCTCGGTAGGCGAAATAAGAAGAAAGTTCTTCACCGAATTAGCTGATCAATTTCTGTATTCTCTGCCGAATTTATTGTTCAAATATTTGATTAACAAAGGCATTACACATATTGTCGAAACAAGACTGTTGCTGCTCCCTTCCGAACTCTAATTGGAAGGAGAAAGAACGTAAGTGGGAAAAATTTGTAAAGGAGCACGAATGAGAATTTTTCTTGAACAAATGATGGTTTGCACTTCCCCAGTGATCTAGAAACCTTCGGGTCGGCATTGGGGGGGCGATGAAACATGCTCTGATGTACCTAGTTTGATGAAATCTGACATATGACAAGACGACATGGCCAACAGTGGAAGGAAATCCGACAAGGACAGACTTTTGAGTCATAAAAGCACCCCAGATATTCAGAAAATTGAAAGAGAAAAGAGGAGGCAGCAACATGAAGAGCTGCAGGAGCAGGCAATTGCGCTCTGGAGGATGCGAGGGTCAAATGTCGCGACAGACGCAGAAGGAAATCTTCCAGAGTCAAGTCGAGCCCGCGATGATCGGGGTGTTGAAGAAGACCTGTCGCCGATGAATGAAGACTTGTGGATAGAGTGTGGTAGAGCTCTCCATGTTCAAATACCTGAAACGGTAACACCTCCTTCTCCATTTCGTTTAACACAAAGCGTTTGGGTGCAAGAAATTGTTGAGGAAAATCTCGGTCTCCATGCTGGTCAGTCGGGAATTTGGAGTCGTCGAAGTATAGAAGGTGATGATATTAATAGACTATTGATTCATCGGTCGGAGGAAGGAAATTGGGTGTCTTTTCAACCCGAATTTTCGAATAGAAGCTTTCATCTAGTGTACTCAGAGCATGAGGAAGCGCCCCCCTGCCAATACCAAATTTGAGCGACTCGACAAGCACGTCAGAAAGCCCGAGATTTAGTGAAATCCCGTTCGAGCAGAAATTTAACTGGATTTCGATAGAAGTGGTAGAAGAAGGCAGATCTAGAGATACATAAGAAGTTATAGTTACTGATTCTGAAGATAGAGAACCAAGTCTAGAAAGACAGTTAATTCAAATTGACAAAGCACCAAGTTCTGATTGTGGAAATAACCCACCCACATCACCATCAAATTCTCAAAATAATACACCAGCAGACATGGCACACACAACAACACACCTTCCGTTCTATGAAGGTGAGGAAGATCCGATAAGACACTGGTTTGTGTGTGAGTCAATATGGACAGCCAATCAAATCACCAGCGAAGAAAGACAAGTTTCTCAGTTTGTTGGTTCATTAAGGAAAAGAGCACTGACATGGTACATGGGGTACATAGCAAAGTCACCAAATGCAACGAAGGCACAAATCAAACAAAGCTTTTTGGCCTTTTTCATGATCGAAGATGCGACATACCTGGTGGTAGAACGACTGAAGACGATAGTCCAAAAGCCGACAGAAACTGTCAAGGAGTATGAAAAGAGGTTCAAAGACCTCCTAAGCAAATGAGACTACGAAATTGAAGAAAAACTATTAATCAAATGGTTTATTGCTGGTCTAATAAATAAAATCAGAATACATGTCCATCGACAAAGTTTTAATACATATGCAAATGCACTAAAAGTAGCACTAGAAATTGAAATGGATGATGAATACCCTTTAGTATCCATGGATAGACACATCGATGAACGCCTTGAAAGCATGGAGCAGGCTATCCGGAATATGACGCTAAAAGGGCCAGAATTATGGTGTACAAATTGTCGAACTTCAGGACATACCAAAGATTCTTGTCGAAGTGAGGATCGGCAACAAGAAGTGAAACTCATCCAATCCAGATGTTTCTACGATCTGTGCAAAGAGTATGATTCACATACCACAAATGATTGTCCATACAATCTGAAAAATAAGAAGGCAATATGGTGTCAAATTTGTGAAGTGAATACACATGCAATTGAAGATTGTCATCTGAACCTGAAAAATCGGCAAAATTATCATGCAGTGTACCAAACAAACTCTGTCGAGTAGCATCACGACAGAAATACAGCAAATGACATATTTGAGAGAAATGATGGAAGAAATAACCGGTACAATCAAAACAGGAACGACATATACCCAAGGTATAATGATCGTCGGTATGATCGGTGATATGATGGCTACAATAGACGCGGTGGATACCAGAATCGTAGTCGTGGCGGTGGAGGTCGCGGTACTTGACCTAATCGACTTGGTGCATGTTTCACATGTCTCAGTGAGGATCATCGGCATGCAGAATGCCTGTATAAGGAAAGAACTGATCTTAAATTTTGTACAAAGTGTGGGGTAGGCGATCACTGTTTAGAGGATTGCCCTACCATTATTGAGAAAATAAATAATAAAAAGAATGTTCATGTTTTATCTTGTATTTCAAAAAATGATGTGCTTCATACGAAAAACTTGCAAATTTTAACTAGGCAAGGCACTCACATTGGTCAAGATAAAACACAGATAAGTAGAATTGTCAATAAAGAGGATTACCCAAATCCTATAAAACAAAAATATGTGTACAGAGATGCATCCGACATGTTTCATGACTTAGCAGCACACAAAGATGTCGAAGAAAACCGATAGGAAGTTCTCAATGAATTGCTCAGATTAATTTAAAACGAGGAAGCTATAGGCAAAATGATTGACTTGTTGCATAAATTAAAATATAAACATGTCGAGTAAAGACAAACTAAAAACATTTGCCGACTAAAACAAAAAGAGAAAAATTATGTTGACCCATTAGTCGACCTCGACATAAATGGATATCATGAACGACCAGTCGTAATGGATTTTGGATCCCAAGTGAATATCATGACTCGTGATACCTGGGACCAACTCGGTTGACCTCAACTGCAGGAATCAAGCATCTAATTAAAGCTCGTAGATCAAGGATTAATTGATCCGATTGGAGTATGAAAAGGAGTCGAAACTTCCATTAAAGGCATCAAGACAAAAGTAGATTTCGAAATCATCACTCCAAAGGACGATGCGAGTTCTTTCCCCACCTTGGTTGGTCGACCCTAGGGATGAAAGATGAAGGCCCCAATTTCCTTAGACAAAAGTTATATCAAGTTGAAAGGCAACAGGCAAAAGGTTATTGTACCAATCTTCCCATCTCAGGGAGAACCTTGGTCAGAACCTACAGAAATTGACAATGATGTTCAATAGCTTTACCGCATAGAAAATAATGAAGATCGCATTGAGCCAAATACCCAAGGAGAACTTCACCTCGGAAATCCTATCTCGCTCGGATACAATTCCGATGCAGAACTCTATGACTGGCAAATAGAGATCTATGATTTACATGCGAAAGAATGCTGGACTGTGGAAGCCATCTCAAAGAAGCAAGTAAAGAAGTGTCTCTCAGTATCTTACACACCGAAGATATTCAAACGAAAAATGCGAACATTTCCAACACTTGTTCCAGACAGAAACGCACAATCAGGCTGTTCGACATTAAGATATAAAGAACGTGATTCACTTGCTGTACATGTCGAATAGGTATCGAAACATGTCAGAGAGCAAGGCCGACTACAAAGTCTGGTAGAGACATTTACTGGTCAAGCTACGAGATGGTGGGACACCCATCAGTCGAAACTCCAAAATTGGAATACTGCGTCAACATTTTTCGTAGAAAGGTTTGGAGGAAGAAAATTGACAACTCAGGTCGACATCTCTCTGTTTACGCAAGGACAAAATCCTGAAGTTCACATCGACTGTTGCGAAAGAGAACGGAAAAATTGGGCTATAAAGATGAAAGAACATGGCCTTACCTCTTCCCCAGAACACTTGATGATCTACCTAACAAATGGTACAAGATGGAAGAAGCGAGAGGAGAAACCTTCTTTTGGAAAGACTTAAAAGAAAATTTTATTAAGGATTTCCAGTTTTCTCCACGGGATGAGAGGATGGTCGAATCAAGTAAAAGCATCAAAGAATTTCTGCAGCCAACAGAAACCTTAACACTTGCAGACAAGCAGAAGATTATGCACCCACCTACCACCTGCTACAACATAAAGTCGACATAAAGCTAGCATTTGACAAGACTAAGCCTAGAAACGGAGATGTCAGTCGGAAAAAGTTTTCAATGGAGAAAGGATCATCCCGACGTGTCAAAGCCCGTAAGAACAATCTTTAGCACAAAGATTGTTGAAAAAGACGAACCCGAAAGGTTATCAGAAAAAGACTTTCCACCAACTTTCACACAAATCAAAGAAGGTGAAAGACAGATAAGTAACAGTCGTGCACCAGAATGGATGGACGCGAAGATTAAAACGAAAGAAGTAGATATTTCAAATGACAACCGATCGAAAATGGCAAAGATTGGCGATTACTGGGATGAGGAAAAAAACCAGAAATCTCCAGTATCCTCAAATAATTTCAAGACGTTTTTGCTCGAGATTATAGAGACTCGAAAGGACTTGTGCAGGAAATGGGCGAGATGAAAATTGATATTAAACCAGACGCCGGACCTGTAAATAAAAGACCCTACAAGCTTGCTCACAAATACAAGGATATTGTTAAAAAAGAGATCGATAGCATGCTTGCAGCAGGAATAATCTATCCTATCGACCAGTCGGAGTGGGCAAGCTCGATGGTCGTTCAGCCAAAGAAACAAGATCCGACACGACTGAGAATCTATGTCGACTTTCGCGAGCTGAACAAGGTAACACTCACAGATTCCTTCCCGACCCCTTTCGCAGATGAAATTATTAATGAAGTTGCAGGGCATGAGTGCTACTCTTTCACGGATGGATTCTCGGGGTACAACCAAGTACCTATTGCAAAGGAAGATCAGAAAAAGACAACATTCGTGTGCGAATTCGGGTTATTCGCGTACAAAGTTATGCCCTTTGGTTTGAAGAATGCATCTGCGGTCTTCTCAAGAATTGTCGTCAAAGCATTTCAAGAATATATCTACAAAACCATGGCTGTATACTTTGATGATTAGACAATCTATACAATGTTGAAAGATCATTGCAAGTGGCTTCGACTGATGTTGGAACTATGTTGACAGATACAATTGTTGCTAAATATTAAAAAGTGCATCTTCGCGACACCTATCGGGATATTACTAGGCCATGTAGTTTGCAAAGAAGGAATCAAGGTCGATTACATGAAGATCAAAATTATCCTCGACCTGAAGCCTCAAGTTAATCCGAAACAAGTACGGATACTGTTGGTTATACCGGATATTACAGGAAGTTTATCAGACATTATTCCGATATGACTTACCCTCTTAAAGAATTGCTAAAAGATGATCGAGATTATAGGTTGATGGAGGAATGCGACATTTCATTTAACATGTTGAAAAGAAAAATGGTCGAAGCACCCATCCTCCGATTTCCGGATTGGGCGAAGAAATTTCATGTACATATTGACGCATCTGGAATAGCAGTCGACGCCATTCTAACACAACCCGGAGAAGATGGCATGGATTACCCTAATGCATTCAGTAGTTGGAAATTGAACAAAGCCGAAAGAAATTATTCCACGATCGAAAGGGAAGCATTAGGTATGGTATTTTCACTTTAGAAATACCGTCACTATTTATTGGCTAACCCTTTTGTATTTTATACAAATCACCAAGCTTTAAAATACTTAGTCAATAAACCATTGCATCACGGGAGATTATGCCGCTGGCTATTACTGTTTCAAGAATTTGAATTTGAAGTAATCATTCGACGTGGGAAAGCTAATGTCAGACCAGACCACCTGTCGAGAGTCGACATAGGAGAAGAACCGACAGGAATTGAAGATGACTTACCAGACGCACACTTGTTTCGTATTGAAGCAGTCCCTTCAGAACTTGTGGAAATTGCACAATTTCTCGAGGATGGGCAAGCTCCTGAAGGAATGACTGAGAAAAAGAGGAAGATCTTAGCAATGAAAGCATCCTCCTACACTTGATCAACAAATTCCTCTATAAGCTTGGCTTGGATGATATATTACGTCGATGTGCACTTGATCATGAACGACAGGATATACTTGCAGAAGCCCATGCTGGACCGGTGGGAGGACATTATCATGCAGACATAATAGCTGGAAAAATCCTGCAAGCCAGACTTTGGTGGTCGACAGTTCATAAATACTGTCGAGAATTTGTATCTAAGTGTGATAGATGTCAGCGCATGGGCCGACCACTACCAAGAACAGAAATGCCATTGGTCCCAATTAACCCTAGCCGAACATTTGAAATTTGGGCTATCGATTTTACTGGACCATTTCCAGTAGTGGGAAGAAGGACAGGTGCTCGATATATTATAACTGCTGTCGAATATGTTACCAAGTGGGTAGAAGCAGAACCGGTCGAAACATGTTCAAGCGAAGTTGCCGCTAAGTTTATTTATGAAAACATCATAACACGTTTTGGATGTCCCATAACATTGATAAGTGACCAAGGTACACACTTTGTATGTAAAACCATTGAAGCACTGACTAAGGAATTTGTAGTCGATCATAGAATAAGCACAACGTACCATCCTCAGTCGAATGGCGCCATAGAATCGTTCAACAAAACACTTACAAAAGGACTGACGAAAATATGCAACATAGAGAAATATGACTGGGATGACAAAGTACCCGCTGTTCTCTGGGCATACAAAACAACATACAAAATAACAACAGGTCAGACACCATTCTCACTTGTCTATGGACAAGAAGCTGTCGTCCCATTACATTTTTGATGACAGGCACTAACCATTGGAGCATCTCTACATATTGACGTTGAATATACTCGACAAGAACGGCTACTCCAACTGTCGAAGATGGATGAAAGTCAACAATTGGCAATAGAACATCAACGAGTGCAAACACAACAACAGAAAGCGTGGCATGATAGAAATATCAAACAGAATAATTTGTTAGTTGGAGATTTGGCATTCCTCTATAATAGCCGAGTAAAAGGAAAGCCAAAGAAGCTGCATTTAGAATGGATGGGACCCTATGTTGTTGAAGCCCTAAATCCTAATGGATCAGTCCGACTAAAAACGCTACAAGGAAGTATTTTCAAGAAAGCGGTAAATGGCACCCGACTTAAGCGGTACAAGTCGTGAATATTTGAAAAAAAAATGGTTAAGAAGTAACCAAATGAGAGTGCTATAAGCAACCAAGAAATACAACAGAGCATGACAAAAGCAGAAATGACGAGAGAGTGGCAGAGGAAGGATGGAAAAAGCAGAGAAAGAAGTCCGACGCATAACCGTCGATTTTATAGGCATTGACAAGAATGCCGACGAGTCGCAGAAGGCAGTCAGACACGACAGAAGCATTGGAGTCCGGATCGACCAAACTCAAATAAAGAAGTCCGTTGACAGAACACATCAAACGAGGTGTCGTGGCATCATGATGACAAAGAAATAAAGGCTAAAGATACCCATGGCGCTAGAAGTAATGCACCTGACGAAGCGCCGATATCCTGTCAGTCCAATTTAATAACCCCGTCAAATCAACCATTAATACGGGCTTCTACGTCCCATTCACCCGTGCCGAGTAACTCCACCATAAATTCAGAGCTCGAGGATTCTTGGGCACTCTTTTTCCGAGAACTTGAACTCCAAGATATAGAGCCCCATGACCCCGTTGAAGCTAATTTCGCATTCTTGAATCCCGAATCCGCCATGGCTCCCAGAAAAACTTTAACAACTACCAGAGCCGTTGCGATGGTAGTTAGAGAATTGGAGAAAGAACAAACACCATTGGAAACAAGACTCCAGATGATTTGGAATGCAAAGGCGACAAAACCCACTTGGAAGAAAGCATGGAGGGGCATTGAAGATTGGGGGAAGGAGTCAGATGGTCATTGGAGAGAGGAAGCACGAAAATTACAAATAGCCACAATTCTGCATTATATGAAGGCACCCTTGTTAGATACCTTCGGAGGACTGAAAGAAGTCATTGCACAATTTATTGTTAGTAGGTATCACAATGGGAAACTTTATTTCGATGCCCCGGTCGACATCAATGGTGAAATAATCCATAAGATAACTAGCCTATCAGATAAGGGAGACGCTGTACCAACAAGTTCAGGAGCGGACTTGGTCTACGAGTTTATTGATACTCCTACTGAAAAGAATTCTCGAGGCATAGTCGTGAGCCAGATTGTTTTTGGCAATTACAAAACTGCTACTAAGATTGTGTCACATGCACTTTCACAGACGGGCAGGGGATCAGATTTGAAACCCGACATGTTGGAAGCTGTCAAGAATATGGCTATGAACGATAAAGTATACAAATGGGCAGACTTCCTGGCTGACATTCTCAAATACACATGCGATAAGTGCCAAGAGGAGGGAGATAGCATCCGCTACCCATCTGTACTCATATGGATTGATATGACCCATCTTCGACCGAAAGGAAACAAGGACTTTTTGGAAGAGCAACTCGTCCTTATGAAAAAATTTCGTTGTTTTGCACTTGGAGCAAGTCGACATGGGCCTACAACAGTTAAACTTTGTTGAATATTGTAACTTCTAAGAATATTATATTTGTACTTTATTATTCCGGAGATGTTTCATCCCTCCCAGGTGATCCTACTATGTATCCGGAGATGTTTATTCCTCCGATGGATTGTGGTAACCAGGGTTATTAGATCCACCATGTGGGGGTCGGCCCTGAGTTAATTAATTAGGGGTTATTAGACTCCCTTGGGAGAGGTCGACCCCATAAGGGAAAAAGTCAATTGGGAAACTAGTATAAGTAGAGGAGGATGCTCCTCACTTATCTCACACTTACATAGCTTGGAAAGTAGCACACTTGTGAGAGAGAGGTCTGCATAGGAGGTAGAGAAGGAGCTCTAGTCTTGGAGCACATCTTGTATTTTGGTTGATCATCTTATTGAGGAAAGCTTTGCTGGGTCTTCTACCCCATGAGGGTTTCTGTTAAGTTTAAACCAAATAGACAAACAAGATCTCTGAAAGAAACACAATCACAAGATAGACACACAATATACCCTGGGAAACCCTCATGGGGTAGAAAACCCAGCAAAGCTTTCCTCAATAAGATGATCAACCAAAATACAAGATGTGCTCCTTCTCCTTGACTCCTTAGCAGATCTCCTCAACTAGTGCGCACTCTTCCACAAGTGAGTGAATGATCTAATGAGGAGTTCACCTCCTCTATTTATACTTGACTCCCAACTGACTAAAAGACTAATGGGGCCGACCTCACCTGGAGAAGTCTAATAACCCCTAAAATATAACTTCCGGGCCGACCCACACATGGTGGGTCTAATAACCCTAGTTAATACAAACCCCTGGAGGAATAAACATCTCCAGATACATGATAGGGTTACCTCGGAGGAATGAACCATCTCCGGAATAATAAAGTACAAATATAATATTCTTTGAAGTTATAATATTCAACACTCCCCCTTAACAAGAAGGATATTATAACAACATCTGCAAGAGCAAGGAGTCATCATATATGATACATCTACAAATCATCGGAAGCTTTCTTCAATTCATCTTCATCAGTAACTCAACCAGTTACTGGAACAGTGTCGATATCAATCCGATCATCGGCATCGTCATCATACAATCATCAGCATCGCCATCATACGATCATCAGCATCGTCATCAGCATCGTCATCACACGATCATCAGCATCGTCGTCACACGATCATCAGCATCGTCATCACACGATCATCAGCATCGTCGTCACACGATCATCAGCATCGTCATCACACGATCATCAGCATCGTCATCACACGATCATCAGCATCGTCATCACACGATCATCAGCATCGTCATCACACGATCATCAGCATCGTCATCACACGATCATCAGCATCGTCGTCACACGATCATCAGCATCGTCGTCACACGATCATCAGCATCGTCGTCACACGATCATATTCCTAGGATGATCAATCCTGCTCCTTTTAGGACATAGGTCCATGGATGATACAATCCAATCTCCAGTTCTCGGAGACTTCAGTCTACGGATCAATTCTGGGACCTCAGTCCGGGGACGATGCAATCCCCTGCCTGTTCATTCAGGACTTCATTTATCGGAGACCCAGTCTACGGTTCTATTCTGGGACCTCAGTCCGGGGACGATACAATCCCCTACCTGTTCATTCAGGATTTCATTATCGGAGACCCAGTCTACGGTTCTATTCTGGGACCTCAGTCCGGGGACGATACAATCCCCTACCTGTTCATTCAGGATTTCATTATCGGAGACCCAGTCTACGGTTCTATTCTGGGACCTCAGTCCGGGGACGATACAATCCCCTACCTGTTCATTCAGGATTTCATTATCGGAGACCCAGTCTACGGTTCTATTCTGGGACCTCAGTCCGGGGACGATACAATCCCCTACCTGTTCATTCAGGATTTCATTATCGGAGACCCAGTCTACGGTTCTATTCTGGGACCTCAGTCCGGGGACGATACAATCCCCTACCTGTTCATTCAGGATTTCATTATCGGAGACCCAGTCTACGGCTCTCTTTAGGACTGAAAGTCCAGGGATGATCCAATCCCCTCAACTGTCCGCTAAGGACTTCATTCTCGGAGACCTCATGTCTACGGCTCTCTTTAGGACTGAAAGTCCAGGGATGATCCAATCCCCTCAACTGTCCACTAAGGACTTCATTCTCGGAGACCTCACGTCTACGGCTCTTTTTAGGACTGAAAGTCCAGGGATGATCCAATCCCCTCAACTGTCCACTAAGGACTTCATTCTCGGAGACCTCACGTCTACGGCTCTCTTTAGGACTGAAAGTCCAGGGATGATTCAATCCCCTCAACTGTCCACTAAGGACTTCATTCTCGGAGACCTCACGTCTACGACTCTCTTTAGGACTGAAAGTCCAGGGATGATTCAATCCCCTCAATCTGTATTCTCATCAATACAAGTACAAGTATCCTCATCCATACAAGTACATAATCAATATCTAGCATCAGCAGCATGTATACGTCATATATCAAAAGCATGTATTCTTACTAATACATCTAAAAGCATGTATACATCTGTCATCAAAAGCATGTATTCTCACTAATACATCTATCATCAAATCATATATACATCTAACATCAGAAGCATGTATATATCTAGCATGTATTCTCACTAATACATCTATCATCAAAATCATGTATACATCTAACATCAAAAGCACGTATACATCTAGCATGTATTCTCACTAATACATCTATCATCAAAATCATATATACATCTAACATCAAAAGCATGTATACATCTAGCATGTATTCTCACTAATACATCTATCATCAAAATCATGTATACATCTAACATCAAAAGCATGTATACATCTAGCATGTATTCTCACTAATACATCTATCATCAAAATCATGTATACATCTAACATCAAAAGCATGTATACATCTAGCATGTATTCTCACTAATACATCTATCATCAAAATCATATATACATCTAACATCAAAAGCATGGATACATCTAGCATGTATTCTCACTAATACATCTATCATCAAATCATGTATAAGTGAAACTAAATGAAAATAAAATAGTCCTAAATCTAACTATTTCTAAGTGACTAGGTGAAGTCTCATTGTTGATGAGACTTGCTTGTCATCAGGAACCATGCTACTCCCCCTTTCTAGGAGAGTCCTTTTGAACTACACCAAGCTTGTCTCGAAAGTATTCAAATTTCACACGAGACAGTGGTTTGGTAAGGATATCAGCAATTTGATCTTCAGTGCTCACGTACTCAAGCTTGATAGCTCCTTTCTGCACCATATCTCGAATATAGAAGTATCGGATCTCTATGTGTTTTGACTTATCATGGAACACAGGATTTTCTGTCATCTTGATGCAGCTTTGATTATCACACATAATCATAGTGGGATCCATTTCTAAGTCAAACACCCCAGATAACAGTTTCCGAAGCCATACAGCTTCACAGCTGGCAGAGCAAGCAGCTATGTATTCTGCCTCAGCAGAACTGAGGGCCACACTGGATTGTTTCTTGCTGAACCAAGAGATCATGGCAGATCCAAGGCTATAACATCCACCTGAAGTACTTTTTCTGTCTGAGACACTGCCTGCCCAATCAGAGTCTGAGTAACCATGCAACTTGAGTTCATGACTTCCATCATAGAGTAAACCAAAATCTAATGTACCTTTTAAGTACCTCATTACATGCTTTGCAGCTATTAGATGAACCTTTCTGGGTTCTACTAGATACTGACTTAGGGTATTTATAGCAAAGCATATATCTGGTCTAGTATTTGTTAAGTACATTAGTGACCCAATGATCTGTCTATATAAAGTTAGGTCCACTAATTCTGATGAGTCATTAACCAAAATCTTTAAGTTGGAGTCCATGGGAGTGGCCATGGGTTTACACTCCAACATATCAAATCTCTTCAGAATTTCCACAGTATACTTACCTTGATTCAGAAAGATTCCTCTTGGTTCTTGCCACACTTCTAATCCTAAGAAGTAGTGCATCAATCCGAGATCTTTCATCTCGAATTCTGAAGAAAGATTCTTCTTGCTTTCAATGATTTGTTTCTCATTTCCAGTTAGAAATAGATCATCTACATATAATAAAAGTATAACTGGTTCATCATCCATCACCTTGAGATAAAGGTTTGGGTCAGCTTTACTTTTGGTAAAGCCCATGCTAGTTAAGAAATTATCAATCCTTCCGTACCAAGCTCTGGGAGCTTGTTTCAACCCATATAATGCCTTTTTCAGTTTGCATACATGAGTCCTTCCGTCATTTACCTCAAACCCTTGTGGTTGCTCTATGTATACTTCTTCTTCAATTACACCATTCAGAAAAGCTGTCTTAACATCCATTTGATGTAGTTTCCACTTCATCATGGATGCAAGAGCCATGATAGTTCTAATTGAAGTATACCTAGCAACTGGTGCAAATGTTTCTTCATAGTCAATTCCCTCCTTCTGAGAGAAACCTCTGGCTACAAATCTTGCTTTGTATTTTTCAATACTTCCATCCGCAGCATGTTTTATTTTAAAGATCCATTTGGAAGAAACCACACTTTTGTCTTTTGGTTTGGGAACTATATCCCAAACATCATTTTTCATTATTGACTGATATTCTTCAGTCATTGCTTCTACCCATTCTTTCTTTTGAGCTGCCTCTTCATAGCTGGTAGGTAGTTGATCCACTAGATCACACATCAGGGCCATATAGTTGGATACTAACTTTGGTTTCTTTCTTTCTCTAGTGGAGCCTTCAGGAGCACCATATCTTTCTGCTCCTTGAATAATGTCTCTAGCCCATGCTGGTCTTCTTTTCCTTGACAATTCTGTAACAGGAGGTTCTTGTGGTTCCAGCATGTCATGATCCTCTGGTGTGTCCTCTTCAGGAATGTGAGCATTCTCTGAGATTCTGGGAGATGTATCTTCTTCATAAACTTCTTCAAGTTGACACTTTCTAGATTTCTTGAGGGCTGCTTCCTCATCGAAGGTAACATCTCTACTTATTTCTATATGATGGAAACCTGGTATGTAGATTCTGAAGGCTTTGGAGGTTTCACAATAACCAACAAATATTCCCTTCTTACCTGAGGGATCCAATTTGGATCTCTTTTCTTTTGGAATGTGTATGTACACAGGACACCCAAATATTTTGAGATGACTTACCTCAGGCTTCTTTCCTGTAAAGACTTCTTCTGGAGTTTTGAAGTCAAGAGCACTATGAGATAGTCTATTTTGAACATATACTGCTGTCTTGGCTGCTTCAGCCCATAGATACATGGGAAGGTCTTGATCATGTATCATAGTCTTTACAGCTTCCATGATGGTTCTATTTTTCCTCTCAGCTATCCCATTTTGTTGGGGATTGTAAGGAGTGGTTAGTTCCCTTTTGATTCCAGCTTCTTTACAGAACTCTTCAAATTCCTTGGAAGTATATTCTCCACCATTATCTGTTCTGAGAATCTTGATTTTCTTGTCTGAGAGGTTTTCTATTAGAGCCTTGAACTCTTTGAATTTTCCAAAGACTTCATTCTTACCCTTTAGGAAGTATATCCAAGTTTTTCTTGAATAGTCATCAATGAAAGAGAGATAGTATTCAAACCCACTTAGAGATGTGGTAGGCATAGGTCCACATACATCTGAGTGTATTAGCTCTAGAGAACCCTTAGTCTTTGTTTCACTTTTCGGAAAGGGATTCTTGATATTCTTCCCTTTCTTGAATCCTTTACATGAGCCATCATGATCAATCTTCAAGTTTGGCAAACCTATAACCATCTTACTCACATATGGTAAAGCTTTATAGTTAATGTGAGCTAGTCTTCTATGCCATAGCTCACTGGGACTAGAAACTTCATGAGCAAGGGCAGATTCTGGATGACCCTTGAGTTTATAAAGTCCTCCTTCTTCTTCACCAATGACAATTGCATCTTTGATTGATTTTCCTTTGGTCCACATGAGTACTTGACCATCTATGAAGGCTACTCTAAAGCCTTTCTTGTCTAGTGCAGAGATAGAAAGTAGATTCTTCTTTAAACCTGGGACATATAAAATTTCTTTCATCTTCAAAGGTGTTCCTGAATCAAGCTTGTAGCTTGCTTCACCAATTCCCTTGATGGGATATTGATAATCATCTCCTAGAGATACCTTCTGTGGTGAAGACTTCTCTTCAATCTTGGAGAGAGTTTCCTTATGACCTGTCATGTGCTTTGAAGCACCACTGTCAATGAGCCAAGTGCCTTCACCAGGGGACACAGATCCAGAGAGAGCAGAAAATAGTACATATTCTTCTGGTTCTTCTTTCTTTACTTTAGATCTTTTCTTTTGAGGCCTTTCCTCCACTTCTTCTTCTTCTTCTTCTTCTTCTTCACTGTCATCTTCTGCCATATGAGCATGATGTCTTTTGTGAACAAACCTTTTCTTCTTCTTCTCTGGTAGGGTACAGTCTCTGGCATAGTGTCCTAGCTTGAGACAATTGAAGCATTGGACTGTGGAGATGTCTCCCCCTTTCTTTTTGAATCTATGAGAGGATTGAGGCCTTTTGTGGTTCACTTTCTTGAAGTAGCCTCTCTTTCCTCTTTTGGTGTGGGTGGCCAAAGCTTGGTCATCCTCTTTGAGAAGTGCTTCTCTATTGGCAACCCTAGCCTCCTCTTGAACACAATCTTCCCATACTACATCAAACTTCATACTTTCTTTTCTGGCACACATAGTTTGAATGAATGACTCCCAAGGTCTAGTGAGACCATTTAGAGCTGTCATCACAAGTTCATCTTCATCAAGAGTATCACCAATGGCATCTAGTTGTTCTTTGATTAGAGAGACTCTTGAGAAGTAGTCTTGAATGGATTCTCCTTTGTGCATCTTGGTACTTTTCAACTGAGTCCTTAGATTCATCTTCCTGTTGATGTTCTTTCCTTCATACATTCTTCCTAGGGCATCATACATTTCCTTTGGAGTCTTCTTGGAAGACACTTGGGGAATCAAGTGGTCTTTAATGGAATCAGCTATGATTCTCTTTGCCCTAATCAGGTCCTTCCTGTGTTTTTCTTTGGCTTCATCATCTTCTGGTTCTGCAACTTCCTCCTTGATATAATGAGCAAGATCATTCTCCTCAAGAATGAGACCAATTCTGTATTTCCATGCCCGGAAATTCTCTATGCCTTCTAGCTTGTCTTCAAGCTTAGTATTTGGAGCCATCTTCTCTTGGGGGAGTCCAAGAGACAGAGTAGACTTACCTGGGAAGTTACTTTTCACTTTTCCGGAATCTGGAACAGAATTTTATCGCACTTTTGGTAGAATTAGGGTTTGACTTTCCCGGAGTTCTATCCAACCAAAAAGTTCGATCTATAGCTCAAAAGAATGCTCTTGAGAAGAGCTATCCAGCCATGTAATCAGAAATCAAAAATTACAACTTTTTTCTGAAACCAAAATCTGACGTATCGCACTTTTGGTAGAATTAGGGTTTGACTTTCCCGAAGTTCTACCCAACCAAAAAGTTCGATCTATGGCTCAAAAGAAAGGTATTGATGAGAGCTATCCAGCCATGCAACCAACAAATCAATAATACCAACTTTGGGCTGAAAACCCTAACTTCACCAAAGAGAGAGAAAGAGGTATTCTTACCTTGTGAAAGATGTCCTATTCAGTCTAGCTCTGATACCATGTTAAGTTTAAACCAAATAGACAAACAAGATCTCTGAAAGAAACACAATCACAAGATAGACACACAATATACCCTGGGAAACCCTCATGGGGTAGAAAACCCAGCAAAGCTTTCCTCAATAAGATGATCAACCAAAATACAAGATGTGCTCCTTCTCCTTGACTCCTTAGCAGATCTCCTCAACTAGTGCGCACTCTTCCACAAGTGAGTGAATGATCTAATGAGGAGTTCACCTCCTCTATTTATACTTGACTCCCAACTGACTAAAAGACTAATGGGCCGACCTCACCTGGAGAAGTCTAATAACCCCTAAAATATAACTTCCGGGCCGACCCACACATGGTGGGTCTAATAACCCTAGTTAATACAAACCCCTGGAGGAATAAACATCTCCAGATACATGATAGGGTTACCTCGGAGGAATGAACCATCTCCGGAATAATAAAGTACAAATATAATATTCTTTGAAGTTACAATATTCAACAGTTTCCTAGGGTAAAATCTCTGTCTATCTTGTGATTATATATCTTTCAGTGATCTTGCTAGTCAAATTAGTTTGAACTTAACATGGTATCAGAGCTAGCCTGAATAGAACATCTTTCACAAGGTGAAAATATCTTTCTCTCTCTCCCAAAATTAGGGTTTCTGCAAAAGTTAGTATTTTTGGATTCTGATTACATGGCTAAATAGCCCTTCTCAGAATCAAAGTATTGAGCCCTGAATTGAGGTTTTTGGTTGGGTAGAAATCCGAGAAAGTCAAACCCTAGTTTGACCAAAAGTGCAATAAACCAGAAATTCTGTTACAGATCCGGAAAGTGAAAAGTTGAAGTTTCCAGAAACAAAACACACCAGTGTTTCGAAGTCAATCAAACACATCTCCTGGTAAGTGTTACTCTATCTCTTGAGAAACTTCAATCTCTTGGACTCTCCCAAGAGAAGATGGCTCCAAGCACTAAGCTTGAAGACAAGCTAGAAGGTATAGAGAATTTTCGGGCATGGAAATACAGAATTGGTCTCATTCTTGAAGAGAATGATCTTGCTCAATTTATCAAGGATGAAGTTGCAGAACCCGCTAAAGATGAAGCCAAAGAAAAGTATAGGAAGGATCTAATTAGGGCAAAGAGAATCATTGCTGATTCTATCAAGGACCACTTGATTCCCCAAGTGGCATCCAAGAAGACCCCAAAGGAAATGTATGATGCCCTAGGAAGAATGTATGAAGGGATGAACATCAATAGGAAGATGAACCTAAGAACTCAGTTGAAGAGTACTGTTAACACCCAAAAAGTGCTCACTACCTCATCTCCCTCATTACATGACTCATTTGTCTATATTTCCTACCATATTTTCCTCCAAAACCGTAAAAAACGATTAAAAAGCCTCCAAAAGGCTAAAAAACCCTCTAAAAAGGGAATAAAAATACAAAAAAGAGGAAAAAGAGAGAAAAAAGGAAGCAAAAACCCTATACAATTGACCTAAACCATATGTTGCCCAAAACCATGGGTCAACACTCCACCACTAAAAACCTATAAATAGGTGATGGAGGCTCCCCATTTCATATCCACAATTTCTCCCATCCTTATGTTGACAAAAATTCTCTTGAAACCCTAGCTCTCCACTTGGAGCTGATTTCCCACTTGAAAATCCCTTTGGCCCATATCCAAAACACCTTGGAAGAAGGAGAAGGAACAACGCTGGAGCATTGGAGCAGCCCATGGACTACTGCAAAGGCTCCACCAACCTCAACATCTGAGGTAAAATTAATACAAAGCAAATTTTCATTATCTTTTCGTTGTCCTTTTATGCACATGCTATAATACTTTACTGTTTTTATTTACTGTAATATTTTACTGTTTTATTGAACTGCTACTAAGGAGTCCCTTCTCCTTAGTAGGTGCTCATTTGCACAAGCTAGGTTGAAAACCCTAGCTACAGTTTTTGGCAACTCCCCTAGTGTTCCTTTGAATTTCTGGTTATAATTTTTAGAAGTTTTTAGTTTTCTGCAACATTTTTTTGTTTTTCCCTTTCGGCAGTTGGGTTTGTTGCCGTAAATCGCATATTTTTGTGATGCAGCTGCAACAATTAATTAACAAGAATATGCGAAACAGTAGAAATGACAGAACTCAGAATCACTTTTATATTGATCACAGGCCACTTCGAGGGGGCAACCTCCTTTGAGCAAGCTCAATACAATTAACTTCACGGTGCCTTCATAGATCTCAACACACACTTATATACTAATTCTAGGCGCCAATACTATGGGTCGAAACCATGGGCCGTTACAAACTATGGATCAACAATACTACGGGCGAATTACAAAGCATATGCGCCAACAACAATAACACAAACTATTGATCAACAAATACTACAGGACGACTTACAAAGCATATGCGTCCAACAACAACATACTAACAAAGTAAAGACATGGGTTCCTAACATCCCCTTCCCCTTAAAAAAAAGCTTTGTCCTCAAAGCTTTAGATGTGGAAATTTTTGTTGAATATGAAGGAGTGGTTCCCATGTAGCATCCTCTGGTTGCATGCCGTGCCACTGAATTAAGACCTCTGTGATAGAGCGAGAGCGAAGCTGATGTGTGCGCCGATTGAGGATGGCCTCTGGCTCCAAAAGGATGGATCCTTCATTATCCAGTTCAGGTAAAATCGTTTGTCCGCTGATGTTGGTGCCAAGAACTTTCTTCAGACAAGAGACATGAAAGATTGGATGAATGCGAGAAGAAGGAGGAAGTTCCAATTTATAAGCAACGGACCCAATCTTCTGAAGAATCCGATATGGCCCATAGAACTTTGGAGCGAGCTTATGACGCCCTTTGAGTTTCAAGGAGGATTGTTTGTACGGCTGGAGACGAAGAAAACCATATCACCGACTTGAAAAGTGCGCTCCGAACGGTGCTGATTAGCTTGTTGCTTCATGCGATTTCTTGCCATGTGAATATTGTCCCGCAAAATGCGAAGAATCTGATCGCGATTGCGAAGTACCGTGTCAACTTCCTGAACTGGTGAACTGGTGGGGGTGTATGGAAGAAGAGCTGGAGGTGCCTGACGATAGACTGCTTCATATGGGGTCATTTTAGAGGCAGTGTGGTAAGAGGTATTGTACCACGATTCAGTGAGAGGGAGCCACTTTGCCCACTGATGTTGTTGTTCCGAGGTGAAGCAACGAAGATAAGTTTCCAAGCATTTATTGACAATTTCAGTCTGATCATCTGTTTATGGGTGATACCCCGAACTCATCTTCAGTTTGGTGCCAGTGTGGCGAAATAGTTCTATCCAAAAATGACTGGTGAAAGTCGCATCACGATCCGAGACAATGGAAGAAGGGATGCCATGAAGACGAAAGATTTGGTCCAGAAAAATTTGAGCAACGGAGAAGGCTGTATAGGGATGGCTGAGAGTACAAAAATGACTATATTTGGAGAGACGATCAACCACAACGAGAATCACTGTCTTCCCGCCAGATGTAGGGAGCCCTTCAATGAAATCCATAGAAATATCTGTCCAAATCCGTGTAGGTATGGGCAAGGGTTCAAGCAATCCTGGAAGGAGTGTTGTTTCACCCTTATTGTGCTAGCAGGTATCACATTCGGCCACCATCTGTTGAATTGTCCTTTTCATGCCCTGCCAAAAGAAGTTACGCCGTGCTCGTTCATACGTTTTGAGGAACCCAGAGTGCCCTGCCGATGGAGAAGCATGGAGTTCATAGAAGACAACCTGTTGAAGATCTGTGCTCTGGGGAAGCACCAGACGACCCTTATATCGCAGAGAAGCACCATCCCAAGAGTAATGTGGTACAGCAGAAGGGTTGTTGGTCAAGCGTTGGATGATTTGAGATAAGGAAGAGTCATTAACATAACCCTATTGAACAGATTACAACCAATTTGGAACAGGCATAGAAATAGCTGAAAGAGAACCTTGGGCATCAAATGTGCGAGAAAGAGAATCTGCCATAATATTGTCTTTACCCTTCTTGTAAGTGATCTCATAGCCATAACCCATGAGTTTTCTAACCCATTTTTGTTGTGCTGGGGAGGAGACACGCTGGTCCAAGAAATATTTCAGACTCTGGTGATCAGTCTTGATGCAGAAATGATTCCCTAATAGGTATGGGCACCACTTCTATACTGCATGCAAAATAGCCATCATTTCCTTCTCATAGGTAGAGGCAGCTAAATTCTTACCTGAAAGGGATTTGCTGGTGAACGCAATGGGGTGTTCATCTTGAAGGAGAACAACACCAAGTCTATTGCTACAAGCATCACTCTCAATAGTGAAGGGCTTGGAAAAATCGGGCATAGCTAGCACAGGTGTAGTACACATAGCTTGTTTTAGTTTGTCAAATGCACACTGAGCAGCAGGTGTCCATGTAAAAGCATCCTTTTTCAATAGAGCAGTTAATGGAGTTTCAATCTTCCCATAATCCTTGACAAACTTCAGGTAGTAGCCAGTCAACCCCAAAAAACCACGAAGGCTCTTGAGTGTCTGAGGATGCGGCCAATTGTTCATGGCATCGATTTTGGTAGGATCCACGTGAACCCCTTGTGCTGAGATAATGTGCCCGAGATACTCAACTTCTTTCTGTCCAAAAACACATTTAGACTGCTTGGCATGGAGATGATGGTCAGAGAAAAGTTGCATGACAAGATCCAGTGCTGGAGATGTTCATCCCATGTTTTACTGTAGATGAGGATATCATCAAAGAATACCAGAATGAATTTCTGCAAGTAGGGTCGAAATATTTTATTCATTAAGGCCTGGAATGTGGAAGGAGCATTAGTGAGGCCAAAGGGCATGACCAAAAACTCATAATGGCCATCATGTGTGCGGAAAGCTGTTTTAGGAATATCATCCTCATGAACCCGAATTTGATGATACCCAAAACGAAGATCCAACTTGGAGAAAAAGTGAGCTCCATGAAGCTCATCAAGAAGCTCATCAACAATAGGAATTGGAAACTTATCCTTGATGGTGAGGTGATTAAGTGCTCGGAAGTCAATGCAGAGGCGCCATGACCCATCTTTTTTGCGGACAAGAATAATTGGAGAAGAAAATGAACTAGTGCTTGGGTGAATAATACCTTGCTTCAATAAGTCCCGAACGAGCATTTCAATCTCTGTTTTTTGGTGAAATGGGTAGCGATAGGGCTTGATGTTGGGAGGAACGCTGCCAGGAAGGAGCTGAATACGATGGTCTTCTGGCCTGGAAGGTGGCAATCCCACTGGTTCAGCAAAGACACCTGTATATCGATCCAGAATTTGTTGTAGATCCAAAGGAGTAGTGGAGACCGCTGATGGTTGCATCTGGATGGAATGGATCTAAGCGATGACACCATATGAATTCTTCTTGAGGAGTTTTTCCATGCGATGTGAACTGATGATGCTGAGAGAACCTGGTTGTAATCCTGTCAATGTGTGTTTTTGTCCATTGAGGGAAAACTGCATCCAAAGTTCAGCAAAATCCCATAAGATAGGGCCAAGTGTGCGTAGCCATTGAGCGCCCAAAACCACATCACATCTGCCTAAGGGCAAGGCAAACATGTCAGAGCGCAAGGTATAATCTCCCATAGAGATACGCACATTTCGACACTTCCCTTTGCAAGGTAAGGTGCCCCCATTGGCAACCATGACTTCAAAGTTGGAGCAAGGATGGATAAAACAATCAGCTTGTTTGGCGATCCGAGGGTCAATGAAATTATGAGTGCTACCAGAATCAATGAGTATTGTAAGAGGAAGCTTCTTGAAGTAACCCCTGACCCGCATTGTTTGGGGGGTGGTGATTCCAGCTAAAGCATGGAGAGATATCTCTAGCTGGTCATCCTAAGACGGAGGGTCAATAGGTGGTTCCTGAATGTCGACCAGAGCATCCAGTGTTTCTGGATCTTCGTCACCAATTTCAGAGGCAGGCAGAGACTCCACATCCAAGAGATAGAGCTTTTGCTGAACACATCGATGTCCCCGAGTGAATTTCTCATCAAAATTATAGCAAAGCCCCTTTTCTCTGCATGCTTGCATCTCTGTTTCAGACAAACGCTTGACAGTAGTCGGTCGAGGAGCCTGCGGTATAGGTGGTCGCTGAGGACCCATATTTCGGAAGGGAACAAAAGTGGGCTTGGAGCATTGTTGGGCTGCAATATTGTCTTCTGCCAACTTAGCCAACCCTAGGGCTTCCATCATTGTGTTGGGACAGAACATTTTGACCTCAGAGCGGATGGCATCCTTTAGACCACTGATAAAACAACTCCGGTAAAAGTCGTCAGACAATCCTTTGGTGTGGTTGGCTAAATTCTCAAATTCGGTTTGATACTCTCTCACCGTGCCAATTTGGCGAATTTTAGTGAGGGCTCCTGTTAAGTCATCAAAAGCACTAGGACCAAATCATTGCAAAAGGAGCTGGCAAAAGTCTGGCCATTTGGGCTCTGGATGAGCCTTGATGTACCAACGGTACCATTGAAGAGCTTCCTGTTCCAAGTGAAAGGATGCCAGCGGAACTTTGTTGACATCAAAAGTATTATGCAGACTGAAATACTGTTCTGCACGATAGATCCATCCAGTTGGATCAGTACCATTGAAGCGAGGAAAATCAAGCTTCGGACCACGGAAATTGCTGGAAGAGGAGAACCCATTGTCTGATGAAGACTCGGACTGCCGTTTGTTGTTCATAGCTGAATGTTCAAGATGGAGGCTGAGAAATTTTTCATCCAGATCCTGGAGTTTGGCTTGGATGGTTGCAAGTGCTTGCTCCATGGTTTTTTTTTTTCGGTTGACTGGGTAGGAAAACAAAAACGGAAACTACTTTAGTAAGGGAAAATCTGGGCTAGGGAAAAAAATATGAAGGGTAATTGGGGTTTGACTAGGTTTTGGACACTATTGAATAGACAGAGAAACAAAAATGAGGATTCCAGAACCGGGGTGAAAGAATGGGAAAATTTGGCAGAGGGGAACAAAGAAGCAGAATTCAGAAATGAACTCTGTGGTAAAATTTGAGGGTGATTGGGTGAAATCTGAAGAAGTTATGGCAAACCCTAAAAATAGAAAAATGTGGGATTTCGGGCTTTGGGAAGGGTAATTGTGGATAGGGTCCTCAGGAATGAAATATGCAGAATGGGGTGACAGGGGTTCCCCGAAAATTTCAAGGCAAACAGAGTGAAAACAAGGGAGATATGGAAAAGGAGAGATAGGGTTCGACGACAGTTCAGCTGAAATTAGATATGGACCCCAGGTATGTGCGGCTTCCTAACAATTCAAGGGTTTCACTCGGCCACCAATGCTGTCTGACGGCTTGCGTATTGGGGTAGTACCCCTCACTCCACGGCTCAGGTAAAACTGATAACCGCTTTGCCACAAACGACAGCTCTTGGTTTACCTCACAGGAGGGAACTAGTCAATCAGGTAGGGGTCGTTGCCATTTTCGTTGGCAGGTCCTCTCAATGGGCCAGCTACTTCGGGGTTCTTGTGGTACTCCTCACAATGAGTTTTAGGGCTTATGCCCAAGTACTTCCCACAGTTAAGCGGATAGGGATTATTCCCAAATCCGAACCTGCAACAGATGCGAAATTTTTTTTGGCGGAAATTTTACCCAGCGAGCCGAAGAAAGTGCTCTGATACCAGATGTGATGCACCTGCAACAATTAATTAACAAGAATATGCGAAATAACAGAAATGACAGAACTCAGAATCACTTTTATATTGATCACAGGCCACTTCGAGAGGGCAACCTCCTTTGAGCAAGCTCAATATAATTAACTTCACGGTGCCTTCATAGGTCTCAACACACACTTATATACTAATTCTAGGCGCCAATACTATGGGTCGAAACCATGGGCCGTTACAAACTATGGATCAACAATACTATGGGCGACTTACAAAGCATATGCGCCAACAACAATAACACAAACGATTGATCAACAAATACTACAGGACGATTTACAAAGCATATGCATCCAACAACAACATACTAACAAAGTAAAGACATGGGTTCCCAACAATTTTTTCCCCACAGCTGCAATCCGATCGTGGCTTTTAGTCTGTCTCCTGCGATCCGACCGCGGCTTTCAGCCTAGTTCCTGCGATCCGACCGCGGCTTTCAACCTGTTTTCTGCAATCTCCCCGCGGCTTTCAACCTGTTTCCTGCGATCTCCCCGTGGCTTTCAACTTGTTTCTTGCGATCTCCCCTCGGCTTTCAGCCTGTTTCCCGCGATCCGCCCGCGCAGTTTTGCCACAGACCCGCGATTTGTTTCCTGCACTTTTTTACCCTGTTTTGAACCCAGCACTTTTCTGCAATATTTTCTGCACCTGCACAGCCACCTGTTCTATCTGCAGCCATACTTCCCTATAGCCTCTTTTTGTAATTTGCTTTCTGTTCCATTTACAGATTTTTTTAAGTTTAAGAATTTCATTTTTTTTTTTTTTTGCATTACAAGTTTAATTTCTGCATTGTTATTATTAGGAAGTTGCCCACCACGTGGCACTTTTGATTGGGTTCATTACCTCACACGCACACACTCTGTCACCTAATTCAAGTGAGCCCTAAAATACTACTTAACACAACCAACATTCTAACCCCACTTGGGGAACACATAAGAATATTGTAGTTAGGTAGGACAGGGGGGATAGGCATCCAAATAACACCCCTCGGTCGCTTACACTTGAGACATAGTTGTTGTCCATTAGGGAACCAAAATCCCCTAGTATTTTTTGGCACAGTCACAACCAGTTTATCAGAGGGCCTCTCCCTTAGGAGGCTTGAAGTAGCCAGACTGGTTCCGGAGGCCTGAGTGGAATACCGCAATCCATTCAGTAACCGAAGGCTACCTACTCGTTGGTCTGCGTGTGGTGTTCTCTTTAGGCCCACACGGTGATAGGACCAGAGCTGCAGATTCAACTTTTCTGGACGTGTCATGAATGGGGTATCTTAGTTTCCTTTCTTCTAGGATTGTCTTACCCGGTGTCCCTCCCGGTAGGGGGATATCTTTAGCCACTTGGCTCTACTATCCATATTGTCTGACTTGGATTTCATCACCTTGCAAAGGATATGTCTGGTTGAGTTAGAATACTATTTAGCTAGGTGTTTTCATGCTCCTTTACCTCCCTTTAGTTTAGCGAGTCCACTATTTTTATTTTTTAGTAAACCTACTGCTTGTTGGTATTCTGACCATTGTTGACGCTCCGCTTATTGTAGCACAGCTGTTACAGTGAGTGTTTTGAGCTAGTTGTTGGCCTGAGTGCCATATTTTTGGTGCTCTCCTTCTGCACACTAGGCTGCATTAGGGTTTTTTGAGCTATTTTTCACTCAACACAACCCCCAGATACTTGACACCATCTGTCACCATTGAGTCCCCGAGACATTCTTGGCGCCTCTGGGGTGAGCCCCCCGCAGCACGGTTCACTTGACATCACCAGTCATAGATGTAGAGCTTCATCACTTGATCCCACTCGTCATAGACCTCGAGCTTCGTCACTTGACTCTACTCGTCGACGACATAGAGCTCCGTCACCCGAACCAGATGCCCCTTATTTCACATCTGATTCTGAGGCAGAGTCCAAAAACCCAACTTACACTACACCAACCAGCCCCATGGCTGGCATGAATTCCAACCCTTTCTTTGGAAGAACCACTGGTGGAGCGTCCACCACCACCCCAGCTATCACACCCGCTTTGGGGATGCCCTCGATGGGACCCACTCCCACCATTCCGGTCACTGTGCCAATTCCAATGGCTAGCATACCCAACCCACCCCCGCTAGTGACTCACACTACCCTTGGCGGTGCAGGACCGTCCCATACCACCTTCGTTCCTCCCCCTGGGGGCAACATCCCCAACCCAAACCCAACCCCTCCACTTGGTGGCATTGGCCCCAACGTGGTCACGAACACCAGTATGTCACATCCTTCTACTAGTTTTCCATTCGTGGCTAGTCTCAACCTTCATGACCTAGCCAGACTGACCAACGATTCCATCAGACACAACCCTGCGTGGCCTCACATGCCCACTAAGCTCCCCTCAGACATCCCTAAGTTTGAGGGCAAAGCAGGTGAAGACCCCCAGAACCACATTATGTCCTTCCATCTGTGGTGTTCCTCCAACTCCATAGTGGACGACTTTGTCCAACTCCGTCTGTTACAACGCACCCTCACTGGCTCTACAACCAAGTGGTACATCGAGCAGCCCCATGGGACCCATGCCACCTTTACTTCCCTTGCCTCGACCTTCCTATAGTTCTTTCAATTACCTGTCCGCTATGATGCGGGAGTTGAGATCCTACTGTCTTGCAGACAGAATACAACCACCCACATCACTGACCACATTCATGAGTGGCGTCGACGCTGAAGCCTATGCAAAATCAAGTTAGATGACCGTATCTTCTTAGATTGGTTTCTAAAATCTCTCCTTCCTATCATTGCCAAGGATGTGGCATCCGAGCGACCTCAGTCCGAGGAAGAGGCCATCCTCAAAGCCCAGCAATTTGACCTTATTTACGCCCAATCTGGTTATCTATATACCATTATACCCGACGCCCCCCGCGGCGATTCCTCTCGCAATGACGCGCCGGGGGCATCATTGGCCATATCGCCTCACATAACCAGCCCTTTTCCATAGCACGCACTAGCCATGGCCCCGACCTTTCGTGGGCTACATCCCACTCTGGAGCAACCAATTCATATGCTCCCACGGCCCATAATCACCATTCCCATGGACCCTCATGTCCATCTCAGTGTTTCGGTCATACATCCCCCGCTTACATCCTACCAGTCGCACCTCAGCCATATTACCACCCGCAGGTCGCACACGCTCCTTCGTCCTCTCAAGCCCCCCTGCTTATTATCCGCCACAGGCAGCACCTGCGGCAAACCCACAACCCGTCACACAGACATATTAGCAACCCCCACAAGGTTCAGCACCTGCACCGCCTCCACCCACTTATTATCCACCGCAACCTGCTCCCGCACCAGCACAACCCCAAAACCCACCTGCTGCCCAAGGGCAAGTGTATGCCCAACAAAATCCGCAGCAGAACCAAAATAACCAATGCCAATAAGGCCAGCAAAACCACGGCAAAGGACGTAACCGCGGGAACAACCCCCCTCCTGACCAAGGCGGCCAACCCCCTAATCCCCCAAACAATACTAACGCGGCACCTACCAACCAAAACCCTGACCAACCGCCCAAACAAGCCAAAAATCCTAATTTGCAAACAAACCATCCTTGTTCTATTTGTAGGGTCTATGGCCATTACACACATGCTTGCCCACATTTGGAGCGGGCTCGACAACTCTGGACTGATGATGCCCACTGCCAAGGGCACGCGGCTCCTTAGGCGTCGCCCAACCCCCCACCACCTCAGACTCAACCCTTGGTGTTACAAAACCCTTTACCCACCCAAGGCGTGGTGAACACTCAACCGTTGGCTCCCCCTCAAGGAAACGCGCCACCACAACAGCAAATCACTTATGCCGCTCTTGATCAACCCATGATAGACTCAGGTACCCATCACTTGTTAATGATGTCATCCACCAATGTTAACCTTCAAACCCGTCGGAACCAATATGGCTCCACCCCTGAAGCCCCTCCTGTCGACAAAAACACCAACGCTCTTCCCCTCGATCAGTCATTACGAATACCGCCGGCTCCACTAGATGGTGCCTCCAAATCCCCTCGCTTCCCACTTCGTCGCATCAACAATAACTCCAATGCTCGCGCTGCTTCTAATTACAACATTGTGGACGACTTAGCTCAGTCCCCCGTATCCATGTCTGCGTTAAAGGTCTTAAAAAACTGTCCTTCACAGCGCAAGACTTTGCTCTCAACCATTGGTGATATTGACCCAACTTATTCACAAATGATGGCCTTCGATTTGGACGAATTCGAACCACGCCTGCCTTCCACATTAGCATTCCAAGTTTATGTATCCGTTCAAAATCTTGTCATTCATCGGTGCATCATCGATGAAGGTGCCTCTACATGCGTTATGTCCACATTCGTTTAGCAGAAGTTGGGATCCCCTACTCTCCAACAGTCCACCATTGCGTTGCGAGCCTACGACGGCCATTCGGCTCAACCCCAAGGTCTCTTAGCTAATGTCCCCGTCTATTTGGCTAGTAAAACAATGCTTATTGACATAGAGGTCATCAACGCCCAACTTGATTATAACCTCTTACTTGGCCGCAGTTACATGTACACCATGCGGGCGGTTGCCTCATCCGTTTTTCGTACCATGATGTTCCCCCATGACAGACGCGTGGTCAAGGTTGATCAACTCACCTATTACGATCCCAATGCCCCCGTTGCACCCGAAAATGTTCTCCCCATGGTTGAACAACCGGTTTGTGGTGCATCTACCTTGTTGGTTTCCTTAGTGGGACCCGGAGTTTACTCAGATACGCCGATGACTTCAACATTCCAATCCATTCCACCCCCATCACCAACGACTGAAATATCTGACTTATGTAACCTTTCCCACAATACACCAACACCCAACCATCAACCGTCCTTGCTACCTCAACCACCATTGGTACCTAGTCATGTTGGTGTTACACCCATCCATACAATCCCCTTCTTATTCCCTCCTTCGGGAGTAGTAAGTGCCCCAGTTATGGCTACTCTTAGCCTCCCCGGTTTAACTTTAGGATTACCTGTATGGTACATCACGCCTCCCGTTTCCCCTCCGACACCAAATGTCATCCTACAACCGGTGCAACCCATCACCACTACTAGTCAACCAGCTCTCGATGTCACTACTCCTTTCTCATCCACCAATCCATCCCCTCTTATCAAGCACACTGGGGGCAGAGGCCCACAACCATACACTACTTTACCCCCACCCAAAACGGTTAAGAACCCCCCCGTGTTTCGTGCTCCTCCCAAATGCTCGTTGTGTGATGAATTGGGCCATCCTACTCATCAATGTCCACAATTACCCGCATTACAAGAGCACATGCAAATGCTTAACGATGACCCCAACATCTGGGTTGTCCACCTTGACCCTACCCCCAAGCCTCGCGATAAATCACTGCGTACCAATCATCCTTGTGCAATATGCGGTATTTACGACCATTACTCACATCACTGCCCTGATCTCCTAGATTACAGAGCCGTCCTCTATGAGATGAATAACTTGGACCTTAAGACGATTCCCCCCACCATTGAAGAGATCCACCCCCCAGGATCCCCGCCAACCGGAGAGATTAATACCATTTATATGGTCTCTTCTACTAGCACTCCCTCTTCAACCGATTTGACGACCCAAAGTTTCCATAATGATGAGGAGATTCTCGAGGCTCTTACTGCATTTGATTACCCCTGGGAAGATATGCACCATCGTTCCTATTTCCTCTCAGAAGAGCCCTCCCCCACCATAGCCACCCAATTTTCGGTTGAGTCCAAAGATTTCCTCCCCCCCAAAGTCGACTGGTTTAAAGAGCCCATTCCCGCTCCCGATGCCTTCGAGGACAGTAACATGGCCAACATTTCACCCACAATCCACATCGATATCTTTGCCCCAACTGGTGCTCTTGAACTCATTATGTTAGGAGCCTCCTACATTGAGTACGAGATCGGAGAGTACAAAATTTTTTTCCAGGAGTTCCGCAATGTCTTTTCCTGGTCCTACACCGAAATGCCTGGTCTTGACCCACTATCAAAGAGGAAACCACATGTCCATAGCATGGGGGTACGCCCAAAACCTTTCCTACTCATCATCATCGTCATTCTCGTCGGCGATACTGGGGGCATCCACCTCGCAAGGGGAATCCCCCATCATCATATCATCACTTCTGTATTCCACCACGGCTCACAGCCTCATGGTACACCACCCCTACAGTAGTTGGTCAATGCCCTGTTGATCCCTCTTTAAGACAACATCTCCACCGCATTGACACCTCTGAGTTTGGGGGAATAATAGAATACCTCGAACCTCAGATAGGGGGCATGATCAATCATTTTGACCCTACCCCATCACATCTATCTCAGCACGTCAATGAACCCATCGTTCAAACCAACACATATGTGATCCACAATCACAAACCCTATGCACATAGCATGGGGGCAGGTCATTAACCCTGCTCACTTTTTCACATGCGTGATCTCAACCATTTTTGAGGTCACATATCACTTGTATATTTTATTTGATTTGATACAACTAGTATTCTTCCCCCGCGGGTAATCATTTCTCCCCACCACTGCATCCTTGGCTTGGTGGGCTCACCTTTATTTGCAACCATTTTTTAACCTAGTTATTTCCTTTGACCATTCCAGAGTCCTTATGACCTCCGTTTTTTCACACCATTTGCACCGGCGGATTCATATTTCCGTGCCCATGATGATGCTTGAGATCATTTCTTGCTCTCACCCTCAGATTTTTCGAGTATTTTTTCCAAAATGCCCCCCGTTGCCTCGGTTCGCATGCCACCTCGACTGTTATCCATTTTTGACACTTTTTATATCGCCGGATTCAGATTTTCGCACTCATGATGATGCTTGAGATCATTTCTTGCTCTCACCAGGAACAGTTTCAACATTGTGTCCCAACACCTTGCTACCTTGGTTTGCATGCCACATCGGCCGCCATCGAATTATTACACATTCACTCCATTCATACTGCAATTATTTCGTTATTTTGCCACCATTCATCATCCCGCAAGGAGGCCCACCAGTGTTCCCCCCCCACCCTCATTCTTGGTTCTCATCGATGTCCCTTGATTGAACACTCTCTCCTTGCTTGGCCATTCCTTTTGTTCAGTATAATTTTATCCATTTTTCGGGCCGGATAAGTCCTTTACGAAAAAGGCACTTAGGGAGTTTCTGTTAAGCTCTTTTCTGACTCCTAAAAGAATGAAAAGATCGCCGAGCAATCTTTCTTCCTTTCATGTTCGTTAAAGTACCTGAAAGGGTGTCTATCTGGTATAAGTTTAACCCTTTTCCGGACCTAGTAGACTAATTACGAAACATGAATACTCTAGTCACACCGGCTAGAAGAGTTCTTCATTGCATCCTTTTATGTTTTTTCAGGCCTTGGAGACTAACACACGAAAAAGAACCTCCCTGGAGTCTTCTTATTGCTTTCAGACTCTCTAAAATTGAAAGCAACCACGAGCATGCATCGTCCTGGGCTCGTCCAAATCCACACGACGGTACCATTCCATTATTTCAGAGTCTTCTTATCACTTTCAGACTCCTTAAAATTGAAAGCAATCATGAGCATGAACTATCCTGGGCTCGTATAAATCCACACAACAGTACCATTTTGAGCACACTTCTTCCAGCTCCTTAAACCATGAAGAAGCCCCCACCAGTGCCCCTTGGCACTATGATCAATCCTCTCGGCAACACCCCCAATAAGGTTGTCTTTGTTCAGAGTATTCTGCAGTCTCTTGCCATCTTACACCAACTTGAGTATCACTCATCCCCGTGTCCCTCCTTGATCCATTACAACTATGATCTCCTTCCCACCTGTCAGTTTCATATGCTGCCTGATCACCCTCGCCATCATACTTTGAACAAAGGAAGTTTGAGTCCACCCACTCTATTTTCCTAGTTATTCCCCACCCCCATAGTATGTTAGTCCCACCATCAATACTCCCACACTTCGGTTCTCCACCTCGTGCTCCTATCAAGGAAACATCATTGCCTTGGTAGGTGCAGGTCTCCCTCTATCGATCCCAGCCCATCTATTCGAGAGGATAAAACCAGAGGTCCCTGTGCCTTGGAGTCATCACCATCTATGGTGAGTGCCTACGGACCATTTTGATAGGAGTCATCAGTGCCTCTCCGAATGGTTGTTTCTCACATGCTCGACTTCAACACCTTGATCGCATCGTTGAGAATCACGTAGGGTATATATCCCTTCAGTTATTGTTTGAAGACCCCAGATTTCCCCCGACTCTAGCACATTGGTGAGTCACTTCGGAACACCCAGTTATATGTTCCCATGGATGTCCGGGTTGCGTTGGCGATTGTATTCGGAAGCCATCCAGTTATGTGCTTCCTTGAGTACCCAGTTAAGTTCCATTTCAGTGTACCATTGAGGGTATGACTCCTCGTTACTATGATCTAGCAGCTCATCAGTTCCTCTGGTACCACACTCAGCACCACTATTGATATTCCAGTGTATCAGTTCTTCAGCTCAGACATGGTCAGCCCGACAGTATATCCCAGATTTGTGTTCCCTCTGGACCCGTATGATGTACACAGTGGTTCTCTATGTGTCTTACAGGTTCCCATTTTTGGACCTCATTGTTATGTTTTCTGTATCTTGATACGAGCATGGGTATACCCGCCTCGTCCATATATTGAGATTCTTCCTCATTCATTATTTGAGGTCATGTATCTTTCAGGTCCCCATTTTTTGGACCTCATTGTTATTGTTATAGATCTTGATACAAGCATGGGAATGCCCGCCTCCTCCATCTGTTGAGATTATTCCTCAGTCATTATTGAGGTCATGTACTTTCAGTTTTTGCAGTTTGTTCGGGACCGTTGTTCCGGGCTCTAGTTCATTTCTTCTCCTCTCCCCATTCCAGGAAAACCATAAAAGACCTATGATGTCTATCGGCCATACAATGAGCTCCTGCCCTCACACATCAGGGGGCAATCTGTTAACACCCAAAAAGTGCTCACTATCTCATCTCCCTCATTACATGACTCATTTGTCTATATTTCCTACCATATTTGCCTCCAAAACCTTAAAAAACCATCAAAAAGCTTCCAAAAGGCCAAAAAACCCTCTAAAAAGGGAATAAAAAATACAAAAAAGAGAAAAAAGAGGGAAAAAAAGAAGCAAAAACCCTATACAATTGACCTAAACCATATGGTGCCCAAAACCATGGGTCAACACTCCACCACTAAAAACCTATAAATAGGTGATGGAGGCTCCCCATTTCATATCCATAATTTCTCCCATCCTTATGCTACCAAAAATTCTCTTGAAACCCTAGCTCTCCACTTGGAGCTAATTTCCCACTTGAGAACCCCTTTGGCCCATATCCAAAACACCTTGGAAGAAGGAGAATGAACAACATTGGAGCATTGGAGCAGCGCCTGGACTACTGCAAAGGCTCCACCAACCTCAACATCTGAGGTAAAATTAATACAAAGAAAATTTTCATTATTTTTTCGTTGTCCTTTTATGCACATGCTAGAATAGTTTATTGTTTTTATTTATTGTAATATTTTACTGTTTTATTGAACTGTTACTAAGGAGTCCCTTCTCCTTAGTAGGTTCTCATTTGCACTAGTTATGGTGAAAACCCTAGCTACAAGTACCAAGATGAACAAAGGAGAATCCATTCAAGACTACTTCTCAAGGGTTTCCCAAATCAAGGAACAACTAGATGCCATTGGAGATACCCTTGATAAAGATGAACTTGTAATGACTGCTCTAAATGGTCTCACTAGACCTTGGGAGTCATTTATACAAACTATGTGTGCCAGAAAAGAAAGTATGAAGTTTGATATAGTATGGGAGGATTGTGTTCAAGAAGAAGCTAGGGTAGCCAATAGAGAATCCTTTCTCAAAGAGGATGACCAAGCCTTGGCTACTCATACCAAAAGAAGAAGAAAGGGTTACTTCAAGAAAGTAGACCACAAGGAGTCTCAACCCTCTCATAGGTTCAAAAGGAGAAGAGGAACAAACTCAGAAAGAGACCTCTCCACAGTCCAATGTAACAATTGTCTTAAACTAGGACACATTGCTAGAAATTGTACTTCACAAACAAAGAAGAAGAAGTTTGCTCACAAAAGACATCATGCACATATGGCAGAAGATGACAGTAAAGAAGAAGAAGAAGAGGAAAGGCCTCGAAGGAAAAGATCTAAAGTAAATAAAGAAGATGCAGAAGAATATGTTCTATTTTTTGCACTCTCTGGGTCTATGTCACCTGGAGAAGATACATGGCTCATCGATAGTGGTGCTTCAAATCATATGACAGGTCAAAAGAAAACTCTCTCAAGACTTGAAGAAAAGACTTCTCCACAAAAGGTATCTCTAGGAGATGATTATCAATATCCCATCAAGAGAATTGGTGAAGCAAGCTATAAGCTTGATTCTGGAACACCATTGAAGATGAAAGAAATTTTATATGTACCAGGTTTGAAGAAGAACCTACTTTCTATCTCAGCACTAGATAAGAAAGGCTTTAGAATTGCATTCATAGATGGACAAGTACTTATGTGGCCCAAAGGAAAATCATTTGAGGATGCAATTGTTATTAGTGAAGAGGAAGGAGGTCTTTACAAACTCAAGGGTCATCAAGAAGTTTCCCTTGTCCATGAAACTACTAGCCCCAGTGAGCTATGGCATAGAAGGCTTGCTCACATTAACTACAAAGCCCTACCCTATGTAAGCAAGGTGGTTATAGGACTACCAAACTTGAAGTTTGATCATAATGGCACATGCAAAGGATGTGAAAAAGGGAAGAATGTCAAGAACCCATTTCCAAAGAGTGAAACAAAGACTAAGAACATCCCGGAGTTAATATATTCAGATGTATGTGGACCAATGCCCACCACATCCCTAAGTGGGTTTGAATAATATCTCACATTCATTGATGACTATTCAAGGAAGACTTGGATATACTTTCTAAAAGGAAAGAATGAAGTCTTTGGAAAATTCAAAGAGTTCAAGGCTTTGATAGAAAATCACTCAGAAAAGAAAATCAATCAAAAAAGAAAATCAAGATTCTCAGAACAGATACTGGCGGAGAATATACTTCAAAGGATTTTGAAGACTTTTGTAAGGAAGCTGGAATCAAGAGGGAACTAACCACTCCCTACAATCCCTAACAAAATGGGGTTGCTGAAAGAAAGAATAGAACCATCATGGAAGTTGTAAAGACTATGATACATGACCAAGATCTACATATGTATCTATGGGTTGAAGCAGCTAGGACAACAGTCTATGTACAAAATAGACTATCCCATAGTGCTCTTGAATTCAAGACTCCAGAAGAAGTGTTCACATGAAAGAAGCCTGAGGTAAGTCATCTCAAAATATTTGGATGTCCAGTGTACATTCACATTCCAAAAGAAAAGAGAACCAAGTTGGATCCTTCTGGTAAGAAGGGAATATTTGTTGGATATTGTGAATCATCCAAAGCTTTCAGAATTTACATACCAGGTTTTCATCATATGGAAATAAGTAGAGATGTGACATTTGATGAAGAAGCAGCTCTCAAGAAATCTAGGAAGTTCCAACTTGAAGAAGTCTATGAAGAAGATACACCTCCTAGAATGACAGAGGCTATGCCCATCCCTGAAGATGATACACCAGAAGACCATGACATGTTAGAACCACAAGAACCCCTCATTACAAACTTATCTAGAAAAAGAAGGCCAGCATGGGCTAGAGATATTATTCAAGGAGCTAAAAAATATGGAGCTCCTGAAGGCTCCACTAGAGAAAGAAAGAAACCAAAGCTACTATCCAACTATGTGGCTTTGATGTGTGATCTTGTGGATCAACAACCTACTAGCTATGAAGAGGCTGTTCAGAAGAAAGAGTGGGTAGAAGCAATGACAGAAGAATACCAATCAATAATAAAAAATGATGTTTGGGATATAGTTCCCAAACCAAAAGATAAAAGTGTGGTATCTTCCAAATGGATATTCAAGATAAAACATGCTGCAGATGGTAGCATTGAAAAATATAAGGCAAGATTTGTAGCCAGAGGATTCTCTCAGAAAGAGGGAATTGACTATGAAGAAACATTTGCACCAGTTGCTAGGTACACTTCCATTAGAACTATCATGGCACTTGCATCTATGATGAAATCGAAATTACACCAGATGGATGTTAAGATAGCCTTCCTGAATGGTGTGATTGAAGAAGAAGTGTACATAGAACAACCACAAGGATTTGAGGTTAAAGATGGGAGAACACATGTATGCAAGCTGAAAAAGGCTTTGTATGGATTGAAGTAAGCTCCCAGAGCTTGGTACGGAAGGATTGACAGTTTCTTAACAAGCATGGGCTTTACCAAGAGTAAAGTTGATCCTAATCTTTATCTCAAAGTTATGGATGATGAACTTGTTATATTATTGTTGTATGTAGATGATCTATTTCTGACTGGAAATGAGAAACAAATCATCGAGTGCAAGAAGAAACTCTCTTTAGAATTTGAGATGAAAGATCTCGGTTTAATGCACTACTTCTTAGGTCTAGAAGTATGGCAAGAACCAAAAGGAATCTTTCTAAATTAGGGTAAGTATGCTGTGGGGATTTTGAAAAGATTCGATATGTTGGAGTGTAAAGCCATGGCCACTCCCATGGACTCCAACTTGAAGCTATTAGTTGATGACTCATCAGAGTTAGTAGATGTGACTCTATACAGACAAATTATTGGATCGTTAATGTATCTGACAAATACCAGACCAGACATATGCTTTGCTGTAAATACCTTGAGTCAGTATCTAGTGGAAACTAGAAGAGTTCACTTAATAGCTGCAAAGCATGTGATGAGGTATCTAAAGGGTACATTAGATTTTGGTTTATATTATTTGAAAATCATGAATTCAAACTGCAGGGTTTCTCAGATTCTGACTGGGCAGGAAGTGTCTCAGACAAGAAGAGTACATTAGGTGGATGTTATAGTCTTGGATCCGCCATGATCTCATGGTTCAGCAAGAAACAGTCTAGTGTGGCTCTCAGTACAGCTGAAGCAGAATATATAGCTACTTGCTCTGCTAGTTGTGAAGCAGTATGGCTTCGAAAACTATTATCAGGATTATTTGACTTAGAGATGGATCCCACTGTGATCATGTGTGACAACCAAAGCTGTATTAAGATGACAGAAAATCCAGTGTTCCATGATAAGTCAAAACACATAGAGATCCAATATTTCTATATACGGGATATGGTGTAGAAAGGAGCTATTAAGCTCGAGCATGTAAGCACTGATGAACAAATTGCTGATATATTAACCAAACCTCTGTCTAGAGTAAAATTTGAGTATTTCCGAGACAAGCTTGGTGTAGTTCAAAAGGACCCTCCTCGAAAGGGGGAGTGATGTAGACACTAATGATGAGATTGGTTGCATCGACAGTAAGGTCGATGATGAGGATACCTGTATTATTATACTTAGGATATTTATATTTCTTATATGTATACTTAGGATATTTATATTACTTGTATATGCACTTTTACTGATGGGGATGACATTGATATTTGTATTGATGATATGTATACATGTACTGATGAGGATGACATGTATTGATATTTGTATTGATGATATGTATACATGTATTGATGAGGATACTTGTACTAATGCACTAATGATACCTGTATTGATGAGGATACTATGGGGTTGTATCATCCCCGGACTTAGGTCCCTTGAACTGATCCATAGACAGATGTCTCCGAGAATGAAGTTCTTAGTGGATAGGTGGGGATTGTATCGTCCCCGGACTTAGGTCCCTTGAACTGATCCATAGACAGATGTCTCCGATAATGAAGTCCTTAGTGGACAGGTGGGGATTGTATCGTTCCCGGACTTAGGTCCCTTGAATTGATCCGTAGATAGATGTCTTCGAGAATGAAGTCCTTAGTGGACAGGTGGGGATTGTATCGTCCCCGGACTTAGGTCCCTTGAATTGATTCGTAGACATATGTCTTCGAGAATGAAGTCCTTAGTGGACAGGTGGGGATTGCATCATCCCCAGACTTAGGTCCCTTGAATTGATCCATAGACAGATGTCTTTGAGAATTGATTATAGGACTGCATCGTCCCTGGACCTTGGTTCAAAAGGTATGTGATAGGACTGCATCGTACCTAGACCTTGGTTCAAAAGGTACGTGAGAGGACTGCATCATCCATGAGCATTGGTTCAAAAGGTACGTGAGAGGACTGCATCATCCGTGAACATTGGTTCAAAAGGTACGTGAGCGGACTGCATCGTCCGTGAACATTGGTTCAAAAGGTACGTGAGAGGACTGCATCATCCATGAACATTGGTTCAAAAGGTACGTGAGAGGACTGCATCGTCCGTGAACATTGGTTCAAAAGGTACGTGAGAGGACTACATCGTCCGTGAACATTGGTTCAAAAGGTACGTGATTGGGATTGCATCATCCCTAAACATGAAACTTGTCTTAAAGTGATAAGGATTGATCATCCTGGAACTCGATCTGGATTGTATCATCCATGGACCTATGTCCTAAAGAGAGTGGATTGATCATACTGTAATATGATCGTATGTATTGCAGAGTATGCTACGATGATGATCCAGATGCTATAGATTGAGATGATGATCCATATGCTGTAGATCGAGATGATGATCCAGATGCTGTAGATCGAGATGATGATCCATATGCTATAGATCGAGATGATGATCCAGATACTGTAGATCGAGATGATGATGTTGTAGCTGTTCGGTGCTGCAGAAGATGAAGACTCAATACTGATGATGCTGATGTTCCAGTAACTTCTTAAGTTACTGATGATGATGTATTGAAGAAAGCTTTCTATGATTTATAGATGTATCACGTATAATGTAGTCGATGACTCCTTGCTCTTGCAGATGTTGTTATAATATCCTCTCATTAAGGGGGAGTGTTGAATATTGTAACTTCTAAGAGTATTATATTTGTACTTTATTATTCCGGAGATGTTTCATCCCTCCCAGGTGATCCTACTATGTATTCGGAGATGTTTATTCCTCCGATGGATTGTGGTAACCAGGGTTATTAGATCCACCATGTGGGGGTCGGCCCTGAGTTAATTAATTAGGGGTTATTAGATTCCCTTGGGAGAGGTTGGCCCCATAAGGGAAAAATTCAGTTGGGAAACTAGTATAAGTAGAGGAGGATGCTCCTCACTTATCTCACACTTACATAGCTCGGAAAGTAGCGCACTTGTGAGAGAGAGGTCTGCATAGGAGGTAGAGAAGGAGCTCTAGTCTTGGAGCACATCTTGTATTTTGGTTGATCATCTTATTGAGGAAAGCTTTGTTGGGTTTTCTACCCCATGAGGGTTTCCCAGGGTAAAATCTCTATCTATCTTGTGATTATGTTTCTTTCAGTGATCTTGATAGTCAAATTAGTTTAAACTTAACAAAATTTGGCTAGAAGCATGGTTTATAGACCTTAAAACTATGGCGACAAGATGGAGAGTACCATAGAATGTTCGTCGAAGTCTACCCCTGACCGCTCACAACCAACTATCTTTGGATGATACAACAGTCTGGTACATGGAAGGAGTAGCAAGTCCAGCAAGGTGTCTTGACTATTACCCTTTGGTAAGTGAAATTTTCACGGAGCTAAGTCGACAGTCTAACGAAGTGTTAGCTATTCCGGTCCAAGCAAGGAAAATCAACTTCAAGTATGTCAAGCCTCTCACTGATATGGAACAAGAAGAAGCATACAAAAGTCGGTTGTATATGAACACCTTCATTTATCAACCCAAGCCGATACCTAACCCTAAGGTGTTAGCACTTACCCAGACTCTGCACATAGAATCAGCAGAGACCAGAGAGCATTTAGACAACAGCACAGAGTCCGACAACCCAGAACATCTTTTGACGGATGATAATATACAGAAGGTAGCAGCTGAAATCATTACAGTCCGACAAAACAAAGTAATACCAACCAAGGGGAAAGGGAAAAGACAAGTAACATTTCAAGAACCTACAGAAGAAGATGAGATCGAGCTTTACGACACTGCTACTTAGATTCTTGAAGATGCAGCTAAGAACAAATTACATGTTGAAGATCAGTTCAGAAAATTTCTAGAAACAGATAAGTATCCATCCTCTAAAGTTATTGTTTAAAAACCCAAAATTTCGGTCGAACCCAATGTCAACCTAACCATTCAGTCCCCCCCCTCTTCCCCAACTACAGTAGAAGAAGAAAGCAGCCTCCTAGCATTACCTGCTCCAGTTAACCCAACATACACCGCTTTGAATACATTTATTGGAAACCTTCCGATACTTTGTCCAAACTGGCGCGAGATGGTCATTCAACAACCAGTTTTTGAATCTTTGCCCACTGTCCTGGTTAACTTAGCTCCCCCTGACACCATTCAAACCACAACCTTTACCATCGACAATCCCAGAAATTGTCGGTCACAAGAAGACCCATCATATCAAAAATCCTGACCCGTTAGGTCTAGTTTATGCACAACAAACAACTGTCTATACCCCTCTTCCAGTCACTGCATTACCGCAACAAATGAATCCACCTCAACCAAAAGTTGTTCAAAGTGAAAAATCACCCCAAGTCATTAGTCCCCATGTTGAGTCTACAATTGAGTCTAGTTTAGTTAGTTCGGGTCCATTCGATAGTACCACTCCTTTGAGTCCACTTACGACATCAGTCGACCTACCATCACTCCCGATAAAACAGTCGAGTCTCCCTGTCGACGGATCCAAGTCTAGTTCGGTTACACAGCAGCACAACAAAGAAGCAACTACGACATAAGCAGCCGAAGCCGCTTCCATACAAGACAAGGAACCAACCGCGATTCAGGATCCTGTAGCCGACATAACAGAACCACTAGAGCATACTAATGTTCAAGATCTCAATGCAAGCAATATGGATACATCCAGCATAGCAGCAGATATTCCACCAAGTGCCGAAGTTGTTGAACATGATATTCCAGTCACCACAGCAGCAGTACCAAGTACACAAACCTAGGCAGAGCAAGCTGTTGCCACCACTCAAGCAGTCATCGACAGTCATCCAGCAACAACCAAAAATGATAAGGGGCCAGAGCAGCAAATCTTAAGCAAAGAAAAAGAAAAAGAAAAGAGTAGCCGCAGGAAGCACAAAGAGAAGAAACACAATGAAAGAGAATTGCAACAGCAATTGCAAATGCAGCAAACACAACCAGGCCAATAAGAAAATACTCTTTTTGTATACTTGGATCAATTTGGAGCTACTACAAGCTATTAGCCACAGTTGGCATCCCAAGGAGAGCTTGATTTACTTGAAGACGCAGTCTTCAGAGTGCAAAGATGTCGCCGACATGAATCAGAAGAACAGATACTGCAGCTACAGGAAGAAAGGACTACATTCCTCGCTAAATGTGAAAACTTAGCTCAGCAAGTTATCCCGCTTCCAGCCAGTTTGGACACGACATCACCTCTTGATAGAGCATACCATTTATTTGAGTCTGTCGTCTCGATGCTACGATCCGAGATGCTCAAGAAACAACAGGATCAAGCTGTCGAGGTAGCTTCCCTCATGACAAATAAGTTTACAGCCTTTTCAGAAGCTCTCAAAGTACTCAAGCAGTACGATAGTCAAGCAGAAAAACTTACAGAAGTTATGAACAATTGGTATGTATATTATGGTGACGTTTACAAAGATCTTCAGAAAACAAGAACACTGCTAAGCAAACTTCAGCACCAGTGATTGACTACAGAGGAAGCCCTTATTGAAAAAATTGATAGCTAGATTATCATGGAAAATAAGAGATTGGATAAATTAGAAAAACAAGAAGTTCAGTGCATGTCTCAGGCCCGAGGCGGCCTCAACAAACTTGGAGAAATTCAGCCCGATTCCATCAATTACTTGCTGCTGATGAAAGAACAATTACCATATTCGGTCCTGACATGATCCATTTATAGGCTACATCCACTCATGACAAGATGGAAAAATTGTCGAAACTCACAACTCTGACTGTCGACATCCAAAATCTACTGCACACCTGGGAAGAGTTCCAGCACCATCTCTCTGTTTCTGCCGAAGTTATTCTTGAAGCCTGTCTCCGGATACCTGATGCTATTGGTTCCAGCTTACCTTTGTCATAACCGTCTTCATATCTCTTTTTGCAATTTTGATCTCTCCATTTCTTCGGGACGAAGAAAGATTTTGAGTTGGGGGAGATGTTGGAAGGGCCTAGGTCAGCCTGTCGACTAGGCCCTCCGCCCGACCACTCTGCAACACATGTCAACAGGTCGCGTTGACTAGTATAGGTCAGGTCGGTTAGATAAATTGACAGACGGTTATGTAATTGTATTTTCATATATATATATATAGGTTGTTGAGCCGATGTACTAGTTAAGATTGGTTCTATGACTATATTCTGCTCTTGCTAGTTAATATAAAGGCTTGTGTTCTCTCTATCTGTCTCGTATCGTGTATCTGTATCGTTGTGTATGCTTGCTTATAATGTGTAATGTATCTATTGTAACCACATGAACCTTGGGGACTACAACAGTATCCATGAAGGTGATATTTGGAAAATTGCTTTTCAAATATCACCTTCATGGAAACTGTTGTAGTCCCCAAGGTTCATGTAGGCTACAGTAAGGCTTCAGTATTAGGTGCCCCTTGTTTGTGGGTGAGTGCTCCAAGTGATCCTGCAAGTGGTTGTTAGTGGAAATAGATAAAAAAATGAAATAAGAACAAAGGAAAAAAGGGGTAGGAATGCAAACTCCAACAACCAATAGATGCTAAACCACTTTGTATTTCCCAATGGTCAAGTATGTACAACACCTAGGAGATGTGGGATCCAATGGAGGCAAACAATCCCTCTTAGGGATGCCTATTTAGTCCACACTAGATGTTAAGTAGCTTTAAGAACAAATGAGAAGAACTCTTGCCCCTTGAAGGAAGGTGGGAAAGGAGCTTGGCAAATGCTAAACAAGAGGGAAGAGGTGAGCTATAAGGGAGCTCAAGCACAATTCTAGCAACATATCCTTGCTCTTGGTTTCTATCTTTTAGATGCATGCCCATGGCTTCCTTTTATAGTCCAAGAGGTGGCCAAGAGACAACTAGATCCAAGTGTGAACCCATTAACTCCATGATTTGGCTCCAAAGTACACAAAGGGGGGCCATTCAATGAAAGCAAGTACATAGGGAGACCAAATTTGAATTCTTGGAGGTAATGGGGATTTGATGAGCCTTCAATGCACCATGGGTCGTTGTGGTCCCACCATTTCTATCAGTCACACAGATATAAAAGGATTATCTGCGCTGGTCACGTGGCTTTAGTTCTGATAACACACACAATAACATGTGTTAATAGACATGTACCTACATGATTGTAGTTTTTTACTGTCTTTGGGCATTTCTGGACTCATGCTGCTTCTTGGATATGACGAGGATTTCTTTGGTGGGATGCATGTTATATGTTGATGATGCCTTACTGCATGAATCACAAAAATATCGCATGTGTGCGAGATATATTCATTAACAGATGCCCCCTGATGTATGAGGTTCGAAGGGTACTGTAGGGATGACAATGCATCATCTGATTCGGGTCGTGTCCAGGAAGCATGAGGAGGACAACAGTTTGACTGAATGAGCCGGCTCTATTATGGTGGAATCTTAATAAATATAATGAGCAAAAGTAGGATTACGCAATACAGATAAACACAAATGCGAATAGACAATATGCAGGAATGCGAACTGTTCTTCTATTACTTGCTAACAGATCAAAAACTGATTGATTCTGATGTATGTTACAATATTAAACATGCTTATATAGAATTATGAGATGCTTGGGTGCCTTCCTGTTATGTTCAGTTACAAAGAAGAAGTTAGAATGGTTTCAACAGTTCAACCATTACAGTCGACTGGAAGACAGAGAGACAATCTGTCGAAGTTCGACAGGCGCTGGTCGCATGTCGACATTGCTTGTCGATGTTGTGAACTACAAGATTGTAGAACATGTCGAAGGTGCGGAACATGTCATAGTATGTTGAAGTCGAGACTTGTTGGAGTTGTGTCGAAATTGAAAACCTGTCGAAGTGCTAAAGTTGTCGAAGTCATGTCACGTCGAAACTTTTCGAAGTTGTATCAACAACGATGACTGGTTAAAGATGTGTCAAAGTCAATATCTGACAATAATGCCAACTACAATGTGGATCAGACCTCCTTCCTTAAGAAACAATGGACCCCATTGTTTGCTTGTGGAGGTGAGGAAACTTGTCGATCACTTCAGTAGCAGAGTACCACTTTCCTTGGGATGGGATTTGGCCAGCTTTGGCAACCTGAAACAAGGGAATTGTGTTCGTCCTTGTAAGGCGTACTCGTCGTCCCACAATGGTGTCACAAGGAAGAGGGTCCTGAACATCTCGATGGATGTCTTCGGGTGCTGCTGTGGAGAAGTCGTTATGTTCCAACAAAGGTGCATGATATGGTCAAAGCAGATCCACATTGAAAACTGGATGCAGACCCAGCCAAGCAGGAATGTCGAGCTGGAAAGGGTTTTTGCCAATCTGTCGAAGAATACTGTATGGACCATATCGCAAAGGCTTGAGATTCTTGAAAGGACCAGTGAAGTGCTCCTTCTTAAGATGTATCCAGACCTTATCCCCAATTTGGAATGTATGAGGAATACAATGCTTGTAGTGTCGGGCCTTAGCTTTCTCGTTTGCTCTGTGCAACATATCCCGTGCTTGTCGTTGAATGTCGCAAATCTGTTCTCTAAACTTGACTGCTTTATCAACTTCTCGCTGGCTGCAGTCTGTGTCGGAGTTTGGCTGTGTCGAGGAGCTGATCAAGTTGATAGGCATTGAGGGTTGAAATCTGTAACAGACTTCAAAGGGACTCTTTCCTGTAGAGCTGTGTTGAGAATGATTATAGATGTGCTGGATGTATGAAAGACTTTCATCCCATGTGCGTCGATGATGGTGATTGTACATGCGAAGCAGTTGTCCTACCAAGCGATTTCCAACTTCCATTTGTCCGTCGGTTTGAGGATGGCAAGCTGTCTACAATGAGAGTCGTGTGTCCAGCTGTTTCCAGAGGGTCTTCCAAAAGATGCTGATGAATTTGGCATCTTGGTCGGAAATGATGGTTGTGGGTAAACCAAAATGTTTCCAAACATGTGTAAAGAAGAGCTGAGCGGTCTGTTGCGCTGTCTTGGTCTTCTTACATGGTATTAGAATGGCCATCTTGGAAAATTTGTCGACTACTACTAATATCGCGTCATGCTGATGTCTGGTAGTAGGATAACCCGTCAAGTAGTCCATAGAAATAGATTCCCATGGTCGAGTAGGAACTAGCAGAGGTGTATACAATCCCTATCGTCGATTAGGTGGATTAGCAATGGCACAAACCATGCATGATCAAATGTACTTGTTGACGTCAGATTTAAGTGTAGGCCAGAAGAAATACTTCTGTAGAATAGCAAGAGTCTTTGCTACTCCAAAGTGTCTTGCAGTCTTGCTGTAGTTGCTGCACAAAGCTGTCCAAGCTTGTATAGAAAGGTGTTTTTCAAGAAGTAGTCGGAGTCTGACGTTGACGAATTCTTAGTCTGTAACTATCGGTAGACTGCTAAGAAGTCGCTGTCATCCTTGTACAACTGTTGCTAAGTGGTCGTGTTGTATCCCTGCATACTCATCACTGTCAAAAGGAGAGTAATGGGTGGTTGACTGAGGCAATTGGCAGCGGCGTTAGCTTTACCTTTCCAATACTTAATCACCAACTGGAATTGTTGTAGGTAATTAATCCACTTGAGTTGTCAGTTTGTCTGCAACTTTGATTGTGTCGGAGCGAACTGTAGAGGCTTGTGATTAGTGAGAATGACCGTTTCTTTGCCAAGGATGTAATGCCTCCATTGCTTGAGAGCTTGAACAATGGTGTACAGTTCTTTTTCGTATGTCGAGTATCTTCTAACTGTGTTGTTAAAAGTCTCGGAATGAAAAGCGACTGGATGACCAGACTGAGTGATCACTGCGCCCAAGGCATAGTCCAATGTGTCTGTCTCAATCTCAAAGGGATGATGCAAATTAGGTAACACAAGTACTAGTGCAGTGCAGAGCCTGTGTTTGAGCTGTTCAAAAGCTGCTTGATGTGTTTCTATCCATTGAAAGACAATTTTCCCTTTTCCCTTCCTCGACTGATTCAAGTACCAGGCTATGTGACTAAAGCCGAGTATGAATCGTCGATAGAAATTCGCCAAACCAAGAAAACTTCTTAGTTCTTGAATGCTTTTAGGAATGGGCCAATCTTTGAGTATCTGTACTTTGTCTGGATCGACATGAATGCCTGTGGAGTCGATTACATACCCCAAATATTTGATGCTGGTCATCGCAAAAGAGCACTTGTCCATGTTCAAATAAAGCCGATGTTGTTGGAGAGTGTCGAGGACTTGCCGAAGATGTCCGACATGTTCTTCCCACAATCGATTGAAAATCAATATGTTGTCAAGATAGACAATAACCCATTTTCCGATGAAAGGTTGGAGAAGGTTATCCATATGTCGCATGAAGGTCGCAGGTGCATTGGTTAAGCCGAAAGGCATGACTAACCATTCAAACAATCCTTCCTTGGTCTTGAAAGCAGTTTTCCACACATCTGAGGGCTCGATTGGAATCTGATGATATCCCGACTTAAGGTCGAGTTTAGTAAAGAATTTAGCAACTTTCAAACAGTCGATAAGCTCGACTATCCGCGGCAGAGGGTATCGATTCTTCACCGATATTTTGTTGAGAGCTCTGTAGTCGATGCACATGCGCCAAGTCCCGTCTTTCTTCGGAATTAAGACGACTAGACTTCCACAATGTGAGGAGCTGGTTGAATATGACCTTTGTTGATTAATTCTTGGATTTGTCTGCGGATCTCTTCATTTTCGAGAATAGATCTTCTGTAAACAGATGCGTTAGGCAAAGAAGAACTGGGAAAAAGTTCAATGGAGTGTTTTACCTGGCAATGCTGAGGTACTCCATCTGGAGCTTGAAATAGGTTTTGGTACTCATCAAGAATATGATCGACTTGCTGCTTCTATTGAGAACTGCATTGGTCGGTGACTCAACTTGTTGCTGCAGTATTCTTAGAATGTTGCGGATTGATCATGATCAATGCGAACTTTTGAGCATGGTTGATGAGATTCTTTGTCTGTTTGGAGGAGATTAGTGCGACCGTTGGTGTAGGTTGACGCTCTAGTATGCTGAACCATCGATTTCGGATTCTGACAATTACCTTCTAAGGCCGTGACTGATAACTTCCATGTCTATCCCAGAGGTAAGGTTTCCCAAACAGGGCTTTGGGTATGGAGAGTGGTGCCACGTCGCATAGTACTTCATCTTCAAAAGGCTTTATGAAGTAGGCGAGTTTGCATTGTCGAGTGATCCATATTTCTTGTCCATCCTTCATCAACCGATGTTGTAAGGCTGAGGATGTAGAGTGGTAACAAGACCTATTTTTTTCACAAGTTCTCCGGAAACGAAGTTCTTTTGGCTCCCGTTGTCCACAATCATATGTAATGGGTTGCTCTGGACCCATATCCGTGTATGGAACAGGCGTTCTCATTCCTCCTAGTCGACGATAGTCGAGGCTACTCGAGTGGTCGAGGTCAAAAGGGTCATCGCATCTAGATCCGATTCTTCCACCATCTTGTCGAATGTGTCGGAGGTCGACACTTTCGTCAAAAATGTCTTCCGAGCTGCATTCAGACGTATCATGCCAAGATGAGTGATGGTAATCGCACCATTTTCCGGTCGGCGGTTGTTTGCTACATTCCCTCTTGTGAAAAGGCTTCTTACCCCTATCAGGATTTGGCGGTGTCGGTTGAGAAGATTTCGACTTGTTGAAGTCGGCTGACGCCTTCTTGTCGGGTGGTCGTTCTGATGTCGGCTTTGTCACGAAACGTGATTTTCCTTTCTGCTTGGTTTCCAGTTTGCTAGCATAGTGGAAAGTATCTGCAAGCGTATTGACAGTCAGAAATTCCATCTCCTGTTGGATGTACTGGGACAATCCGCTGGTATATTTCAGAACAAGCAATTTCTCTTCTTCTTGGATGCTAAGTCTTGCCATAAGTCAGTAGAACTCGTCGGTGTAACTCCGTACTGATTGGTCTTTCCATTGCCTTAGCTGCTGCCACTTCTTATACTGCTGCTCGAGGTATTTTTGTGGGTAAAATTCCTTTCGGATGTGTTCGACGAATTTATCCCATGTGTCAATGGGTTCTCCGCTTTTCTCCATATTTGTCGAGAGGTTCTCCCACCAGCAGTGCACAGAGGTAGACATCTTTAAGGATGCAACGGTGATCTTTTCAGCTTTTGAGAGTTGATTTACAGCATAATAGGATTCCAATTGTAATACCCAATTGTTGACGGATTCCGCGTCAATCTTACCTTCAAGATTCGGTATGTCCAGATTCACTTGTACTTTGAAGGGGTTGATTTTATCGGAGTGGGTTCTCGTCGAGGATCCTCCGGATGTCGAAGCGAATCGCATGAGAATCTTGTTGAACTGGGCGAACATTTCAGTCCATTGTCGATCCAGAGCTTGCTCAATAAGCTGTGCTGTCTCATCGGTTGCATGTCTATCGTCTGTTTTTTTTGTCATTTCTGGAGATCGCGTCTGCTTGGATTGCTGAGATTGCAAGCGAGTTTGAACCGACATAAGTCAGGTAACTTTGAGAGAAGTGTATACGCAGAACTTAAGCACGAACAAAACTAAGTGCGCTCTGATACCAATGATCCGGTTCGTGTCCAGGAAGCACAAGGGGGACAACAGTTCGATTGAATGAGTCAGCTTTGTTATGGCGGAAGCTTAATAAATAGAATGAGCAAAAGCATGATTATGCAATATAGATAAACACAAATGCGAACAGACAATATGCATGAATGCGAACTGTTCTTCTATTACTTGCAAACATATCAAAAATTGATTGATGCTGATGTATGTTACAATATTATACATGCTTATAGAATTCTGAGACGCTTGGGTGCTTGCCTGTTACGTTCACTTACAAAGAAGAAGTTAGAACAGTTTCAACAGTTCAACCATTACAGTCGACTAGAAGACAGAGAGACAGTCTGTCGAAGTTCGACAGTTGCTGGTTGCATGTCGACGCTGCTTGTCAATGTCACGGACTGCAAGATTGTAGAACATGTCGAAGGTGCGGAACATGTCGCAGTATGTCGAAGTCGAGACTCGTCGGAGTTGTGTTGAAATAAAAAACCTGTCGAAGTGCTGAAGTTGTCGAAGTCATGTCGCATCGAAACTTGTCGAAGTTGTATCAACAATGATGACTGGTCAAAGATGTGTCGAAGTCAGCATCCGACATTAATGCCAACTACGATGTGTATCATCATCGTTTCTTGTGTGTTGTCTCTATTGTTCTTGAAAGCTACAAAGCCTGTGTGGATGAATAGGGTCCTCCCATGGGGGGAAGATTGTTGGTGAAGTCATAACAAAGAATAATGTTTTATACAAATGAGGGAGGTATACCCATGCTCGTGAAAATATGCCACAAGTGGCTACAAAAAGAAGAGACCGATGGGTCACCTCAAGATACTGCTAGCACATGGATGAAGGAAAATTCAATCCATGCAATAGTAACTAAACTTGGAAAAGTTATTATATGTGTTGAAGAAGTGGCACTACTGATAACCATGATGATCCCATGGGGGTGGGGTCCCAGAATCTAGTGAGTATACTGAAGGGAATACCTCACTGAATTGTTTCTACCATAATTTATAAATGTGAACACTACTATCTTCAAACCGTATGACTCTCTTTAATGCGATAGATGTATTGGCATAAAGCATAGGAGAGACCACTAAGTTAGGGAGTACTAAGTGCTCTCCCTACTTAGTTCGAGGAAATCCCTTATAGTGATTGAAAGGGACCCTAAGGTACGACTGCAACTATTGCAACCCTCAGAATGTAGCGACGTGATGTCTACAAGAGATGAAGTACATGATAATATGAGGGTCTTATCCAGAGAACCAAGATCATTTTGTAACCAACTGTTGAATTGAAAAACCTGACACAAAGTTGGCTGGTAAGGATGAGGCTCACGACTTCCTTTGATCGTTGTCAAGTTGGGGAGTACCTGTTATCGGACAATCCACTCGAGCGGACGTGAGCCGGATCTCCCTAGTTCAAGTGAATCTAGAACAAATAGTATAGAATACAAAACTCATTCCTAGATCTAGTTATAGATCGAGTACTTAGATATCATACCTTTCAGATCGCAGATCCTTCTCCTTGTTGTTGCTCCAAGTCTCGCGGTCATCAAATCTCCAGCTGCAAGACCTGTTAAGACAATATGGAAACAATACAAGCAGTACAAGATATCTAAACAATAATTGATCTAAACTAACAGTTGAGGAAGAAAGTTCTAAACATCATCAACGAGACAACATTTATGGAAAGAGATTATATTAACTGTATAAAAAGTGGGAATACATAGAAATGATGAAGCTACAACCAAAGCCTCAACGTCGCATCCTCCATCCAACATGTCCAAGCCAAGTCTCCAAGATGGTACAAGTTTCCCAATCACCGATATGGATTCTATTAGCATAAGGATACCATAGACCTCCCCCTCTCTCATGGAGAAAGTGGGTGTTTATATAGGGCTAAAGAGATAGGGTAGGTTGAGGATTAGGGGGAGATGGTTAAGGGATCTTCCCATAAGGTTAGGAACCGAAGTGCCACCTCACCTAGAGCCTAGGGATGGGCCTCCACCTCAACAAACTTCTAGAAAGACCTCGAGACTCCCCAAAATAGCCTTTAACCAACCTCATCGCACCCTGGTAGAAGACATAGAGTGACAGAGGGGTGTCGTCGCACTTTGTAGGAAGACAAAGTGCGACAGTGTCTCACCCTAGCTAACCAGAAACTACAACGTCGCACCCTAGATGAAGGAGAAATGTGACAACCTACTCAAAGAGGTCAACGAGGCAGGGAAAATCTCTCAATTGGATGTGTTTTAGCCCAGAATGAGTTCAGGGGCTAGAGCACAGAGTTTACACAATGGTCAAGATGACGACATTATCACAACGGTCACGATGATGACACTTGGTCATAAGGATGATACTTGCAACGGTCATGGTGATGACACTAAGTCATGATGATGACACTTGCAACACTTGCGACACTTGCATAAGGATGACGACATTTTGGTGTAACAGAATGCCCCCCAAAGCATGAAGCTGACAGAATGAGATAGGTGAAATGCTTTGTAGTAAGAAAAATGGTAAGGACTTGCTGGTTGGAAGGAGTTGCTGCAGAAATGAACTGAGATCCACAAGTCTCATATAACACAAAACATGGCTGCCGATCAATACATTGCAGATCCATGATAGCAAAGACTAACTGAACACAATCATGTGTCACGTACCCCATTTTGACCCTTGTAATATTTGGGCTGTAATGTAAATATTGTATGCATATTATGTATGATTCCTGACATGGAGCTCAAGGCCAAGGCCCCGCTAGTTAATGCTCGATCTTGAAGAGGAAGATATTTGAAATTATGCTACCCATGTGCTAGTGAACCATGGGAATTGTAAATATGCATCTTAATATAAATGCCCAGAGCTAGCTATGCAATGCAACAAGAGATGGGGGCATGATATTGCAAGGAATTGGGAGGGAAATATTCAAACCCTTTGAGCCAATTGAGTCAAGCCAAGTGTCAATGAGAGAACCCATGAACCCTCAACTACCCATGTTGACTTTTGTACCCAATCATTGATTTCTCCCAAGAGTTGGTTGAGGTAGTTAATGCCTTGGGGAATGGGAGGTATGGCTGTCCAAATTCGGGTATGGGCAATCCACCCTGCATGGAAATTCGTGTTTGGCTTCTTAGGCAAGAAAAGAGCCATGAATTGCTCCCCAAGACATTACCCATCAACCCAATTTGCCCTCTCATGAGTTTGGAGCTACCTGGGCGTTTTCCTCACTGGTTTTACTGTGTTTACATTCATTTTTCTAGCTGGGAAGGGCGTTTTTGTTGTGGCTAACAGTGGGGAAGAAGAGGAAACGATTTGGGGTTTTATTGAGGCCATTTGGCCCACTGTATGCTCATATGTATGTGGGAGAAATCGGTTTTCTTCCCTAGGGTTGGTTTCCTCTTCCCACAATCCGTTTGGGTGTGCCTACATTTTGGGAAATCCCCTGTCCATCTATTTCCTAAGTCCCACTGTTGAAAGTGTGTTCCAGAGCCATATCTGAGTTTGATGTGCAAGAGAATGCTGGGGTTGAGTTGGGTATCCATTGCTTTGGCTTTGTAGGGTTTGACAGTCCCAAGTTCCTTGTAGATATCATGCCCAGCTCGGGGGTGGTCTCTGAGTGCTGAAATAATACAGAATGGGCAGAGACCTACGGTTGGGAGGAACGTTGCAGAGACATAGCTAGTTGTTGGGACAACATTACATCAAGATGAGTATTTTCTTATGTAATTACTTCTGCAAATGTATTAATTTATTGGTTGTGTTAAATTGAATAACAGTTGTGTAACATGTGTGTGGATGAGTTCATTTCCGTTGTGCATGTTTGTTTAATTTACATATGCACACATTTGTTTTTAACTGTATGCATCTAATGAATTGGCTGAGTTTTGTGAAGAGCCCCTTAGAATGGCATCATGTTCTCTCCATTGCCTTGGATGTATGGGTGGGTACGTTACAAATGGTATCAGAGCTGTTGGTTGCAGCATTGGGCCTTTATGGGCTACCTATCATAGTTGCAGAGGTAAGTATGCTTCTTGCTCAGCACTGATAGTTAAGAAAAATTTCAAAAATTTCAAATTTTCAAAATTTTTCTAAGTGTTGATGAGTTTCTGCCAAAAACTGTGACGGCGAATCTCAGCGAGTTCGTCTTCAATGGTGGAGAAATTCAGTGAGTTCATCCGCAACGGCGGAAGAACTCGGCGAGTTGCACCGACGAAGTTGCAGGATGCCCGGGAAAAGAAGAAAAAGTTTCAAAAATTTTTCTAAGTATTTTTGAAAAATTTTCTAAGTGTTTTTTTTTGGTTGTGCCAACGCGTTTCGGCAAGTCTCGTGGAGTTGTCCTGTAATGACAGAGAAACTTGGTGAGTTTGTCTGCAACGGTGGAAGGACTCGGCAAAGTTGTTCCGCAACGCGACAGAAAATCATTAAGTTCACCGAAGAAGGAAGGGAAATTCCGGCGGAAAGAACTTGTAAGTTTTGCCTCAACGACAGAAAGATAAAAGTTTTGGGCTGAAACAATGGAAAAGTTAAGAGTTTTTTTCCACAACGGTGGAGAAAGTTAGCGAGTTGGTCCAAAATTTTTCAAAAATTTTCTAAGTGTTTTTCGGCATCAAAGAAGGAATTTCGGAAGAACTTGGCGAGTTGCTCCAAAACAGCGGGAGAACTGGGAAAGTTCATCCGCAACGTCGGAAGAGATGGGCGAGTTGCTCCGCAACGTCGGAAGGAACTTGACAAGTTGGTCCGCAGCGGATCGGAAGGAAAAAACTGATTTTTCAATCGGAAGAACTCGGCGAGTTGGCCTGAAACAGATTGGAAGAACTCGATGAGTTGCTCAGAAACAGGAAATTTCAGTGACTTTCCAGGAAGATTTTTTAGGCGCCGAAAGTTGAAAAATGCCATGGAACTTGTGCGCCAGATTGCACGAAATGGAAAGATTTACAAAAAAAAAAAAAAAACCCTTGACCCCCATCGTCCCCCGGAGACAGTTGTTGAAAGTGTGAAATGCATTCTTGGGATGAGAAGTAGGAATTGCATGGAAGGTTGTGGAAGCCTTATTAAAAGTAATTGGCTGTGATATTCATTGTGGCAGAGCAATGGGAGTAGCAAGGCAATGTTGATAAAAGGGAAATTCCTCACCTTAAAACTAATTCTGTTTGTATCATAAGAATTGCATATTTGGGAAATAGTAAGTATAAATGATTACACATATATGATTCCGGTTGTATATGTTGAATTGCTAATTCATGACAATATCATAGCTAAGTATTGCTTGTATGCTTGGTAGGAAAGCCAAGGAAAGGATTAGCTATGATGTGGATGAGGAACTCCATGTCAGAATGAGGAATTGGGGGGAATTCCTTAACTCCTCTCTTGCTATTGTATGTATATTTCTTAAATTTCATAAATTGAAAGTTATGGCATAAGGATGTTGGAAATGCAAGAGAGTAATGCATATGAATTAATGGGCATGATTAAGGAGTCATTGCATAGTGCATGTGAAATTGCTTATGCATGAACATGATGTTGCCTATGGGTAAAGGTAGTGAAGTTACACATGCAATAGCCCATTAATGGTATTTCTTATGGTTGATAATGGTTATATGAATTATACCATAAAAGCATGACTGGAAATGCAAGAGATTAGATAGATAAGATGAATATGCACTGGATGGCATATTAATAAACATTGCACAATGCATATGAAAATGTTTTTGCATGTATATGATATTGCATATTGGTAAAATAGTGAGGTTTTACATATTCAATAAGCCACTTAAGATAATTATTGTGGTGTTAATAATTAGTTGTGTTCGTATTGGTTGTAGGACCAAACACAACCGAAGCATGGCTAAGGATGTGGATGATGTTGTTGCATATGACCAAAAACCTTATGAGGAAAGGATGGTGCAACAAATCTATGATCATGAGGTTGAAAAAAGGACTGTGTAGCCTTGGTAAGAGGCCAACTGATCAGGTAACATCAAGCGATGTTAATGACAACCATGCAGGTAATGGTTATTTATGATTAATTGCATGAATGATTGAAGGAGGATTTGGTGAGATTCCTTCAACTATGTTTAAACTATGTTGATTGATTTGCATGTAGTATTGCGTGCCCGAATGTGAATGTCAACCTACAAAGTATCGTGAGGTGTGGGTAAATGAAGGCAATGATCCTTACACCCTACACTTGCTTAGAAATCTCAATGCATTCATATGAAATCGTATCATGCCATTTGTGGATGTTGGTTGTGAAGTTTAACAACCCAAGCAAGTGATGACTTATGGTCCTGTTATAATGTATGCCATATGAGAGAGGCATGGTTAGGACATAATATGTTTGAATGCATAAGTACTCATAAATTAATGCAGCGTTGCTTTGAGGAGATGTGCATTAAAATATTAAGTACAATCTTGTGGTTATACATTGAATGATGTGAAAGTGCATGCATATGTATAGGTGCACATGCTGAGATGCATTGTGTGAATGCATGATTATGGTGTATGTTTCATTACCACTAGATAATAGATGAAATGGTGATCTATTTAATGAGCCGCTGTGAATGCAGGAGAATGATTGAATATAGAAGGTAGACATGTTGATGGGCTATCAAGAATGCTCTGTTGAAAGGACAAAATTGCATGAAATGTGAAGTAATGAGTATTTACTGTTTATTTAAATTGCATGGATAGTGTGACTATGTCTTGCAATTTTTAATGCATATATAGAGATATATATATTTCATTGCATTTAAAATGTTAACAACTGAAAGTGTTTGAATTATTGAGCGTTATAATTCTAAGATCACTTCAGTGATTGTTGTAGCAATGAAGAGAGTATATGCATACATACTCACAACGTGTTTGGCTGATTGAAATTTCAGTTTTTAGGTAGAAAGGTCTTGCGTATGGCAATGAGGATAAGTCCATAGTAAATACCAGGATCTACCATGTGCAGAAGCCAAAGGTTATGAGAAGGTTTTCATGGTTGTAATTTATGCATGAAACAAATCTGAAAATTGTTTGGTTTAAGTTTATGAGAATAGTCTCATGGTTGCAAATCTAATTTCTGTAGGAAAACAGATTTACAAATTTCAGATTTGAGAATTCAGTTATAATTGCTAATGATTGTTTGGCTTATATAGAATTGTGTCAGGAGGACATGTTGTAGGTGGATGTTCATGTATGGTATCAAGGGTGAAACCATAATGGACATACCACTTACGAGAGCCAAACAATACGAGGATAGCCTCATTGCTAAGCAAACCAATTTCTGTAGGAGACAGAATTGTAGATTCATGTTGAATTTAATTATTAATGCCATTGATTGGTTATGGAACAATCATATTTGAAGCTTATTGCTAAATGTTGCTGACTGTTTGGCTATTTGATAAAGTGTTCCAAGATGAAACATTGTAGGAAGACCATGTGTGATGGCCTGCAGAAGCCAAACTAGATGGGAAGGATCCCATGCTTTGGAAATGGGTTTCGGGTGAAACGCCATTGATAATGTCTCAGCCAAACTGCATGTCGGTATACCATGAAGTGAGATGGTAAAGCTATGCCCAGAAGGCATGTGAGACACACTTTCAAAATGAATGAGTATTCTGTGACCCTAGACAAGAACATGCATGTCTAAATTATTAGGGTTAATATGCAGAGCATGCTCTATCTTATTTATATCCTTGCAGACTGTTTGAGTATGATTAGGGCCTACATGGCGCACATCGGAAAGGGGGTGCACACCTTTTCTGGTGCTGAGTCATGATAGGGTTTTCAATATTGACTACACCCTAAGGGAATGGACGCATTATTGGTGTTTCAATACTTGATAGTGAATGATATGGATGATGGTTACAAAAATTGAATAGCAATACTGATGAGCTTGTTTATCCTTCTTGTGTTGTCAGCCTACACAGATGTAGATTGATACTGCACATTAAGAGGCAAAGTGAAGAAGGGTCCGCAAAAGGACTGTACAGGAATTGGTAACCCTTTTATGCTCACATGAAATATTACCAGAAGGGATGGACAGGCCCGAAGAGCTGTGTAATAAGAAGAGTTATCATCCTTGTGTGAGTGGGGTCATGCTAACCTGCAGTCCAGAAAGTCACCTATAAAGTTCCTAAAAGGAACCACCGATTTGCACAAGAGAAGGAGTGGCGTCCTTGTATGAATGAAGAGTTGGTGTGTGTGAAGGGTTATGGTGCAAGAAGGTGTGGTGACATTGGTAAAGGCATAAAATTTCTACTGGGACAGCAGTGGGAGGGCGGGCGCCAAAGACTGATTGAAAACCCTGAGATGCCTATGGCTCCATAGTAGAGCCTTGACCTATAATGGTTAGGTGGCGCAGTTTCTTTCCATTGGTCGATGACCTAGACGAATGTGTTGGCTTGACAATGGAGAGGTCCAACCAGGTATGGGACTAGTTGGGCACCACCAAATGCTTGGTAAATCCAGTCGGCGTGAAGGTGTACTGGTGAAGTATTAACTACATCCAAGTCCATAGGAGATCCCAAGGCTTGCAAAGCGAAGCAGGATCCTGTGGACTAGAGGGGAAAAGCACAATACAGATAAGTATTCGTTTTCATTTACGTCTTGTTTGGAATAATGAATATTTCAGGTATAAGTCTTATGACAACCAAGCTAATACACTGTTGTTTCTTTGTTGGAAACCTTGGCCATTGCAGGAAGTAAGGACCCTGAAAGCGCCACAAATGCTTGGTAAGCCAGAGAGTAACTGGTTGTGCACTATGAAATTCTTGATAAAACCAGAGAGTAACTGGTTGTGCACTATAAATTCCTTGGTAGAACTAGAGAGTAACTGGTTGGGCACTATAAAATTACTGGTAAATCCATAGATTAAATGAGTAGGCGATATGAAATTTTGATAAATACAGAGAGTAACTGGTTGGGCATTCACTACTTAATATTGTGAAACAGTGTGTATGCTAGCCCAATACCCCTTAAACAATTGATAAAACCAGTCAATGTACTGGCCTGGCATTGCCTATTCGAATGATTGTGGAGTAGCCTACGTGCTGGCCCAACATTCATAATTGTGTTCACGGGGAAATCCAAGGCTCGTAAAGCAAAGAAGGATCCTGTGGAATAAAGTGAAGACATCCAATACAGATAAGTATTTGGTTACCTTGCAGCTTCTTGCTTATGAATATACGTGTGTATATGATTTGGTTATGATTTCTCAAACCCTTGTTTAGAGGAAAACCTTATGAAATAAACTAAACATGTGAATTGATTCAATGTTTGAGTGTAGGTATTGTTGGAAGCAAAGACTAGGAAGGCATCATAGGGATGCGTATGGACATATGACTATCCTAAAAGAGCTCAATATGAGCAGTAATAACAGATGGTGCTAGTGAACATGAGTGGGTCCTAGCAACTTGAGGTTCTGTAAGCAGAATGGGAAGGGGTACCCAAGTTGAAAAGCTTTAAACAGACCTTAGACACTAAGTGTCATAGCCAATAAAGGGAAATTCAATCATTCACATTTAAGTGAAAGAGACTAAGGAGCATGAAACCACATTGATGGCATGGCTCCATAATAAAATAAGACTAAGAGGGAGAAACTCTTACTCTTCTCTTTCCTTTTATTGATGCATTTATAAAACAAAGAATTGTTGAATGCTAAATTAGTTATTTCACTGTGAAATGATGAACATGAAAGAGATCATGTGTATGTTGGGAAACAATGAAAAATTTGGAAGTCGCATGAGTGAAGCATGGACGTTCCATGTCAATTGGGAATTAATTGACTAATTTTAATGTTTATATTATGCTTGTCCTAACAAAGAGTTTCCATGATAAATTTCACAGGTGAGAGATTGAAACAATTGGTTGCAGCCGACACAAGCAAGTGTTGCTAGTAAGTAAATTGTGGTCAGCTGTGCACATTGACCATGGCGACAGACCAAGGGCTATTAGATTTGGCTGAAATTCTTCTTCAAACAATTGCAAAAACCCAAGAAAATCTTGGAGAGATTCTCAAGCTACAGAGGCAACAGAATGAGATGAACCACAAGGTTCTGCAAGATTCTATTTGTCTGCAAAAAGAGGTAAAAAGCATTCTGGGAGCAATCAGTAAAGGTAAAGAAACCAGTGAAATGTTGAGGATGTGATGGAAATCATTTCCTCTGCAACTGCCAAACAATGAAACATCAAGAGGATAGCCGCTATAAAGTTTCCAGACTTGTAGATCAGCGGGAAGGGATTGTTTTGGAACAATGCCCTCATGTAGAGCTAGAGGGTCCCAGCCACAGGAACAGTTTGTGAAGACCAAAGGACTTGGACCCGGAAACCCAAGTAAAGGGTGAGATGCAGGACAGACTTGGCATATTTTGTGAATTTTGGACATGTACATAGCGTGTATGTATTCCTAGGTATTGGAACACCGAGGACGGTGTTATTCCAAGGGGAGGGGATTGTCATGTACCCCATTTTGACCCTTGTAATATTTGGGCTGTAATGTAAATATTGTATGCATATTATGTATGATTCCTAGCGTGGAGCTCAAGGCCAAGGCCCCGCTAGTGAATGCTCGATCTTGAAGAGGAAGGTATTTGAAATTATGCTACCCATGTGCTAGTGAACCATGGGAATTGTAAATATGCATCTTAATATAAATGCCCAGAGCTAGCTATGCAATGCAACAAGAGATGGGGGCATGATATTGCAAGGAGTTGGGAGGGAAATATTCAAATCCTTTGAGCCAATTGAGTCAAGCCAAGTGTCAATGAGAGAACCCATGAACCCTCAACTACCCATGTTGACTTTTGTACCCAATCATTGATTTCTCCCAAGAGTTGGTTGAGGTAGTTAATGCCTTGAGGAATGGGAGGTATGGCTGTCCAAATTCGGGTATGGGCAATCCACCCTGCATGGAAATTCGTGTTTGGCTTCTTAGGCAAGAAAAGAGCCATGAATTGCTCCCCAAGCCATTACCCATCAACCCACTTTTCCCTCTCACGAGTTTGGAGCTACTTGGGCGTTTTTCTCACTGGTTTTACTGTGTTTACATTCATTTTTCTAGCTGGGAAGGGTGTTTTTGTTGTGGCTAACAGCGGGGAAGAAGAGGAAACGATTTGGGGTTTTATTGAGGCCATTTGGCCCACTGTATGCTCATACCTCTATGGGAGAAATCGATTTTCTTCCCTGGGGTTGGATTCCTCTTCCCACAATCCGTTTTGGTGTGCCTACGTTTTGGGAAATCCCCTGTCCATCTATTTCCTAAGTCCTACTGTTGAAAGTGTGTTCCAGAGCCATATCTGAGTTTGATGTGCAAGAGAATGCTGGGGTTGAGTTGGGTATCCATTACTTTGGCTGTGCAGGGTTTGAGAGTCCCAATTTCCTTGTAGATATCATGCCCAGCTCGTGGGTGGTCTCTGAGTGCTGAAATAATACAAGCTGGGCAGAGACCTACGGTTGGGAGGAATGTTACAGCGACATAGCTAGTTGTTGGGACAACATTACATCAAGATGAGTATTTTCTTATGTAATTACTTCTGCAAATGTATTAATTTGTTGGTTGTGTTAAATTGAATAACAGTCGTGTAACATGTGTGTGGATGAGTTCATTTCCGCTGTGCATGTTTGTTTAATTTACATCTGCACACATTTGTTTTTAACTGTATACATCTAATGAATTGGCTGAATTTTATGAAGAGCCCCTTAGACAGGCATCATGTTCTCTCCCTTTCCTTGGATGGATGGGTGGGTACGTTACATCATGGCTACTAGACATAATCATAGATCCATGATGAGATGATAACACTGCCACGACCAATACAAAAGTGGATCCATGTAAATCTGAATTGACAACACAGCCACGACCAATACAAAGTGGATTTGTGCATCTCAAACAATCTCCATTGCAACCTGGGTAGAAAATAACTTCCCCAGGGTCTTCAAGCTGAACCCGCAATGATACGAATATATCCATGTGATTACAATGTTTTGGAGTCGAACATGGTAGAAACCACTTGATTACCGGTCATTAATGTATACCGTTAACAAGTGAGAGGGGAATCACCATTAATGCCAATGATCCCCAAGGTATCATAGTACATACCATCAGGCGTGAATTAATGTGCTGAAGTCGAACGCCTAATTGAATCTTTCAATCAAGAGTCAATAAGGTGAACTCATGTTGTAAGCAAGGTAACCTGCCATTGAGGCATGCAGGCCCAAGGTACTTGGTTGGTTGCTAAGTTCAAATCTCGGATGATGATTTGAAGTCGACGAGGATGATCCTGTCGAAGGAGGGCCATGATGAATCCCCCATCATCAACATGAAACTCGATAACATATGTTTGGCGTAGATCGGACGGTAGAGTAATGTGCAAGACTGACTCAAGGTAGACCGACATGATTGAAGGTGTACTGACTACAGATGATGATTAACGAATGTCTCTTGAACATGGGCATGGCATGACTTGGCAGTATTGACATGACGAGAATGATACCAACCCCTAATGCAACTGATGGTGGAAGCATTCTTTGGCTGATCCAAAGGAGCGACGTGACTCATGGAATTGACAAGACTCAAGGACAAACAGATTATCCAAGTACTGAATGCAAATGCAAATGAGTGCCATTTTCAATAGTGACTATGTACTGCCGTAATTAAGATGTAACATAAAATATTCCCTTTTTCCCCATCATGATTGATGAGTGCCTCATGTGTTTTTGATGACTTGATGAGGGTAACCAGATGCTTGGTATAGCTCATCTCATAGATGAGTCCAATCCCAAATGTTTTACGAACCTAGGAAAGGAGGGGTTCGTCCCATAATGGGCCCTTCAATGTTTAAAATTTAATGAGTCTAGAGAAGGAAAACTCGGCGTCATTTCATGTTTAGAGAGTCTGAAAAGAACTAAAGGAGACTCCAACGGTCCTTTTTCGTAAAGTTAGCCTCATCGCTCGAAAAAGGGTAAAACAACGCGGGAGAGGACTCTTCCAGCCATGGTTGGTTGGAGTATTCCTTTTTTGTAAATAGTGCTTCCTAATCCGAAAAAGGGGTAAACTATCACCAGAAAGATGATCATTCAAATGCTTTTACAAGCGTGAAAGCATCAAGTTTGCTTGGCAATCTTTTCCTATTTAGGGAGTCTGAAAATAGCTTAAAAAGGACTCCATGAACAACTTTGTCATGGTTGATGACCGAGTACGACAAAGGAAAGAGTAAACTCGGCACAGTTCCTTTTCCATAAATAGTCTAGCGAGGCCGAATAAAGTGATAAACCTATACTCGTTAGACACACCTTTTTAACTCAAATTTTTAATGAGCACGAGAATGGTATCAAAAGCACTCGAAATATTTTTCATGTTTGAACCAGAGCATGAAAAAGTAAAAACTAAGCTCAAACCACTTTTCATGTTTCAACCAGAGCACGAAAAAAGTGAAAAAGTAAGCTCAAATACTATCTTACTATTTTTAACGAGCTCGAAGATATGTTGGAAGAATGCTCATGATGTCTGCTTCATTTTTTAATGAGCTTGTAGCATAAAATGAACTATGCTCGGGATAATTTTCATGGTTTAATGAGCTGGAAACCTAAAAAAAGAAAGTATGCTCGAAAAATGTTCCCAATGGTGAACTTTTTCCCAACATGGCATCCAGAGGTTGGTGTGTGCCCCTAGCATGATTGCTACAAGTAAGTGACTTAGCTCCAACATGATGTGGAGAGGTGATCAAGTTGACTTCAACGTAACTTCTAGAGGTTGAAGACATTCCCCCCAAGCTTCATTTCATTCGCTTAAGGCATAAGCAGATCAAAAGAAGGTTTAGGTACTAAGTCTACAAAGAGACTCGACTCAAAGGGAAAGGATATGTTTCATTTTTTAACGAGCTTGACACAGGAATAGAACTCTACTCAAAATACTTGTTTCATTTTTTAAAGAGCTTGACACAGAAATGGAACTATGCTCATGAAGCTGGTCTCGTTTTTATGCAAGCTTGAAACCAAAGGTAAACTATGCTTAGGGGGTCTATTCCATGTTTTAACGAGCTTGGAATCAAAGACTAATCTGTGCTCAAACTATTGGTTTCATTCTTTAATGGGCTTGAAGCCAAAGGTAAACTCTGCTCATGGTTAAGGCCCATTGACGGGTTCCTTCCCAACATGATGCCCAGAGGTTGGTAAATGCCCCCAGCATGATTGCTAGCGGCTTAACATGGTGGTGTTCCATGAAGTGCTCGGGGATAACGCAGTACTCATTATGAAAAGTCGACGGGGCTTAACATGGTGGTGTTCCTTCAACATGATTGCTGATGGTACGACATGTGGCATGCCCCCCAAGAGTTATTTCGTCTGAAAATGATTCTTGCTAACCCAACTACCAACCTGGCTACTAATAAAATGTTCACCAAGGGGGGGAAAACGAGAATCAGATGAAAAGAAGGTTCAAGTTTTAACTCTAGCGAGAGACTCGAACCGATGGGAGGGAGATTCATTTTTACACAAGCTTGAAATAGACAATAACTATGCTTGAGGGGGCCCATCTTATTTTTTAACGAGCTTGAAATGGAATAAAACTATGCTCGAATGGATGGTTTCATTTTTATGCAAAACCAAAGATAAACTATGCTAGAGGGGTCTATCTCATTTTTTAACAAGCTTGAAATAGAATAAAACTATGCTCCAATGGAGTGGTTTCATTTTTATGCAAGCTTGAAACCAAAGGGAAGCTACGTTAGGGTGGTTGGTTTCATTTTTTAACGAGCTTGAAACATAACATAAACCGTGCTCGTACCCCCCATCCTCAGGGGGAAGAAACCACTAAAACATGCGAAACATTTAGGGAAGTCTGATAACAGGGAGTCATATGATGAGTGGGTGTCATGAAGGAAAGCTGATCAATGGTCACAATATTCCCATGATGAGAAAAATACATCACTCGAAAGAGCGTGGACACTACAGCTTTCATAGCATAGACATAATCACGTCCAAGGAGCATATTGAAATCTAAAGGACCTTGGACAACCATGACATCAACATAAACAGTTTTACCTGTCAACGTGATAGGTAACTGCGGGAGAATCCCTAAAGGTCCGGTAGGCCTTCAATTAAAGGCCAAAATCTGGTCAGTTACTGACACAAGTTGAGGGGAACCTATAGCTTGCCAAGCAGTTGAGGATAAAATACTAACAGAAGCTCCCTCATCAACTATCGTACGAAATATTTCTTTATCGGAAACTCCTACAGATATTTGAAAAGGAATACTCAAACGAAGACGAGATTTTGTTAGACCATTCCAATCAAAGGAAATGACCTCAGTACTTGGAGGGGGTCCTGTGGAAATAGACATGGTTTCCCCTTGCCCAGAACAATCTGAACTGACCAGAAAAACATCAGCAGTTTCTATTTCACCCTCAACTAGAGGAGTGGGGTCAACTGAGAATGAGACTTGATTAACCGCTTGGGTATCATCCCTCAAAGGAGGAATGGGGTCGATCGACGATGTTGTTGAATCGACCGTTTCATTTTCAGTCTCTGATGAAAGAGTGGGGTCAACCAAGGGTGGGGGTCGGATTGACTGCCCTATCTAATAGTGAAGGATCAGGGGACAACCTACAATACTTCGTTGGAAGGTGTTTATGGGATGTGTCCATGTCTTCCAACAATTGTGAAGCTTCATCCATACAAGGACAAAGGTAAGTACATTGCATGTCCTTGCATAACCAGCAAGGGTCTGCAACTCTACCCTTCTGAACCTTAATTACAACGTCACTAGTTGATGGGGTATCATCAGTATGATGTCCGGAGACTGATGACAAGGGTTGTTCAGAATGCGACCATATTTCTAAGACTTTGGAGATACCAGGGCAGCTCTTAAGAAAATGGGACCCTTTACAAATTTTGTAAGGGAATTTCGGTTTACGCGAATTCAGAACAGGTGTATCGGTGCCCCCATCATGATGATCAGTGGTTGGGGTTGTGACCTTCTGCTTAGTGTTCTTCTTCTTAGTCTTCCCTTTCTTCTTCTTCTCACCCGCCTTCTTACTAACATCAGAGTTTTCAGTAGGAGAAGAGGAAGAGACGAAAACCGATTCAACTTTTGACGAAGAAGAAGAAGGGTCACCATGAGATTTATGCTCATGTGATGAAGGACCTAGGTTCGACACAATTGGTGCACTTGGTGTACTTGGATTGGAGAATAACCATACTGGTAATCCTATCGTCAATCCAGGAAGACTCAACGTAGCCATAAAGGGAGGACCAACAGTTCCACAAGGGGGAATAACAAATGGCACACCCTGGAAAGGGGCGTTTTGGTTGGTAGTCCTGGAAGAATCTTCCATATTTGACCTCCCTAAGAGACTCTAAAGTACCACACAAGTCAAACACTACTCAATTCTAAAAGCAACAAGAAAATTGTGTGAATAGGAGTGGATGAAAAGTTAGGATCCTCATAGGATTATCAAGGCATCGCAAACCGCTATATACTGCAGGGTCCAACAATATGACGCGACAAGGAGGATTGAGACCGTACCCTTTCCTGCATACCTGATTACCTGGACAGTACGTGCGTGCTAATCTCCCCGAGTGTTGTTCTCGGTGTATTGCTTTGCCAAGACGGCCAAATGGTTAATTCAGTTGGTTTCAAGAATCTTAGTGGTGTCTCCCGATATACGCAAGGTACATGGGAGCTCAAATCCGTAGTGGTGCTATCTAATGCACAACCGTTCGGCAAGAGACCTTTCGATATACTACCGAGTACGTGATACACCCTTTGATATATGCCAAGTACGGATTATGGTACTTGGTGGGTACATGAAGGAGCTCAATATACCGATAAGTATGTGGAAGACTATAATACCCCCGGGATACAGTGTTGGAAAATAACGACAGCTGCCACGCTTAACAACGCCGGAACACGTCTCTAACTTACACACAATTACTAAATGATTTTAACCTAATCTAGCGTTAATTTTATCTTGTATGGTTAGGTGGATGCATGAAGTGAGTACATAAATGTAAACATAATGCAATCCTCCACTACATGATAATGCACATTTTCCTTTCATTTTCAATGAAAACTACTTAAGGTAAGGAGAGATTTTTCTTTCTTTCAAACCAAAAATACTTAAGTAGTAGCGAAAAGAAGAATTCCTTCCTAGAGTGCAATAACTCTAACTTTATGCAATAATCAGCTAAAAAGCACAGAGAAAATGAAAGATTCAACTAATCTTAATAATGTATAAGACAAAATAATGAAGCATTTTCAATTTTCAAATGCATGTATCAAAAATGGAATTTGATAACTAAATGCTTTTCATATCTATATACAGAAAATGAGAGAATATCTACAGCACTCTTTAATCATTCAGAAATTCCCAAAGAAAAACAACAAGCACCCAACACAACTCAAAGGCACTCAAGAATGGCTCAAAATCTACCAAATGCAATCAAAACTCAATGAATGAGTAGAGGAAGGGTTTGTAGATCAAATTTAATGATCTGAACAGATCTGAAAAGATATGGTAATGTGACCAAGGATTGGAATATCAACCCAACAGACGGGGGGGATTGAAATTGCTCCTTACAACCAAGTAAAACGCTTGACTGATCAAGCACCCAAAATCGACCAAAACACATCCAAACTCAAGCAATGCTGGATCTAGGGGGTGTGTGACCACAATACACAACCTATAGGCCTCAAACAATCATACCAAACACTCAAAAAGGAAAAACCCTGCTGATCTTTATGTTTTAAGAGATAATTGCACCCTATACACAGGAAAGGTGCGACAGAGCGGGTTCATCGCAGGTTGTACACAGGAAAAGTGCGACACCGTCGTTGTTTGGCTTCAAGCAAAGTGAGACAGTCAGACAGTGGTGCAGGGAAGACTCAAACCAAGTGCAACAGTCAAATTTTGAGTAGTAAAGGTGTGAGATCCCTCAAGGTAAAAGGGTAGGAGGCTTAATGATGACCCAAAGGAGAATGAAGGACACATATGAAACTCTTTAATGAAAGAGATCTGATGGGAGGAAGGCTTAAAAAGGATAGAAATGGCTCAGACAAAAGAGATGAAATCAAACATACATGAAATCAATTCTACTGTTCTATCCCCAGTATGGTCGCCACATTTGTTATCGGACAATCCACTCGAGCGGACGCGAGCCAGATCTCCCTAGTTCAAGTGAATCTAGAACAAATAGTACATAATACAAAATTCATTTCCTAGATCTAGTTACAGATCGAGTACTTAGATATCATACCTTTTAGATCGCTGATCCTTCTCCTTGTTGTTGCTCCAAGTCTCGCGGTCGTCATATCTCCAGCTGCAAGACCTGTCAAGACAATATGGAAACAATACAAGCAGTACAATATATCTAAACAATAACTGATCTAAACTAACAGTTGAGGAAGAAAGTTCTAAACATCATCAACGAGACAACATTTATGGAAAGATATTATATTAACTGTATAAAAAGTGGGAATACATAGAAAGGATGAAGCTACAACCAAAGCCTCAATGTCGCATCCTCCATCCAACATGTCCAAGCCAAGTCTCCAAGATGGTACAAGATTCCCAATCACCGATATGGATTCTATGAGCGTAAGGATACCATAGACCTCCCCCCCTCTCATGGAGAGAGTGGGTGTTTATATAGGGCTAAAGAGATAGGGTAGGTTGAGAATTAGGGGGAGATGGTTAAAGGATCTTCCCATAAGGTTAGGAATCGAAGTGCCACCTCACCTAGAGCCTAGGGATAGACCTCCACCTCAACAAACTTCTAGAAAGACCTTGAGACTCCCCAAAATAGCCTTTAACCAACCTCGTCGCACCTTGGTAGAAGACACAGAGCGACAGAGGGGTGTTGTCGCACTCTGTAGGAAGACAAAGTGCGATAGTGTCTCACCCTAGCTGACCAGAAACTGCGACGTCACACCCTAGATGAAGGAGAAGTGCGACAGCCTCCTCAAAGAGGTCAACTAGGCAGGGAAAATCTCTCAATTGGATGTGTTTTAGCCCAGAATGAGTTCAGGGGTTAGAGCACAGAGTTTACACAATGGTCAAGATGACGACATTATCACAATGGTCACGATGATGACACTTGGTCATAAGAAAAATACTTTTAACGGTCATGGTGATGACACTAAGTCAGGATGATGACACTTGCACAAGGGTGACGACATTTTGGTGTAACAGTACCGACTGGAAACATTCTTCAAATTAAAGGAACATAGAGTAACGAGGGGGATGCAAATTGCATATGAAGGGGTTGTTGTGGACACGACACTAAGGGTAATGTTGATTGACAAAAAACATAATATTGGGGATAGGGTGACTCAACAACATCGATCAAAGGTGACCAGGGGTTGCTTCCAAAAGAATAGTGATGTTCCCACGGTTTTGAATTGATTGGGGAACAATTTGTGCATAAAGAATAATTGGTGTGGTCCCCACAGTTTTTGGGGTGTCGAGGGACCAATTTGATGATGGGTGGGATTCCCACGGTTTTGAGTGAATCGAGGAATCAATTTGATGATGGGCAAAGTTCCCACTATTTTGAGTGAGTCGGGGAACCTTTTCCAAAAATAGAGATATGGTTTGGCCATGGTGAAGGTTTGAAGTTTGTCCTAGTGTCTATTAAACGGGGGTGGGGCTCACTTTTCAAAATCATTTGTACCATTTGACTTACACACTCTAGAGAGCTGTTTTGCTGATTTTGGAAGATTGGTGTAGCCTTTTATTGAGTGATTAGAGTAAGGTAATCCTTAACCTTGTCTTTTATAGTTATATCCGAGTATATTTAGGGTTAGGGGGACCCAATGCCTGTACGACTGGTTTTTAACCATAAATACCGGCTACGCGAGTATTTGGGATTTTCTCGTGTGGCTTCATGAGAAAAAATGATTATCTCACACTGACATCGCATGAGATAGTTTTGGGCAAGCATGCAAAGCATGTGATTTTTTAGCTTCGACTGTGTTGGACATCAATGCCATTGTTTAAGAAATAGTCGTGCTAGTGTGCGACCCAAGTTTAAAAATCCTGTGCGGTTGTCTATGCGACTGAAGCTATGACAACCACGTAGGGACACAACCGAGTAAGGTATGTCCCATGCAGGTATCTAGTGCACAGTTGTGCAAAGCTCGATTTAAGTAATGCAAAGGTGCATTAATTGCAGGTTTCGAAATAAAAACTCACGTGGAGTAGGTGATTTGGATTTTTCTTAGGTTTGTAAGTTGACTAGATAGATCCTGATGTTTGACCTTGTGTCGTTGCAATTTGAGATGCCTTATGTTGAGTGGCGTGAGCGGAGTTACGAGGATTTTGCGGACGAGGTGAGGGGGGAACTCATAGTGACCCAGACCCTGACAAATGCAGGGATCCTAAAGGTTTTTAGGTTCTTTTTCATGAGGTCAGCAGTATTTGTTATGCGAGGTGGTCCAGATGCCGGATCTAGATCAACCAATGTTTCATGTGGGGAGGGAGGATCTGAGTATTATGGTTCAGGACATATATTTTCTGACTAGGCTGAGTCACCACAGGATGTGTGAGTCCATCCATCCATTGTTGGGAGGATAATGTATGATCAAGGGATTGATTGACCACTATTGTGGCAGGGATCCAGATGCCCTGGAATCGAGGCATATATTGATGACCCATTTGATTATCCTACTGGTTCAAGTTGTAGCGACTGCTTTATTGAGGGTCCTAGGGGTGTCTTCTCCACACAGGATCACAGGTGTCTAGTTACTACTAGTTGAGAGTGTGATCGCTGACAAGCGGGTGGCTTGGGGCTCGATTCTCCAGGAGAGCATGGTGGAGTAGCTGGGTGAGCTGTGCACAAATGGTAGGAGGAGGAGTTTCTGTCATGGGAGCATGTTATGCTCCTACTTTTTTGAGTTACCCCAGTTCGAGGCCATTGGTTATAGTTAAACCTAGGGGGCAGTGAGAGCCTTGGATGACTTACTAGGGGGATGTGATGCCTCTCCTAGGTGATGGAGAGGTAGGGGTCTACTACATGCCTCATGTTATGGAGGTGTGGTTGTAGCGCATTGGGACAATGGAGCGCTACTCATGGAGTGGTATGGACTTCACAGGTGATCTAGAGTAACCACAACCAGTTGAGGGTTCAAATGCCTCGGGTATGCATTATATTTTATCATTATATATTTTTCTGTACATTGTTATGATTATGCATATACTTTGGGATATATGTATTGATGATTTTATTTGATATGTGATGCATATGTTGGATCTGTGCCACCACCTCGTAGAGCTCATCATCGTCGTTATTGTTAGGAGGGTGTGGGACCTGCAGGACTAGTTGGGGAGTTTGGAGGGGTTGGTATGGTTGCTGGTGGGGCTAGTCTTGCTGGGGGAGCAGCCGGTGGGGAGGATTCGGAAATTGATTTGATTGAGTTGGAGAGATGACTCGATGAGATGACCGAGGGGATAGACAATCGTGGGATCGTCGACTTGGATGATGAGGAGCTGGTGCAGACCTTGCAGCTTCCAGTAGCCTATGGGCCTGGCTGACGCCAGGTGATGCGAAGGTTGGCCATGGTGTTTCATGTGGCATGAGGAGCATAGGAGGGTCAACGTCCTCCTATTAGGAAGAGGCCATGGTAGGGATTAAGACCGACGCGGGGATCAGATACGAAGGTGGTGAGAAGTGAGGCCATTCGACCTTTAGCTATTTTGGGTATGCGTGACCCGGTTCCCGGTGGAGTAGCCTAAGTGCTAGGATCAATATATTTGTTGTATTTTGGTGGGGTAGAGGGCCCTCTTATGTATATGTATTTGATGGAGCCTATGGGAGGCAAGTTTATGTTTTATACCCCATAAAGCTCGCGATTCTTTTTGTATATGCCCCTGGAGGGTTGGTGTTTTGTACATGACACATATGTTTTTTTGACGATATATATATACCTTCTTGGTGGCACGTTTATGGTCTCATGTTTGTATGTGTTTATGTATCTTGGATGATGATGTTATCTATATTTTGATGTGATCTATGTGTAGTAGTAGGTACTGACCTATATGATGTATATGGTTATCAACATATGATGCATGGTTATGATATATCTATCTATATATATATATATATATAGATAGATAGAGAGAGAGAGAGAGAGAGAGAGAGAGATAGAGAGAGAGAGAGAGGTCCCTACACATGATATATATATATATATATATATATATGTTTTGTTTGGATGTGCATGGTTAGGTAGACGCTTGATCTATCAAGTGCCAGTTCAATACCTGGTTGGTGATAGAGTCAGAAAACGCATTGGCGTTTCTTGGGACATGCGTGAAAGTAATGGTTTCAAATTTTCGTATGAGAAGACGCACTTGTAAGAACTTGTGAAAGAGGAGGGGATTGAGTACACAAAACACATTGGTTAGCTGTGAGACAACTAGTTGGGAATCTAGGTGCACGTGCATATGGTGTATGCCAAGGTGGATGGAATCACTTACGAGACCAATGACGACATTATACTCTATTTGGTTGTTTGTGAGTTCCCCCAAACAGACTACTCCGGTGTGGTAGAGGACTTGGGAGGGGGTATGTGGAACCAGTAAGAAAGGAAGGGTTAGATAACTTCTACAATGTGACTGCGCATATGGATGACTATGTCAATCCTACTGCCGATGGTGTACTCAGCTGGAATAGTATCGAAGCTTGTGCATTGGATCCAAGAGAATCCCTAGAAGATTGGAAGCAGAGGATGCATGAAGTATTTATAAGGAGATTTGCGCATATGAGCCCGCCTTGTACTGGATTGGAAATAAGGTATGTGATCCTCCAAGGTATGATGGATTGCAAGATGTAGAGTTGTTTGTGAAAGAATTTGAATTACAGATACCTGAGCAGCAGAGAATGCTAGCATTATATGTCGCACTAAAAGCGACACCTGCAAGATGGTGGGTTGCACATAAATAAAAGATAGATGAGTGGCAGCAATACAAAAGGCTATTGCAGGTCATATTTGGAATTGAAGATTGGTCATATTTGGAATTGAAGATACTGCACATAAGTATACGGGGCTGAGTTTTCCATTAGAACATATTGCCAATGCATTGCGAGATGGAGTGCAATGTCAAAGCAGGAGTGGGCATACTTATTTGTTCACACATTGGACACAATTCCAAAGAACTGGTATATAGAGATGGAAATGCACAGAGGCACAATGTAATGGGAAGAGTGTTAGGATATTTTAATACTCCATCCTTTTCCTACCTAACATTATTTATTTTTCCTAGTTGTTGATGATGTCATTTCCCCCCTAGTGGTGTGTGGATTTCATCCAGGATCCATCTACCACCTTCTGAGACCTGCATGTATCATTTTAGGACCACTTTAGTTAGTTCCCTATTTTATAAGAACCTACTCAGTGTTCCAGTGCAGTCCACCTGACTTAGCTGACTCTTGTGGGGGGTTGGAGCTCTGGATGACACTAATTTTGGACTCATGCGTCCATTTCTGATTGACATGCATGAAAAACTCACTATTGCACCCTCCTTAGTCAGTTAACTGATTGTGACTTCAGTTAGTTGAGTTTAGGTTCAGTTCAGTTGAGTTTGAGTCTTCCAGAGTACTCCAGTGGTGATAATCCCTATGCTAGACCAACTGAGGTTCGAATTCTCCTGTGTGATTCGAATTCTCTCCATTGTATCATCATTGTTGATTATACTGATTATTGGATAATGTGACATTATTCTGCTCCTATCTGAGTTCTACTGCATAATTTTTCTTCTTCCCTTTTTACTGCAGTTTTCACTGTTATTCAACTTTTCTGCTCATTATTTCTGTGTGAGGTATTCTCAGCTCTTAGATTTGTTGTGACTTAGAATTTCACATGGTATTAGAGCCATGGAGTGAATAGATTGAGCAAATACTTTCGATAGTGCACCGGAAGCCTTTGGATTTCCATAGCAAATCCTGGTGCCATTGCATTGAATTCATTGCAGAAATCCAATGAGATATATCCAAGTGCGAAGGATCCAGATAACAGTTCCTACTGTCCTAAAGCAGTTCTCAGTAGTAGTCTACCTCCATTATTGATATTTTTTTGCAGGTTATTCAAAGTCTTTGAGTGTTGCAGCAGTTTTGTTGCAGAAGTAGCATTTTTCGCCTTGTATTCGCTCCAGCAGTTGTAATGGATAATTCTAACTCTCCTCTCTCTCCCAGGATCTTGACACCCTTCAATTACCTTGATTGGAGGGCTTATATGTAGATGGTATTGTGCAAAAAATCACTGTACATGGTGAAATGGGGAAGGAGCCTGAACCACAATCAACTGTGGAGAAAGCCAAGTATCTGAATAGATTGGATGAAGCATTTGGTTTCATGTGTATTCATATTTACAGAGATCTACTCTTCCACCTCGATGAATGGAAGACTGCAAGAGAATTATGGTTGAAGTTAGAGACCCTCTTCAGAAAACACGATGAGCTAAGAGGCCATATTTTGGAAAATGAGTTGATTACTCTTCAACCGAGCAATTTCGATACCATTCAACAGTTCTCTTCAAAATTCAAATCTCTGGTTATGTAATGCAAGTAGTGTGGAATTGAGAAGAAGGATGAGTAGCTGGTGCTATCCATTCTGAGCAAGCTAGGTCCTGAGTTCTCCATCTTTGTCTCTACTTTCCATTATGGGTGAATGCCAATCGCTGGTTGGAACATGCCCTCCTTAGATGTTTTCAGTGAATCTCTCATCCAAGAACAAGATAAGCTTATACAGATGGGCACCTTGAATGCCTCCAAAAATCCATCTAAACCCAAGCAGAATGCCAAACCAAGTCCATATGAAGGATCCTCCAGCTCCAAGAAGGACAAACAAAAGAAGTTTGAGAAATCCAAGTGTACATATTGCAAGAAGGCTAATCATCCTGAGAGTTCTTGTACGAAGAAGACCATAGATCTAATGGAAAAACTCCTTGAGCAACATAAGATTTCCCTTCCTGAAGGTGCAAGGAATACTGATCCAGGAGGCAAGTCAGAATATCATGAGAGATGCCATGCATTGAAGGCTGGGTTCTCACAATCCCAAGCTTTTCTTGTTGATTCTAGAGCCTCAAAGCATACACATGGGAGATGATTCTCAAATCTTTGCTGAAGGGAAAGGTACCATACAACTTGAGCATGGAAGGTTCAACAATGTATTTTATGTGCCCTCTCTAGCAGCTAATCTGTTTTCTGTTTACTAGATGACACACACAGGTCTTCCAAAGAAAGTAGTATTTGGACCCGATTTAGTTGAGGTTCTTGATATCTCATATGGGAAGATGATAGCAAAAGGAATTGCAAATCATGCCTCCAAAACTTATGAGTTCTCCTCCTTCTTTCCATACTCCCATCAAAGTTCTCTCTTGACTCATGCAAATGAGACAAGTAGGATTTGGCATGAAATATTTGGTCATCTAAACTTCAAATATCTCCAGCAGTTACACAAGGAAAAGATGGTTGAAGGTCCACCGAACATAAAATTCTCTCAAGCGATCTGCAGAGGTTGCTTGGTAGGGAATCACCCAGAGTGAAAGTATGAAGTTGGGAAGGCTAAGAGAGCTTCCTCCATCCTAGATCTGATTCACAGTGATGTTTCAGGACCAATGCCCATTTCTTCAATGAATGGATCCATATATATTTTGACCTTCATTGATGACTACTCTAGTTTCTGTTGGATCTACTTTCTCAAGCATAAATATGAGGTGTTTGAATAATTCAAAGTTTTCAAAGCCCTAGTTGAGAACACTGCTGGAAGGAAGATCAAAGCACTAAGATTTGATAATGGAGGGGAGTACATAAAAAGATATTTGCTGTAGCTATGTGCTTCCAAAGGCATTCAGATTCAACATTCTGTTCCATACACACCACAACAAAATGGTGTAGCAAAGAGGAAGAATAGGTCATTGAAAGAGATGGCTACCTATTGCTTGAAGCAAGAGATCTCCCATCAAATATCTCGGCAGAAGTAGTGAACTGTGCCACATACATTTAGAATAGGGTACCCCACAAATCTGTTGATGGGGTCACTCCATTCGAAGCATTGAAGGGACACAAACTTGATGTCTCTCATCTGATGGTCTTAGGATCCAGGCATGGGCCAAAATCCCCACTAACAAGAGGAAATCACTTCAACCTCAAAGTAGCGAACGCATCCTTCTTGGACATGCAGAATATGAAAAGGCTTACAAGCTGATGGAGATTGCAACAAAGAGATGCTTCATTGAAAGAAGTGTGTAGTTCAGTGAGGACCCATTGCATGATCTACAACCAGCTGACAAGGAAGGTATAACTAATCTACCTTCTCCATTCGCTCCTAATGATATTTCTACTTCATAAGAAGAAGACAAATATGATTCAGATCTAGATATTGAGCAAGCAGATCTAGATCTAGATCCAACATCTACTCCCAATCTGTTGGCTCACTCTCTATACTTCTACTTTACTTGGGGATGACCCGAGTTCTGCGAGGTTCGTTCTATCTTTAGTCCAACAAAATCCCCTTCACTGGCCCTTTCGGCATCAACCTGCGAGCAGGCTGAAGTCTCACCCGAAGTGAATATGGGTGGTTACAAAATCAGGTTTCTATAACCTAGTGACGTGTGGTTATGTTATGTGAGGTGAATATGCATAGCTTACTCAACATATACTTCACAGATCACTCCTTAACATGTATCTGCGCATTCCGCGTTTCTCAACAACCTACAGGATCCGTTGAATTGTTGTTACTGTGCATTTACTATGACTACGCATTTACTATATTTAACGCAACTTCACAATGTTCATACATACATGTTCCTATACTTAACATATCATTTGTAATGTCCCTTTTTAATAAATTTATTAAAATGGCAAATTTTTCACTTTTTTCCCTAGTTCGACCTTTGACTAGTTTTGTTGTCTAGATCTCCAAATTGCTCCAAATGCTCCCAAATATTCAGAGAAGGTGTATGAATGATATTAGGACTTGATTATGATGTTCAGGGATGATTTAGGAGCATCAAAATACTTCTCCAAACTCCTTTAATATTCTAGCCGATGTATGGAATTTTACTAGCAATTTGGGGTTCAAATCCCCCAGGGTAAATGCTGAATATGGCTCTCCAAATGCTTCCAAACCCACTCGAATTTTTGAACAAAGGAAGAGTATGTCTAAGGGACAATATTAAGGTCTCATGTGAATCATTATTCAGTTTTTGAATTCTGTTGTAACCCTCTCCCAACAACTACAAAATCACTTGTTTCGACCTTGGGGGAAATGGCATTAAATCTTCTTCAAATAGTATAAAACTAAGAAAGATGACTCCAAATGCTTAAGTACTAAACATGAAACTTATGTATATCATTAATGACAGTCCATTAATCATAAATACATCAGAGAAATGTTCTTCCATTTGAATACATCACTATTTCATTGCTATACATCAAGATAGTGGGAAAATGGCACCATTTGTTCATTAAAAATCAGATTTATACATTTCCACTTGGAATATTGACCTGAAAATGTCTAAAGATGAAGAAAAGAGAATTTAATTCATATTAAAAAAGAAATGGGGCATTATAAGCTCCCCCAAAGAGTACAATAGCTCACCAAAAGCGCCTCTCCTCAAGGATCAAGAATATGCAATGAAAACTGGAAATGGTTGAAGGAGTGAGCTGCTTTAGAAGACACCATGAGCTTCCCTGTAGCTTACACTTGCAAATAAAGACTCCATTAAATATTCCATGAAAGGTTTGAGCGGCCTTTCCACACACCAACTAGGATGGGAATCTTTCACCCTCGAAATTGGCTAAGGCAAGTAGACTAGTTTTCCACTAGCTCTCTTCACAAATGCAAATTATAAAAATGATCAAAATCCATTCTCTTGGTTGATCCCTGTATTTTATAAACATCCTTAGCCTTATGAAGTTCCCAATCCATCCATAAACTCCAAGCCAATTCGAATTAGGGTGGGGGCTCAATATTTTCCATGTGTCCTCCCTTTCCAAGCCTTCCACCGTTCACCAATTTGAATGGGAACCCATTGAGCTTCCCCAACTCCCATGAGCGCCTTCTTGATGATATATTTAGGCTTGACATGTCATAATGGTCATATGTCATCAATCATATCTTCAATTTGTCATAAGTGTCATAGCATCTTCATCATTATTGTCATATAGGTTAGGGAATCTAGTCCAAGTGTCCAATAACTCCTCATTTGACTCTTCCTTCTCCTTAGGAGTTACACTTCCATCCAAATTCGACCTATGATGCATATTGCCAAGTGTATGAGCCTCCCAACTCATCCCAAGAACATTAGGCTTCCATGGATTCGAAATTGCAAGAGGAGGATGCCATGTGGCACATAAATTCTAGCTTGTGTGGGCCCCACAACCTCCATGTGTCTTCATGATCAATTGCCACTTTGGTTTTCTCTTGCATTTATTTAATTAGCTCCTTTATTAAATATTTATTCCACTGTAATGTCTAAACACCATTTAATAGCTCCCTTATTGCAAATCCCAATGTCTCCATCCAACCTAGGGAACTAGTAGGATTGATGGAATTTTCCTGTTATAACCTTAATTGAATGGGGACATTACAGTCCTCCCCACCCAAGATTGCTCGCCCTCAAGAAATCTCAATTTATCATGCTGCAAACTTGTTCCTCCTCTATTAGGTGGTCTTCCATGAGGAATGTCTCCCAAAACCTTTCCATTCTTGTGTTTCATGCTGTGGGAGGAAACTACCTAATTCGGATAGGTGTGCTACCCTCTTACAACCCTTAGTATTCCTTCCGAATCTTGGAATTTCATTTCAGGAATTTGATAGTTCACTGTATTCTCCCTAATAGAGTACAACCATTGCACTCCCAAAACCACATTAGTATCAACAAAATCAACCACATAAAAGCTATCATAAAAAGTATAGTTACCTATGGTGATTTGCAGCTTTGGAATCCATGTTTTGCACTCCATTGTGTTGTGACCTGGAATGACAACCGTGAAGCCATCAAATGGTTCAGTAGGTATCTTCCTTCTCTCCACCATGTCTGCATCAATGAAGTTATGAGTGGCTCCTCCATCTACCAAAACTGAGGTCCTTTGTCCTAGTACCACACCCTTGCATCGAATAGTTTGATAATGAGGCACTGCTGAAAGTACTGCCATTCTTACTTTGGTAGGTGAGGGATGATTTCCATCTTGTTTCCCTTCTTATGCTATAGTATATCCCTCTTCTTGGGCTGAAGTGTGTCCTTCTTCCTCCATGCCCCCTTCATACCCATCATCACAAAATAATTCAATGAATTTGGCCTTTCCCTTAGCACATTTATGTCCCGGTGCCCATGGTTGGAAGCATGAGTAACACAATTTTGTCCTTCTGAGCTCTTCCCTACTTAGTTCCTCTTTCTTATCCTTTCCACATTCATCTTCTTGCCATGGCTTATTTTTTTTGATGTATATGTAACTTCGGAATGTATTTCATATATATATTTATTGTACTCCTATAGAGATGTATTATTCATCTATACGGAAGTGTTGTCATTTGTATTGACAAGTGTCGCAAGTGTGTTAATTTGCCGATGGGTTATTAGACCACCTTGTAAGGGGTCAGCCCGGATTAATGTTACATGAGGTTATTGTGCTAAACTAGACAAGTCGGCCCCATAAGATTATTGGGCAGTCAGGACAAGTATAAATAGAGATCTCCCGATCTCTATTTGGATCACTTCAGAACACACACTTCCATCACTCAGAAAGTGGCGCACATGTGAGGAGGAGGATCAGCTGCTATGAGGAGTCTATCTCTGTGTACTTTGGTTGTATCATTGCTCTATCTATCTCTGAGGAAGTTGTGGGGTTTTTCACCTTAAGGTTTTCCCCACGGAAACTCTGTGTGTCTATTGTCTCTCATGCTTTTGCTTCTTGTGATGATTGACATGCTTGCTATGATTGATATCTATTGATATACTGTACATGTTATTCTCTCAGTAAAGATCCTAGAGTCTATTGAATTAATGCTCAAAATCTAACATGGTATCAGAGCTAACCTGAGAAGAAGACATTGTGTAGTTGCGAAAGCTAGGGCTTCTTGTTTTTGGGTTTCTCTCCATAGATTTTGGAAAAGTAAAATGATAGATTGACTCTTCTCAGCAAGGTGAATCTATCTGTCCAATCAGAATTCAATTCTGAGTTGTTTCAGTTTTGGCCCTAAAAATTAGGGTCTCCACAAAAATAGGAATTTCTGAAATCTAAAGACATAGCCGGAAGCTCCTTGGAAAAATCGAAGTTTAGAGATTTGGATCGAGATTTTTGGCTAGGTAAATCTCCGGGAAACTCAAACCCTAATTTAGGGTTCTCCTTAGTGAATCCGGGAAGACAAAAAGCATATATGAAGGGTGAAACTTTGCAGATCTCAATTTCTGAATATACCAGGATGATCATCTCATCAAGGTGCATCTTTCTATCCTTTCAGAAGTTTGAAATTCAAAATTCAAAATTTTAGGGTTTCTCTGACAAACCCTAATCCGGCACCAGATCCAGTTTTCAACAAATAAAGTGGTAAGACCTAAATATTTTCTATTTCCATTTGAAGTATTCTTTAAGATGCCTCACCACACCAAGCTTGAGGATAATCTTGAAGGGGATGATAACTTCCGAGCATGGAAGTATAGGATTGGGTTAATCCTAGAAGAGAATGAGTTGGACACTTACATAAGTGAAGAGGTCCTTGTCCCAGAGGGAGAAGAGGCTAAGGCTCTTCACAAGAGGAACTTGGTCAAGGCAAAGAGGATCATTGCTGATTCTATCAAAGATCATCTCATACCCCGTGTGTCATCCCTAAAGACACCAAAGGAGATGTTTGATTCCTTGACCAAACTATTTGAAGGGAAGAACATAAATCGAAAGACCCTGAGGAATCAATTGAAGAATATCAAGATCCAGAATGCAGAGACTATGCAGTCATATTTCTCAAGGGTCTCCTAGATAAAAGAATAACTTGAAGCTGTGGGTGAAGATATAGAAAATGGAGAAGTGGTGATGACCACTCTCAATGGCCTTCCTAGGTCATGGGATTCCTTCATCCAAGGAATTTGTGCCAGGAAGAAACTTATCACTTTCAGTAGGTTGTGGGAAGAATGCTCACAGGAAGAAGCTCGAATTGTAGCTCGAGAAGAGAAGATGGGGAATGAAGACCAAGCTTTCATAGCTCACTCCAAAAGACATGGTGACAAGAAAGCTCACCATCATGGCAAGAAAGAAAGACATCACCATCAGAATCAAAGAGGTAGCCCTAGACCTCGAAGGAACATGTTCTATGTCCGTTTTTATACATGTGATGAGAAGGGACACTATTCCAGAGATTGTCCCAGAAATAAGAAAGATGGTTCTCACAAGAAGAAGAACTTCAAAAGAAGACATCATGCTCATGCTGCAGAGGATGATGAACCTCCCAAGAAGAGGGCTAGAGAAGATAGTGAAGATTCTTCTAGTGATGAAGAATATGTTTTGATTTCTACTCTAACTGGAACCATTACTCATGGAAGTAATGATTGGCTTATAGATAGTGGGGCTTCTAAACACATGAAAGGATTCAAAGAATCCTTTGTGAATCTATCTGAACATGATTCACCCCAGAAGGTGAAACTTGGAGATGACTACCAGTATCCAATAAAAGGGAGTGCTGAAGCCTCCTATAAACTAGACTCCAGAAAGTCTATGAAGATGAAAGATGTACTTTATGTTCTAGGTCTCAAGAAGAATCTACTCTCCATATCTGCATTGGATGCAAAAGGCATGAGGGTTGCATTTATAGATGGCCAAGTCCTAATGTGGCCAAAAGGTAAGACTATAGATGATGCAGTTGTGATTGGAGAGCAAGAGGGAGGATTATACAAATTAAAGGGCCAACCAGAACAAGCCATGGTCCATGAATCAGTAGAGCCAAGTGAACTTTGGCACAGAAGGCTTGCACACATGCACTATAGAGCACTACCAATTGCAAGCAAAGCAGTGGAAGGTCTTCCTGAAATCCAGACAAAGCATGAAAGCATTTGCAAAGGTTGTGCAAAGGGAAAGAACACCAAGAAGACATTTCCAAGTAGTGAAGGCAAGGCATAAGTAATATTGGAAATTATCCACTCCGATGTATGTAGTCCAATGTCATCCAGTTCTCTGAGTGGGTATGTATATTATGTTTCCTTCATTGGTGATTTCTCTAGGAAGACTTGGATTTGTCTCTTGAAGAGCAATGATGAAGTATTCAGTGAATTCAAGGAATTCAAAGCCTTGATATAAAACCACACTGAAAAGAAGATCAAGACTTTCAGATCCGACAAATTCACTTCAGAAGATTTCAAGAAGCTATGCAGCAATTCAAGGATTAAGAGGGAGTTGTCCACTCTAAATTCTGTAAAATTAGTCACAGCAAATCTAATGAACAAGTAAATCAATCACAATAGATGAAACTCAGAAAAATGGTGTAAAACTGTGCGAAGCATGCATCAGTGCTCAATATCCCAATAAGGGTGAATAATTACAATACAATACTGTCACAATGACTGAGCAATTCGAATTATTGAATGGTGTAGCTTGACTCCAACTAGGAGTCCTCATCATCAATCAGTGGTGGTCATCAATGCACAAGAACCAGTCATCCAGGTGTCAATATGAGTCTAACTGAGTGTAACATGTGTAACTGAAGTGTGTAGCACTTATATAGGGAAGGAGACTCAGTGGAGGGTGCATGGGAGGCTTAACTGAAGTCAAAACAAGTCATCTAGTCAATCTGGAGGTCCCACAGAGTGAAACAGTCAGTCGGGATTGAAACTAGCCGCAAATCAGGGAGAATTGGAGCTAACTGAGTGTAAACTGAGGTGGTAGGTGAAGAAGTGTGCCCTTCTCTAGTAGTAGGTGAGAAGTGGGCGCCTTCCTGACTAGGAGGGCTAAAACTCTGAAGTAAGTGGCTTCCGGGTGCTAGAATAAGGTGGGTAAGGTGCTGGAGGCATCACATGGTGACTGGGATGAATGCAAAATGTATGCAAACCCTAATTGCATGCAAGGTCCTAAAAATGATGATGTGGATATTCAAACACATTCCACAACAAAAAGGTTTAGAAGAAGCTACTTTAGAATAGGACTCCAACAGCTCCTGAAGGAAGCAAAGATTCAAAGGGAGTCCACCCAACAAACAAACAAAGATAAGTATTTGAATTATCATTTCTTGTATATCTGATTGTTTAAATTCAATGATGTATATACTTATGTTCCTAGACTTAGGTTGTGTATTATGCATATTAGAATAATTGCATTAATGAACAGTATACTACTAATATGCATGTGATGGGTAAGTGGCCTTTGGCACTGTACAACATTCCATTGATACTTATCTAGAATGAAACCTCTTTGCTGACATGTTGGGAGTTGTGCACACTCTTAACAATGTTCTGGTAGAGATTGGCAAGCATCTAGAAAGTTATGGGATATGGATAAATTTTGTATTGAAGTATTGGCTAAAATAATTGCATGAATGTATGACATATTTCTTTATGTATAAGAATTTGTTCTGAAAACTATGAGATGTTTCTAATCATGCAATTTAACTTGTCTTGTAGGAAAGATTGTATACCATCACCTACAAAAGAAGGACTACAACATTTGTTCCAGCAACAAAGCTATCTATTGAAGATATTGAAGAATATGAAATTCCCAAGATCCAGGATGTAGTATTGGAAGAATGCCATGATCTGTCGATCATGAAGAATGATGTGGTCCCAAGACTAGATGGGAAGTCTGTGGTGACTTCCAAATGGATATATAAGATCAAGCATGCTGCAGATGGCAGAATAGAAAAATACAAAGCTAGGTTTGTAGCTCGTGGCTTCTCCCAGAAAGAAGGGATTGATTATGAAGAGACTTTTGCTCCTGTGGCCAGATACACTTCCATTAGATCAGTACTTGCTCTGGCTGCAGTGATGAAATGGAAGGTACACTAGATGGATTTCAAGACAAATTTCTTGAATGGTGTAGTTGAAGAGGAGGTGTATGCGGAGCAGCCACTCGGGTTTGAGACACATGACAGAGGAACACATGTGTGCAAACTGAAGAAAGCCTTGTATGGTTTGAAACAGGCACCCAGGACCTGGTATGGCAGGTTAGATGGATTTCTATCCAGTTTGGGCTTTACCCAGAGTAAAGCGGATTCCAACCTTTACTACAAGGTTGAGGAAGGCAATCCAGTAATACTACTATTGTATGTGGATGTCTTGTTTTTGACAAGTGATGATAGATTGATTGCCGACACAAAGAGGAAGCTGGCTGCCGAGTTCGAGATGAAGGACTTGGGTATGAGGCACTACTTTCTTGGCATGGAGGTGTGGCAGAGTGTAGATGGAATCTTCCTTGGACAAGGGAAGTATGCAGTAGATATCTTGAAGAGGTTAGGGATGATGGACTGCAAGGCCATGGCCACACCTATGGCATCGAACCTAAAGCTTATGTGTGATGCTTCATCCGAGTAGGTTGATGCTACGATGTATTGTCAGATGATTGGGTCCTTGATGTACCTGACGAATATGAGACCAGACATTTGCTTTGCAGTGAACACCTTGAGCCAGTATCTGATAGATCCGAGACATGTTCACCTGATAGCTGCAAAGCATGTTCTGAGGTACCTGAAGGGTACAGTTTATTATGGGCTCAAGTATGATGCGAATCAGAAGTTTAACTTGGAGGGTTATGTTGATTCGGATTGGGCAGGAAGTGCCATTGATCAGAAGAGTACTTCGGGGTGCTGCTTCAGTATGGGATCTGGTATGATCTCTTGGTTTAGCAGGAAGTAGTCCTGTGTGGCACTGAGTACAACCGAAGCAGAGTATGTCGCAGCTTGTTCGGCTAGTTGTGAGGCAGTATGGCTTAGGAAGCTAGTGTCTGATTTGTTTGATCTCCAGTTGAGTGCTACTTGTATATACTGTGACAACCAGAGTTGTGTGAAGTTGTCAGAGAACCCATTGTTCCATGACAAGTCGAAGCACATTGAGATCAAGTTCCACTATATCAGGGATATGGTGTAGAGAGGAGCAGTGAAGCTCCTGTATGTTGCGACAGACGAGCAGATAGCTGATGTGTTGACCAAGCCGCTGGCCAGAGTGAAGTTTGAATACTTCAGAGGGAGACTTGGTGTACTTCAGATCGAGATGCCTTCCAAGGGGAAGTGATGAAGTCCGGAGACACAGATGGACATGGGCCATTCTCGCATAGTGGTAGGAAAGTCCTCGTATGTTGATAGATGTAAGGGCTGAGCCATTCTTACATGGTGGTAGGAAAGTCCTCCCATGGTAGGATGTAAGGGCTAGAGCCATTCTCACATGGTGGTAGGAAAGTCCTCCCATGGTGAAGTTATAAGGGCTAGGGCCAGTCTGGAATGGTGGTAGGAAAGTCCTCCCATGGCCATTGACATAAGTGCCGGGGCCATTCCAGCATATAGTGGTAGGAAAGTCCTCCCATGGCCGTTGATGTAAGTGTTGTGTCTTACATGCTGGTAGGAAAGTCCTCGCATGTTGGTAGACTGGGTCTCGTATGGTGGTAGGAAAGTCCTCCCATACTAGAGACTGTGTGATGTGCATCTGGGTTGTGCTCCGTGGACTATGTGGTGATCTGAAGACGATGATGTGACAATTGGGTACACAGGTTTTGCAGAGGCATATAATCAGTCTTGAGATGCTTTTGCAGGTTTTGCAGAGGCAGTGTAATCAGTCTTGAGAGATATTGTAGGTTTTGCAGAGGCCGTGTAATCAGTCCTGAGGTGTACCTACTTGATGGCTTGCTCGCAAAGATGATGATGATCATGTGATGATATACATCAGGTGGATGTATGGTGAGTATCAGGTTGATACTCTGAGGTCATGGAAAAGTTGTGTAGTGGCATGTAAAAGATCCTGGGAGATTCGATAGGTTGAGCTGTGTGCTCGTAAAAGGCATGGGATGCTCTTGCGAGGTTTTGTCGACGCACGTAATGAGTCCTGAGGTTTCCACAGTATGACCAGTGATGATGAAGACCTACATGGAGGCTAGTCCTACATCCAACATGAAAAAGGGCTCTCTCTGTAGAACTTCCTATGACGAGTAGATTCTGAGATTGAGCGAGATAGCAGCAGCAGTGACGATGACGATGATTCGAGGACAATGCATCGATGATGATGATCCAAAGAAGAAGACTTGTGCTAGCAGATCTGTGTCGAGAAATACCTTCCTAGTTAAGAGGGAGTGTTGATGTATATATAACTTCGGAATGTATTTCATATATATATTTATTGTACTCCTATAGAGATGTATTATTCCTCTATCCGGAAGTGTCGTCATTTGTATTGACAAGTGTCGCAAGTGTGTTAACTTGCCGATGGGTTATTAGACCACCTTGTAAGGGGTTGGCCCAGATTAATGTAACATGAGGTTATTGTGCTAAACTAGACAAGTCGGCCCCATAAGATTATTGTGCAGTCAGGACAAGTATAAATAGAGATCTCCCGATCTCTATTTGGATCACTTCAGAACATACACTTCCATCACTCGGAAAGTGGCACACATGTGAGGAGGAGGATCAGCTGCTAGGAGGAGTCTATCTCTGTGTACTTTGGTTGTATCATTTCTCTATCTATCTCTGAGGAAGTTGTGGGGTTTTTCACCTTAGGGTTTTCCCCAAGGAAACTTTGTGTGTCTATTGTCTCTCATGCTTTTGCTTCTTGTGATGATTGACATGCTTGCTATGATTGATATGTATTGATATACTGCACATGTTATTCTCTCAGTAAAGATCCTAGAGTATATTGAATTAATGCTCAAAATCTAACAATTTTCAGATCTGAATTGGGGAGGTAAGTTGGGCTTGGGAGGAAACCTTGTCCTTGTTACACCTAAATCTTGCCATCATGATAGTCAATGTAAACATCCCTGAATTTCCTTTGACTAAGTCATCAACTTGGAAGAGATACTAACTTGTTCCTGTTGGGTTTAGTGAGGTCATCGTAGGTCATCTTAATGCAACTTGCGACGTCACAGGTTGTCTTATTGCATCCTGCGACGATGTCAGTTCATTGGATAAAGGAGCATCTTCGAGCCCATTCTCGAAGGTGGCTGATGTGGATCCCTATCCTTAGCCTATAGGAGAGCTGACATTCGGCTCCCTATCCCTTTGGTGGGATCCCTTAACCCTCTCCTACCATATCTCAACCTACCCTATCCTCTTAGTCCTATATAAGTGAAGATCATTCCCATTCCAAAGGGAGGAAGCCTACAATACTTACATTTTGGTGAAATTAGCTTAGGATATCTCTATTCATCTCTTGGGAGATCTACACTTCCTTTGGAGGCTTTGGCATTGGTTTGTTGGAGAAGGATTGCTACGTTAAGTCTTGGTTGTAATCACTTCCTTCTGTGTACTTTTCCTTTTTATACAGTAATATAAATGCTTTCCACCAAATGTTGTTGCATTGATGATGTTTGTGTAGTTTTCCTGCTTAACTACTTACTTAGATCTGTTATTGTTTAGATGCATTTTACTACTTGTGTTGTTTTGTATGTCTTGACAGGTTTTGCAGCTAAGATCTGAAGACCATAAAGCTTGGAACAACATCAAGGAGAAAGGATCCGCGATTTGAAAGGTGAGGCATCTAGCCACTCGATTTCTAATTAGATCTAGGAAAGTTATTTCATATTCCGTCTCATTTGTTCTAATCTGTTAGGAACCCATGTCTTTACTTTGTTAGTATATTGTTGTTGGACGCATATGCTTTGTAAGTCGCCCTGTAGTATTTGTTGATCAATAGTTTGTGTTATTGTTGTTGGCGCATATGCTTTATAAGTCGCCCGTAGTATTGTTGATCCATAGTTTGTAGTGGCCCATGGTTTTGACCCATAGTATTGACGCCTAGACTTAGTATATAAGTGTGTGTTGAGACCTATGAAGGCACCGCGAAGTTATTTGTATTGAGCTTGCTCAAAGGAGTTTGCCCCCTCGAAGTGGCCTGTGATCAATATAAAAGTGATTCCGAGTTCTGTCATTTCTGCTATTTCGCATATTCTTATTAATTAATTGTTGCAGGTGCTTCACATTTGGTATCAGAGCTATTTCTTGGGCTCGCTGGGTGAAATTTCTGCCAATTTTTTTTTCACATCTATTGTAGGTTCGGATTTGGGAATAATCCCTATCTGCTTAACTGTGAGAAGTAATTGGGTGTAAGCCCTAAAAATCATTGTGAGGAGTACCACAGGAACCCCAAAGTAGTTGGCCCATTGAGAGGACCTGCCAGCGAAAAGGGCAATGACGCCTACCTGATTGACTAGTTCCCACCCGTGAGGTAAACCAAGAGCTGTCGTTTGTGGCAAAGTGGTTATCAGTTCTACCTGACCCGTGGAGTGAGGGGTACTGCCCCAATATGCAAGCCGTTAGACAACATTGGTGGCTGAGTGAAACCCCTAAACTGTTAGGAAGCCGCACATATTTGGGGTCCATATCTATTTTGAGCTTAACTATTGTCGATCACTGCTGCGCCATTTCAGATCCAGTCGTTCAGATCCATTCTGAAAGCCGTTCCAGATCCAGCCATTTTCAATCCATTCAGCACTATTTCAGATCCCTCTGTTTCCGCTCTCTTCCGGAACGTTGCAGATTTATCTATTTCAGATCCCTTCCGAGCCATAGCCGCTACAGTCTGGAAAAAAAAAATTTCAGTTTTTTCTCCATATCTCCCTTATTTTCACTCTGTTTCCCTTGAAATTTTTGGGGAACCCCTGTCATCCCATTCTGCATATTTCATTCTTGAGGACCCTATCCCCAATTCTAATTCCCAAAGCCCGAAATCCCACATTTGTCTCTTTTTAGGGTTTGTCATAACTTCCTCAGATTTCATCCAATCACCTTTAAATTTTACCACCGAGTTCCTTTCTGAATTCTGCTTCTTTGTCCCCCTCTTCCAAATTTTCCCATTCTTTCACCTCGCTTCTGAAATCCTCATTTTTTGTTTCCCTGTCTATTCGACAGTGTCCAAAACCTAGTCAAACCCCAATTATCCTTTAGATTTTTTCCCAAATCTAGATTTTCCTTTAATGAAGCAGTTTCTATTTTTGTTTTTCTACCCAGTCAACAAAAAAAAAAAAAACTCCTGGTTATGGTTGTCACTTGCGCAGGAGCAAAAACCACGGAAGAAGCACTTGTAGCCATCCAAGCCAAACTCCAAGATCTGGATGAAAAATTTCCCGGCCTCCATCTTGAACATTCAGCTATGAAAAACAAATGGCAGTCCGACTCTTCATCAGACAAAGGGTTCTCTTCTTCCAGCAATTTTCATGGTCCGAAGCTTGATTTTCCTCGCTTCAATGGTACTGATCCAACTGGATGGATCTATTGTGCAGAACAATATTTTAGTCTGCATAATACTTTTGATGTCAACAAAGTTCCGCTTGCATCCTTTCATTTGGAACAGGAAGCTCTTCAATGGTACCGTTGGTAGATCAAGGCTCATGAAGAGCCAAAATGGCCAGACTTTTTCCAGCTCCTTTTGCAATGATTTGGTCCTAGTGCTTTTGATGACTTCACAGGATTCCTCACTAAACTTCGCCAAATTGGCATTGTGAGAGAGTATCAAACCGAATTTGAGAAACTAGCCAACCACACTGAAGGATTGTCTGATGAATTTTATCGGAGTTGTTTTATCAGTGGTCTAAAGGATGCCATCCGCTCTGAGGTCAAAATGTTCTGTCCCAACAAAATGATGGAAGCCCTAGGGTTGGCTAAGTTGGTAGAAGACAAGATTGTAGCCCAATAGCGCTCCAAGCCCACTTTTGTTCCCTTTCGAAATATGGGTTCTCAACGACCACCCATACCACAGGCTCCTCGACCAACTCCTATCAAGCGTTTGTCTGAAACAGAGATGCAAGCACGCAGAGAAAAGGGGATTTGCTATAATTGTGATGAGAAATTCACTTGGGGACATAGATGTGTTCAACAAAAGCTCTATCTCTTAGATGTGGATTCTCCACCTGCCTCTGAAATTGGTGACGAAGATCCAGAAACAATGGATGCTCAGGTCGACGTTCAGGAATCGCCTATTGACCCTCCGTATCAGGATGACCAGCCAGAGATATCTCTCCATGCTTTAGCTGGAATCACCACCCCCCAAACAATGCGGGTCAGGGGTTACTTCAAGAAGCTTCCTCTTACAGTACTCATTGATTCTGGTAGCACTCATAATTTCATTGACCCTCAGATTGCCAAACAAGCTGATTGTTTTATCCATCTTTGCTCCAACTTTGAAGTCATGGTTGCCAATGGGGGCACCTTACCTTGCAAAGGGAAGTGTCGAAATGTGCGTATCTCTATGGGAGATTATACCTTGCGCTTTGACATGTTTGCCTTGACCTTAGGTGGATGTGATGTGGTTTTGGGCGCTCAATGGCTACGCACACTTGGCCCTATCTTATGGGATTTTGCTGAACTTTGGATGCAGTTTTCCCTCAATGGACAAAAGCACACATTGACAGGATTACAACCAGGGTCTCTCAGCATCATCAGTTCACATCGCATGGAAAAAATCCTCAAGAAGAATTCACATGGGGTCATCGCTCAGATCCATTCCATTCAGATGCAACCATCAACGGTCTCCACTACTCCTTTGGATCTACAACAAATTTTGGATCGATATACAGGTGTCTTTGCTGAACCAGTGGGATTTCCACCTTCAAGGCTAGAATACCATCGTATTCAACTCCTTCCTGGCAGCATTCCTCCTAACATCAGGTCCTATTGCTACCCATTTCACCAAAAAACGAAGATTGAAATGCTCGTTTGATCTGAATTTTAGGGGGCATATGGTCTAAATTCGGATGTATAAGCCATAAAAGTATTAAATTGAGAGGCCACCCTCTCTCATCCATGGTATTTGGTAGCACATAGTTTTGGCCCATGGTATGGTCTCAAGACACATTGTAATAATGCTATATAAAGGCCTAACAAGCCTTCTCATAATAACAAGTTACTCATTTGGTTTCTCTCCTATTTTCTATTGTTCATTGCGAGATTAATTAGATTTGAGTGACTTATTGGTAATTAGTTTAAGAGGTGGGGATCCTCTTTGAGCCTCACCTCCCATTCACTTCATATGTTTTTGTTCATGCTTATTCTTATGCAATATTAGGGTTTTCATGTAAATTTTATGACATATTTGCATGCTTAATCTCCTCCTTTCTTGGCATTCAAGCCTTTCGGTTCTCAGCTCCCAAGATCCGGATCAGTGGTATCAGAGCGGGTACGCTCTCCATCAGGACAAGATTTTGAAGCATTATGCGGGTTCAACGGAGGTTCCACAATCTTTACAACAACCCATGCTTCTCTACAAACCCTTGGCATCTCTATACTCAACACTCTCACATTCAACAAACTTTGAACAGGTGCCATGGGCTTCACAGGACGTTTTAGAGGCTCTACCATAGCTCATCAGAAAGGTATTTCCGTCAGCTCAAATGGGTATTTCACAGAATTTCCTTTCGTTTCCCGGTTTGTGAGATATGCTTGTTTGAAGTAGCAAGTGTTTGTGCATAATGCGGCCGGACGTACAAAAACTTTAAACAAGTGCTACAGACTCCACATAATGTCTCAAAGGCTCTTCCATAGCTCATTGGAAAGCTCTTTCCGTCATCTAAAATGGGTATTTCACGGAATTTCATTTCATTTTCCGGTTTGTGAGATATGTTTGTTTGAAGTAGTACATATTTGTACACAATGCGTCCGAACATACAACAACTTTAAACAAGTGCTACAGACACCACAAAATGTCTTTGAGGCTCTACTATAGCTCATTGGAAAGCTCTTTCCGTCAGCTAAAATGGGTATTTTATGGTTTTCCATTTGGATTTCTGGTTTGAGAGATATCATCGACTAAAGCAACATATGTCTACAAAATAATGTGCGCGCATTTCTTAAACTTCAACAAACATTTTCTCAATCTCTGGGCCACCCCAGAGCAAGTATGCTATATGGATGGAAAAGTCTCTTCGAGATCTCAAATGGGTCTTCAATAGAATTCAATTTTAGTAAATGCATCGGAATCTATGAATGGATTTGCAGCAAGACATCAACTGCACCAAAGATCATGAATTTTTCGATTTTTTTAAAATCTTAATGTAATCACGGTTATGGGTCAACTACACAAAACCCATGGTTATGGGTTAACCACACAAAACCCATAGTTATGTATTGTAATCATGGTTGTGGGTCAACCACACAAAACCCACGGTTATGGGTTAACCACACAAAACCCTTCTCTTCAGTGGAAACAAGCTTGTCATTGCCACCATGGTTATGGGTCAACCACATAAAACCCACGGTTATGGGTCAACCACACAAAACCCATGGTTTTGAGTCAACCACACAAAACTCTTCTCTTCATTGGAATCAAGATTGTCATTGCCATGATGGTTATGGGTCACCCTTGAAAAACCCATGGTTATGGGTCAACCTCGCAAAACCCACGGTTATGGGTCAACCACACAAAACCCTTCTCTTTATTGGTAACTAGCACATGGTAATCATGGGTCTCTTTTTAGCATGAAATGATGGGGACCATCATTTTCTAAGGGGGGAGGAATGATCCGAATTTTAGGGGGCATATGGTCTAAATTCGGAGGTATAAGCCATAAAAGTATTAAATTGAGAGCCCACCCTCTCTCATCCATGGTATTTGGTAGCACATAGTTTTGGCCCATGGTATGGTATCAAGACACATTGTAATAATGCTATATAAAGGCCTAACAAGCCTTCTCATAATAACAAGTTACTCATTTGGTTTCTCTCCTATTTTCTATTGTTCATTGTGAGATTAATTAGATCTGAGTGAGTTATTGGTAATTAGTTTAAGAGGTGGGGCTCCTCTTTGAGCCTCACCTCCCATTCATTTCATATGTTTTTGTTCATGCTTATTCTTATGCAATATTAGGGTTTTCATGTGAATTTTATGACAGATTTGCATGCTTAATCTCCTCCTCTCTCGGCATTCAAGCCTTCCGGTTCTCAGCTCCCAAGATCTGGATCATCGTTCGAGACTTATTGAAGCAAGGTATTATTCGCCCAAGCACTAGTTCCTTTTCTTCTCCGGTTCTTCTTGTCCGCAAAAAAGATGGGTCATGGTGCCTCTGCATTGACTTCCAAGCACTTAATCACCTCACCATCAAGGATAAGTTTTCAATTCCTGTTGTTGATGAGCTTCTTGATGAGCTTCATGGGGCTCAATTTTTCTCCAAGTTGGATCTTCGTTCTGGGTATCATTAAATTCGGGTTCATGAGGATGATATCCCTAAAACATCTTTCCGCACACATGATGGCCATTATGAGTTTTTGGTCATGCCCTTTGGCCTCACTAATGCTCCTTCCACATTCCAGGCCTTAATGAATAAAATATTTCGGCCCTACTTGCAAAAATTCATTATGGTATTCTTTGATGATATCCTCATCTACAGTAAAACATGGGATGAACATCTCCAGCATCTGGATCTTGTCATGCAACTTTTCTCTGACCATCATCTCCACACCAAGCAGTCTAAATGTGTTTTTGGACAGAAGGAAGTTGAGTGTCTCGGGTACATTATCTCAGCATAAGGGGTTCGCGTGGATCCTGCCAAATCGATGCCATGAACAATTGGCCGCATCCTCAGACACTCAACAGGCTTCGTGGTTTTTTGGGGTTGACTGGCTACTACCGAAAGTTTGTCAAGGATTATGGGAAGATTGCAGCTCCATTAACTGCTTTATTGAAAAAGGATGCTTTTACATGGACACATGTTGCTCAGTGTGCATTTGACAAACTAAAACAAGCTATGTGTACTACACCTGTTCTAACTATGTCCGATTTTTCCAAGCCCTTCACTATTGAGAGTGATGCTTGTGGCAATGGACTTGGTGCTATTCTCCTTCAAGATGTACACCCCATTGAGTTCACCAGCAAAGCCTTTTCAGGTAAGAATTTAGCTGCCTTTACATATGAGAAGGAAATGATGGCTATTTTGCATGCAGTACAGAAGTGGCGACCATACCTATTAGGGAATCATTTCTGCATCAAGACTGATCACCAGAGTCTGAAATATTTCTTGGAACAACGTGTCTCCTCCCCAGCACAACAGAAATGGGTTAGCAAACTCATGGGTTATGACTATGAGATCACTTACAAGAAGGGTAAAGACAATATTGTGGTAGATGCTCTTTCTCGCACATTTGATGCCCAAGGTTCTCTTTCAGCTATTTCTATGCCTGTTCCAAATTGGTTGCAATCTGTTCAACAGGGTTATGTCAATGACTCTTCCTTATCTCAAATCATCCAACGCTTGACCAACAACCCTTCTATTGTACCACATTACTCTTGGGATGGTGCTTCTCTGAGATACAAGGGTCTTCTGGTGCTTCCCCAGAGCACAGATATTCAACAGGCTGTCTTCTATGAACTTCATGCTTCTCCATCGGCAGGGCACTCTGGGTTTCTCAAAACGTATGAACGAGCACGACGTAACTTCTTTTGGCAGGGCATGAAAAGGACAATTCAACAGATGGTGGCTGAATGTGATACCTGCCAGGGCAATAAGGGTGAAACAACACTCCTTCTAGGATTGCTCGAACCCTTGCCCATACCTACATGGATTTGGACAAATATTTCTATGGATTTCATTGAAGGGCTCCCTAAATCTAGCGGGAAGACAATGATTCTCGTTGTGGTTGATCGCCTCTCCAAATATAGTCATTTTTGTGCTCTCAACCATCCCTATACAGCCTCCTCAGTCGCTCAAATTTTCCTGGACCAGATCTTTCATCTTCATGGCATCCCTTCTTCCATTGTCTCGGATCGTGATGCGACTTTCACTAGTCATTTTTGGACAGAACTATTTCGCCACACTGGCACCAAACTGAAGATGAGTTCAGGGTTTCACCCACAAACAAATGGTCAGACTGAAATTATCAATAAATGCTTGGAAACTTATCTTCGTTGCTTCACCTCTGAACAACAATATCAGTGGGAAAAGTGGCTCCCTCTCGTTGAATGGTGGTACAATACCTCTTACCACACTGCCTCTAAAATGACCCCATATGAAGCAGTCTATGGTCAGGCACCTCCAGTTCTTCTTCCATACACCCCCAACAGCTCACCAGTTCAGGAAGTTGACACAGTCCTTCGAAACCGTGATCAGATTCTTTGCATTTTGTGGGACAATCTTCACATGGCAAGAAATTGCATGAAGCAACAAGCTGATCAGCACTGTTCTTAGGACACTTTTCAAGTAGGCGATATGGTTTTTCTTTGTCTCCAGCCGTACAAGCAATCCTACCTGAAACTCAAAGGGCGTCATAAGCTCGCTCCAAAGTTCTATGGGCCATATCGGATTCTTCAGAAGATTGGGTCCGTTGCTTATAAATTGGAACTTCCTCCTTCTTCCCGCATTCATCCAGTATTTCATGTCTCTTGTCTACAGAAAGTTCTTGGCACCAACATCAGTGGATAGACTATTTTACCCGAACTGGATAATGAAGGATCCATCCTTTTGGAGCTGGAGGCCATCCTCAATCGGCGCACTCGTCAGCTTCGCTCTCGCTCTATCACAGAGGTCTTAATTCAGTGGCACGACATGCAACCAAAGGATGCTACATGGGAACCACTCCTTCAGATTCAACAACAATTAACACATCTAAAGCTTTGAGGACAAAGATTTTTTTAAGGGGGAGGGGATGTTAGGAACCCATGTCTTTACTTTGTTAGTATATTGTTGTTGGATGCATATGCTTTGTAAGTCATCCCATAGTATTTGTTGATCAATAGTTTGTGTTATTGTTGTTGGCGCATATGCTTTGTAAGTCGCCTGTAGTATTGTTGATCCATAGTTTGTAGTGGCCCATGGTTTTGACCCATAGTATTGGCACCTAGACTTAGTATATAAGTGTGTGTTGAGACCTATGAAGGTACCATGAAGTTATTTGTATTGAGCTTGCTCAAAGGAGGTTGCCCCCTTGAAGTGGCCTATGATCAATATAAAAGTGATTCTGAGTTCTGTCATTTATGCTATTTCGCATATTCTTATTAATTAATTGTTGCAGGTGCTTCACATAGTCTTGCATTAAGCTAGGGAGATTATGCCTATAGTCCGCTCTTGGTAGATTTTCTGATAACAAATTTGGCGACCATACAGGGGAAGAACATTGTTTTTAGTTTTCAATTTGAATTCCATTTTCATTTGATTTCTTTTGCAAGCCATCTCATTTTCCTCCTAAGCCTTTTTTCACCATCAGATCTTCACTTTGAAGAGTTTGTTGTCTTCCTATGAGTCTATACTCACAATTTTTAGACCCTTTCATTGCTCATTTCTTGGAGATCTGTTGATCCTTGAATTTGGATCTCGCCCATCGCACTTGGGCAGTAGAAACAGAGATACGATCTGTCATTTTTTGTACTTTGTTTCTTTGTCTACTGAGCTGTTGTTGCAGTTTTCCCATTAGTGTTATGCGACTTCGTCGCAATCCCTGCACTGGTGACCTGCGACGGTCGCTCTGTGTCTGAACACAGACTACGCTGATCTGTTAAAGTTGATACAAGGGCATCCCCCCTCCATTTTTTATTTGAGTTTTGATTTGGTGTGTAGACCCCTCTATGCTGCAAGATCCAGCCAGAGACCTTTTTTTTTATTTGTGTGTTGAAAGTGTTTGGATTCGGTGTGGATTTGTATTGGGTCCCATTTTAACAAGCTTAAGTTTGGTAGTGGTGGAAACTTTGGTTTCCCCCATCTTCATCCACTCAACCTTGTTTTCCCTCCTCTCCTCACCTGATCTGATATTTTGATTGGATCTGACCCCAAACTTCTTTTTGCACTTGTCATTTAGCTTTGTTTGCATTCAGTTGTTTGTTGAGTGTCTTGAGTGTTTTCGGTCCATATGAGTGCTTGTCATTATGTTTACATTTATGTACTGACCTCATGCATTCACCTAACCGTCTAGATAAAATTAATGGTAGAACTAGGGTAAAATGTTTTAGTAACTTGTGTGTTAAGTTAGAGTCGTGTTCCGGCGTTGTAAAACTTGGAAGCTGTCGTTACTTGCCAACACTGTATTCCGGGGGTATTGAAGTCTTTCATGTACCAACCGGTATATCGAAGCTCTTTCACGTACCCACCAAGTATTTCGCATACTTAGTGTATATCGAAAGGTGTTTCACGTACTTGGTGTATATAGAAAGGTGTTTCACGTACTCGGTAGTATATAGGAATGTCTCATGCTGTACGGTTGTGCATTAGATAGCACCACTATGGATTTGAGTTCCCACGTACCTTGAGTATATCGGGAGACACCATTAGGATTCCTGAAACCAACCGAGTTAACCATTTGGCCGTCTTGGCAGAGCAATACACTGAGAACAACACTCGGGGAGATTACTACGCATGTACTGTCCAAGTAGTCGGGTATTCAGGAAAGGGTACGGTTCCAATCCTCCTTGTCGCGTTTTACTATTGGACCTTGTGGTATATAGCGATTTGCGAAGCCTTGAAAATCCTGTGAGGTTCCAAACTTTTGAATCCACACCTGTCACATAAGTTTTCTTGCGGCCTTCGTTTGTGTAGGATTTTTCTAGACTACTTTTCTTTTGTTTAGCTTTCCCTAGGAGAAACTTTTGTTTCAGTCACTCTGGTTGACTTTCCTTGGAGAAGGTCTTGTAGGATTCAGAACTTACCACCCGAATATCCCCTTAACCAGGAGGTAATTTCGAGGGTAAGAATGGACCCACAAGCCACGGTCGTGTCACCTGAAGTAGAAAACCCTACTTTGAATATTGGAGCACATATGTTCCCTCCAGATTCACTTGCCTCCAACTCCTCACAGGGTGAAGAGACGCAAACTTCCACTTCACAAGACCTACCTTCCATTTTACCGGGAGAGCCTGGATCGGTGGAATGGTTAAATCCACCCCAAGATGACCCTGCAACAGCTGTTGGTCCAGCTGCAGCTTATTGGACATCATCTCTAGGCCACCCAGTGGCTCATTTTTCCATTGCATTCCCACCTAATTGGGCTACTCCCGATGACCCTCTAGCACCTTATCGTGAACAGTTGACTTGATTACATGCTATGGGTGAGGATTTTCGAAGAAAAATTCTTTTATGAAGGGTTGAAGACCCGACGTTACCTCCTTACCAAAATCGTTATTTATCTTTGACTCATCGGAATCATCCACCCAACATGTGACCACTTCTGAATCTAGTCAACCCTCGACTCCTACACATATTCCCCCTAGACAGGAGACCAGTCCTATACCTCAGATGACTCAACCTGTTGAAGGACAACAGTCCAACACACCTGTTACTACCACGGTTACATTACCCATTCCTCCCCCACCCCAAAACTCACGGGGAGGATACTCTCTACCCACTACCTTCCTTACCGATAATGTTAATCCTACAGTAGATAATAAACAACCTGTGTTGGGTCAAGCTTTGAATAGTAGTCAGCAAGTTGTTGCTGAGGGGCAACCCCCATCTCTTAACCACAATACTGGAGGAGGGGTTCCCATCGGTCCTTCCGTTGCAAATTCCTTACCTCCCGGACCTTCCACTATGGGATTATCCCATGTTGGGGGACCATCCAATGTAATTCAACCACCATGGAGTCAAGCATATCCAGGTTACCTTAACCTTGTGTCGAGACAACTCAATCCCGGAAACGCACTCTACGGGATACCTTATCCCAGAAATTCATACACTCTATGGGGGAAGCAAAATGTTTTACAACATGGACCCCCACCTATAGTCCCTCAAGTCCCACCACCCCTGTTTGGTCCACCCCCACCACCCATCAGAGGCAGCGGGCCCACACACAATTCTAGAGGAGGCGGACCTTTACCTTCTGGTGGAGGACCACCTCATTCTGGAAACCACGACCCACCCCCCTGGCGGTGAAGGTGGAGGCCCTCCCTTTCACTTCTGAGAATGTGGTTGGAAAAATATATTGATATTCACGCAGTATATCTACAATCTTATCAATTGTTTCATCATTCCAATAATCACCAATATTTGCAAACTTGGGATTCTCATTTGTACCAATGTTCACCTTGTGTTTTTTCAATGGTTGTGTATAATTGGCAGATCCAATCTCAAGTCCTTCCATTGCGCGCTCTCCTTTGGTTTCAAGTATTTCCAAATTTCTTGGGTCTTCATCATCTTGATATTCTTCAACAACATTATAACATTCCAAAACCTCTTGGATTGTCACAAACGACCTATATGCACTACATAGATGTACCGATCCCACTAAATCTTCTAATGAAAAGATCTTGGTTTTAATGGTTTGCAGCACTACATCCACTAATGAAGATTCATATTCAAAACTAAATGTAACCATAAAGTTGTGAGTCATCTCTTTGTGAAATTCCAAGTCACAACAGATCTAAGAGCTGAGGATACCTCACACAGAAAGAATGAGCAGAAAAGTTGAATAAGAGTGAAAATTGCAGTAAAAAGAGCAGAAGAATAATTATGCAGTAGAAATCAGATAGGAGCAGAATAATGTCACATGATCCAATAATCAGTATAGTAAAAAATGATGATATAATGGAGAGAATTCAAATCACACAGGAGAATTCGAACCTCAATTGGTCTAGCATAGGGATTATCATCACTGGAGTGCTCTGGAAGACTCAAACTCAATTGAACTGAACCTAAACTCGGCTAACTGAAGTCACAATCAGTTAACTCACTAAGGAAGGCACAATAGTGAGTTTTCCATGCATGTCAATAAAACATGGGTGCATGAGGCCACAATCAGTGGCATACAGAGCTCCAACCCCCCACAAGAGTCAACTAACTCAGGTGGATTGCACTGGAACACTCAGTAGGTTCCTATAAAATAGGGAACTGACTGAAGTGGTCCTAAAATGATGCATGCAGGGATTAGAAGGTGGTATATGGATCATGGATGAAATCTGCACACCAGTAGGGGAAAATGACATCATCAACAACTAGGAAAAATAAATAATGTTAGGTAGGACAAGGATGGAGTATTAAAATATCCTAACACCCCCCCTCAATCCATAATTTTGCATCATGGGCCCTGGTTACTAAGAACAAAGGTCGCCCATACAATCAAATAAAATGATAAAAAAATGAATTGTCCATGAACCAAGGAAATGGGGAAAACCTCATGGGAAAACCCCCCGCCCAAATAGGATAGCAGGAAGCTTAGAAAGATTTCACACCAAGTAGAGATTCGAGAAAGATAAATCTCTTCTGAGTGAAAACTTTAGTGAATATGTCTGCAATCATCTCCTTTGTAGGACAACAATGAGGTCAGATGGTCTTATTGTGCACTAGCTCCCTGATATAGTGCATGTGACCTCAATATGTTTGGTCCTCTACTTCTATACTGAATCATTGGATATCCAGATGACACTTTGATTGTCACATAATAGGTAAAATGAAGGAGAAGTGTGAATGCCAAACTCATTCAAGATCCCATGCAACCAAACTGTATGGATGGTTGCATTCACAACCCCTCTGTACTCTGCCTCTGTTGAAGATAGTGCAAGTATTGCCTGATTTTTTCTTGACCAACAGATTGGTCCTGAACTAATCATGAATACATACCCTGAAGTGGACTTCCTATCAATACTGTCTCCAACCCAGTCTGAGTCAGTAAAACCAACCAGATCTAGTGGACCATTAGTAGAATAGTGGATCCCAAACTCTCTAGTACCTTGCACATAGTGCAAGATCCTCTTAGTTGTTTTCCAGTGCATCTAATGTGTCTCCTGCATGTACCTAGACACAACACCAACACCATATGATAGATATGGTCTCGAATGTGTCAGATATAACAAGATACCAATCAACTATCTGTAAAGTGTGCTATCAACCAAGGGTGTGGAACCACCTTCTTCCAATCTAATGCCAAATAGGAAGGGAAAGGATGTGGCTTTGCAATCATCCATATGAAACTTTGTCAGTAAATCAGATGCATACCTTGACTGTGAAACCATGATCCATGAAGTGTTTTGAGTCACTTCAAGACCAATGAATTGTCTCAACAATCCCATATATGTAAAAGTGAATGCTTTGTTCAAGGAAGACTTGATGTGCTTCAACCTAGTAGCAGATCCACCAGTGATGAGCAAGTCATCCACATATATAACAATCAACAGTAGAAATTCACCCTTCTTTTGCATGTAAACATTGTAGTCATATCTGCATCTCTCAAAATTCAATGATAGTAAGAAGGAATCCATCTTGGCATACCATGCCCTTGGGGCTTGCTTGAGCCCATACAGTGATTTCCTCAGTCTGCATACTAAGGAAGGATCATCAGTGTACCCCTCAGGATGTCTCATGTAGATCTCTTCTTCTAAGTCACCATGTAAGAAGGGACTCTTTACATCCATGTGATGTACCTCCCATGCATACGAAGCTGGCCACTTCGAGGAGGCAACCTTCTTTGAGCAAGCTCAATACAAATAAATTCACGGTACTTTCATTGGTCTCAACACAAACTTATATACTAAGTCTAGGCGCCAATACCATGGGTCAATACCATGTGTCAATACAAACCATGGGCCAATACAAACTATGGATCAACAATTACTACGGGACGACTTACAAAGCATATGCATCCAACAACAATAATACAAACTATGGATCAACAAATACTACGGGACGACTTACAAAGCATATGCATCCAATAACAATATACTAACAAAGTAAATAGAAGGGTTGACATGGGTTCCTAACATCCCCTCTCCGTTAGAAAAAGCTTTGTCCTCAAAGCTTTAGATGTGGAAATTGATGTAGAATCTGAAGGAGTTGTTCCCCTATAGCATCCTTGGGTTGCATTCCGGGCCACTGACGCCTTTTGAGTTTCAGGAGGATTGCTTGGAAGGCTGTAGATGAAGAAGAACCATATCGGCTGCATCAAAAGTGAGTTCGGAACGATGCTGATCGGCTTGTTGTTTTAGTCGAATTCTTGCCATGTGAAGATTGTCCTGCAGAATGAGAAGAATCTAAGCACGGTTTCGAAGAACCGAGTCAATTGCCTGAACTGGAAAGCTGCTGAGGGTGTATGGAAGAAGAACTGGCGGTGCCTGTCCATAGACTGCTTCATATGGTGTCCTTTTAGACGTCATATTGTACCACTGGAGCGCTTCTAGGAAATCCATTGAAATAGTTGTCCAAATCTGTGTAGGGATGGGCAAGGGTTCAAGTAGTCCCGCAAGGAGTGTCATTTCACCCTTGTTGACTTGGAAAGTATCACAGTCAACCACCATCTGTTGAATTGTCATTTTTAGTCCGTGCCAAAAGAAGTTACATTGTTCCCGGTCATACGTTTTGAGGAGCTCAGAGTGCCCTGCCGATGAAGAAGAATGGAGTTCATAGAAGAGATAGCCCTGTTGAACAGATTGAAACCAATTTGGAACAAGCAGAGAAATAGTTGTAAGAAAAATTGGGTCATTAAATATGCGAGAAGGAGCATCTGCCACCATATTGTCTTGACCCTTCTTGTAAGTGATCGCATAGTCATAACCCATGAGTTGGATAACCCATTTTGGGTGTGCTGGGGAGCAGACCTATTGTTCCAGGAATTTTTCCAGACTTTGGAGATCAGTCTTGATGCATAAATAATTCCCTAATAAGGATGGCTGCCACTTCGGTACTGCATGCAAAATAGCCATAATTTCCTGCTGAGATGTAGATGCGGCTAAATGCTTACCAGAAAGGTCTCTTGAAGGCGAAAAGCCCACTGGTGCAGCAAAGACACCTGCATATCTATCCAAGGAAGTAATGGAGGCTGTTGATGGGTGCATATGAATGGAATGGAGCTGAGCAATGACACCATGTGAATTCTTCTTAAGGATCTTTTCCATGCGATGTGAACTGATGAAGCGGAGAGACCCTAGTTGTAAGCTCGTAAATTTGTGTTGTGTCCCATTGACTAAAAACTGCATCCAAAGTTCAGCAAAATCCCATAAGATGGGACCAGGTGTGTGTAACCATTGAATGCCCAGAACCACATCACATCCGCCTAAGGACAAGGCAAACATGTTAGAGCCCAGGTTGTAATCTTCCAGAGAGATACACACATTGTGACACTTTCCCTTGCAAGGTAAGGTTGTTAGTTTTTACTTGAGCAACATATATATAAATTGTTACTGAAAGATAAACAAGCACATCATAAAAGAAAAGAGACACAATTTACCCTAGGAAACCCTCTTGGGGTAGAAAGCCCAACAAAGCCTTCCTCAATATAGAAATCACAATGTACAAGATAAACCCAAGACAAAAAAACTACTCCTCCACTTGTGCGCACCTCTCTTCTTCACTTATGCGAACTTGCTTGAGTGAATGGGTGAGAATAAGTGAGAGAGAGGTCTCCTATTTATATTCTTCCGTTGGGGTGACAAATTCCCCAACAGGGCCGACTTGTCTACTTGACTGGTCAATTACATAATATAATAATCTTTTCAGGGCTTTTCTGAGCCGACACATGAACTAGGGTTTACATTGATTCTTTCAATGACCTTTACATTATTAATTACACGACCATCAACTCCCGTAGGAGGAATACAATAATATAAATAGAATATCTTCCGTAGTTACATTATTTTAACACTCCCTCTTAACTAGGAAGGTATTTTGTAGGTAAAAAAAACTGCGCAACTGACTTGTGAACTTCTATATGTCCTAGGAAGGCTTTGGATCATCATCTGTCTTGAATTATCATCAATGGAGTAGCAACATCATCATCAGCTGAAGTATGATCATCATCAGCAGAATCATCATCTACTGGAACAACATCCTTGTCAACTGGAACATCTTCTGCTGGATCATCCTCATCAACAACCTCATCAATTGGAACATCTTCTGCTGTCAGCAACCTCGTCAGCTGGAACACCATCCGCTGGAACATCCTCATCAGCAACACCATTAGCTGGAACAACATCATCGTCAGTTGGAACACCATCTGCTGGAACATCCTCGAGTCAGCAGCACCATCAGCTGGAACACCTGCAATAACAATCAGTAATTAAGTACTGATACTATCAGTCAGCCAGTACTGATCTTCCCTCACCCTTGGAGAGGCATCAGCTTGTGAGAGCTGGAACTATCAGTCAACTAGTACTAATATTCCCTCACCCCTAGAGAGGCATCATCTCGTGAGAGCTGGAACCATCAGTCAACTAGTACTGATCTTCCCTCACCCTTAGAGAGGCATCCATCCCTCCGGACAAGCATCAACTCATGAGAGCTGGAACCATTAGTCAGCAAGTACTGATCTTCCCTCACCCTTGGAGAGGCATCCATCCCTCCGGACAGGCATCAGCTCGTGAGAGCTGGAACCATCAGTCAACCAATATTGATCTTCCCTCACCCTTGGAGAGGCATCCATCCCTACAGATAGGCATCAGCTCGTGAGAGCTAGAACCATTAGTCAGCTAGTACTGATCTTCCCTCACCCTTGGAGAGGCATCCATCCCTATGGACAGACATCTATCCTTTCGGATATGCATCATCAATCTCTCTTCCTAGAGAGGTCCCTTTGGACCACACCAAGCTTGTCTCGAAAGTACTCAAACTTCACACGAGCCAGAGGCTTAGTCAACACATCAGCAACTTGTTCCTCTGTAGGAACATACTCGAGCTTCACAGCTCCCCTCTACAGCATATCCCGGATATAGTGTAACTTTATCTCGATGTGCTTCGATCTATCATGAAACATAGGATTTTCTATCAACTTGATGCAACTCTGGTTATCACAGGCATATCTGAGTCCATAATCCAATGTACCCTTCAGATATCTCATCACATGTTTTGCTGCAATCAGGTGAACATTCCTGGGTTCCACCATATACTGACTCAATGTGTTTACTGCAAAACATATATCTGGATGAGTATTGGTCAAATACATCAATGACCCAATAATCTGTCTATAAATGGTGACATCCACTTTCTCTGAAGAAGCATCACTCAGAAGCTTCAAATTTGTCACCATCGGAGTGGTCATGGCCTTGCAATCTAGCATCCCAAATCTCTTTAGGATCTCTACTGTGTATTTTCCTTGACTTAGAAAAATCTCATCTCGAAACTGCCATACCTCAAGACCTAGAAAGTAGTGCATCTTGCCAAGGTCTTTCGTCTCAAATTCTGCTGCAAGCCTCTTCTTACATTCAACAATAGGTTTGTCTTCTCCAGTCAGAAATAAGTCATCCACATACAATAATAGTATCATGGGTTCATCGTTCATAATCTTGTAGTAAAGATTAGAATTTGCTTTACTCTTGGTAAAGCCCAAGCTCATCAGGAAGTTGTCAATCCTTCCATACCAAGCTCTGGGAGCTTGCTTCAACCCATACAGAGCTTTCTTCAACCTGCATACATGTGACTTATTATCTTCCACTTCAAATCCTTTTGGTTGCTCGATATATAATTCCTCTTCTATCTTTCCATTCAGGAAAGCTGTCTTCACATCCATCTGATGTAGCTTCCATTTCATCTTGGCTGCCAAGGCAAGAATGGTTCTAATTGAAGTATATCTGGCTACCGGGGCAAAAGTCTCCTCATAATCAATTCCTTCCTTTTGCAAGAATACCCGGGCTACAAATCTTGCCTTGTATTTTTCAATGCTTCCGTCTGCTGAATGTTTTGTTTTGAAGATCCATTTTGATGAAACAACCGATTTGTCCTTCGGTCTTGGTACCACATCCCAAACATCATTCTTGATGATGCACTGGTATTCTTCATTTATGGCATCCAGCCATTCCTTCTTCTTTACTGCTTCTTTAAAACAAGTTGGTTCTTCTTCTACAAGATTGCACATCAAGGCTATATAGCTGGAGTATGGCCTTGTTCTCTTGATCTCTCTACTGGACCCTTCTGGAGCACCATACTTTACTGCATCTTGGATTAATTCATGTTCCCAGGATGGTCTTCTCTTTCGAGAGATCTCCACATGAGGTATCTCCTCAGGTATCTGAGGTTCTTCCATGTCATGATCCTCTGGGATAGGATCACATTCAACATCTGGAATTAGATCTTTTGTTGATTCTGCAATTCTGGGAGCCTCTTTCTCCTCTTCATTCTCATGAGTCTTCTTAGACTTGTTGAAAGCTGAATCTTCATCAAATGTGACATCCCGACTAATCTCGATCTGGCGGAATCCTGGGATGTATATGCGGTAAGCTTTAGATTGCTCACTATAACCCACAAATATTCCCTTCTTTCCTGAAGGCTCTAGTTTCGATCTCTTCTCTTTTGGAATGTGGATGAACACCGGACATCCAAATATCTTCAGATGACTGACTTCAGGCTTCTTCCCGGTGAACATCTCTTCAGGGGTCTTGTTTCCAAGAGCACTATGAGAGATCCTGTTCTGTACATACACTGCGGTTCTGGCAGCTTCTACCCATAGGTGCATGGGTAATTCTTGATCATGGATCATAGCCTTTACTGCTTATATGATTGTTCTATTCTTTCTTTTGGCTACACCATTCTGTTGTGGATTATAAGGGACAGTGAGCTCCCTCTTAATCCCTGCTTGCTTACAGAAATATTTGAAATCTCCTGAGGCATATTCCCCTCCATTATCTGACCTCAGAATTTTAATCTTCTTTTCAGAGAGATTCTGTACGAGAGCTTTGAACTCTTTAAACTTTTCAAAGACTTCATTATTGTTCTTCATAAAGTAAATCCAGGTTTTGCGAGAATAATCATTAATAAAAGATGCATAATATCCATACCCACTGAGAGAGGTGGTGGACATTGGTCCACAAATGTCTGAATGAATAATATCCAGAATACCTTTCGCCTTGCTGTTGCTACTTGGAAATGGGTTCTTAGTGCTCTTCTCTTGAGCACACCCTTTGCATACACCTTCATGATCCACTTAGATCTCTGGTAATCCAGTCGCTACCTTACTCACAATAGGTAAGGCCTTGTAGTGTACATGAGCTAGTCTCCTATTCCATAGCTCACAGGGGTTCATGGTACTAACCATCATTGCTGCATCTGCATGACCCTTCAGCTTGTAAAGTCCTCCTTCTTCTACTCCAATGACTACTGCATCATCAATAGTCTTCCCTTTAGGCCACATGAGAACTTCACCATCTACAAATGCAACTCGAAGGCCTTTCTTATCTAAGGCTGAAATAGATAGAAGGTTCTTCTTCAACGTAGGTACATAAAGTACATCCTTCATGTTCATGGACTTCCCAGAGTCCAACTTGTAAGAGGCTTCTCCCATACCTTTGATGGGATATTGGTAGTCATCTCCGAGTTTTACTTTGTGTGGAGATTCCTTCTAGATGAGATGAGACAAGGATTCTTCGTATCCTGTAATGTGCTTTGAAGCTCCACTATCCACTAGCCAAGTATCACTCCCATGAGATACTGAACCAGTGAGTGCAGAGATAAGAACATATTCTTCACTGAAGTCTTCATTATTTCTGGTCTTGTCATCATCATCGCTATCTTCCGCTGCATGAGCATGAAACCTCTTCTTCTGCTTCTTGTGATGTCCATGTTTGTTTGGAAAACTCCTTGCAATGTGTCCAATCTTGTGACATGAGTGACACTCAATTGAAGATAAATCTTTTTTGGTCCTTCTCTTCTTCTGGGGTCTCCTAGGAGAGTCCTCTCGAGGATGGGGGTTGTCCTTCCTTTTCTTACCACCTTTAGCATGAGTAGCTAAAGCTTGGTCTTCATCGTTATTTAACTTCTCCTCTCTTACGACTATTCTTTCTTCTTCTTGGACACATTCTTCCCATAGATTTATAAACTTGATTAGTTTCTTTCTAGCACAAATGCCACGAACAAATGGTTCCCAATCTTGGGGGAGACCATTCAGAGTAGTCATCACAACTTCTGCATCTTCTATCATATCCCCAATGTCTTCTAATTGTTCTTTGATCTGGGATACCCTGGAGAAATATGAGTGCATGGTTTCAGAATTCATGCACTTCACACCCTTGAGTTGATTTCTCAAGGTCATCTTTCTATTGACGTTCTTTCCTTCAAATAGATTGGTCAAGGCATCAAACATTTCCTTTGGTGTCTTCTTGGAGGACACATGGGGGATCAAGTGATCCTTGATGGAGTCAACAATGATCCTCTTTGCTTTGATAAGATTCTTCTTATGCCTTACCTTCTCTTCATCTCCCTCTAGTTCTGTAAGCCCTTCCTTCACATAGTCTTCTAGCTCATGCTCCTCAAGGATGAGCATGACTCTATACTTCTAGGATCTGAAGTTCTCATCTCCTTCAAGCTTCTCATCAAGCTTGGTATTGCTTGTCATTTTGTTTGCAATGAGAACCTCAAATGGAAATAGAAATAGATTTGAGACTTACCAAAAAATTTGCCCTTTTGAGATCTGCTACTTCTTGACCTAGGGTTTGTTAGAGAAACCCTAAAAATTCAAAATTTGAATTTCAAATTTATGAAAGGATAGAAAGATGCGCCTTGCAAAGTTGATCAAGCTAGTATACTTCAAATTTGAAATCTGCAAAATTTGACCCCTCAAAAATTGTCTTGAAACTTTCGGATCTTTTGGATAGGATCCCGAACTAGGGTTTGATAAAGACCACCCTTCTGCCCAACCAAAAAGTTCGATCTAGTGCTCAAAAGTTTGATTTTTTTGAGGAGTATCTAGCCGTGGTCGCAGATTCAAAAAATCTCAATTTTTTACAGAAACCCTAATTTTCACTTTTCCGATCAAAATCCTGATTTAGGGTTTGATGGAGCCTATTATCACACAACTTGTAGTTTCCCCTAGTGGTATCCCATCCGGGACGGTAGAGGAGATGGGCAACTAAAGAGGTGACCCAAGAGATGCCACGTTTCCCAATGCAAGGTGGGAGTCACGTCAACCGAGGCACTCTTCGCTTTAGATCAAGGTAAAACAAGACCTAGGGGGAGACCCTATAACCAATCACAGATGATTGGACCCAAACAAAGGTTCCTAATTATAAGTAAATGATGAGTTACGGAAACCAATGCAAGGTTGAGTGGACCTAGAAGTTAAAGTATGGTTGAAGGTGGTTTGAGAGATGGTTAGTGTTTCAACCAATGTGTGATTTAGGCCACATAATTAGGTATAATGACAAGGTATAGTACCATGTGCTACACAAGTGGGTCTTACTTTCTTGGGATATGTGAAATGGCTTAAAGTGGACCCACAAGGTGAAGTTAAGGGATGCGATTGGCACTAGAGGATATGTAATGAGTAGATCTATGGATCTAAGTTGAATTTAGGAGTACCCATGTATCAGATCTAAGGTTTGACACAATTCCCAAGGAGTGCGACTTGCTTTGAGGAGGACTAGTGCCTTGTTGGATGGGCTAATGGAGTCAAAGGTATGTCAAAGTGTATATCGGGACACCTAGAGGTCAAGTCAAGTGGGCTAATTGAGATAGAATGGTTGGATCTTGCTAGATCTAGGTTTTCATGAAATGACCCAAGTGGACCACAATCCCTTAAAACAAGGAATGCTACCCCCAAGGCAGATCGTCACAAAATGATACTCTAGACCTAGGTTTCGAGGTATGCCTGTTCCAAATCCACAAAAATCTCAACCACCCACGTCCTCAAAGTGGGCAAACTCACTCATCCAAGGGAGTGCGACCTTGCTTAATGAGGGCTAAAAGATGGATAAGGTGGGCCAAATCAAGTCCAATGGCCACCAAACTGTAGATCCAAGTAGCTTATGCACCGATCTATGTGGATCTAGAAAATCAAGTCAATCCAAGGGTTAGATCTTACTAGATATGAGTTTTAAGATGCCAAGTAGTTCAAAAGGGGGTTTTAATCCCTTAAAATGTGGAATGATGACCACAAGGTAGAAATCACCCAAGCAAGAGTCTGGGGGTAGGTTATCAAGTGTGTAGATTGCAAATCAAGTGGGATCTCACCTACCCATGTGCTAGATCTAACCAAACAAGCCTCTCCAAGGAAGTGCGATTTGGCTCAAGAGGGCTTTATTGCCTTGAAAAGTGTGTCAATTTTAACCCAATCACCACCAAACTATAGATCCCACTAGGGGTGGATGCTATAGAGGTGGGTTTTTAATATCTCTTCAAAAGCAAGGCTAGATCTAAGTAGATCTAAGAAAACCAAAATGAGGGTTTTGATCAATTAGGGTTTTTATGATCTAGAAATTATGGATGATTCAAGGAAGAAGAAGATCATACCTGGATGAAGAGATGAATGCTAGTTGAGATGAGGATTACTTTTTCCAAAGATCAAATGGAGAATTTTTGAAGCCCTCTTGCCAAATCGATTTTTCCAAGCCACATATGAGTCCCTCTAACCTGTCAAAACCAAGGAGCAAAGCATCAATCAGTTTAACATGTTGAGGGTAGATACAAGCAAGAAAGAGATAAGCAAAGAATAGTTGTTGCAAAGACAAAACCACTCCCTGTTTAACCCAAAACGTCCTCCTCCAAGCTTGAAGGGCAAGCCTCCCCACCAATTCGCACTTGTTGAAGAAGTCTTCTCAACCTGTAAAAAGATATGACAAATATGCAAGATAGCTACAATAGATCCTCCAGTGCAATGGACAAAAGCATTTACAATCAAAACAACCAACATCCACTCCAACCCAAGCATGTACTCCAAAAGATAGAAATTTTATTCCAAGAGCCAAGAGCCAAAAATCTCTAGATGATTTTTGTAATGTCCCCTCCTACCATAACAACATGATAGAGAGGACATTGACGCTCAATTTGGGCAATTAGCCCCATATCCATTAATTAAACTTATTGATACAAAGACATGTATATGTGCATGCTATAGAAACACAACGAAAATTAAATAAATCCTGTTGATATCTAACATACGTTCAAGATTTCTGTGACAGCCATTAAATAAAGACCTTTGCAGAATTATAAAAGATCATATGGAAATGCATAACTTTTAAAAACACAGCGGAAGTAAATTCATTTAATACATCCACATACATCCATAATATTCATCAAATGATAATTGCAGTTTAACACAAGAGAATACTTATCTCAATAAGGTAGTCCCAAGCAACTGGCTATGCAACTGCAACATTCCACCCAACCAGAGGCCAGTTGTGCTTATCAACCTCTTGATACAACTGCCACCACCGAGCTGGGCATGATTATTACAAGAAACCAGGGAACAACAGACTCACACATAGCCAAGCATACACCAAGATGAGCCAAGCCAATCTGCAATTGGGTTTATCAGGCTGCTAGGAAATGGGAAGGAAGAATTGCTAAGCTAGTGAGCTCAACCACAGAGCTATGGGTACCCCTCCCAGATCTATTCAGCTTGGCACTCACAATGCCTACACACCCAACACAAGGAAGTATTCTCTTCACTGCCACACAGTCCCTCAAGCCATACCTTCCTTTCTAGTGCTCTCAGGGTGTGCATAGAAAAGTAGCCAGCCCTCTTGATCTTCTTGAGAGGTTACTCCCTACACTAGGTTTATCAAGCCAATTCTGTCCACTACCACTCCAGTTTCTTACTCACAGGTTCACATCAAAACAAGGATGCACATAACAGCAAACTACACTTGCTGGGCATGAGAAAAACGTTTCAACAGTGGGATGCATGAGATGGGGTTTCCTGGGCTTCAGAAAAACGTGGGTAGACTCAAAACGCATGGCAACTGGGAAATTCGACTGGGAGAGAAAAACCCATTCCAGAAAAACGCCCCAGGGGAAAAAGTGACCTCTCCCTCAGTCCCAATTCGCGTCCCTCCTTCCCCAGCTATTGCACAATCCAAAAACGAGTTCCTGGGCATGGAAAAACGCAGGGTTATGGTGAAAAACGTGAGGATAAATTCCAGTGAGCTCAATCTGCGTGAGAGGAAGAACGTAATGGATGAAGAATTGCCTTAGGTAGCATTTTGTGGGAGTTTTCTTACCCAGCAAGTCAAAAATATGATTTTCAGGTTGATGGCTTGCCCATGCACGAAATCTGACTGCCATACTTCTCCAATCCCAAGACATTAACTGCCCCAACCAATCTTTGGAAGAATTAAATGATTGGGTGCATGGGACAAAAATGGATAGTTAAGAGTTCATGGGTTTTCTTATTGACACATGGGATGACCCTAGTGGCTCAAGGGTTTGGTTATTTCCCCTCCCTATTCCTTGTAGAATCATGCCCCATCGTTTTGTTGCATTGCATAGCTAGTTGTGGGTTTTTCCATTAAAATTCGTATTTACATGATGTCTTATTTACATTGTGCCCATCTCGCACAAGAACCATAGGCATCTATTTTTAATTGCCGATACAAAATGCTAAGTCAATGGTGGGGCCTTGGCCTTGAGCTCCTCACCATGATCAAATTACAATATTTACATCATTTATGATTTAATACAAAGGGGGTCAAAATGGGGACATTACAATTTTACAATGAGAGGCTCCCTCCTTAAATAGGATGGGGAGAGAGCAAAATCCTAACCACTTTTTACATGAGTGGCTAAGATTAAAAGATCAAAAGATCTAATCAATGGCTAATAATGAATCATAACAATACATCACATCGATCACCCAATATAATGATGACGCCCTAACTAAATGGTACAAAGTGAGGATGACGTCATCCACTAGAGGGGTAAAAGTACAAAAATCCACCTCATAATGACTAGGACATGACATAATAAGCACATGGTGGGGCTAAGAGGCATCAATCCTTATTAGCTCATCCCCAAGGCACAATAAGATACTAAAATATGTCCAAGATAATATAAATGATCAAATCTGTCCTCAAAATCTGTGACAGACAAGCAGTAAAAGACCTCCTGTGATCGATGTGGGCCTACCCACATGATGAAAACTGGTTGGAAGATAATGGGATCACCCTGGAAGACCTCTGTGAAAACCAAATGCCAAAACCTTGCCTCAATTTCCCAAATCGAATTCCTTAGTGACCACTTTATCCCATTTTTTAACTGTCTCCGTAACTGTGAAAGTGCTAAAACTACCTCCTAGGGCATCTGCGCTGTCCATCTGAGCCCACTAGGCTCTCCAGAAGGGGGGGTAAATGGTAAAAACAAGTGGCTGGACCAACCCCTCCTCATACAGTGCCCTGGCTAAACTGGCCTCTCATGGCCCCTGCTGCTCAGGCTGGGAAATCAACCCCAAATCTGGTCAACAAGTGTAAACCTGCATCAATCACTGTCAGAAGTGCCCGGAACTGAAAGATAACTGTCTCATTGGATCCATAAGACCCAAATCCACTAGGAATGTGTACACATACACCATGGGTTGCCCTAATGGGCCAGCTGCAGGGTCCACCATATATGGATAGTGTATAATCTGGTGATCTGAAGTAATAAATAAAAATGTTGAACTGCATCAATCATCATCTGCATCATATGTCCATCATATGATATCATCATCAAGTATGTGGGACCATCAATCATCATCAATAGGTATATATATATATGGCCCACATCATCACGGATCCCAATAATATACAACCAAGGATAAATCACATCAGTAGACTAAGACATGCTTCTCTAATCATTCTCACAGCCAAGCTCAAAGTATAACATCCGTTCAGTGGCATTAATCAAGTTATCATATTCCTTTGTTATATAAAATTACTTGCACAATAGTTCAAACGACAAACTCACCCATTGGACATGGTCAAACTGCTAGTGAAGGATGAAGGCTAGGAACAAGGTTGGGCCAAGGGGTTGACTTGTCTAACTTAACTCAAAAATACTTTGGACTGGGAGAAGGGGGAAAGCTACAAACTCTGTGCTGGACAAAATAACACGGGGGATGGCTGTTCCTCACAAATGGATAAGTTGTTCAGAGAGTGCTTATTCAACTTAGGCATCATGTCTACATCAAGTTGATCCAGGTTCATTAGGATCATTCAATTTCATTTCATGGCCTTTTTGGCCTACATAACCCTTCGGATCTTAGGTGTGCTGATAAGCACAACTAGTTGCAGCTTGCATCCAGGGCATGTTTTTCAAATACATATAAGGTCAGCAATTGTTTAGATATAGCTTTTAAGAACCATTGCTTTTTTTGGACCTTTCTTATACTTTTCGAGGAGTATTTTTAGCTGTTCATCGCTCTTGCCCTTTTTAGTTTCCATGGGCGAATTTATAAGTTTCCATAAGTAGAACATGAGCTTTCGGTTTTAGCCAACAACATCTCAAGTGACTAGGGGGAGTTCGAGCCAATGCCAAACATTGGGACAACCGACCAGAATGATTTAGGCCTACAATCCAACTCACCAAAGGCAAGTTTTGTCACCAACCTAGAGCCGAGACACTGAACATACAGGGATGCGGTCCAAACACAGAGGTAGAAAAATGGGGAAGTCCTCAATATCAGAAAGTCAAATGAGACAGGTCAAGGTTTAAAGTCAAATAGGAAAGTCATGTATGGATGGAGTCAAGTGAATATGGAGCCTACACTAGCAGACAACTGGTGTCAGGAAAGACCATATCTATGTAAGGTGGAAAACCAGTGGGTTTTGTTAAATGACCTAACTATGCAAGCAATTGTCCATTTTATGATTTATAGTTCATTTTAAACAGTTTGCCACATCAGGAATAATATACCAAGCAGATGTTGTGAACATGACTAAATCAACAAGATAATAATCCACAGTCAATGATAACATATCCATAGATCATACAACATCATCATAGTAATAATCATCATATACCATCTGAAACACTGCTGCAATACATCTCTAAGCATTGAACTGAAACTGTATGGGATAAAGGGTCACATCGATCATCAAATCCGAACTTTCAAGGCTCAGCCTTGACACAAGGTCTAACATAAGTTTGAATAATACACTGCTCTGATCATGAGTGATCAGAAAATATACAATCATCATAGCCATGCTCTGAATAATGGAAGCTCTGGAATGTGCAGATATCTGCTGAATAAGAATAGTAGCCCTGCTACTATGGTGTGATAACATCTGGCTCCAGCTGGGACAATTGCTCTAAGGGAGAGAGTGCTTGAGAACCTCAGAATCTCTGGTCTCGATCTGCTCTGCATCAATTTTCAATCTAGCACTGCACCATCCTTGCTTTCAACTTTTATTTTGCACCTGTACCTACGCTCACAAACACTAGAATACCTCATGGAAAATGTATGGGACAAATATAAAATAAAACTGAAATTGAAATCTATTCTAAAACAGAAACTGAAATGCGTAAAAGAAAAATTTAAACTAACATGGCATATATCATTCATTATTTTTGTTACTGTGCAGGAGGAAAATAGAACTTTTTCAAGCAAGCAATCTCAACTTGCACATGCAACCAAAAATATAAACGGAAATTAAACGTTCTTTAATACATGCAGGAGAAGAGACAAGCTTAGGAAGGAGCAAGGCTCAACTCAATCAAACAGAAAAACAAGCAAACACTCCAAGCAGAAAAGAAAAGGGGCAATACTCATCACACTGAAAAAGAAAAAGCACACAAATCCTATTTCTCAAGTGAGCTTATTCAGAAGCTACCTATTCTAAACAGGCAAGGCAAGGCATAGCAAGGAAGATCAGGGATGATAATCCCTTAACTCCCTCTGGTTGATAGGGAGTAAGATACATTGGCCAGTCCCAGTGGTGAGAAAACACATCTCACCCATGCAGCGCTCAACAGTGAGCGGTCTAACCCAAAAGTCACCTGATCCCCTGGATCGTATATAAAATAAATCATTAGGCATTACGACCCTATCACCAATTTCGAACCTTCGGTGATTTACAGATTGAGGGATGGCTTTAATAACACGTTCAAGAATAGGTTGGATATCGGAATTGCATTGAGGTTGAGGTGTAACTATGCTTGAATTCCTATTAGGAGGAATTACATCAAATCTGGGAGATCCACCATCTAAAGGTACCGCTACCCTACCAATCAAGACTTCTCTTACTATTCTCCTAGGAGGACTTTCTACTTGTGGGTGAATGATATACTTTGGAGCTTCCCCCACAGTCCAAAAGTCTCTATCAACATCCTCATCTCTTTCAGCATGGGCTATGGGTGGTAGGTTTTGACTTTCAATACTTTTGCTACTACCCTCTCCAGATGGGATAGGAATGGTCATATTTTCTAAAGCTGCCAGATGGTCAGTAGGAAGGGACATATGACTAGGAACCGTGCTAGGCATACTCTGAGTTCTTATACCCAAAGATGTTGGTGAAGAAACAGGAGTATGGAATGAGACTGTGGAGTCCATATTCTCTTCACCAACGGGTAATTCACTGGGAAAAAGGAAACTAGGGTAAGGTGGAAGCCAACTTGGCTCAGTGGGTTCTTCCTGAAAAATGGATAGATTATTCAAAGAAGAATCTTCCCCAGGGGCATCATGGATTAAGGCATGTTCTTGCCAACTCATAGAGTTGTCATTCACTTGCCTCAAAACCCCATCCTCCATGGACAAATGGGACAAATGATCAGGGACATCAGAAAAGTGATAACTAACTGGTTCTTAATCATTCCCCTCAGATGAGGGAAGGTGTGTTCCTTCAATGTTATTTTCCCAAGGAGTGATGTGAGGTAAGCCTTGTCTTCCTCTTTCTGTGTTAAGGTCAACTAGGAAAAACCACTCATGTACTGTCCTAGGTATATACTCACCCCTTCTAATTCGATCAAAGTTATCGTCAGAAGTGTTTAGCTGAGTAGTGGGCTTAGGTTGTTCAATGTGTGGCCCTATACTACTAGGCTGGTTCGAAGTCCTAAGTTCTTCCGACATTTCACCCCGAAGTGACTCAAGGTTTGCTTCTCTATCAAAGCTCTTTCCCTTTCTAGACTAGGATCATCATCATGGCCACGCATGACCATGAAGATACCTTCAGGTAATAACTCACCCTCACCAAAAGTGTTCCTCACACCATCCTCATAATTCTCAAGATGTCCATCATAAAATGGCTCCCGATACACCCTAACCAAAGATGCATCAGAGTTGGGAATAGTAGCATAGGATAAATCCATCTGAAGATGTCCCCCTAGCCCAGCGGACCACTTCCTACAAAGAAGCATACCATAGGCTGGAGGGAGATCTATAACTACTATATCCATTAGCATGGATATGTCAGGGCATGAAAACAGATCAGCTCTCAAGTTTTTAATCAAACCAAAGACTTTAACTAGTTTAGAGTCAATCCCACAAACGTTCCCATAAGGCCTAGTTATTTTTAATCCCATGGCTTCCATGACTTGCAAAGGCATCACATTCATGGAGGCACCAGAATCCAACATACAATTATGAAGAAGGGTATCACCAATGCGAAGTGTAAGATAAAATGGTTGGTGACCACAATTCTTTCTCTCATATAAGGCAGGTTGGATGTTAATGGGAGGGTCATCCTCTTCATCAACCATAGCACTAGGTGCTGAGTTTTGAGAAGATGAACCTTCACCACTACTTGTGGCAGTCTCAGGGATACTCTCAAAAAACTCTACCACTTGCTCCTTTATTGATGGGATTTTCATTAACTCAGTGAATGGAACGTTATGCATAACTTTGTCCAATTCTCTCTCGATGTTGATATCCATGTCATACTCATGCAGAGGGATTGGCTCACTCACTGGACTAGGCAGCTCATTGCTTCTCTTTTCACTAAAAAGTATGGGCTTTTGGCCATCCTTTCTTCATTGATAGGTTTTAGGGGGAACTTGACTATTACTACTAACTTCCTCAGTAGCATAGATGGGACAACTAGGGTTGGGTTCTTCTATGGACTCTTCTTCATGATCAATCAAAATCCTTTCGAAGTCCTTGTCAAGTTTTAAGTCATCAACCCAATTAATGCTCTTTCGAGAATCCGGAGTATCATCACCATGGGTGGTATACTCAGGATCTTCCAACTTTTGCTCTTCAGACTAGTTTATGATAGGAGGTTCAGGTGAAGCTTGGCTCATAGGGTTTCTTCTATCACCTTCATTAGGCTTCTTTTGTTGATTCCAATAAGGTTTAGGGCCATAAGGCTGCCTATATCTATCCCCCTCTTTGCTCCTAGCTAGATCCCTAGTCAGGAGAGTTAAATTCTTCATCATTTCATGCATGCTCTCCATCATTTCATTGGGATCTTTGCTAGGTTCCTTACTCTTCTTAAACTTAGGCTTAGATCTGGAAGAAGATCCACTGATTAGGTCAAAGAAATTTTTCTTTCCCATGGAAGCAGCATTTGCTTCGGCTTTCTTAGCATTATCTTGTGCTGTCTTCAAATTACTAAGGTCTTTGTCTCTCAGATGGTAACCCACGTAACCTTCATATGCGTTGAGGTAATGAATCAAAATGGCTTGATCAATGGGCCTTATGTTACTTGGGATGTTGGCCACAATCTTATCGAAGCGTTGGTTAAACTCATGGACAGACTCATTCTCCTTCTTTTTGATGTCAAAAAGTTGGTGTAAAAGGAAGCACCCATCTAACTTGACTGACCACTCTTGCTTGAGTTTATCGGTGAATACATCATATCCATTGATTGATGATGTAGGCAAGCGGTCAAACCATTTGCGAGCATCACCCTCCAAGGATGCAAAGAGACCCCTTATAAACACATCTTCTTCCTCAGCCCCATAAGCTTCCATGTGAGCCCAGACATTTTCTATGTGGTCCTCAATGGAGGTGGCACAGTTCCCATTGAATTTTGGGATCTTTTCAAAGTACTTGTTGGGCATGTTATGGGGAGCACCCAAGATCTGAGAAAAGTCTAAGAGAGAGGCCCTAGCCTTGTTTCCAAAAGCACGAGCAACAGGAGGATTGTTTTGGTTGTTGTTCCCGGAGTTAGATTGACTTTGTCCAGCCATTGGATTGACTGGGACTGAAATAGGGTTAGGATTAGGAGATGAAAGAGGAACCGAATTGAACAAAGGGGATCCCAAGATACGGTTCAGAGAATTTGAGTTAACAAGTTTCCAAAAGAAGTTAGATGATTGGGCTTTAGGATCTCTTTTGTGATAGGTGAGTGGGGTTCCTTCTACTTGATTTGGATTTGATTTACTTCAAGTGTTTTAAGGATGACCATGAGCTCGCTCCTCAGCGGAGTCACAATTAGGAGTCACCAGGTAGATTTTTAAGCTCTACTACCAAGATGTATGTCGTTTGAAACACAGGGAGAGAATGAGACACAAAGGTATGTTGAACCAAGCTAGGCCTCTACCTCCCCGGCAACAGTGCCAAAAATGTTATCACACAACTTGTAGTTTCCCCTAGTGGTATCCCATCCGGGACGGTAGAGGAGATGGGCAACTAAAGAGGTGACCCAAGAGATGCCACGTTTCCCAGTGCAAGGTGGGAGTCACGTCAACCGAGGCACTCTTCGCTTTAGATCAAGGTGAAACAAGACCTAGGGGGAGACCCTATAACCAATCACAGATGATTGGACCCAAACAAAGGTTCCTAATGATAAGTAAATGATGAGTTACGGAAACCAATGCAAGGTTGAGTGGACCTAGAAGTTAAAGTATGGTTGAAGGTGGTTTGAGAGATGGTTAGTGTTTCAACCAATGTATGATTTAGGCCACATAATTAGGTATAATGACAAGGTATAGTACCATGTGCTACACAAGTGGGTCCTACTTTCTTGGGATATGTGAAATGGCTTAAAGTGGACCCACAAGGTGAAGTTAAGGGAAGCGATTGGCACTAGAGGATATGTAATGAGTAGATCTATGGATCTAAGTTGAATTTAGGAGTACCCATGTATCAGATCTAAGGTTTGACACAATTCCCAAGGAGTGCGACTTGCTTTGAGGAGGACTAGTGCCTTGTTGGATGGGCTAATGGAGTCAAAGGTATGTCAAAGTGTAGATCGGGACACCTAGAGGTCAAGTCAAGTGGGCTAATTGAGATAGAATGGTTGGATCTTGCTAGATCTAGGTTTTTATGAAATGACCCAAGTGGACCACAATCCCTTAAAACAAGGAATGCTACCCCCAAGGAAGATCATCACAAAATGATACTCTAGACCTAGGTTTCGAGGTATGCCCGTTCCAAATCCACAAAAATCTCAACCACCCACATCCTCAAAGTGGGAAAACTCACTCATCCAAGGGAGTGCGACCTTGCTCAAGGAGGGCTAAAAGATGGATAAGGTGGGCCAAATCAAGTCCAATGGCCACCAAATTGTAGATCCAAGTAGCTTATGCACCGATCTATGTGGATCTAGAAAATCAAGTCAATCCAAGGGTTAGATCTTACTAGATCTGAGTTTTAAGATGCCAAGTAGTTCAAAAGGGGGTTTTAATCCCTTAAAATGTGGAATGATGCCCACAAGGAAGAAATCACCCAAGTAAGAGTATGGGGGTAGGTTATCAAGTGTGTAGATTGCAAATCAAGTGGGATCTCACCTACCCATGTGCTAGATCTAACCAAACAAGCCTCTCCAAGGAAGTGCGATTTGGCTCAAGAGGGCTTTATTGCCTTTAAAAGTGTGTCAATTTTAACCCAATCACCACCAAACTATAGATCCCACTAGGGGTGGATGCTATAGAGGTGGGTTTTTAATATCTCTTCAAAAGCAAGGCTAGATCTAAGTAGATCTAAGAAAACCAAAATGAGGGTTTTGATCAATTAGGGTTTTTATGATCTAGAAATTATGGACGATTCAAGGAAGAAGAAGATCATACCTTTGGAGCATACCTGGATGAAGAGATGAATGCTAGTTGAGATGAGGATTACTTTTGCCAAAGATCAAATGGAGAATTTTTGAATCCCTCTTTCCAAATCGATTTTTCCAAGCCACATATGAGTCCCTCTAACCTGTCAAAACTAAGGAGCAAAGGATCAATCAGTTTAACATGTTGAGGGTAGATACAAGCAAGAAAGAGATAAGCAAAGAATAGTTGGTGCAAAGACAAAACCACTCCCTGTTTAACCCAAAACGTCCTCCAAGCTTGAAGGGAAAGCCTCCCCACCAATTCGCACTTGTTGAAGAAGTCTTCTCAACCTGTAAAAAGATATGGCAAATATGCAAGATAGCTACAATAGATCCTCCAGTGCAATGGACAAAAGCATTTACAATCAAAACAACCAACATCCACTCCAACCCAAGCATGTACTCCAAAAGATAGAAATTTTATTCTAAGAGCCAAGAGCCAAAAATCTCTAGATGATTTTACAATGAGAGGCTCCCTCCTTAAATAGGATGGGGAGAGAGCAAAATCCTAACCACTTTTTACATGATTGGCTAAGATTAAAAGATCAAAAGATCTAATCAATGGCTAATAATGAATCATAACAATACATCACATGGATCACCCAATATAATGATGATGCCCTAACTAAATGGTACAAAGTGAGGATGATGTCATCCACTAGAGGGGTAAAAGTACAAAAATCCACCTCATAATGACTAGGACATGACATAATAAGCACATGGTGGGGCTAGGAGGCATCAATACTTACTAGCTCATCCCCAAGGCACAATAAAATAATAAAATATGTCCAAGATAATATAAATGATCAAATATGTCCTCAAAATCTATGACAGACAAGCAATAAAAGACCTCCTGTGATCGATGTGGGCCTACCCACATGGTGAAAACTGGCTGGAAGATAGTGGGATCACCCGGGAAGACCTCTGTGAAAACCAAATGCCAAAACCTTGCCTCAATTGCCCAAATCGAATTCCTTAGTGACCACTTTATCCCATTTTTTAACTGCATCTGTAACTGTGAAAGTGCCAAAACTGCCTCCTAGGGCATCTGTGCTGTCCATCTGAGCCTACCAGGCTCTCCAGAAGGGGGGGTAAATGGTAAACATAAGTGGCTCGACCACCCCCTCCTCATACAGCGCCCTGGGTGAACTGGCCTCTCATGGCCCCTGTTGCTTAGGCTGGGAAATCAACCCCAAATCTGGTCAACAAGTGTAAAACTGCATCAATCACTGTCAGAAGTGCCTGGAACTGAAAGATAACTGTCTCATTGGATCCAGAAGACCGAAATCCACTAGGAATGTGTACGCATACAGCATGGGTTTCCCTAATGGGCCAGCTGTAGGGTCCACCATATATGGACAGTGTATAATCTGGTGTTCTGAAGTAATAAATAAAACTGCTGAACTGCATCAATGATCATCTGCATCATATGTCCATCATATGATATCATCATCAAGTATGTGGGACCATAAATCATCATCAATAGGTATATATATATATGGCCCACATCATCACGGATCCCAATAATATACAACCAAGGATAAATCACATCAGTAGACTAAGACATGCTTCTCTAATCATTCTCACAGCCAAGCTCAAAGTATAACATCCATTCAGTGGCATTAATCAAGTTATCATATTCCTTTGTTATATAAAATTACTTGCACAATAGTTCAAACGACAAACTCACCCATTGGACATGGTCAAACTGCCAGTGAAGGATGAAGGCTAGGAACAAGGTTGGGCCAAGGGGTTGACTTGTCTAACTTAACTCAAAAATACTTTGGACTGGGAGAAGGGGGAAAGCTACAAACTCTGTGCTGGAAAAAATAACACGGGGGAATGGCTGTGCCTCACAAATGGATAAGTTGTTCAGAGAGTGCTTATTCAACTTAGGCATCATGTCTACATCAAGTTGATCCAGGTTCATTAGGATCATTCAATTTCATTTCATAGCCTTTTTGGCCTACATAACCCTTCGGATCTTAGCTGTGCTGATAAGCACAACTAGTTGCATCTTGCATCCAGGGCATGTTTTTCAAATACATATAAGGTCAGCAATTGTTTAGATATAGCTTTTAAGAACCATTGCTTTTTTTGGACCTTTCTTATACTCTTCGAGGAGTATTTTTAGCTGTTCATCGCTCTTGCCCTTTTTAGTTTCCATGGGCGAATTTATAAGTTTCCATATGTAGAACATGAGCTTTTAGTTTTAGCCAACAACATCTCAAGTGACTAGGGGGAGTTCGAGCCAATGCCAAACATCGGGACAACCGACCATAATGATTTAGGCCTACAATCCAACTCACCAAAGGCAAGTTTTGTCACCAACTTATAGCTGAGACACTGAACATACAGGGATGCGGTCCAAACACAGAGGTAGAAAAATGGGGAAGTCCTTAGTATCAGAAATTCAAATGAGACAGGTCAAGGTTTAAATTCAAATGGGAAAGTCATGTATGGATGGAGTCAAGTGAATATGGAGCCTACTTTAGCAGACAATTGGTGTCAGGAAAGACCATATCTATGTAAGGTGGAAAACCAGTGGGTTTTGTTAAATGACCTAACTGTGCAAGCAATTGTCCATTTTATGATTTATAGTTCATTTTAAACAATTTGCCACATCAGGAATAATATACCAAGCAGATGCTGTGAACATGACTAAATCAACAAGATAATAATCCACAGTCAATGATAACATATCCATAGATCATACAACATCATCATAGTAATAATCATCATATACCATCTGAAACACTACTGCAATACATCTCTAAGCATTGAACTGAAACTGTATGGAATAAAGGGTCACATTGGTCATCAAATCCGAACTTTCAAGGCTCAGCCTTGACACAAGGTCTAACATAAGTTTGAATAATACATAGCTCTGATCATGAGTGATCACAAAATATACAATCATCGTAGCCATGCTCTGAATAATGGAAGCTCTGGAATGTGCAGATATCTGCTGAACAAGAATAGTAGCCCTACTACTATGGTGTGATAACAGAGCCCACCCTTCTGCCCAACCAAAAAGTTCGATCTAGGGCTCAAAGGTTCGATTTTTCTGAGAGGATCAATCCTATGTTGAGAAAACCCAAAAATTCTCTTTATGAGAAAAGCCCGAATTTTTCGTGGCTGCACAATGTAATCTTTCAGGTTAGCTCTGATACCATGTTAATTTTTACTTGAGCAACATATATATAAACTATTACTGAAAGATAAACAAGCACATCATAAAAGACAAGAGACACAATTTACCCTGGGAAACCCTCTTGGGGTAGAAAACCCAGCAAAGCCTTCCTCAATATAAAAATCACAAAGTACAAGATAAAACCCAAGACAAAACAACTACTCCTCCACTTATGCGCACCTCTCTTTTTCACTTATGTGAACTTGCTTGAGTGAATGGGTGAGAATAAGTGAGAGAGAGGTCTCCTATTTATATTCTTCCGTTGGGGTGACAAATTCCCCAACATGGCCGACTTGTTTGCTTGACTGGTCAATTACATAATATAATAATCTTTTCGGGGCTTTTCGGAGCCGACACATAAACTAGGGTTTACACTGATTCTTTCAACGACCTTTACATTATTAATTACATGACCATCAACACCCATATGAGGAATACAATAATATAAATAGAATATCTTCCGCAGTTACATTATTTTAACAAAGGTGCCCCCATTGGCAACCATGACTTCAAAGTTGGAGCAAGGATGGACAAAATAATCAATCTGTTTGGCGATCCGGGGGTCAATGAAGTTATGAGTGCTAACAGATACAATGAGTATTGTAAGAGGAAGCTTCTTGAAGTAACCCCTGACCCGTATTGTCTGGGGGGTGGTGACACCGGATAAAGCATGGAGAGATATCTCTGGTTGGTCGTCCTGAGATGGGGGGTCAATAGGCGGCTCCTGAATGTTGACCTGATCATCCATTGTATCTAGAGATTCTTCACCAATTTTAGAGGCAGATGGAGAATCCATATCCAAGAGATAGAGCTTTTGCTGAACACATCTATGTCCCCGAGTGAATTTCTCATCACCATTATAACAAAGCCCTTTTTCTCTACGTGCCTGCATCTCTGTTTCAAACAAATGCTTGATAGGAGTTGGTCGAGGAGCTGGTGCATTGGGAGGTTGTTGAGAACCCATATTTCAGAAGAGGATAGAAGTGGGTTTGGAGTGCTGTTGGGATGCAATCTTGTCTTCTGCCAACTTAGCCAACCCCAGGGCTTCCATCATTATGTTTTGACATAAAATTTTAACCTATGAGTGGATTTCATCTTTAAGACCACTGATAAAAAGCCTCCTGTAGAATTCATCAGACAATCCTTCTGTGTGATCGGCTAGTTTCTCAAATTCTGTCCAATACTCTCTCACAGTGCCAATTTGGTGAAGTTTAGTGAGGGCTCATGTGAAGTCATCAAAAGCAGTAGGAACAAATCGTTGCAAAAGGAGCTGGCAAAAATCTGGCTATTTTGGCTCTTCATGAGCCTTGATGTACCAACGGTACCATTGAAGAGCTTCCTGTTCCAAATGAAATGATGCAAGTGGAAATTTGGTGACATCAAAAGTATTATGCAGACTGAAATACTGTTTTGCATGATAGATCCATCCAGTCGGATCATTACCATTGAAGCGAGGAAAATCAAGCTTCAGACCACGAAAATTGTTGGAAGAAGAGAACCCATTGTCTGATGAAGACTTGGACTGTTGTTTGTTGTTCATGGCTGAATGCTCAAGATGGAGGCCGAGAAAATTTTTATCCAGATCCTGGAGTTTGGTTCGGATGGATGCAAGTGCTTCCTCCATGGTTTTTGCTCCTGCGCGGGTGACAACCATAACCAGAAGTTTTTTTTTCTTTTTTGAAATGGGTAGAAAAACAAAAACATAACCTTATTTAGTAAAGAGAAATTTGGATTTGGGAAAAACTGTGATGGGTAATTGGGGTTTGACTAGGTTTTGGACACTTTCAAATTGATAGGGAAGCAGAAAATGAGGATTGCAGAAGCGGGGTGAAAGAATGAGAAAATTTATCAGAGAGGGACAAAGAAGCAGAAATAGGGAATGAACACGGTGGCAAAATTTGAAGGCGATTGGGTGAAAATTAAATAAGTTATGGGAAGTGGAATTTGGGATAGGGTCCTTAGGAATGAAAGATGCAGAATGAGCTTACAGGGGTGTCAGGAAAGTTTCAAGGGAAACATAGTGAAAACAAAGGAGATATAGGGAAGGGATTAGAAACAGATAGATCTGCAACGACGCAGAAGTGATTGGAAAAAGATGGATCTGAAATGACGCCAAATGGATCGAAAACAACTGGATTTGAAATGGATGGATCTAGAATGGCTTTTAGAATGGATTTGAAATGGCACAGAAGTGATCGGCAACAGTTCAGTTGAAAATAGATATGGACCCCAGGTATGTTCGGCTTCCTAACAGTTCAGGGGTTTCACTCGACCACCAATGTTGTCTGACGGCTTGCGTATTGGGGCAGTACCCCTCACTCCATGGATTAGGTAAAACTGATAATCGCTTTGCCACAAACGACAACTCTTGGTTTACCTCACGGGTGGGAACTAGTCAATCAGGTAGAGATCGTTGCTCTTTTCACTAGCAGGTCCTCTCAATGGGCCAGCTACTTTGGGGTTCCTGTGGTACTCCTCACAATGAGTTTTAGGGCTTATGCCCAAGTACTTCCCACAGTTAAGCGGATAGAAATTATTCCTAGATCCGAACTTGCAACAGATGCGAAAAAACAAATTTTGGCGGAAATTCCACCCAACGAGCCTAAGAAAGTGCTCTGATACCAGATGTGAGGATCCTGCAACAATTAAATAATGAAAATACACGAGATAGCAAAAATAACAGAACTCATAATCGCCTTTATTGATTGCAGGCCACTTCGAGGGGGCAACCTTCTTTGAGCAAGCTAAATACAAATAACATCACGGTACCTTCATTGGTCTCAACACAAACTTATATACTAAGTCTAGGCACCAATACCATGGGTCAATACCATGTGTCAATACAAACCACGGGCCAATACAAACTATGGATCAACAATTACTACAAGACGACTTACAAAGCATATGCGTCCAACAACAATAATACAAACTATCGATCAACAAATACTATGGGACGACTTACAAAGCATATGCGTCCAACAACAATATACTAACAAAGTAAATAGAAGGGTTGACATGGGTTCCTAACATGCAACCAAGGTTTCCACGAGCCTATGTGCCACCAATAAAAGCAACAATGAAACCAATCAATCTACCCAAGGTGCCAAAGTACGATATCGTGACGCCAACGATTCTAGAAGGGGTTGAGATTCAAGGAAGCATGTTAGGCACAGTAGGGAGTTTGAAATATGCAGACCTGTTAACCCCCAACAACTTCCCCTTGATTTTGCAAAAATAAAGGGAGCCCCATGTATTTTTTGTAAATTTTTAGCCTTTAGTTTTCTTTTATTTTGTTTGATTTGGTAGATAATCTAACGACCTTCTCCTTTTGGATCCTTCACTTTCCGCACTACTTGCTCTTTGGCTTGGTCATCATGAGATAATATTTTGGTGATGTGTGGTTATCAGATCTTTTGGTTTCTTGGTTGTTCTTAAATATACTTGCACACCCACTTGCATTGAGTATTATCTCATCTTATTAAGTGAATCACATGCTTCAGTTTGGCTAAATTTGATTATCTTCATCTTTAAACTTCACTCAGTTTTAACCTTCAATGGATAAATGAATAAAGGAGTATTTTGGTGGATCCAGATAAATGATTTAAATGCTTAATTTTACTATGCATGACCTATACATAGCAATAATATATTTAAAAGAATATAACTATGCTCTTAATTGAGATTTTAGGTGAGTTATTAAAATTTTCAAGCCTTTAATATTTAATTAAAGTTTTGTCTTTTATATAAATTTTATAATTTTAGACAAATTTCAACATTTTTTAATGAATGTCGGTTCACATCTAACACATTCCACATCCAGGAAGAACTCATGTCAAAGAGGTTAATTATTTTCAAAATTGAACAAAACTTTATTTTTCCAAGACTCTTATTTTTAAATATGCATTTTTCTTATTGGTTTTGGTAATGATAACTTTTATTATTTCATACGTAAAATGTAGAGTATGTAGATAATCAAGCATATGTTTAAATCTCATCTTTTTGTTTTGAAATAAACTTGATGTATTTTATCCCGAGGCCACGTTAGTCTTGTAAAGGGAAAAGGAAAATGTGTTAAATACAGTACACTTGTCTTCATTAAAATTTTTGACATTATTTCTCAAGTTGTATTATGATTGATAATATAACTTGTGAAAGAGATTAAGCAAAATGATACTTACGGCCATCTTAAAAATATTTTATTAACGAGTTCTTCACTTAAGAGTATTGGTTTAGCCGTTTGAATAATAGTTTGCAACATTATTTTGTTAATGTTTCATTTTTTGTAGGGATGCTGTGGATATAAATAAGTGCGTTCAAGTTAATCAAAGGTTTTTTTAAATATGAGAATGAAAATCATGTTAAGGGAATATGACGTGAAGTGCCAGTATCGAGTGATATTGCTCAATTTTTAGAAGATGAAAGATATTATTAGAAACAGTTGCATCGGTTCGTTGATTACTTGGAGGTACTCTTGGCTTTAGTTATTTGCTAAAAAAGGCATCTCGTTGCCTATATAAGAAGCTCAAGTTCGAATGTATGGGGGACTCTCCATAGGGCTTGAGAAGTTTTTCCTTTCTGGGTTCTGTAATTTTCTTAGTTTCAGTGGTTTCTGAAAGTAGAGAGAGGGAGATGATGTGAGAGGTGGTTTCTGGACCTGCAAAATAATCTGTAATTTTATTAGAAAATTACAGAGCTTTGTAACTTGAGATTGTTGTCGTTCTTGTTTCAAGATTCTTTCAACTGCTTCAGTAAGACTATACTTTGTTTTTGTTCTTTGCTTATCCGGTTGAATGTAATTTAAATGCAATTTCTTTGTTCATTCCTGAACTTAACCTTTGGTGTTTATTTGTCTGGAATGACTAATTTTATTGCGTTTGATTGTCTGGAACAACTACAGGTGTGATGTATTAGGCAACATGTAGCAGATTAGTAATTACTTTGTTAATTATCTGGTTTTTGAACTGTTGATGTGTTTAAAGAATTACTTTCTATTTGAATTTCTTTATATAAACAGTAATTAAATCATACTCCTTGTGCATCAGAATCATGTTAATTTCAATTTTGCTCACGACCAAGATAGGATAGATCAAGTAGATAGAATTAGTTTTAATTTTAGAATTATAGTTTTATTTCATAGCAGAAACCTACAGGGTTTTTAGCAGCTGCTAAACTGTTTTCAGTTTAGCATCTGCTAAGACTGCTTGTTTCAGCTACTGGAATTTTCATTATAGATTAGTTATGCATTTAATCTCGGAGTAGTTTTACTTTCATGAAATTGGCCAATTCAACTGTGAGACTCTATTGTTGAGAGAAAATCATAAAGGTAGCATGACCTATACCCTACGAGAGTTAGCAATTTTAAACATACCGAGGGCTGCATTAAGTGCCGTGTGTAGGCTATCCCTCCTTGTTGGCCCCAGGACAAAAAATCAGGCCAACAAATGGCTCTAGTAGGAGGGCCCGAGTTAAATTAAGTAGTTATAATAATTTATCCTCCAGTTTCGTTGTTTTAATTTTTAATATTTTATTCTTCTATGTTGTCATACATGCATCAAAGGGATGGCTAGATGGAAAACTAGCCTATTTGAGCCAGTCTTATTATGTTTTATCAATTATGGCTCATTCCCAAATCTCTGCATGGGAGTCCAATAATGCACTGAGCCTCCAAGACCCTTTGCATGAACTCCTGCGAAAGGCAGTACATCTTTTGCCAATATTCGACGGTGAGGGAAATGCTTTAGCTAATGAGCATATCATAAATTATGAGTCTATAATATGCCTAGTTAATGTTGTTCGTGAAGATATTGTTTGCAGGCTATTTCCACTCACTTTCGAAGGTAAGGTTTTATGTTGGTTCAATGTTTTTCCTGTTCATTCAATTCATAATTGGTCACAATTCAAAAGGTTGTTTGAAAATGATTTTGACGATTATAATCCAGTTAAAGCTTATTGTGATCTTAGTCAAATGCAAGGGGACGATGGTGAATCTATTGGTGATTTTAATATTCGCTTTCGACAGGTATTCTATTGCTTACATGACAATGATAGACCTTCACCGTACATCATTTTAGAATGGTATGTACAATCTCTTCCAAAAGACATGTCCATGTTCATTCTACAAAAAGGCATAACATATTTACATGTTGCATATTTCATAATGATACTCAGTTTTTCATGTTGTTACTCAGTTTCCATGATGCATATTTCATGTTGATACTCAGTTTATTGTGGTTTCTAGATGTATAGGACATGAGGTACATGATACACTAATTGTTGATACTCAATTGGTAATTTATAGTTTTATTTATGGCATCTTGAAATGTAAGTTAGGTGGCACATGATATGGTGTTATTACATGTTTCTTAGAATGATGCCTTATAGACATGTGATTCATGATTATGCATTGTTCATATGAAATTTGATGTTGTTATTTCTAGCCATGAGATTTATAGCCATGGGTTGTGCATGTGATACTTCCGGATCTTATTTCATGACGTTATGGAGCTTTATAAGATAGATGACGTGTGGAACATAAAATGATATCATTTTGTGATGGTATTAATTTAGAATTTTAATAGCTTATCATGGCATCTAGAGATAAATGAAATTTGGCACATAAATGGTATGAAATCATGTTGTGGTTTATTATGGAGTTTTACAACTCTGTCATGTATTCGTGAGGAATAAGAGATTATATAAGACAATTCATATATGACATGTTATCATTTCATGCTAATCCCTATTGCTCTCTGTAGAATGCATATTTTGATATGATGATGGATTATGTAAGTTGTTACTCCATGTTGATATTACTAATGTTGAATTATGACAACTTATCATGACATATTAATGAGATCATTAGTGAAATTATGAAAGTATGATGACCAGTTATGTTATAATGGCAGGACATAGCACCTAAAAGCATTAGATGTTAAACTTGGCATGACTTATCGTGACAAGGGCTTATGATGTAATGTAATGCAATATGAACTGGTGCCTAGACATTCTTGTTAGCACATGATTCAAGGTTGATCCATGATATATTATTACATTGATAAATGGTTACTAATGATTATTCATATGGTAAATGCAAGTTGTTCCAGGTGATACACACAAATAGCCTCGCGAGGCTAATCATTCTATGATTTCGTGGGATCCCATAACCACGAATGAGAATGGATACTATAAATATATTATGGGTTGGGGGACAATCCCAACAATTAATTCTATGCCAGCAACTCTTGACTTTAGTACCAGAAGTTGGGAGGGTGGCAATGCCACAGATACTTCCCGGATAACTTTTGATGTGACCAGAGTGCACGGTTGGAAACATACTCACCGAGAGAGAGATTTATGTAGAAGGACTTCTGATGTCTGGGGCTAGTTCCTTGAGGGTTCTTGTGGAGGATGTATAGGATATCCTTTCGAGATTCCTGGGGTATAATGATCTTGATATCGGGATTAGGGTATTGGGAACCAGATGCTGATTAGAACCAATGAGGCCCAGATTCCAGTTAAATTCCGGTGAGGTCATACTATTACCAGAATTTGGGAGGGTGGCGATACCGCGGTAACCTCCCAGGGAAATTCTGATGCCTACTGTATGATCAGCGGACAGGTTACCGTAGAGGGCCCATTCCATGGCGAGAGGGACCATCTAGAGTTGGAGGGGAGGTTTATGGAGGTGGAGCATGGTATGATTTTCAAGGAGAGGGTGAGTAAGGAGAGAGGATGTATACAAATACACACTTATTATTAATTAAATGTCTAATGTTTCTGTGTGAGTGATGCATAATTGTTGCTATGGTTTCATACTAGACACATAGAGAATTAATTAAGAGCATGTTGTAACTTAAGGTGCCTAATTGTATTTGTGTAGGTTGGAGATTTCTATGTGATGGCCACACATATAAATCTTTTATATTCACAATAGTACTAGCTACCTATATTGTCTATGATTTACTTGATTGATTGAATAAGTATTGTATTTATTTATTGAGAAGGGGGGGGGAGTATGTAACAACCCTCTTATATTAATATATGGAATGTTTTATATAATATAACAATGTAATATAATATAATGGAAAATAAAAAAAAAAATATGAAAAAGAAGTAACGAAAAGCAAATTTTGCATAATGATAGAAATTAAACAAGAAATTAAGAAAAAAGAGAGAAGGAAGAAATAAAAGGAGGAAGACAAGAAGAGGGAGGGGTCTTTTTTGGATTTTGGGATGGTATCTTTGGGGAGAGCAAGAGGAAGAATGAGGCTAACAACAAGAGGAAGGGAAGAAAGCATTGGCATAGGGTTAATTGTTGGGCGCTCGGGGGCCTCAACCATTGGATGGGGGTTGGTGTTAATTTTTCGATAATTTCATTCCATTATCATTGAGGATCACTAAGAGAATAACATGTATAGCATATCAATCATAAACACAAAAGCAATCACACAAGATACACAAAGTTTCACCGGGGAAAACCAAGAAGGTAAAAACCCCGCAACTTCCTTAGAGATAAGATAAGCCACCAAACAAGATCACAAGGATCAAACCCATTAAGATGTCTCTAGTAGATGCTCCTCCTCCTCCACTAATGCACCACTTTCTCTCTTAGCTATGTGAGCTTGAGAAGTGAGTGAATGAGATAAATGAGAGACACACCCTCTCTATTTATATACTGACTTGAATTGCCAATAATCCACTGGGGCCGACTTGCTAATCAAGCCTAATAAACCAACCACATGTGCTAACCAGGGCTGACCCCACACTGGTGGTCTAATAACCCATCAATACAAATGACGACACTTGTCGATGCACATGAAGACACTTACAAATACAAATGACGACACTTCCGAATAGAGGAATGTAACATCTCTAATGGATATACAATAAAGTACAAATGTAATAAATAGAAGAATATCTTTCGAAGTTACAAATACATCAACACTCCCTCTTAACTAGGAAAATATTTCGTCGACACAAGTCATCAATACATATTGGCGCAAGTCTTCAATTCTGGAGCTAGATCATCATCACTGGATCATGGAGCATCATCATCATCACTGCTACTGTACTCGACATCTCGATCACTGGGCTATCTCTGAATTCTACTTGTCATAGGAAGTTCTACAGAGCCAACCCTTTTTCATGCTGGATGTAGGCCCACCACCTGTAGGTCTTCATCATCACTGGCCATACTGTGGATCCTAGGACTTATTACGTGCGTCAACAAAACCTAGCTCAGACTATAGGATCTTTTACATGTTGACTGTCACAAAACCTTAAAAGAGTGTCTTGCGACCTGCAAGAACTCTATAGAGTATCCTAGCTCAGACTATAGGATCTCCAGGGATGATTACATGTGACCTCCACCACAAAACCTTAAAAGAGTGTCTTGCAACCTGCAAGAACTCTATAGAGCATCCCATGACTGATTACAAGCTTACTGCTCAACCTATCGGATCTCTAGGGATGATTACATGTGGTTAGGCAAAACCTTTAAAGAGTGTCTTGCAACCTGCAAGAACTCTATAGAGCATCCTAGGACTGATTACGAGCTTATTGCTCAACCTATCGGATCTCTAGGGCTGATTACATGCCTCTTGTAGCAAGACCTCGAAAGAGCATCCTAGCTCAGACTATAGGATCTCCCAGGATCTTTTTTATGCTACATGCACAACCTATCCATGGCCACAGAGTATCAAACTGATACTCACCATACATCATCCTGATGTACATGATCATCTTGATCATCATCACTACATCGTCTTGATGCAAGTCATCCAGAGCATCGTCCTGATACTCATCACACATGATCATCCTGATCATCGTCATTGCATCGTCCTGATGCAAGTCATCCAGAGCATCGTCCTGATACATGATCATCTTAATCGTCATCATTGCATTGTCTTGATGCAAGTAATCCAGAGCATCGTCCTAATACTCATCACCCATGATCCAACTGATCACACAATGTATCCATCTGATACATGTCCAAAGCAGTAACTGGAGCATCGTCCTGATGCTCATCACACAGTGCTTAAATCTACAGCCATGGGAAGGATCCTCCTCTCACCATGCTTGAAATGGCTCCTGCAAATGTGTCACATCACTTCTTCCTCAAAGTATCTTCAATCTGAAGAACACCAAGCCTCTCTATGAAGTACTCAAACTTCACTTTGGCTAGTGGTTTCGTCAACACATCTGCAACTTGCTCATTTGTCGCAACATACAGGAGCTTCACTGCTCCTTTCTACACCATATACCTGATATAGTGATATTTGATCTCAATGTGCTTCGACCTGTCATGGAACACCAGGTTCTCAGATAGCTTCACACAACTCTGGTTGTCACAAAAGATACGAGTAGCATCCAACGGGAGATCAAATAACTCAGACAGTAGCTTCCTCAGCCATACTGCCTCGCAACTAGCCGAACAAGCTGCAACATACTCTGCTTCGGCTGTACTCAGTGCTACGCAGGACTACTTCCTGCTAAACCAAGAGATCACACCTGATCCCATACTGATGCAGCACCCATAAGTGCTCTTCCTATCTGCAACACTGCCTTCCCAATCTGAATCAACATAACCCTGCAGGTTAAACTTTTGATTTTCATCATACTTGAGCCCATAGTCAATCGTACCCTTCAGGTACCTCAGAATATGCTTTACAACAACCAGGTGAACACTTCTCGGATCCGTCAGGAACTGGCTCAATGTGTTCACCGCAAAGCAAATATCTGGCCTTGTATTCGTCAGGTACATCAAGGACCCAATCATCTGGTGACATGAACCAGCTTAGATGAAGCATCACATAGAAGCTTCAGGTTTGATGCCATAGGTGTGGCCATGGCCTCGCAGTCCATCATCCCAAACCTATTCAGGATCTCTACTGCATACTTCCCTTGTCCAAGGAAGATCCTATCTGCACTCTGCCACACCTCCATGCCTATAAAATAGTGCATCATCCCAAAGTCTTTCATCTCGAACTCGGATGCAAGCTTCCTGTTGGTGTCGGAAATAAACCTATCCTCTCCTATAACAAACAGGTCATCCACATATAGGAGTAGTATTACACGATTTCCTTCCTCAACCTTGTAGTAAAGGTTGGAATCCGCTTTACTCTTGGTGAAGCCCAAACTGGATAGAAAACTGTCCATCCTACCATACCAAGTCTGAGGAGCTTGATTTAAGCCATACAAGGCTTTCTTCAACCTTCACACATATGACTCCCTATCATGTGTCTCAAAACCAAGTGGTTGCTCCACATACACTTCCTCTTCGACTACACCATTCAAGAAAGCTGTCTTGACATCCATCTGGTGTATCTTCCACTTCATCACTGCAGCCAGAGCAAGTACTGTTCTGATGGAAGTGTATCTAGCTACAGGAGCAAAAGTCTCTTCATAGTCTATTCCCTCTTTCTGAGAGAAGCCATGAGCTACAAACCTTGCCTTGTATTTTTCTATGCTACCATCTGTAGCATGCTTGATCTTATAGATCCATTTGGAAGTCACAACAGACTTCCCTTTAGGTCTTGGGACTACATCCCAAACATCATTCTTCATGATCGACTGGTATTCCTCGACAATGGCATCCTTCCATTCTTTCTTTTTCGCTGCTTCTTCATAACTGGAAGGTTCTTTGTTCATAATGTCACAAAGCAAGGCAAGATAACTAGTTTGTGACCTTGTCCTTTTCCTTTCTTTGTGTTCCTCTTCTGGAATACCATATCTTTTTGCATCTTGGATGAGCTCTCTAGCCCATGCAGGTTTCCTCTTGTGAGAGTTCTTCTCACGAGGTGGATCTATAGGTTGTTGTGGATCTTTTGTTTCACGATGTTCTTCTGGAATTGCTTCATTCATAGTGGTGTCTTGAAATCTGGTTACCTTTGGTTCTTCATGGTCTTCAATAGGTGTCTTCCTTGATTTGATGTATGCTGAGTCTTCATCAAATGTTACATCCCTGTTGATGTCAATCTTCTTGAACCCTAGAAAGTATATTCGGTAAGCCTTCGAGTTTTCACTGTAACCCACAAAGATGGCCTTCTTTCCTGAAGGATCTAGATTTGTCCTCTTTTCTTTTGGAATGTGTGTGTAAACTGGACAGCCAAATATCCTGAGATGTCTAACTTCAGGTTTCTTACCAGAGAAGACTTCTTCTGGTGTCTTGTTTTCAAGTATCTTGTGAGGTGTTATGTTCTGCACATATACTGCTGTCCTAGCTGCTTCTGCCCATAGGTGCATAGGAAGATCTTGGTCATGAAGCATTGCCCGTGTTGCTTCCATGATATTCCTATTCTTCCTTTCTGCAACTCCATTTTGTTGTGGATTATAAGGAGCAGTCAACTCCCTCTTAATCCCTGAATCACTGCATAACTTCTTGAAATCACTTGAAGTGAATTCTCCACCATTATCGGATCTGAAAGTCTTAATCTTCTTATCTGTTTGATTTTCTATCAAGGCTTTGAATTCCTTAAACTTATCAAACACTTCATCTTTATTCTTCAAGAAGGAAACCCAAGTCTTCCTAGAGAAATCATCAATGAAAGAAGCATAGTATACATACCCACTCAGAGAACTGGATGACATAGGACCGCATACATTAGAGTGGATAATTTCCAAGATCCCTTTTGCTTTTCTTTCACTGCTTGGAAATGCCTTCTTTGTGTTCTTTCCTTTTGCACATCCTTTGCAAATACCTTCATGCTTTGACTGGATTTTAGGAAGACCCTCTACTGATTTGCTTGCTATTGGAAGTGCTCTATAGTGCACATGAGCAAGCCTTCTATGCCAAAGTTCACTTGGCACAATGGATTCATGCACCATGGCATGTTCAGGTTTCCCTTTCAATTTATACAATTCTCCTTCTTGCTCTCCAATCACTACTGCATCATCTAGTGTCTTACCCTTTGGCTACATGAGTACTCGGCCATCTATAAATGCAACTCTCATTCCCTTTGCATCTAAACATGATATGGAGAGAAGATTCTTCTTGAGTCCAGGTACATATAGAACATCTTGCATCTTCAAGACTTCCCAGAGTCTAATTTGTAGGAGGCTTCACCACTTCCTTTTATAGGGTATTGGTAGTCATCCCCAAGTTTCATCTTATGGGGTGACTCATGTTTAGATAGGTCTACAAAGGATTCTTTAAATCCCATCATGTGTTTGGAATCCCCACTATCAATAATCCAATCATCACATCGATGAGAGATAGTACCTGTGAGAGCATAGATTAGAACATATTCATCTTCACTTGATGAGTCATCACTTTCTATTCTAGCCTTCTTCTTGGGTGGTTCATCATCCTTAGCAACATGAGCATGATGCCTCTTCTTGATGTTCTTCTTCTTGTAATCTTTTCTCTTCTTGGGACAATCTGAAGCAAAGTGTCCTTTCTCATCACAATTGAAGCATCGAATTTGAGAGAGATCTTTCTTCTTATGATGGAAGTGAGAATTTTTCTTGTTGTGAGATTTCTCTCTCTTAGACTTACTTCCCTTAGTGCAGGCTATGAGGGCTTGATCTTCACTTCCCATCTTTTCTTCTCGGGCCACAAGCCTAGCTTCTTCTTGTGAACATTCTTCCCATAGTCTGCTGAAGGAGATCAATTTATTCCTTGCACAGATTCCTTGGATGAAGGAGTCCCATGACCTAGGTAGGCCATTCAAAGTGGTCATGACAATTTCTTCATTCTCCACTATTTCATCCACAGCTTCAAGTTGTTCCTTGATTTGAGAGACCTTAGAAAAGTAGGATTGAATGGTCTCTCCATTCTGGATCTTTACCCCTTTCAATTGGTTCCGCAGAGTCATCTTCAGATTTATGTTATTTCCTTCAAGCAATTTGGTCAAGGAGTCAAACATCTCCTTAGGTGTCTTTAGGGAAGACACATGGGGTATGAGATGGTTCTTTATAGAATCGGGAATGATTCTCCTAGCCTTGACCAAGTCTTTCTTGTGTAAGGCCTTAGCCTCATCTCCCTCTGGAACTGGAACCTCTTCTTTTATGTAGGTGTCTAAATCATTTTATTCTAGGATTAATCCAATCCTATACTTCCATGCTCGGAAGTTATCAGCTCCATCAAGCTTATCCTCAAGCTTGGTGTGGTGAGACATTTTAATGAGAAACTCAAATGGAAATAAAATATTTTGATCTTACCACTTGATTTGCTGAAAACTGGATCTGGAGCTAGATTAGGGTTTGTTAGAGAAACCCTAAAAATTCAAAATTTGAATTTCAAACTTCTAAAAGGATAGAAAGATGCGCCTTCCTGAGCTGGTCAAGCTGGTATACTCAGAATTTGAAATCTGCAAATTTTCACCCCTCAAAATTGCTTTTGAAACTTCTGGACAAGACCCCGAACTAGGGTTTGATAAATCCCACCCTTCTGCCTGGCCAAAAAGTTTGATCCAAGGCTCTAAACTTCGATTTTCTTGAGGAGTATTCAGCTATGGATTCAGATTCCAGAAATTCCAACTTTTTTCTGAAACCCTAATTTTTTAGGTCAAAACTGAAAATGCTCAGAATTGAAATCTGTCTCGATATAAAGATGCGCCCTTCCAAGGAGAGTCAATCTAGCCTTCTTCCTTTGATGATCTATGGAGAGAAACCCAAATATTAAGAAGCCCTAGCTTCTGCAGCTGCACAGTGCCTTCTTCTTAGGTCAGCTTTGATACCATGTTAAATTTTTTCGATAATTTCATTCCATTATCATTTAGGATCACTAAGAGAATAACATGTACAACATATCAATCATAAACACAAAAGCAATCACACAAGAGACACAGAGTTTCACCGAGGAAAACCAAGAAGGTGAAAAACCGCGCAACTTCCTCAAAGATAAGATAAGCCACCAAACAAGATCACAAGGATCAAACCCAATAAGATGTCTCTAGAAGATGCTCCTCCTCCTCCACTAATGCACCACTTTCTCTCGTAGCTATGTGAGTGAATGAGATAAATGAGAGACACATCCTCTCTATTTATACACTGACTTGACCTGCCAATAATCCACTGGGGCCGACTTGCTAATCAATCCTAATAACTCAACCACATGTGCTAACCAGGGCCGACCCCACACTGGTGGTCTAATAACCCATCAATACAGATGACGACACTTGTTGATGCACATGATGACACTTACAAATACAAATGACGACACTTCCAAATAGAGGAATGTAACATCTCTAATGGATATACAATAAAGTACAAATGTAATACATAGAAGAATATCTTCTGAAGTTACAAATACATCAACAGTTGGTTGGGAGGAGATTCGTCCCCCCACCTTCAGTTGCATGCATTGGAGCTATCAAGGACACCACCATGTCATCTAATTAGGTATGTAGCTAATCCCCTCAGATCTTATGGCTTTTTATTTGAAATTTCAAGTATTATTGGTTATTCAAAATTTTTATGGTTTTACAAAAGTCGAAGTGAGGGAAGCAAAAGTGGAATGAGTCTCGTGAGGCTGGTCAATATACCACTTAGCTGCAGTGCCAGTGCGTGTCCATTGTAAAATGTGTAGGCGGATCGTGTCATCCACTATGGATTTGGAGGAATACCATACTTGGAAGGACATGATATGGTTTTGGGGGTCCTCACCACCATTTCCCCTCGAACTTTGGGATGTCCGAAGGGAGTTTGGTGGGCATGGGAGGCCATGTGGGGTCATGTCGGATCGGATAGCTAGTTAATCGGGCCAAATCAAGGAGGTTGATACTGGCCATGAATGTTAAACTAGCAGAAGGATGTGATGTGGTCGGGTCAACTTGCATGCTAGCCATGAGAGCGACCATGGGGCCACCTCCGTCGAGCGGTGGTGTAGTGGCACGAGTCATTACGGGGATCGATAAACCACCCATCAAGGGTGGAGGGATCTGAGAGGAAGGGACGGTGCCCCCAAGTGTACCACTAGTAACCAAAGGGATGGTGGTCGGAATAGATCTGCTACCGATGGGTATGGAGTAGTAACTAGGTGCACTGTATTTTCAGGGGCAGGTCCTGTAGATGGCATAGCGGGAATATATGTTGAAGTGGTAGCGGGTCTAGTGGTGGAACCATTTCCGATAATCCCACTGTGAAATGAGTTGGGATTCACGCCATCCATGGGGATAGAAGAATCCGTGTGTATGGGTGAATCTGACTTAGAATCATATGTGAAATAAGGGGCATTGGGATGAATATTTGACAACAAAGAGGTGCGTCTCAAAGGAGCACGATGAGGGGGGTCCAAGGGATCGTATTGTGGGCACTGTGCCTGTAGACGAAGGGAGTATCTAGGGGAACCAATGGTGAGAGGTGTGTAAATGATAAAGGGTTGTGGCCTGAAAACATGCTTAAAAATACTAGTGCAACCGAGTGTGCAAAAGGAGAGCTCACAATTAAAACGACACACAGGCCAACAATAAGATCAAAAACACCTATTACAATAATGTGCTACACCAGGTGGAGCGGAAATAAAATGGTCCGAATACCAACAAGAAGCAATCCTAGAAAGGAAAAGACTCACTAGCCTATGGCGTACATGAGAATGCAAAAACCTATCTAAAAGATATGGAAGCTCACGCAAATCGTATCCCCTATAGGGTGATGAAATCCACAGTTGGGAAATGAAATGGAGAACTAAATGGCTAAGGGATATCCCCCTACCAAGAGGGATCTCGGGTAAAAGAGTCCTAGAAGAATGGAAATTAAGCTACCTGAGTCAGAGCATGTCCAGAAAGGTATACCACAGCTTAAGTTCTTTGGTCGTGGCCCACCCGATATGGTGGTCAACATGTGTGACGAGAACAACGAGTTGGTATCCTTAAGTAAATAGTGGAGAGCGGCATTCCACCCAGACTTAGGAAACCATTATTTCTACTTGCCCTCCTAAGGGATAGCCCCCTCGGTAAATCGGTGTCAACCGTGATAATCAAAGAGGATTTTGGCTTCCTAAAAGACAACAACTATGTTGCAAATTTGTATGACAAAGGGGGTTTTATTTGGATGCCTAAACCCAATGTCCTACCTAGCTACAAAGTTTTTTTTTGGGTCCCTAAGTGGGGTTAATGTGTGTTCAATTAAACCAATTTTAGTCTCACTTGGAACTTAGGGAGTGAGTGGGTGCACAAGTGGTGTAAACAACCCAAGATACGCCGAAATGAAATACTGAAATAAATAATGGAAACAAACTTTTGCTTTGTGAATAAAAAGTAATAACTGCTACGATATGCAAAATGATGTAGTAAATAAACTCGTGGAAATATGATGCAAGAGATAGAAATGCACGAAGGATACACGCAAACTGAAATGTCTCAAGTGCTACAACAAGAAAACATTTGAACAGTACCAATGACAATGGGTTCAAGCAAACGGGAGGTTGTTAGGGAAGCTGAGGTAAATAAAAAAGTAAAAAACAAGTGCAAGTCATGGGTGTTGGGGAAAAAATCACGCTCTGGGCGCTGCAGACTGCAGATAGTCATCTAGTATGAAAAAGGACTAGCTCTGTAGTGGTGTGCATCAACTATTTCAATATCGATCATGACCAGTTTTCCCCCTAGCTCTATGGGAACATTTTGGTTTAAATACCTAATTTGTGATGGTCTCCCATCATATGCGTAGAGGGTGATATATGAGGGGACTAAATTTGGTGAACCCAATCATTTCTAGATATTAGATGACATGTCGCATGTGGATGCATCTTCATTGATGGATCATAATGTTTTTTACCGTAACTAGAAATTGGAATGCGACGGATGAGGGTAGTCACGGTTCACCTTTATCGAGATCAAAGGTCATATTACATGAGTTAGAAGGGTCAAAAGCTCCAAGTTCATTGAGTAATTCCTTTCATTGGGTTTGGAAATACTATAACACCTCTAACATGGACATGGTATCTGGTGACTAAGCCAAGTCATCCACAATACTATAGTTGTGGGTGGATTTCATATGAGGGTTATGGGGGGTGTTCCTAAGTGGTACCTTTGGGATCGTTGGTATTTTTTCACCACTTGGACGTGGTATTTGTGAAGGCCCCCCAGAATGGATAGGTGCATCCTCTAATTTGGGGGTTTAGGTCCATCATATCCTTTGGCTCAAGTCTATAGGTTGATGTCTGTCATGTTCATGTAGATGTAATGAAAAGAGCCATCGTAGGTAGGGGGGAGGCTTTGGTTGTTGAGTAATGACCCCTTTATTGGAAAAGGGTTGTTGTAGGACAATGGTTTGGGGTTGTGGAATGTTAGGTTTATGAGGAGGATTCACGACTATCTTCTTCTTGGCTTTGATCAACTGTTGACAGTTGGGGATAAGTGGACAGTGGTGAGTGTACCACACTTCCTAGGATGTTCCTTGAGAACAAAAGGAATTTATAATTCCCTCCATACATGAGGTTTGAAGACTGTTTTTTATATGAAAAATATTAGAATTTAGATTGCACAACAATCACAACACTAGGTTCTAATAAATGTGAGAATCCAACCTAGATCTAGATAGAAAAAACAATCTCACTTAGAATTGTTTGCACAAAAAGATATCAAGAATAGATATGAAATATTGGACATAACACTAGCGGAAAATAACTCCAGTGAGAATTTTTCCACTCTAATATTATTCATCAACATGATTAGAATATATATATGCTCTCAATAGGAAAAATCGAGAGACTTACTGGTAATTCGAGTAGCTCACCATAATGAGGGCTTACCTAAACTAATTCCCCCACTAACTGACATTAATGCCATCCAACTCTTACTTGGAACTCATGAACTGGTCAATAATTCCTATGAGAGTCTTGAGTGGATAAGTATGAATCTATGCGTGGACCAAAGTAGTGGAGTAGTAGTTTTATCATCACTAGTGGCCATTAATACACCAAAAAGACCAAATCAAGCATGTAGCGCCATTGGACTCCTTAAAATAGGGAAATTTCCATAATGACATCCTAATAACTAGGGAATGGGCGCATTGAATCGAAAAACTAAGGAAAGATGGTGCACTTGTGGACAAACAAAAGTGGATAAGGCATATCACTAGTCTAAGTAGTCAAATGTGGACAAACATGTGGTCCAAGGTATTAGACTAGGCACTAATGAGCCAAACAACACTAAGTAAAACAACATGAAGGTCCATGGAATGTCTATGATGGGAATATGTTCCAAAACCCCCCCTTAATCCAAAATGGTAGTGATCAATGAGGGCCCATGCAACAAAGGAATAGGGTCACCCTTCTCATTGTTAATCCATGTAAAGCGATGAAAGAGGAAAAACCACATGAGGAAAATTCTCCCTAAAAAATGGACATGAAAGAGATACCAAAACTTATGCTCTCCAGAACTCCAAGGATGGAAATATGTCTGGAAAAATATTCTTCTTGGGAAGAAGTGGAATGTGCTCAACTAGATCATGTACATGTACAGATGCATGATGGAATCTAGAACCATGTAGAGAAACTGAGTAACACAGATAGTAGAGCGAAGGATTCTCTTTAGACTTGAACTTTGAACTAACCAGAGTGCTAGGTCCAAAAGAGACTTGAGATGCTTGATAATAAGTGACCCCAAGTGAATCATAAGGCTCCTGAAGCATCAAATTCGAATCAAGAGAGTTGTAATCAACTCCAAGAAGGTGGAACAAGAATCCGAAGTGTGCCAATGTGATGGTTGAGGCTTATCCATCTTCTATGTAACTTTCAAAATCGATGCTAGAAATCATATAGGAATACATAAGAAGCATGGATCCAAGGAGGGAAAATGCTACAACTCCAAGCTTTGATCCTTCTTCCATAACATCCAAGGGATCACCCTTTCGCACACTAGTGGAATCAACAGGAGAATCATGGAAGAACAATGATGAGAGATGGAAGGAATTCTCTTCAACAATATTGATGGCAACAACTCATATGTTATCTTCATGAAAAACAACTTCATGGAAAACAGAGGAAGCTACAGAGGAATAAATTTGAACTGGATCATTTGTCGAGTCTTCTGCCATTTCTTCATGTACTTGCAAACAACACTCTCTAAAATGCAACTATGGAAATTGTTTTGCATTAGACTAGCTCTGATACCGTATTATAATTTAGATTGCACAACAATAACAACACTAGGTTTTGATACATGTGACAATCCAAACTAGGTCTAGATAGAAAAAACAATCTCACTTATAATTATTTGCACAAAGAGATAGCAAGAATAGAGAAGAAATATTGGACAAAAAACTAGAGGAAAATTACTCAAGTAGGAATTTTTCCACTCTGATATTATTCATCAACATGAGTACAATATATAGATGCTCTAGAGGAAAAAACAAGAGACTTACTGGCGATTCGAGTAGCTCACCATAATGAGGGCTTACCTAGACTAATTCCCCCACTAACTGACATTAATGCCATCCAACTCATACTTGGACCTCACAAATTGGTCAATAATGCCTATGAGAGCCTTGAGTGGATAAGTTTGAACCTATGTGTGGACCAAAGTAGTGGAGTAGTGGTTTTATGATCACTAGTGGCCATTAATACACCAAAAGACCAAATCAATCATGTAGCAGCCTCAGGACTCGTTAAAATAGGGAAATGGCCATAACGAAATCCTAAGAACTAGTGAATGGGTGTAATGACTCCCAAAACTAAGGAAAGATGGCGTACTTGTGGAAAAACAAGGTGGATAAGGAATATCACTAGTCTAAGTAGTCAAATGTGGACTAACATGTGGTCCAAGGTACCAAACTAGGAACTAACGAGCCAAACAACACTAGGTGAAACAACATGAAGGTCCTTGGCATGTCTATGATGGAGATATGTTTCAACAAAAAATACACAGTGATAAGGGTGTATGTATTTGAAGAAGAGCCATATAAGATCCCAATGTTTCTTACTCCTAGAATGTTTTCAACATAATATGATAGGAAAGGGTCCTTTTAGATTAAATGCATTTTAGGCATTCCAAGCAACATAGGACCTTTCTCTTTCCCAAAGAATTAGGACCCTTCCAGATAATAGGGTTAAATGCATTACAATATATGGAGGTTTTCTTAAGCCAATTAAATCTTGAGAAAGTAGAGAAAGGGGCCTATGAACCTGTCATGTCCCAAATTTGGCATTGGGTCACAATGGCCTAATCACATTGGCCATATTTATTAGAGTTTGTCAAATTGATGTTAAGGGTCAAATAATTGCCAAGGAGGAAAATTGCTAGTTTTCTAGGTTTGGGGTGGAAGCTTTGGGATTTGGAATAAGGGGGATAATAAATGATGTTTGAACATTAGAATGGCATAAATATTTAATAAATGAGCTAAATAAATATATACAAGTTAAAATCAAAGTGGCATTTGATCATGAAGACACATGGAGGAAGTGGGACCCACATATGGCTAGATTTCCCCACTACAATTGGCATCGTTCTCTCACAAATTCGAATTCAAGGTGAATGGTAACATACTTGGGGGAGTTCAAAAGGTATTATTCATGGCATGAATCATCTAAGGTCTAAATTGTTAGATTTAAACCAAATAGACAAACAAGATCTCTGATAGAAACACAATCACAAGATAACACACAATATATCCTGGGAAACCCTCATGGGGTAGAAAACCCAGTAAAGCTTTCCTCAATAAGATGATCAACCAAAATACAAGATGTGCTCCTTCTCCTCTTGACTCCTTAGCAGATCTCCTCAACTAGTGCGCACCCTTTCACAAGTGAGTGAATGATCTAATGAGGAGTTCACCTCATCTATTTATACTTGACTCTCAACTGACTAAAAGACCTGTTGGGGCCGACCTCACCTGGAGAAGTCTAATAACCCCTAAAATATAACTACAGGGCCGACCCACACATGGTGGGTCTAATAACCCTAGTTAATACTAACCCTCGGAGGAATAAACATCTCCGGATACATAATAGGATTACCTCGGAGGGATGAAACATCTCCGGAATAATAAAGTACAAATATAATATTCTTTGAAGTTACAATATTTAACACTCCCCCTTAACGAGAAGGATATTATAACAGCATCTGCAGGAGCAAGGAGTCACTACACATGATACATCTATAAATCATCGGAAGCTTTCTTCAATTCGACTTCATCAGTAACTCAACCAGTTACTGGTACATCAATATCAACATCACGATCTTTAGCATCGTCTTCACATGATCAGCTGCATCGTCGTCATACGATCAACAGTTTCGTCATCACACAATCAACGGCATCGTCATCACACGATCAGCAGCATCGTCATCACACGATCAGCAGCATCGTCATCACACGATCAGCAGCATCGTCATCACACGATCAGCAGCATCGTCATCACACGATCAGTAGCATCGTCATCACACGATCAGCAGCATCGTCATCACACGATCAGCAGCATCGTCATCACACGATCAGCAGCATCGTCATCACATGATCAGTAGCATCGTCATCACACGATCAGCAGCATCGTCATCACACGATCAGCAGCATCGTCATCACACGATCAGTAGCATCGTCATCATACGATCATACAAGTATCCTACACAACAATATGAGTATCCCACCGATACAGATAACCACATCATCAATACAAGTATCCTACCGATACAAGTAACCATATCATCAATACAAGTATCCTACCGATACAAGTAATCACATCATCAATACAAGTATCCTACTGATACAAGTAACCACATCATCAATACAAGTATTCTACCGATACAAGTAGCCACATCATCAATACAAGTATCCTACTGATACAAGTAACCACATCATCAATACAAGTATCCTACTGATACAAGTAACCACATCATCAATACAAGTATCCTACCGATACAAGTAACCACATCATTAATACCATTACTTTCTCGGAGACCATTCGTCTACGGATCAATTCAGGGACCGAAGTCCAGGGATGATACAATCCCCTTCACGTACATTTTGAACTATCAGTTCCGGGATGATGCAATCCCCATCACGTACATTTTGAACTATCAGTTCCGGGATGATGCAATCCCCATCACGTACATTTTGAACTATCAGTTCCGGGATGATGCAATCCCCATCACGTACATTTTGAACTATCAGTTCCGGGATGATGCAATCCCCATCACGTACATTTTGAACTATCAGTTCCGGGATGATGCAATCCCCATCACGTACATTTTGAACTATCAGTTCCGGGATGATGCAATCCCCATCACGTACATTTTGAACTAAGGTCCAGGGACGATGCAGTCCTATCTTCTATTCTCGGAGACCTCACGTCTACGGCTCTCTTTAGGACTGAGAGTCCAGGGATGATCCAATCCCCTCAAGTCCACCAAGGACTTCATTCTCGGAGACCTCTCGTCTACGGCTCTCTTTAGGACTGAAAGTACAGGGATGATCCAATCCCCTCAACTGTCCACTAAGGACTTCATTCTCGGAGACCTTACGTCTACGGTTCTCTTTAGGACTGAAAGTCCAGGGATGATTCAATCCCCTCAACTGTCCACTAAGGACTTCATTTTCGGAGACCTTACGTCTACGGTTCTCTTTAGGACTGAAAGTCCAGGGATGATTCAATCCCCTCAACTGTCCACTAAGGACTTCATTTTCGGAGACCTTACGTCTACGGTTCTCTTTAGGACTGAAAGTCCAGGGATGATTCAATCCCCTCAACTGTATCTTCATCCATACAGGTACAATCATATATCACATCAAAACATGTATTCATCACATCAAAACATGTGTTCATCAAAACATGTATACGTCAACAATCACATCAAAACATGTGTACATCAAAACATGTATACATCAGTACACATCACATCAAAACATGTGTACATCAAAACATGTATACATCACTAATCAAAACATGTACACATCACATCAAAACATGTGTACATCAAAACATGTATACATCAGTAATCAAAACATGTACACATCACATCAAAACATGTGTACATCAAAACATGTATACATCACTAATCAAAACATGTACACATCTCATCAAAACATGTGTACATCAAAACATGTATGTATTCTCACTAATACATCATATCAAATCATGTATAAACGATATGTAAGAGTTCTAAATCTAAATAATTGTAAGTAGCTAACAAAACAAAAAAAAAATAAGTGACAGAAATACTATGCTACTCCCCCTTTCGAGGAGGGTCCTTCTGGACTAAACCAAGCTTGTCTCGGAAGTATTCAAACTTTACTCGAGACAGAGGTTTAGTCAAGATATCGGCAACCTGATCTTCAGTGCTTATGTACTCGAGCTTGGTGGCTCCTCTCTGCACCATGTCTCGTATATAGAAGTAACGGATCTCAATGTGTTTTGACTTATCATGGAACACAGGATTTTCAGTCATCTTAATGCAGCTTTGATTATCACACATAATCACAGTAGGATCCATCTCTAAGTCAAAGATTCCAGATAAGAGTTTCCGAAGCCACACCGCTTCACAGCTGGCAGAGCAAGCAGCTATATATTCTGCTTCAGCGGTACTGAGGGCCACACTAGATTGTTTCTTGCTGAACCAGGAGATCATGGCAGATCCAAGACCATAACATCCACCTGAAGTACTTTTTCTGTCTGAGACACTACCTGCCCAATCAGAATCTGAGAAACCATGCAACTTGAGTTCATTTTCTCTAAGATAGTAAAGACCATAGTCCACTGTACCTTTTAGGTACCTCATGATATGCTTTCCAGCTATAAGGTGAACCTTTCTAGGTTCTACTTGAAACTGACTTAGGGTATTTACAACAAAGCATATATCAGGCCTAGTATTTGTCAAGTACATCAAAGATCCAATGATTTGTCTATATAGGGTTATGTCCACTAGTTCTGATGAATCATTAGCTAGTAGTTTTAGGTTGGAGTCCATGGGAGTGGCCATAGCTTTACACTCCAACATATCAAACCTTTTGAGGATCTCCACAGTATACTTACCTTGATTTAGAAATATCCCTTTTTGCTCTTGCCATACTTCTAGGCCTAAGAAGTAGTGCATTAATCCGAGATCTTTCATTTCGAATTCTGAAGAAAGCTTCTTCTTGCTTTCAATGATTTGTTTCTCATTTCCTGTTAGAAATAAATCATCTACATATAATAGCAATATAACAGGTTCATCATTCATTACCTTAAGATAGAGATTGGGGTCAGCTTTACTTTTGGTAAAGCCCATGCTTAATAAGAAGCTGTCAATTCTTCCATACCAAGCTCTGGGAGCTTGCTTCAAACCATATAATGCCTTCTTCAGTTTGCATACATGGGTCCTTCCGTCTTTGACCTCAAAACCTTGAGGTTGTTCTATGTATACTTCTTCTTCAATTACACCATTCAGGAAGGCTGTCTTAACATCCATTTGATGCAATTTCCATTTCATCATAGATGCAAGTGCCATGATAGTTCTAATCGAAGTATACCTAGCAACAGGTGCAAATGTATCTTCATAGTCAATTCCCTCCTTTTGAGAGAATCCTCTGGCTACAAACCTTGCCTTGTATTTTTCAATGCTTCCATCTGCAGCATGTTTTATTTTGAAAATCCATTTGGAAGAAACCACACTTTTATCTCTTGGTTTGGGGACTATATCCCAAACATCATTTTTCATTATTGACTGATATTCTTCAGTCATTGCTTCTACCCATTCTTTCTTTTGAGCTGCTTCTTCATAGCTAGTAGGTAGTTGATCCACAAGATCACACATCAAGGCCATATAGTTGGACACTAGCTTTGGTTTCTTCCTTTCTCTAGTGGAGCCTTCAGGAGCACCATATCTTTCAGCTCCTTGTATAATATCTCTAGCCCATGCTGGTCTTCTTTTCCTAGATAATTCTGCAACAGGGGGTTCTTGTGGTTCCAGCATGTCATGATCCTCTGTTATGTCCTCCTCAGGGATGTGAACAGTATCTGAGACTCTGGGAGATGTATCTTCTTCATAAACTTCTTCAAGTTGACATTTTCTAGATTTCTTAAGAGCTGCTTCCTCATCGAAGGTTACATCTCTACTTATTTCTATATGATGAAAACCTGGTATGTAAATCCTGAAGGCTTTGGATGATTCACAATAGCCAACAAATATTCCTTTCTTACCAGAAGGATCCAACTTGGTTCTCTTTTCCTTTGGAATGTGGATGTACACAGGACACCCAAATATTTTAAGATGTCTTACTTCGGGCTTCTTTCCAGAAAACACTTCTTCTGGAGTTTTGAAATCAAGAGCACTATGAGATAATCTGTTTTGAACATATACTGCTGTTCTGGCTGCTTCAGCCCACAGATACATGGGAAGATCCTGGTCATGTATCATAGTCTTCACAGCTTCCATGATGGTTCTATTTTTCCTTTCTGCAACCCCATTTTGTTGGGGATTGTAGGGAGTGGTTAGTTCTCTTTTGATTCCAGCTTCCTTACAGAATTCTTCAAACTCTTTTGAAGTATACTCTCCACCATTGTCTGTTCTGAGAACCTTGATTTTCTTTTCTGAGAGATTTTCTATTAGAGCCTTGAACTCTTTGAACTTCCCAAAAACTTCATTCTTACCCTTTAGAAAGTATATCCAAGTTTTCCTTGAATGATCATCAATGAAAGAAAGATAGTATTCAAACCCACTTAGAGAGGTGGTGGGCATTGGACCACACACATCTGAGTGTATTAACTCCAAGATCCCTTTGGTCTTTGTTTCACTCTTTGGAAATGGGTTCTTGACATTCTTGCCTTTCTTACATCCTTTGCATGAGCCATTATGATCCACCTTTAAATCTGGTAGTCCTATGACCACCTTGCTTACATAAGGTAAGGCTTTGTAGTTAATGTGAGCTAGTCTTCTATGCCATAGCTCACTGGGGCTAGAGGTTTCATGAACAAGAGCAGCTTCTGGATGACCCTTGAGTTTATATAAACCTCCTTCCTCTTCACCAATAACAATTGCATCCTTAATGGATTTGCCTTTGGACCACATTAACACTTGTCCATCAATGAATGCAACTCTATAGCCTTTCTTGTCTAAAGCTGAGATTGAAAGCAAATTCTTCTTTAATCCTGGAACATATAGAACTTCCTTCATCTTCATGGGGGTTCCAGAATCGAGTTTGTAGTTTGCTTCACCAATTCCCTTAATGGGATATTGATAGTCATCTCCTAGAGATACCTTTTGGGGAGAATTCTTTTCTTCAAGATTTGAGAGGGTCCTCTTCTGTCCAGTCATGTGCTTTGAAGCACCACTGTCAATAAGCCATGTACCTTCACCAGGGGTTATGGATCCAGAGAGTGCGGAGAATAGAACATATTCTTCTGCATCTTCTTCTGTGTTTCTTCTTGACCTCCTTTTGAAGAAGGTCCTTTCTTCTTCTTCCCCTTCATCTCTAGGCCTTTTATTGTGAGACCTTTCTTCCTCTATTTCTTCTTCTTCACTGTCATCCTCTGCAAGATGTGCTTGATGTCTTTTGAAGTGATTACCCTTTTTCTTCTGTAGAGGGCAATCTTTAGCAATGTGTCCTAATTTGTGACAAGAGTAGCATTGGAAAGAAGAGTAATCCCTTCTTTGAGTAGATCCTCTTTTCTTGTGAAATCTGTGAGGAGGATGAGACTCCTTGAGACCACCTTTCTTGAAGTAGGATTGACTCCTTCTTCTTTTGGTATGAGTGGCCAAGGCTTGGTCATCTTCTTTGAGCAAGGCTTCTCTATTTGCAACCCTAGCCTCCTCTTGTACACAATCTTCCCAAACTACATCAAACTTCATACTTTCTTTTCTGGCACACATAGTTTGAATGAATGACTCCCAAGGTCTAGTGAGACCATTTAGAGCTGTCATCACAAGTTCATCTTCATCAAGGGTATCACCAATGGCATCTAGTTGTTCTTTGATTTGATGGACTCTTGAGAAGTAGTCTTGAATGGATTCTCCTTTGTTCATCTTGGTGCTCTTCAACTGAGTCCTTAGATTCATCTTCCTATTGATGTTCTTTCCTTCATACATTCTTCCTAGGGCATCATACATTTCCTTTGGAGTCTTCTTGGAAGACACTTGGGGAATCAAGTGGTCTTTAATGGAATCAGCTATGATTCTCTTTGCCCTAATCAGATCCTTCCTGTGTTTCTCTTTGGCTTCATCTTCTTCTGGTTCTGCAACTTCCTCCTTGATATAATGAGCAAGATCATTCTCCTCAAGAATTAGACCAATTCTGTATTTCCATGCTCGGAAATTCTCTATGCCTTCTAGCTTGTCTTCAAGCTTAGTATTTGGAGCCATCTTCTCTTGGGGGAGTCCAAGAGACAGAGTAGACTTACCTGGAAAGTTACCTTTTACTTTTCCGGAATCTGGAACAGAATTTTATCGCACTTTTGGTAGAATTAGGGTTTGAATTTCCCGGAGTTCTACCCAACCAAAAAGTTCGATCTATAGCTCAAAAGAATGCTCTTGAGAAGGGATACCCAGCCATATAATCAGAATTCAAAAATTACAACTTTTTTCTGAAACCAAAATCTGACGTATCGCACTTTTGGTAGAATTAGGGTTTGGATTTCCCGGAGTTCTACCCAACCAAAAAGTTCGATCTATAGCTCAAAAGAAAGGTATTGAAAAGGGCTATCCAGCCATGCAACCAAAAATCAATAATATCAACTTTGGGCTGAAACCCTAACTTCACCAAAGAGAGAGAAAGAGGTATTCTTACCTTGTGAAAGATGTCCTATTCAGTTTGGCTCTGATACCATGTTAGATTTAAACCAAATAGACAAGCAAGATCTCTGATAGAAACACAATCACAAGATAACACACAATATATCCTGGGAAACCCTCATGGGGTAGAAAACCCAGTAAAGCTTTCCTCAATAAGATGATCAACCAAAATACAAGATGTGCTCCTTCTCCTCTTGACTCCTTAGCAGATCTCCTCAACTAGTGCGCACCCTTTCACAAGTGAGTGAATGATCTAATGAGGAGTTCACCTCATCTATTTATACTTGACTCTCAACTGACTAAAAGACCTGTTGGGGCCGACCTCACCTGGAGAAGTCTAATAACCCCTAAAATATAACTACAGGGCCGACCCACACATGGTGGGTCTAATAACCCTAGTTAATACTAACCCTCGGAGGAATAAACATCTCCGGATACATAATAGGATTACCTCGGAGGGATGAAACATCTCCGGAATAATAAAGTACAAATATAATATTCTTTGAAGTTACAATATTTAACATAAATATAGAGGAAGAGTAACTCCCATGGAAGAGGAAGAGGCAATTTGGAGCTAGTGGGACACTAGGGCTAGATTCCCTAGCTCTATGACAACAATGATGAAGATGCTATGACACCTATGACACAAATCAGACCTGAAGGCTGACATATGGCATATATGAAATTTCAGGGCCAAAAATAGTCTCCAAGAGGGCTGTCAAGGGATTTAGGGCAGCTAAGATGATTCCACATGTGATTTGGTGGAAGTGGGAAACTAGGAATTGTTGTACAAGTGGCATTCTTTGGAATCTCTTCCCAACTTGAGTTGGCATGAGTCTCTTGGAAGGAATTTGACCCATGGAGGAAATTAGAAGTTTATAAATGTCAATAAAAAAGAATGAATCCATCTTTTGATCATTTGTAGAAATTTTCAATTGCATTTGTGAAGAGGGAGAGCTAGTGGATGACTAGTTTCTTGCCTTAGCCAATTTCGAGGGTGAAAGATTCCCATCCAAGTTGGTAATTGGAAATTTCATTCAAAAATTTCATCTGGAGATTTAATTGAGTCATTTGTTTCAGGTGTAAGCTATGTGGCAGATCATGGTTTCTTCTAATGCATCACATTCTCTCAACTATTTCCAGTTTTGAAGGCATATTCTTGCTCCTTGAGGGAGGGCATTTTTGGTGAGCTATTGTACTCTTTGGGGGAGATTCTAATGCCCCATTTATTTTGTAATATGAATTAAATACTATTTTATTCATCTCCAGAAATTTTCAAGTTTAAATTCCAAGTAGAAATGTATAAATCTCATTTTTAATGAAAGAACAGTGCCATTTCCCCACTACCTTGTTGTGAACCAATGTAATGTTGATGGATTCGAATGGATAAGTAAAATAATGATGGTTTATTGATGAATGGAATTTTATTGATGTATTATACAAGTTTCATGTTCAGTACTCAAGCATTTGAAGTCATTTTACTTAGTTTATTTCCATTTGGAGAAGATTTGGTGCCATTTCCCCAAGGGTCGAACTAGTGATTTTTGCTGCTGTTTGGGAGAAGGTTAGAACAGAATTAATAATTGATTAATGGTGAACATGAGACTTAGATAATTTCCCTCATAAATCTCCTAACTCTTTTCATAATTTTGAGTGAGTTTGGAGGAATTTGGAGAGTCATTTTTCAGTACTTACCCTAGGGGATTTGAACCCCAAATTGCTAGTTAAATTCCATACTTTGTCCAGAATCTTAAACAAGTTTGCAGAAGTATTTTGATGGTCATAAATAATCCCTGAACATCATAATAAAGTAAAAATATCAGTCATACACCTTCCTTGAATATTTGAAGGCATTTGGAGCCAATTTGAGACCTAGAGACCAATACTAGTCAAAGGGAAATTACTAGTAAAGTTCCCTACATTGGCTAGAATTGAAACAGGATTTGCAGAAGTATTTAAAGGTACAAAAGCATCCACGAAACACATATTTATGTTCTAACATCATCCATATACCTTCTCAGAATATTTGGGAGCATTTGGGGCAAATTGGAGACCTAGGAATCAAAACTAGTCAAAGGTCGAAATAGGGAAAAAAGTGAAAAATTGCCATTTTAATAAAATTTCTAACAAGGGACATTACAGAACCTTGTCAAATTATATCTAATCAAATATTAGCAAATAAAAATTATGCCTATGTATGTGCACCTTAACCAGAATGGGAAAAGATTGCTAACAAAGAAAGCTGGGAGGAGGTCCTGGAGATTCAAAAGAGTTTAGAGGAGCAAGCTTCTATAGAAATATTACCAGGACATATAAGAGGAGAAAAGGAGATCCAAATAGATATGTAAGTGGATGATCCAGAGAAAGGCCCCTAGTCCAAGAAAGATAGAATATAATTTGAAGAGACAAATCAAGCAGTAGTCACAACCATCAATCAGCCCAAGAGGACCACCAATTAGATACACTCATTACCCCTCTATGGAGTTTACAATACCCCAAGGTTTACAAGCATCCCCTTAAGGAAGCCCTGTAACAAAAAAAAAATATTTTCAATTAAGGTATAGAGTAATCAAGGAGAGGAGTATGAAGTTAATAAATAACACCAGACAATAGGTACCAATAGTAGAGAAAGAGATCCATACAGTGGAAGATCATCACGAAGACACCTTCAAATTCTCTATCATAGAGCCTAAAGTGGCCAAGCCTTTAAATATTAGTGAGTGGAGGAAATATGAACATACAATGGATTTTAAACAATTTGGAAAACTTGACAAGTTGGATTTTTACAAACAACCCAGTGACATGATTTGCATTGAGGTGGTGAAATCAGTTAAGAAAGAAAGAAAATTAAGGACAACCTTGGAAAAATTCAAGCAACTCTGGAAGGTTGAAAAGAGGACTACAAGAGAAAAACATGTTACAATTAATGAGTTTGAGGATAAAATCATAGCCCTAGGGGTTAATCCAACTGATTAAATCCAAATTAAATCATTAATACAGAAAAAGGGATAATGAATAGCCCACCTTAAAAAGAAACTAAAGATGCTCATTGCACAGCTAGTTTAGATTTCTGAACTTAGGCAAGTTCAAGAAAAAAAGGTTCAAATTTATACAAGGATGATGCAATATAAATATCTGGAAGAGGAGAGGGAAACATAGATAAATGATCTACATATGCAAATATCATCAATGAATTTGCAAAAGACATCTATGATCCCTGATCCAAATGTCCCAATCTCATATCCAAATGTACCGGATGAAGGGCATCCTAATTTAGAGGCAGCATCAACTAAACAGTATCCCAAGAAGCAAGCTATAGATCAAGAGGTGATTGATATAATGGATGAGGATACAATAGTTCAGAAACCATTTCAATAGCCAACTCAAGAACCAAATGATAGAGATAGCAAGATTAAAGAGTTGGAAACTGAGGTGAACCAAAAGGATTAAAGAACTTGGAACTGGAAGGTCAAGTTAGTAAGTAGGAAGATGATATCACTAGATTAGAGACTTATATAAATGAACTCAAGAACCAGATTACTAAGTTACAATTGGATGTTCAGGGAGAATAACTCCTAAGAAGGAAAAATCAAACAATTTGGGATAAAATAGCCCATTTGTTTCTAAGCAAACATGACTATTGTGAGGTTATACAATATGAACTAGAAATAGCTCAACAACTCAGGACGAAGCCAGATTAGTTGCAAATCAATTGGGAGAAATTCCAAAGTAGGCCACTCATATCATTGAATATCTAAATAATAGAACCAAGAGACAACTGTCATATCTTCAAATTTACAACATAACATAGTTGATTAAAGTAGCTAGGCAGCTAGTGATGAAACATACATATTTGAGAAGAATGCAAGACAATATCAAGGATTTGAATGAAAAAATTAGTACTTTCAAATGCCTTTTTAAAGAGGTAATGGACCTTGGATTATCCTCTCCATGGAATGGAAATGGGGAGGTGTATCCAAAAGAAGAGTACAAAAAGAAGTTGACTAATACAAAAAGAAGTTGACTAAAGAGAGGGATGAGATAATTCAAGTTGATATTTTAGAAGGGGAAATTAGTGGAGAGAAGCTTGTTGATAGGATCATAAATGAATTTGAGATTTGGATAGCATTGAAGAATATTGTAAAGAGATTGGGGCCTATCTCTTATGAGAAGACCACTAATGTAGATATTTCATTATAGGCTTTTAAAGCTCATAAATTCCCCATAGGAAAAGAATGGCAGTCTATGGTCCAATATCATAAATTAGTGTTGCCACCTCAAGTCCCACCAGCAAAGAAATCATCAGGTAAACCAACCGTGCAATCATCAGATCAAACATTAGGGAAACCCTCAACACAAATTCCTGGTTAGTTTGCAAATCATCCCACTCCTTTATCTTTTATGCCACCTGGAGGCCAGGTCAATTTCCAAACGATTCATCAGATGCTGGGGTGGGCAGGAATGCCTCCATTAAGCCAACCAACAAGTCAGTTAGTTAGGCAGCTAGGTACATAACCAAATGTGTACATGAGGAGACAAACATCTCCAGCTAAAGGGAAGAATAAAAGTTTGAGCAAGAGAAGTTAAAAGGTGAAAGAGGCTGGTAGATAGGGGTCAAAATTGAAATGAAAGTGACAAATCTAGAAGATGGTTACAAATTAGTTGAGATGAAATAAAATTCTATTGCAAACTAAAGGCTATAAAAGGCACATCGAACTCATTAATAGAGGATGGCAATTTTTTTAGAGGTTCTCTAGGGGATTGTTGAGTCGATGAAGTGCTATACATGTAATAGAATTTTATGAGATTAAGATTGCAGAGTCATTGTAGATATGTTTCTTCCTTGTGATGTACCAACTAGGATTAGTGATACAAAAACTCACTTCCTCAAAGAATCAATTAAAACAATGTTTATAGGAGCTATTTTGACTGAGGGTGGAAAAGATTAAAGATCTGGATGGAAGGAAGGATATGATATATGTTAATACCTATGAAAAAAGTACTGGGACCATTAATGTTTCAATATCATCAAGTCTTAAATATAATCCAATGCTCCTGGGCATCCCAACATATGCAGACTAGTATGGCTCTAAAATTTGAATGGAAGATATGGATGAATGTTTTTGACTCAGTGAGGATAAATAATATGAAATATAAGTCAATAAAAAGTAATATTTTTCTCCATAAATTTTAAATAAGTTTTGAGAAATATTCACAAAGATACAAGCAAAATTGCATTTCAGGGTTGTACAACTAGTAAAATTCAGGAACTCCCAAATAGGTAGAGAAGGCTCACGAATTCTTCAAATCAGACATGGATTGGGTCATATAACATGTTAATTAATATTAGGAACATAAATAAACTAATTTGTACCTCTAATCATTCATTTATTCAAGATAGTCTGAAAACTAGTCAATTTCTATGCAAATCTAGAGAGGGTGGAGAAATATGAGAATAATTCAAAAAAGGAAGAAAAATCCATTTCATAACACATTCAAATTGGAACAAGAAAGACACTTCAACCTTTATTAGTCAAAAGTAGAATGACGTACAAGTATACCTGATTATGAAACAGGCTCCTGCAACTAGATTCTGGGCTCTGGCTCTTCTTTGGCTTGGATGTCTTCAGCATCAACTCCTCTAATGCAAGCTTCTTCAAAGTTTTTCCATTAATCACTCTTACTATCTCCAATTTCTAACAAAATCTAACCATTCTCCTTTAACCTTCTTTGTATTTATAGGTTTAAAGAAGTAGTTTAGGTCGATGGGGGAAATTGGGGAAGTTAGGAAACTACCATCAACTAATACTCCTCGATGAATTAATTTATTTTTTAATCATCTTTTAAGATGTACGCGACTCTTGTTCAATGGAGTAGCGTATAGGGCGCTACCCTAGTGCTTAACAACTAGCGCTCATTCGATTTTAAATGTCGAGCGCTACTTTGCTGAGAAGGAGTAGCGTATACTTGGATATGGGCGCTACTATTATACAGTGGAGTAGCGTATGGGCGCTAGTCTCTTTGAGTAAAGTAGTGCTCATATCTCAAAATTATATTTTTGGGATTTTCCAGTAATGTCAGGAAATAGAGTGAGTTAACATATCATCCAAGGTCAACATGCTCCTCCATCCAAGTTGTCCTTTTGTGTGATCAGTAGCTCAGGGTGATCACGAACGGAGAGGTGCAAGTTTGACCTATAACAATTTCTGTAATTTTAATTGACATGAATAATATCATAGATTTACATTGAATATCATTACAACATATATGGTCCAATAGGCCTCTCAAAACATTATATGAACACCTCTCCTCTTCTACACAATAATCTAGCTCTAGAAATTCATATGAAGCTTGGAGATTTGAACCATGCACTGAATGATGCTTCTTATGAACTTCAAATTCAACTTGATAAGCTACAGGACCTGAAAATAAACTCAGTGATAATGTATTAATACCATCATCCTCTCACAGGAAGCAGGGGCACATCTCCCAGCTTGGACCAGGGGCACATCTCCCAAGTCTCTGAGGCACAATTGCACTCAATCCAAACATCAAAATAACAAAAGATGTGAATGTGGTGCACACTAGTTCATTTATAGAGAGTGGGTGACTTGAGGATCAAGTATCCTTAGCTAATGCACCCTCCTTGAGTGGATAAGGAAAGCTAGCTTTCCTACCTTTTCCTTTTTGCTTTTCTTTCCTCCTTTTTACTTTTCTGTTTGTTTTTCCACTTTCTGCTTTAGCTTTTTCTTCCTTTTCTGAACTTTCCTTCTTTTTTAAACTTTCCTGATTTCTGCTTCATGCTACTTTTCCTGAGTTTTTGTTGCTTTTCTAATTTGCTCCATCTTTCTTTCATTTTCCCTGATTTTCTAGGTTTATGTGCTTTCTCCTTAACTTCTTCTTCAAGTCTCCTATCATTCAACTTTATCCACTAATGCGCCCTAGTGGAGAATTATCCTCATTTGTTCATCATAAAAATATTAAATGCATCAAAATTAAATATTCCAAGTGCATGATAAAATTTAGATAAAATTAAATGCACACTCCTAATTAATTAAATGCATGGAATACAAAAATTAACCCCACGATACTGAATTTGTCTCCTCAACCCAAGGGATTGGTTGGGTTAGTGTTAGGAACCCATGTCAACCCTTCTATTTACTTTGTTAGTATATTGTTGTTGGACACATATGCTTTGTAAGTCATCCTATAGTATTTGTTGATCCATAGTTTGTATTATTGTTGTTGGACGCATATGCTTTGTAAGTCGTCCCGTAGTAATTGTTGATCCATATTTTGTGTTGGCCCATGGTTTGTATTGACACATGGTATTGACCCATGGTATTGGCGCCTAGACTTAGTATATAAGTTTGTGTTGAGACGAATGAAGGTACTGTTATCACACAACTTGTAGTTGTCCCTAGTGGTATCCCATCCGGGATGGTAGAGGAGACGGACAACTAAAGAGGTGACCCAAGAGATGCCACGGTTCCCAATGCAAGGTGGGAGTCACGTCAACCGAGGCACTCTTCACTTTATATCTTAGATGAATCAAGACCTAGGGGGAGACCCTATTACCAATCAAAGATGATTGGACCCAAACAAAGGTTCCTAGGGATGAGTGAATGGTAAGTTACAGAAACCAATGCAAGGTGAAGTAGACCTAGAAATCACAGTATGGTTGAAGGTGGTTTGAGAGATGATTAGTGTTTCAACCAATATATGATTTAGGCCACATTATTAGCTGAAAAGACAAGATCTAGTACTATGCATTACACAAGTGGGACCCACTCCCTTGGGATATGTGAATGACTCAAATGGGACCCACAAGGTGAAATTAACGGATGCAATTGGTACTAGTGGATATGTAATGAGTAGATCTATGGATCTAAGTTAAAATTAGGAATACCCACATATAGGATCCAAGGTTTGACACAATTCCCAAGAAGTGCGACTTACCTAAGGAGGACTAGTGCCTTGCTGGATGGGCTAATGGAGTCAAAAGATATATCAAAGTTTAGATCAAGACATCAAGTAGGCAAGTCAAGTGGGCTAATTGAGATATTATGGTTGGATCTTTCTAGATCTAATGTTTCATGATATGACCCTAAGTGGACCACTATCTCTTGAAACAAGGAATGCTACCCCCAAGGTAGATCGTCACAAATTGACACACTAGATGTAGGTTTCAAATTATGCTCTTTCCAAATCCACAAAAATCTCAACTACCCACATCCTTAAAGTGGGCAAACTCACTCACCCAAGGAAGTGCGACCTTGCTCAAGGAGGGCTAAAAGGTGGAGAAGGGGTATCAAATCAAGTCAAATGGCCACCAAATTGTAGTTCCAAGTAGTTTAGGCAATGATCTATGTGGATCTAGAAAATCAAGACAATCCAAGGGTTAGATCTTACTAGATTTGAGTTTTAAGGTGCCAAGTAGTCCAAAATGGGGTTTTAATCCCTTGAAATGTGGAATGACTCCCACAAGGTAGAAATCACCAAAGTAAGAGTCTAGGGGTAGGTTATCAAGTATGTAGATTGCAAATCAAGTGGGATCTCACCTACCCATATGCTAGATCTAACCAAACAAACCTCTCCCAAGGAAGTGCGATTTTCCTCAAGAGAGCTATATTGCCTTGAAAAGTGTTTAAATTTTAACCCAATCACCACCAAACTATAGATCCAACTAGGGGTGGATGATATAGAGGTGGGTTTTTAAAATCTTTTCAAAAGCAAGGCTAGATCTAAGTAGATCTAAGAAAAACCAAAATTGGGGTTTTGATTAATTAGGGTTTGTGACCAATGAAGAGAGAATGGATGGAAAGAGGCACATACCTTGTAGATCTTACCTCAATTGATTGTGGCCACCTTTCAAATTGATAGCATTCTCCTATGTGTATATTCAAGAGTGAGATCCAAGATCTCCAACCAAATCATCCTCCTCCAAGATAGCCAAATCGTCCTCCTCCTACAAGACAAGATCAAAGAAACAAGTCAAGTAAGATGATTATGAAAATGATAGAAAGATGTAATAGAAAGCATCAACTATGTCACGAAGATACAATAATGATACTCCCTATCACAAGATCAACCCAAGAGAGAATATGTGGATCCCTCCAACAATAACCCTCAAGAAATCACCCTCCTCTCCACCAATTCGAGTTTCCTGCAAGAAAACTAGTAGAAGCACCAAAATCCACAATCATACATAGAAGAGATACTGTATACTCAAGATGCAAGAGAATCCACAAGACAAGAGAGATATGCTCCACAAAGAAGTGTTCTATTCCAATATTCCAGAGCTCCAAAGGTGAGCTATACAATAGGGGGTCTCCTCCTTATATAGGATAATAAAGACCAAAACCCTATACCACTCTACAATACTACATCAAATGAGTGGTTGAGATTAAAAGATCTCAATACATGATCAATGGCTAATAATGAATCATAACAATATATCACATGGATCACCCAATATAATGATGATGCCCTAACTAAATGGTACAAAGTGAGGATGACGTCATCCACTAGAGGGTTAAAAGTACAAAAATCCACCTCATAATGACTAGGACATAACATAAGAAGCACATGGTGGGGCTAGGAGGCATAAATCCTTATTACCTCATCCCCAAGGCACAATAAAATAATAAAATATGTCCAAGATAATATAAATGATCAAATCTGTCCTCAAAATCTGTGACAGACAAGCAGTAAAAGACCTCCTGCGATCGCTGTGGGCCTACCCACATGGTGAAAACTGGTTGGAATATAGTGGGATCACCCTGGAAGACCTCTGTGAAAACGAAGTGCCAAAACCTTGCCTCAATTGCCCAAATCGAATTCCTCAGTGACCACTTTATCCCATTTTTTAACTGCCTCGGTAATTGTGAAAGTGACAAAACTGCCTCCCAGGGCATCTGTGCTGTCCAACTGATCCCACCAGGCTCTCCAGAAAGGGGGATAAATGGTAAAAAACAAGTGGCTAGACCACCCCCTCCTCATACAACGCCCTACGTGAACTAGCCTCTCATGGCCCCTGCTGCTCAGGCTGGGAAATTAGCCCCAAATTTGGTCAACAAGTGTAAAACTGCATCAATCACTGTCAGAAGTGCCCAAAACTGAAAGATAAGTGTCTCATTGGATCTAGAAGACCCAAATCCACTAGGAATGTGTACTCATACACCATGGGTTTCACTAATGGGCCAGCTGTAGGGTCCACCATATATGGACAGTGTATAATCTAATGATATGGAGTAATAAATAAAACTGCTGAACTGCATTAATCATCATCTGCATCATATATCCATCATATGGTATCATCATCAAGAGTATGTGGGTCTATCAATCATCATCTGTAAGCATATGTGGCCCACATCATCACAGATCCCAAGAAATGACCATAGTCAAACTAGGTTTGACTAGGTCCATATATAACCAAGGAAAAATCATATCAGTAGACTAAGACATGTTCCTCTAATCATTCTCACAGCTTAAATCAAAGTATAACATCCATTCAGTGGCATTAATCAAGTTAGCATATTCCTTTATTATATCAAATTACTTGCACAATAATTCAAATGACAAACTCACCCATTGTATATGGTTAAACTACTAGTGAAGGATGAAGGCTAGGAACAAGGTTGGGCCAAGGGGTTGACTTGTCTTACTCAACTCAAAAATACTTTGGATTGGGGAAAAGGGGAGAGCTACAAACTCTGTGCTTGGACAAAATAACACGGGGGATGGCTGTGCCTCACAAATGGATAAGTTATTTAGAGAGTGCTTATTCAACTTAGGCATCATGTCTACATCAAGTTGATCCAAGTTCATTAGGATCATTCAATTTCATTTCATGGCCTTTTTGTCCTACATAACCCTTCGGATCTCATGTGTGCTGATAAGCACAACTAGTTGCAGCTTGCATCCAGGGCATGTTTTGATATATATATAAGGTCAGCAATTGTTTAGATATAGCTTTTAAAAACCATTGCTTTTTGGACCTTTCTTATACTCTTCGAGGAGTATTTTTAGCAGTTCATCGTTCTTGCCCTTTTTAGTTTCCATGGGTGAATTTATAAGTTTCCATAAGTAGAACATGAGCTTTCAGTTTTAGCCAACAACATCTCAAGTGACTAGGGGGAGTTCGAGCCAATGCCAAACATTGGGACAACCGACCAGAATGATTTAGGCCTACAATCCAACTCACCAAAGGAAAGTTTTGTCACCAACTTAGAGCCGAGGCACTGAACATACAGGGATGCGGTCCAAACATAGAGGTAGAAAAATGGGGAAGTCCTCAGTATGAGAAAGTCAAATGAGACAGGTCAAGGTTTAAAGTCAAATAAGGAAAGTCATGTATGGATGGAGTCAAATGAGTATGGAGCCTAAACTAGCAGACAACTGGTGTCAGGAAAGACCATATCTATGTAAGGTGGTAAACCAGTGAGTTTTGTCAAACAACCTAAATGTGCAAGTAAATGTCCATTTTATAATTTATAGTTCATTTTAAACAGTTTGCCACATCAGGAATAATATACCAAGCATATGCTGTGATCATGACTAAATTAACAAGATAATAATCCATAGTCAATGATAAAACATCCATAGGTCATACAACATCATCACAATAATAATCATCATATATCATCTGAAACACTGCTGCAAAACATCTCTAAGCACTGAACTGAAACTATATGGGATAAAGGGTCACATCAGTCATCAAATCTGAACTCTCAAGGCTCAGCCTTGACACAAGGTCTAACATAAGTCTGAATAATACACTGCTCTGATCATGAGTGATCTCAAAATATACAATCATCATAGCCAAGCTCTGAATAATGGAAGCTCTGGAATGTGCAAATATCTGCTAAGCAAGAATAGTAGCCCCGCTACTATGGCGTGATAACAGGTACCATGAAGTTATTTGTATTGAGCTTTCTCAAAGGAGGTTGCCCCCTGGAAGTGGCCTATGATCAATATAAAAGTGATTATGAGTTCTGTTGTTTTTGCTATTTCGTGTGTTTTCATTAATTAATTATTGTAGGTTCTTCACATCTGGTATCAGAGCACTTTCTTGGGCTTGTTGGGTGGAATTTATGCCAAAGGAACTTCCAGTGAAAAGGGCAATGACCCCTACCTGATTGACTAGTTCCCACTCGTGAGGTAAACCAAGAGCTGTCGTTTGTGGCAAAGCAGTTATCCGTTTTACCTGAGCCGTGGAGTGAGGGGTACTGCCCCAATACGCAAGCCGTCAGACAACAATGGTGGCTGAGTGAAATCCCTGAACTGCTAGGAAGCCGAACATACCTGAGGTCCATATCTATTTTCAGCTGAATTGTTGCCGATCTCTTTCACACCATTCTAGATCCAACCGTTTCAGATCTTTTCTGAAAGCCGTTTCAGATCTCTTCTAAAAGTCGTTTTAGATCCAGCCGTTTTCGATCCCTTCCTCGTTGTTTCAGTCCAATTGTTATGATCCCTTCCGCGTCGTTTTTTCTCCATATCTCCCTTGTTTTAACTACGTTTCCCTTGAAACTTTCCAGACACCTTTGCAATCCCATTCTGCATATTTCATTCCTGAGGACCCTATCCCAAATTCTACTTCCCAAAGCCAAAAATCTCACATTTGTCTATTTTTAGGGTTTTCCATAACTTCTTCAATTTTCACCCATTCGCCTCCAAATTTTTCCACCATGTTCATTCCCTATTTATGCTTCTTTGTCCCTCTTTGAAAAATTTTCTCATTCTTTCACTCCACTTCTGAAATCCCCATTTTTTGCTTCCCTGTCCATCAGAAAGTGTCCAGAGCCTAGTCAAACCCCAATTACCCATCCGAGTTTTTCCGAAATCCAAATTTCTCTTTACTAAATAGCCTTTTGTTTGTGTTTTTCTATCCATCCCCCCCCCAAAAAAAAAAAAACAAAAAAACTCCTGGTTATGGTTGTCACTCGCGTAGGAGAAAAAACCATGGAGGAAGCACTTGCATCCATACAAACCAAACTCCAAGATCTGGATGAAAAATTTCTCAACCTCCATCTTCAACACTCAGCCATGAACAATAACCGACAGCAAGAATCAGAATCTGCAGCCAATGGGTTCTCTTCTTACAGCAATTTCTGTGGTACGAAGATTGAATTTCCTCGCTTCAATGGTACTGATCTGACTGGATGGATCTATCGTGCATAACAGTATTTCAGTCTGCATAATATTTTTGATGTCCAAAATGTTCCTCTTGTATCCTTTCATTTGGAATAGGAAGCCCTTCAATGGTACCATTGGTACATCAAGGCTCATGACGAGCCCTCCCATCCCGCCAGTTCCTCAACCAACTTCTATCAAGCATTTGTCTGAAACAGAGATGCAGACACGCAGAGAAAAAGGGCTTTGTTATAATTGTGATAAGAAATTCACTCGGGGACATAGATGTGTTCAACAAAATATCTATCTCTTGGATATGGATTCTCCGCCTGCCTCTAAAATTAGTGATGAAGCTCCATATACAATGGATGATTAGGTCGACATTCAGGAGTCACCTATTGCTCCCCCATCTCAGGATGAACAACCAGAGATATCTCTCAATGCTTTATCCAGTGTCACCACCCCCCAAACAATGCGGGTCAGGGGTTACTTCAAGAAGCTTCCTCTTACAATACTCATTGATTCTGTAGCACTCATAATTTCATTGACCCTCAGATCGCTAAACAGGCTGATTGTTTTGTCCATCCTTGCTCCAACTTTGAAGTCATGGTTTCCAATGGGGGCACCTTACCTTGCAAGGGGAAGTGTCACAATGTGCATATCTTTCTGGAAGATTATAACCTACGCTCTGACATGTTTGCCTTGTCCTTAGGCGGATGTGATGTGGTTTTTGGCGTTCAATGGTTACGCACACTTGGCTCCATCTTATGGGATTTTGCTGAACTTTGGATGCAGTTTTTAGTCAATGGAAAACAACACACATTTAAGGGCTTACAACAAGGGTCTTTCCGCATTATTAGTTCACATCGCTTGGAAAAGATTCTTAAGAAGAATTCACATGGTGTCTATTATCACACCATAGTAGCAGGGCTACTATTCTTGCTTAGCAGATATCTGCACATTCCAGAGCTTAGATTATTCAGAGCTTGGCTATGATGACTTTATATTTTGAGATCACTCATGATTAGAGCAGTATATTATTCAGACTTATGTTAGACCTTGTGTCAAGGCTGAGCCTTGAGAGTTCAGATTTGATGACCGATGTGACCCTTTATTCCATACAGTTTCAGTTCAGTGCCTAGAAATGTATTGCAGCAGTGTTTCAGATGATATATGATGATTATTCTTATGATGATGTTGTATGACCTATGGATTCCTGATCATTGACTGCAGATTATTATCTTGTTGTTTTAGTCATGTTCACAGCATTGGCTTGGTATATAATTTATGATGTGGAAAACTTTATAAAATGGACTATCTTGATAATAAATTAAAATAGACATTTTACTTGCACATTTAGGTTGTTTGACAAAACTCACTGGTTTACTACCTTACATAGATATGGTCTTTCTTGACACCAGTTGTCTGCTAGCTGAGGCTCCACTTTCACTGGACTTCATCCATTCATGACTTTCCTTATTTGGCTTTAACCCTTGACTTGTCTTACTTGAATTTCTGATATTGAGGACTTCCCCCTTTTCTACCTCTGTGTTTGGATCGCATCCCTGTATGTTTAATGTCTCGGCTATGAGTTGGTGACAAAACTTGCCTTTGGTGAGTTGGATTGTAGGCCTAAATAATTCTGGTCGGTTGTCCTGATGTTTGGCACTGGCTCGAACTCCGCCTAGTCACTTGAGATGTTGTTAGCTAAAATTGAAAGCTCATGTACTACTTATGGAAACTTATATAGATTCTCCCATGGAAACTAAAAAGGGCAAGAGCGATGAACTGCTAAAAATACTCCTCGAATAGTATAAGAAAGGTCAAAAAATAAATGGTTCTTAAATGCTATATCTAAACAATTGCTAACCTTATATGTATATGTAAACATGCCCCGGATGCAAGCTGCAATTAGTTGTGCTTATTAGCACACCTGAGATCCAAAGGGTTATGTAGGCCAAAAAGGCCATGAAACGAAATCAATGGATCCTAATGAAACTGGATCATCTTTTAAAAGTAGACATGATGCCTAAGTTGAATAAGCACTCTCTAAACAACTTACCTATTTTTGAGGAACAACCATTCCCCGTGTTTATTTTGTCTAGCACAGAGTTTGTAGCTTCCCCTTTCTCCTAGTCCAAAGTATCTTTTAGTTGAGTTTAAGCAAGTAATCCCCTTTGCCCAACCTTGTTCCTAGCCTTCATCCTTAGCTAGCAGTTAGACCATGTCCAATGGGTGAGTTTGTCATTTAAGCTATTGTGCAAGTAATTATAAATAACAACGGAATATGCTAGTATGATTAATGCCACTGAATGATGCTATGCTTTAAGTTAAGCTGTGAGTATGATTAGAGGAACATGTCTTAGTGTAATGTCCCCATTCAAATAAGTGCATAGTAAGACAATCCCATCAATCCTACTAGTTTCCTAGGTTGGATGGGCACATGTGGGATGGTAATAAGGAAGCTAATAAATGATATTGAGACATTAGAAGGGTTCAAGAATTTAATAAATATGATGAATAAATAAATTCAAGAGAAATTCTAGGTGGCAAGTGGTTTTGGAGACATATGGAGGTGGTGGGACCCACACTAGCTTGATTTTTCAATGACACATGGCAGCTCTCTCTTGCCAATTCGAATTCATGGGAAGGTGAACACTCTTGGGTGAGTTGGTAAGTCATAACACATGGCATTGAGCATCTTAGGTCGAAATGGGATGGAATAGTAACCTCCATGGCAGAGGAAGAGTCAAATTGGAGACTAGTGGACACTTGGGCTAGATTCCCTAGTTTTATGACAACAATAATGATGCATCTATGACATTTATGACAAAATTCAGACCTGACTTCTTACACCTGACCATTATGACATGTCAGCCCCAAAAATAGGCTCAAGGAAGGAGCTCATGGAGTTGGAGGAATCCAAAGAGACTCAAATTCGAATTTGGGAGAAGATGGAAGGTTGGAACTAGGAGACAAGTGGCAAATGAGGAATATTTTCTAAATGGAAAATTATCGAATCTATTGAGATGATTTCGACCCCTTGAAGGCTAATGTTGGTTATAAAATGTAGAAATCAAGTATGAGAATGGCTTTTGATGATTTGAGAAAAATTGCATTTGTGAAGAGAGAACTAGTGGATGACTAGTTCCTTGCCTTAGCCAATTTCGAGGGTGAAAGATTCCCATCCAAGTTGGTGTTTGGAGAGGCCACTCAGGTCTTTCATGGTGCTTTAATGGAGTTTTATTTGTAGGTAGCAGCTACAGGAAGTTTCATGGTTTGGTTTAGTGTAGCACTTTCTCTCCACCGTTTCCAGTTTTGAAGGCATATTCGTGCTCCTTGAGGGAGGGCGTTTTTGGTGAGCACTTGTGCTTCTTGAGAGAGCTTATCATTATATATTTCTGATTGTAATAGATTAATATCCTCTTTTATTGATATTCAGAAAGTCTCAGGTCGAAATACCCACTGGTTGTATGCAAAACTATTGATTAATGAGCAAACAATGTCCATTTCCCCAATGCATTGATGTATGACACTATAATGTTGATTATTTCGAATGGATGGATGATTCTCTGATATATTTGTGATCAATATACTGCCATGGATGTCTTCTACAAGTTTCATGTACTGTACTTGAGCATTTGAAGCATTTTTACTCAGTTTAGTTGTATTGGGAGGTGAAATAGTGCCATTTCCCCAAGGGTCGAATTGGGGGTTTTTGCTGTTGAATGTGAGAGAGTTAGAACAATAGTAAAAATCAATTAATGGTTCATATGAGAGCTTAATCACATACTTAACACATTATATACCTCTGTTCATAAATTTGTGGGAGTTTGGAGGCATTTGGAAGGCCATTTGCAGTGTTACCCGGGGGGGATTTAATGCACAAATTACTAGTCAAAATTACCTATATTGATCAGAATACAAATGAGGTTTGCAACAGCATTTGGAGGGCCATAAAACATCCCTGAACCTAATATTCAAGTCTAAATACCATTCATACACTCCTATAGAATATTTGGGAGCATTTGGGTTGATTTGGAGGTCAAAACAATAAAACTTGTCAAAGGTCGAAATTGGGGAAAAAGTGGAAAAATTGGCATTTTAATAAAATTTTGAAAAAGGGCCATTACACTTAGTCTACTGATATGGTTTATCCTTGGTTGTATGTTGACCTAGTCAAACCCAATTTGACTATGGTCATTTCTTGGTATCCGTGATGATGTGGGCCATGTGTGCTTGTTGATGATGATTGATGGTCCCACATACTCTTGATGATGATGCTATATGATGGACATATGATTTAGGTGATGATTGATGCAGTTCAACATGTTTTATTATTACTTTAGATCATCAAATTATGCACTGTCCATATATGGTGGACAGTTCAGTTAGCCCATAAGGGCAACCCATGATGTATGAGTAAACATTCTTAGTATATTTGGGTCTTCTGGATCCAATGAGACACTTATCTTTCAATTCCGGGAACTTCTGACAGTGATAGATGCATTTTTACACTTGTTGACCAGATTTGGGGCTGATTTCCCAGCCTGAGCAGTAGGGGCCATGAGAGGCTAGTTCACCTAGGGCGCTGTATGAGGAGGGGGGGTCCAACCACTTGTTATTACCATTTACCCCCCCTTCTGGAGAGCCTGGTGGGCTCAGTTTGATAGCACAGGTGCCGTAGGAGGTAGTTTCAACACTTTCACATTTACCAAGGCAGTCTAGAAATGGGATACAAGTGTCACTGAGGAACTAGATTTGGGAAATTGAGACAAGGTTTTGGCACTTGTTTTTCACATAGGTCTTCCAGGGTGAACCCCCTATCTTCCAGCCAGTTTTCATCACTTGGGTGGGTCCACAGAGGCCACAGGAGGCCTTTTATTGCATGTCTGTCACAAATTTTGAGGAAATGTTTGTATTTATTTTGGACATATTATATTATTTTATTGTTCCATGGGGACGATCTAGCAAGGATTGATGCCTCCTAGCCCCACCATGTGCTTTATGAGTCATGTCCTAGTCATTTGAGGTGGGCCCATGTACTTTTTCACCCTTTAGTGGATGACGTCACCCTCCATGAGTATCTTTTAGCTATGACGTCATCATTATTTGAGTGATCCATGTGTTCTATTGTTATGTTTCATCTTAGCCATTGATCATGTATTGAGATCTGTTAATCTCAACCACTTATCTTTTGTAAAGTGGTTTTGAGATCTAGGGTTTTGGTCTTTATTATCCTATATAAGGAGGAGACCCCCTATTGTATAGCTCACCTTTGGAGCTTTGGAATATTGGAATAGAACACTTATTTGTGGAGCATATTTCTCTTGTCTTATGGATTCTCTTGCATCTTGAGTATACAGTATCTCTTCTATGTATCATTGTGGATCTTGGAGCTACATCTTGTTTTCTTGCAGGAAAGTCGAATTGGTGGAGAGGAGGGCGATTTCTTGAGGGTTATTGTTGGAGGGATCCACATATTCTCTCTTGGGTTGATCTTGGTGAAAGGGAGTATCATTATTGTATCTTTGTGACATATTTGATGCTTTCTATTACATCTTTCTATCATTTTCATAATCATCTTACTTGGCTTGTTTCACTTGATCTTGTCTTGTAGGAGGAGGACGATTTGGCAATCTTGGAGGAGGATGTTTTGGCTTGGAGCTCTTGGATCTCACTCTTGAATATACACATAGGAGAATGCTATAAATTTTCAAGGTGGCCATAAGCAATTGAGGTAAGTTCTACAAGGTATGTGCCTAGATCCATCCATTCTTCTTCATTGGTCACAAACCCTTAAAAGTTAAAACGCTCATTTTTGTTTTTTTTAGATCTACTTGGATCTAGACTAGATTTTGAAAAGATATTGAAAACCCACCTCTATAGTATCCATGGCAATTTGGATCTATAATTTGGTGGTGATTGGGTTCCATTTGACACACTTTTCAAGGCAAAATATCCCTCTTGAGGCAAATTGCACCCCTTGGGAGAAGCTAGTTGGGTTAGATATAGCACATGGGTAGGCGAGATCCCACTTGATTCACACTCTCCTCACTTTATAACCTACCCCTAGTGCTTCACCTTGTTGATTTTTTCCTTGTGGGCCTCATTCCTCATTTTGAGGGTTGTGCCCCACTTGGGTCAATTTGGTGATGCATTTTAAATCTCAGATCTATGGAGATCTAGCCATTGGATGCCCTTGATTTTCAAGATCCACACTCATGCTTGCCAAAACTACTTGGATCTAAACTTTGGTGGCCTTTGGACTTGTTTTGACACACTATTCCATGCATTTAGCCCTCGTTGAGCAAAGTCGCAGTCTTTGGGTGTTTGAGTTTTCCCACTTCTAGGACATGGGTGGTTGCGATCCCGCTTGATTTGAAAAGAGCATACCTTGAAACCCCTACCTAGTATCTCACTTTGTGAAGTTCTGCCTTGGGGGTATCATTCCTCATTTTGGGAGATTGTTGTCCACTTGGATCACATAGTGAAATATTAGATCTACTATGATCCAACCATCACATCTTGAATAGCCCACTTGATTTGCATCCTAGGTGTCCCAATCGACATTTCCACACCTCTTTTGACTCCATTAGGCCATCCATCAAGGCACTAGTCCACCTAGGGTAATTCACACTCCTTGGGAGTTGTGTCAAATGCTAGATCCCATATGTGGATATCTCTAGTTTCATCTTAGATCCATAGATCTATTCTTTGCATACCCCTTGGTACCTTTTGCACCCCTAACCTCACCTTGTGGGTCCCATTTGAACTATTTTCATATCCCAAGGAAGTGGGTCCCACATGTGTCTTTTATGGTACTAGATCTTATTATCTTATCTCATCATGTGGCCTAAATCATTTATTTGTTGAAACACTAGTCACTCCTTAAAACTCTTTCAACGATACTTAAACTTCTAGGTCCACCTAACCTTACATTGGTTTCCGTAACTCATCTTTCACACTTCCCTAGAAACCTTTGCTTTGGTCCAATCATCTTTGATTGGTTATAGGGTCTCCCCCTTGGTCTTGAGTCATCTTGATCTAAAGTGAAGAGTGCCTCAGTTGACGTGACTCCCAACTTGCATTGGGAACCATGGCATCTCTTGGGTCATCTCTTTAGTTGTCCATCTCCTCTACCATCCCGGATGGGATACCTTTAGGGACAACTACAAGTTGTGTGATAACATTTTTGGCGTCGCTGCCAAGGAAGGTAGAGGCCTACCTTGGTTCGAGATATAATTAAAAAAAAAAAGAAAAAAGAAAAGAAAAAAAAGAGCTCTACTCCCATTCTCTTTGCCAACATTTTTGGCGCCATTGCCGAGGAGGTAGAGGCTTACCTTAGGTGTCTGCGATTATCCATGCATTACTCATATCTTATCGCATCTGGATTAATCTAGATGGTTATCATTTCAATCCTTAACTTAAATATAGCCATCTATTTGTCACTCATCTCTCCCCGCTTAGTAACAACATATCATCTTGGTAGAAGAGAGTTAAAATCTACCTGGCGACTCCACATAAGCGACTCCACTGGTGATCGATCCTATCATTATATAGAACCCATGGGGTGCATCATTTTGTATTTATGTTCTTGATTTAAAAAATAAATAAAAAATAGAAAAAATAAAAAAAATAAAAAATAATTGCCATCCATGGCTGCTTCTGAGCGACCTAGGACTTTTGGTCGATTAAAAGTTTTTGACTTCTAAAAAATTGTTGGGTACCCTCATCATATTCCTCATCAAGCCCGTGAAAGGTTGCCTAAATTCGATGGAAGTTATGAAATCTCTGCTAAAAGGCACCTTGAAATCTTTTGGGAAACTTGTAACGAATTATCTATAACTGATGAGGATGTATGTATGAAACTATTGACCTCACCTTTCCAAGGAAGAGCTGAGCTCTGGTTCTTGAATTTAAAACCCAATAGCATTTTTGGATATGACATGTTTGAACATAAATTCCTAGAAGAATGGGGAAGTGAATACGATGATATTTATTCTTCAAGTCAAATCCAAGATCAAAGCCTTCCCCTTTCCGATCCTATTGTTGAATCAATTAATAATCAAATATCAAGTGAATTTTCAACATCCGGAGATGACCCCCCTTGCCCAATTTCTTTTGAGGATGAGCCTTCTACTTTTGAGTCAATCGAAATTCAAATCCATGATCATTGTATAAATCATAAGTTATCAAATTTCTTTTTAGGTGGCCCTAGTCTTGACCTTGAGGATATCTTGAAGGGAGATTGGAAACCTGTGTAGAGGTTTTGATCTAGATGCGTTTCGGACTCAATAGCTGAGTCCATCTTCAGGAGAAAAAAAGTATCTTGAGGATATCTCTAAGGATAGGCTTTTGGTTAGTCAGTCTATTGAACTCCCTCCCTCAGAGAAACTCATTAGGCATTCTAGCTTTATTGATCATTCAATTCCTTATCAACTTATTGAAGAAGAAGAAAGTGGGGACATTGACCAAGATCCTTTAGTGGTGATTTCACATGATCATTGTGCAAATAATTAGGATGTTTTAAATGAACTTGTTAATTTTCTCCTTGACAATTTATCCTCATATGAATTTAATGATGAATCAATAGAAAGTCAATCTCAAGATGAGGATGGAGGATGAATTAGTGAATTACACTAGATGCTCTAATATTTGTTCCACTTCTTATAATGAGACTTTAAATTTTTATTTCCTTAGTCAAGATAGCTTCATCCAATTCCTAGAATTAGAGTATTGTCTTCAGTTTGTAAATATTAGACTTCATAAAAAGTTTATCATTCCTAGAATAATTAATATTGCTTTAAAAGGCATTTCCTTTTGTCAAATTCCAAAGCTAAATTTTTCTATCCATCTGGGAGAAATTGCATCCACCCTCCTTGCCCATCCTTTTCAATCTTTTTGGGGTTGGTAGTCTAGTCAATCTTTTGCTTTTGAAATTTTTAATAGAAGGTATAAGCATGATTTCATGTTTGGAGAAAAAGCACTTCATTTCCCTTTTCAGTCACTTTGGAACCATAATGCTTGTTGTCAAGTTATCAATCATTCTTGGTGGCTAGAAAAGGTGTTTAAAGATCAATTCCATCTTTTCTCCATTTTTGAGCATCAAGTGGGTCTGAATTTGATTTTCCATCTTTTAAGCTTTAATTTATCCCCACTTGGTTTTTATTTGATCATTAGTCCCAGGGAGAACCAAATTGAATATGTGAGAGAGGTGATTAAAGAAAGTAGTATGAGTCAAAAGAAGTCAAATTTTTCATCACATATTTTTTCTCCATCCATTTCGAAGTTTAACTTGCATAATTTTTATGTTCCTATCGATTCTTTGATGGAGGATATTTGCATCAGTCAGTATTCTCCTTGGCATGATTTCATTTTACACCGTTCAACTCCTTTTTCAATTTTTGAACAAGTCGGGAAAGTTGTGCTATCAATTTCTTTAATCCTTAATCCAATCCTGACTCGTTTTCTAAGCAAAAATCAAAGAAGAATCATTAACTTGTTAAATGAATGGTTGCACTGGATTTATGATTTTACCTTACATTTGCGCTAATTGGTTAGAGTAGAGTAGGCAGTCTCCTGAATAAGCTCACTTGAGCAGTAGGATTTGTGTGCTTTTTCTTTTTCTGTGTGCTCAGTATTGCCATTTCCTTTTCTTTTGAAGTTGTCTGCTTAGTTGTTGCCTACTGAGTTGTTGATTGAGTGAGTCTTGCTCCTTCCTAAGCTTGTCTCACCTCCTGCATGCATTAAAGATTGGTTAGTTTACTTAATTTTTCTTTCTGGCTTCCTGTGCAAGTTGAGTTGAGTATGCCTATCTGAAAAGTCTTCTTTTCCTCCTGCACAATAATAAAAAAATAAATGATATATGCCATGTTAGATTAAAATTTATTTTATGCATTTCAGTTTCTGTTTTAGAGTAGATTTCATTTTCAGTTTTATTTTATATATCTCCCATACATGCTCCATGAGGTATTCTAGTGTTGTGAGCGCAAATACAGGTGCAAAATAAAAGCTGAAAGCAAGGATGGTGCAGTGATGGATTGAAGATTCATGCAGAGCAGTTCGAGACCAGAGATTCTGAGGTTCTCAAATGCTCTCTCCCTTAGAGCACTTGTCTTAGTTGGAGCCAGATGTTATCACACCATAGTAGCAGGGCTACTATTCTTGCTTAGTAGATATCTGCACATTCCAGAGCTTAGATTATTTAGAGCTTGGCTATGATGAATTTCTATTTTGAGATCACTCATGATCAGAGCAGTATATTATTCAGACTTATGTTAGACCCTGTGTCAAGGCTAAGCCTTGAGAGTTCAGATTTGATGACCGATGTGACCCTTTATTCCATACAGTTTCAGTTCAGTGCCTAGAAATGTATTGCAGCAGTGTTTCAGAAGATATATGATGATTATTCTTATGATGATGTTGTATGACCTATGGATTCCTGATCATTGACTGTAGATTATTATCTTGTTGTTTTAGTCATGTTCACAGCATTGGCTTGGTATATAATTCATGACGTGGCAAATTTTATAAAATGGACTATCTTAATAATAAATTAAAATGGACATTTTACTTGAAAATTTAGGTTGTTTGACAAAACTCTACCTTGCATAGATATGGTCTTTCTTGACACAAGTTGTATGCTAGCTGAGGCTCCACTTTCACTTGACTTCATCCATCCACGAATTTCCTTATTTGGCTTTAACCCTTGACTTGTCTTACTTGACTTTCTGATATTGAGGACTTCCCCTTTTTCTACCTTTGTGTTTGGACCGCATCCCTATATGTTTAATGTCTCGGCTCTGAGTTGGTGACACAACTTGCCTTTGGTGAGTTGGATTGTAGGCCTAAATAATTCTGGTCGGCTGTCCCGATGTTTGGCACTGGCTCGAACTCCCCATAGTCACTTGAGATGTTGTTGGCTAAAATTGAAAGCTCATGTACTACTTATGGAAACTTATATAGATTCTTCCATGGAAACTAAAAAGGGCAAGAGCGATGAACTGCTAAAAATACTCCTTGAAGAGTATAAGAAATGTCCAAAAAGAAATGGTTCTTAAATGCTATATCTAAACAATTGCTGACCTTATATGTATATGTAAACATGCCCTGGATGCAAGCTGCAATTAGTTGTGCTTATCAGCACACTTGAGATCCGAAGGGTTATGTAGGCCAAAAAGGCCATGAAATGAAATCAATCGATCCTAATGGAACTGGATCATCTTTTAAAAGTAGACATGATGCCTAAGTTGAATAAGCACTCTCTAAACAACTTACCCATTTGTGAGGCACAACCATTCCCCGTGTTTATTTTGTCCAGCACAGTGTTTGTAGCTTCCCCTTTCTCCTAGTCCAAAGTATATTTTAGTTGAGTTTAGACAAGTCACCCCCTTTGCCCAACCTTGTTCCTAGCCTTCATCCTTAGCTAGCAGTTAGACCATGTCCAATAGGTGAGTTTGTCATTTAAGCTATTGTGCAAGTAATTAACAACGGAATATGCTAATATGATTATTGCCACTGAATGATGCTATACTTTAAGTTAAGCTATGAGTATGATTAGAGGAACATGTCTTAGTCTACTGATATGGTTTATACTTGGTTGTATGTTGACCTAGTCAAACCCAGTTTGACTATGGTCATTTCTTGGGATCCGTGATGATGTGGGCCATGTGTGCTTGTTGATAATGATTGATGGTCCCACATACTCTTGATGATGATGCCTTATGATGGACATATGATTCAGGTGATGATTGATGCAGTTCAACAGGTTTTATTATTACTTCAGATCATCAAATTATGCACTGTCCATATATGGTTGACCCTTCAGTTAGCCCATCAGGGCAAACCATGGTGTATGAGTACACATTCTTAGTAGATTTGGGTCTTCTGGATCCAACAAGACACTTATATTTCAGTTCTGGGTACTTCTGACAGTGATAGATGCAGTTTTACACTTGTTGACCAGATTTGGGGTTGATTTCCCAGCCTGAGTAGCATGGGCCATGAGAGGCCAGTTCACCTAGGGAGCTATATGAGGAGGGGGTGGTCCAACCACTTGTTATTACCATTTAAACCCCCTTTTGGAGAGCCTAGTGGGATCAGTTTAACAACGCAGGTGCCCTAGGAGGCAGTTTCAACACTTTCATAGTTACTGAGTCAGTCTAGAAATGGAATAAAAGGGTCATTGAGGAATTCGATTTGGGAAATTGAGATAAGGTTTTGGTACTTGGTTTTCACAGAGGTCTTCTAGGGTGAACCCCCTATCTTCTAGCTAGTTTTCATCACTTGGGTGGGTCCACAGAGGCCATAGGAGGCCTTTTACTGCATGTTTGTCACAGATTTTGAGGACAGATTTGATCATTTGTATTTATTTTGGACATATTATATTATTTTATTGTGCCATGGGGATGAGCTAGCAAGGATTGATGCCTCCTATCCCCACCATGTGCTTATGAGTGATGTTTTAGTCATTTGAGGTGGGCCCATGTACTTTTGCCCCCTTTAGTGGATGATGTCACCGTCCATGAGTATCTTTTAGCTATGACATCATCATTATTTGAGTGATCCATGTGTTTTATTGTTATGTTTCATCTTAGCCTTTGATCATGTATTGAGATCTTTTAATCTCAACCACTCATCTTTTGTAAAGTGGTTTTGAGATCTAGGGTTTTGGTCTTTATTATCCTATATAAGGAGGAGACCCCCTATTGTATAGCTCACCTTTGGAGCTCTGGAATATTGGAATAGAACACTTCTTTGTGGAGCATATTTCTCTTGTCTTATGGATTCTCTTGCATCTTAAGTATACAGTATCTCTTCTATGTATCATTGTGGATCTTGGAGCTACATCTTGTTTTCTTGCAGGAAAGTCGAATTGGTGGAGAGGAGGGCGATTTCTTGAGGGTTATTGTTGGAGGGATCCACATATTCTCTCTTGGGTTTATCTTGGTGAAAGGGAGTATCATTATTGTATCTTTGTGACATAGTTGATGCTTTCTATTACATCTTTCTATCATTTTCATAATCATCTTACTTGGTTTGTTTCATTTGATCTTGTCTGGTAGGAGGAGGATGATTTGGAAATCTTGGAGGAGGACGTTTTGGCTTGGAGCTCTTGGATCTCACTCTTGAATATACACATAGAAGAATGCTATCAATTTGCAAGGTGGCCATAAGAAATTGAGGTAAGTTCTACAAGGTATGTGCCTAGATCCATCCATTCTTCTTCATTGGTCACAAACCCTTAAAAGTTAAAACCCTCATTTTTGTTTTGCTTAGATCTACTTGGATCTAGCCTAGCTTTTGAAAAGATATTGAAAACCCATCTCTATAGTATCCACGGCAATTCGTATCTATAGTTTGGTGTTGATTGGGTTCCATTTGACACACTTTTCAAGGCGAAATAGCCCTCTTGAGGCAAATCGCACCCCTTGGGAGAAGCTAGTTGGGTTAGATCTAGCACATGGGTAGGTGAGATCCCACTTGATTCACACTCTCCTCACTTGATAACCTACCCCTAGTGCTTCACCTTGTTGATTTTTGCCTTGTGGTCGTCATTCCTCATTTTGAGGGTTGTGCCCCACTTGGGTCAATTTGGTGATGCATTTTAAATCTCAGATCTATGGAGATCTAGCCATTGGATGTCCTTGATTTTCAAGATCCACACTCATACATGCCTAAACTACTTGGATCTAAACTTTGGTGGCCTTTGGACTTGTTTTGACACACTATTCCATGCATTTACCCCTCATTGAGCAAATTCGTACTCTTTGGGTTTGAGTTTTCCCACTTCTAGGACATGGGTGGTTGTGATCCCGCTTGATTTGAAAAGAGCATACCTTGAAACCCCTACCTACTATCTCACTTTGTGAAGTTCTTCCTTGGGGGAATCATTCCTCATTTTGGGGGATTGTTGTCCACTTTGGTCACATAGTGAAATATTAGATCTGCTATGATCCGACCATCACATCTTGAATAGCCCACTTGATTTGCATCCTAGGTGTCCCGATCTACATTTCCACACCTCTTTTGACTCCATTAGCCCATCCATCAAGGCACTAGTCCACCTAGGGTAATTCGCACTCCCTGGGAGTTGTGTCAAATGCTAGATCCCATATGTGGTTATCTCTAGTTTCATCTTAGATCCATAGATCTACTCTTTGCATACCCCTTGGTACCTTTTGCACCCCTAACCTCACCTTATGGGTCCCATTTGAACCATTTTCATATCCCATGGAAGTGGGTCCCACATGTGTCTTTTATGGTACTAGATCTTATTATCTTATCTCATCATGTGGCCTAAATCATTTATTGGTTGAAACACTAGTCACTCTTGAAGCCTCTTTCAACCATACGTAAATTTCTAGGTCCACCTAAACTTGCATTGGTTTCCGTAACTCATATTTCACACTTCCCTAGAAACCTTTGCTTTGGTCCAATCATCTTTGATCGTTTATAGGGTCTCCCCCTTGGTCTTGAGTCATCTTGATCTAAAGTGAAGAGTGCCTCGGTTGACGTGACTCCCAGCTTGCATTGGGAACTGTGGCATCTCTTGGGTCACCTCTTTAGTTTTCCATCTCCTCTACCATCCTGGATGGGATACCTTTAAGGACAACTACAAGTTGTGTGATAACAGTTTCATCGCTCAACTCCATTCCATTCAGATGCACCCATCAACTGTCTCCCCTACTTCCTTGGATAGATATGCAGGTGTATTTGCTGAACCAGTGGGATTGTCGCCTTGAAGAGACCTTTTCGGTAAGAATTTAGCCGCATTGACATCTTAGCAGGACATGATGGCTATTTTGCATGCAGTACAGAAGTGGCAGCCATCCGTACTAGGAAATTATTTCTGCATCAAGACTGATCTCCATAGTATGGAACATTTTCTACAACAATGAGTCTCCTCACCAGCACACCGGAAATGGGTTATCCAACTCATGGGTTATGACTATGCGATCACTTACAATAATGGTAAGGATAATATGGTGGCAGATGCTCCTTCTCGCCAATTTGATGACCCGATTTTTCTTACAGCTATTTCTCTACTTGTTCCAAATTGGTTGCAATCTGTTCAACAGGGCTATCTCTTCTATGAACTCCATGCTTCTTCATCAGCAGGGCACTCTGGGTTCCTAAAACCCTATGATAGGGAATAATGTAACTTCTTTTGGCAGAGACTGAAAATGAAAATTCACCAGATGGTGGTTGAGTGTGATACTTGCCAGGTCAACAAGGGTGAAACGACACTTCTTTCGGGACTACTCGAACCCTTTCCCATCCCTACACAGATGTGGACAGCTATTTCTATGGATTTTCTAGAAGCGCTCTAGTGGTACAATACCACATCTAAAAAGACACCATATGAAGCAGTTTATGGACAGGCACCACCATTTCTTCTTCCATACACGTTCAGCAACTCCCCAGTTCAGGAAATTGACTCAATTATTCGAAACCGCGATCAGATTCTTCTCATTCTGCAGGACAATCTTCACATGGCAAGAATTCGACTGAAACAACAAGCCAATCAACACCGTTCTGAGTGCACTTTTCACGCAGGTGATATGGTTCTTCTTCGTCTACAACCTTCCAAGCAATCCTCCCTGAAACTCAAAAGGCGTCAGTGGGCCGGAATGCAACTCGAGGATGCTACAGGGGAACCGCTCCTTCAGATTTTGCATCAATTTCCACATCTAAAGCTTTGAGGACAAAGATTTTTCTAAGGGAGAGGGGATGTTAGGAACCCATGTCAACCCTTCTATTTACTTTGTTAGTATATTGTTGTTGGACACATATGCTTTGTAAGTCGTCCTGTAGTATTTGTTGATCCATAGTTTGTATTATTGTTGTTGGATGCATATGCTTTGTAAGTCGTCCCGTAGTAATTGTTGATCCATATTTTGTGTTGGCCCATGGTTTGTATTGACACATGGTATTGACCCATGGTATTGATGCCTAGACTTAGTATATAAGTTTGTGTTGAGACCAATGAAGGTATTGTAAAGTTATTTGTATTGAGCTTGCTCAAAGGAGGTTGCCCCCTTGAAGTGGCCTTCGATTAATATAAAAGTGATTTTGAGTTCTGTTATTTCTGCTATTTTGTGTGTTTTCATTAATTAATTATTGTAGGTTCTTCACAGTTAGGAACTTGGTCCAATGTTCATTGTTGAGGGGATCTGACAGTCCTCCCTACCCAAGTTTTCTAGTCTCAAGCAATTTCAAATTGGGATGTTGTAAGATATGCTCTCCTTCCCAAGTAGCATCCTCACTAGGCAGTCCTTCCCATTGCACGAAAAATTCCTTAAGGATCCTGCTCCTTAGATTTTTCTCTCAAACCTCCAAAATCCTCTAAGGGATCAGCACCAAATTTCCTTCATCTTCAAGGGGTGGAAATTCTTGTGAAACTTTGACTTGCTTCCCTACTGCTTTATTCAAACAGGACACATCGAAAACATTGTGAATCCGGCTTCCCGGAGGCAACTCTAGCTCATAAGCTACTTCCTCGATCTTTCTCAAAACTTGGTAGGGGCCATAGAATATTGGCTGCAAATTATCATCCCCATTAGAATTCAATGATGATTGTCTATAGGGATGCAACCTCAAATATACCATATCTCCTACTTGGAAAGCTCGCTCAACTCTATCTCCTACAAGTTGTCCTTGAGAGCTCTAAGTATGCCTTGACTCTCTTAGATCCAATCCTTTTGATTCTTTGTCGTACAATCACCAAATATCAGATCATCAAAAGTAAGTGCATCATATCCATAAAGATCTTTGAAGGGAGATATACCAATCGAGAGATGAAAAGTAGTGTTGTAACAAAACTCTCTCAAATGGACCCAAGTAGTCCATGAATTTTGTTGGCCAATGAGATAGTTTATTAAGTAACCTTACATCCATTGGTTCACTCTTTCTATTTTTCCATCAACCTGTGGATGGTATCTGTTTCTCATGTTCAAACTTCTCCCCACTAACTTGAACAGTTCTTGCCAAAAATTGCTAGTAAACTTGCTATCCATGTCATTGATAATGGACTTGGGTATGCCATGAAGTTTGAAGACTTCTTTGATGAAAAGTTCAGCCACTTGGATGGCTGCAATATTAGTTGTGATAGCAAATAAATGTGCATATTTAGGTAATCTATCAACCACAACAAAAATACTGTCTTTACCTTGGCGTTTTGGAAGCCCGGTGATGAAATCCATCGATACACTTTCCCATTTTTGCTCAGGAATGGGGAGTGGTTATAAGATTCCCATTGGATGCGTATGCTCTACTTTATGTTGTTTACATGCCACAAATTACCTGACATACTCCATCACCTCCTCCTTCATCCCTTTCCATGTGAACCTTTCCCTCACTTTCCTGTAAGTCTTCACAAACCCCGGATGACCTGCTAAAGGTACATCATGGGAATCCTTGAGGATCTTCTTCTTTAGTATGGATTCTAGAACTACAAAGATCCTATCCTTATAATAAATAATATCATTGAGAATATTATAAGCATCATCATGAATTAATCCATCAAACAAATCACAAGCAAACTGGTTCTTTGTGCATTCCACCCCAAGATGTACTTTCCAATCATCATTAAATTTGAACAATGCAAGTGTGGGTTTTCTAGAAAGTGCATTAGCTACAATGTTCATCTTATCCTTCTTATATTCAATATCCGAGTCAAATGGTTGGACCTTTCTTACCCACTTCTGTTTCCTATCATTCAACTCCTTTTGGGTTAAGAGGTGTCTCAAACTGTTGTGATCAGTCTTGATAATGAAATTACCTCCTACCAAATACTGTCTGAACTTGACTAGCGCATGCATGATGGCTATCATCTCTTTTTCATATACTGAATACAAAATTTCATGGCGATGCAACTTTCTGCTCTCAAAGGCCAAGGGGTGCTTATTTTGCATCAAGATTGCTCCAATTCCATTCCCTGAAGCATCACACTCAAGAACAAAAGGTTGAGAAAACTCTGGAAGTGCAAGAACAGGAAAACTGCTCATTACCTCCTTCATTCTATTGAACACTTGTTCAGGTTCTTCTGACCAATGGAAATATCCTTTCTTAGTGAGGTCTGTCAAAGAATATGTCAACTTGGAAAAGCCTTTGACAAAATTCTGGTAGTAGGTACATAACCCAATGAACCCTCTCAGGTCAGTGATATTTTTAATACTAGGCCAATCTAGAATGGCTTGGATCATTTCCATGTGAACCTTAACTCCATCTTGACCAATCACATGACCAGGTGTGAGGAACCTGCAACAATTAATTAATGAAAATGCACAAGATATCAGAAATAACAGAACTTAGAATATATTTATTGATCGTGGGCCACTTCAAGGGGGTAACCTCCTTTGAGCAAGCTTAATACAAATAAATTCTTGGTGCCTTCATTGGCCTCAACATCTACTGATATACTAAGTCTATGCACCAATACTATGGATCAATACCATGGAACATATAATACTACGGGACGACTTACAAAGCATATGAGTCCAATACTATAGATGAATACCATGGAACAAATAATACAATGGGCTAATACAAACTAAGGATCAATAACATGGAAAATATAATACTATGAGATGACTTACAAAGCATACGTGTTCAACAAAAATATACAAACAAACAAAAATATACTAACAAAGTAAAGAGAAGGGTTGACATGGGTTCCTAACATCCCCTCCCCCTTATAAAATATTTTTCCTCAAATCTTTAGAGGTGGAAATTGATGTTGAATATGAAGGAGTGGTTCCCATGGAGCATCCTTTGGTTGCATTCTGTGCCACTGAATTAATACCCTTGTGATAGATCGAGAGTGAAGCTGGCGAGTGCGCCTATTGAGGATGGCCTTCGATTCCAAAAGGGTGGTGTTATAGGTTAAATTTGCACTTCTCCGTCCGTGATCACGTAGCTCTGTAGATCACACAAAAGGACACCATGGATGGAAGAGCTAGATTGACCTTAGATGCTTTGATACCGAGATCTTACATCTTCAGCTGAAAATATATTTTTTTTTTCTGCATATTTCAGTGGATGTGCACTACTCTTCTAAAAGGAAACCTGTGCACATATCCTAAATGTGCTCAGGTTTCACTATAGACAAACCGCGCACATATACTGAAAGTTGTATGCATGAGTTGTTAAGAGCACTAGTTGCGCATCGTGCATGGGTTTGCTAGTGTCATACCTGCGCACATCTTAAGATGAAATGAAAAAATATATTAAGATTACGAATTGGGATTAGTTGAAGTTGGTTCTGCAACTTCCCCAACCTCCCAATTCAACCACCTCTCGAATCCAACTGCCTACCTTGTCCCATAAATACAAGGAGGATCCATGAGAGAGGGACCTAGAAGGAATGCTTTAAGTGCTATTATGCTGGAGGAATTCCCAAGTCATTGTGAAGAGCAGGAGCCTAGGACTCCATTGCAAAAGCATCTTGACCAATCAGGTATATTTGTACTGATTCATGTTTCTTTGACAATAAAAAAGGTGGAAATGCCCTTCCTATACCAAATCGAATGTCTATTGGATTGAATGTTCATTTGGTTTAATATCTAATTGTAGTTGATGTTTAATTGATTTCAATTTCATCATGTTTATTGTAGTTAAGATACGCTGAGGAAGGTTTACTTTGTGTTGCAGGTTCACCATAGAGGAAGATCAAGCGAAAGCTAGGACTAGCCATCGATGAAAGGTACATCTTTCGATATCTCGATCTCTTTCCATTTGTAGGAACTAATGCAAGACAATGAATGTATTTACCTGTCACCCCACCCAAGTTGGTAGTGTCGTCTCCCCACTATAAGGTATTTTTCCTGCACAACAGACTGGCGACTCCACTGGGGAGTAACTGGTAGTTTTTCTGCTCTAGGAGACCTTGTTAGGTTTTTCTTCCAGTCTATTTCAGTGTTTTTTTCCTTTGAGAGGTCTTATAGGTCATTGTTACATGTTCTTTCCATCAGGATTCATCTCAGTCCATTGTTACAAATATTTTTGTTTGCTTCTAAGCCTTGTGCGCTGGTTTACCCTGCATACAGTAGCGCATTTTACTTGATGAATGCTGCTTTGTCTACTACATAGTAGCGCATCTTTCCTAGTGTGCGTTGGTTTTTGTATTGTACAGTAGTGCATTTTCCTGTAGATGCCAGTTTTATGTTAGGGTTTGATTTCTAGTGATTTGGTTTCATTTCTAGCCTTTTGCTTTGCTTCCCTGACTAACCCCTGAGACTTGTATGTCTCTTTTGAGTCTTGTTTGCCTCTCTAAAGTCCTTTAGTTTGCCTTTGCTTACTTGTTTAAGGTGTCTTCCCTATTTTCTATCCCTTTTTAAGTTTGTGCACTATTCTCTGTTAGACATAGCTGCACATTTCTTACCCTATTTGCTTGTTGCAGTCATACAAACATGCGTTTTTGACGTTTGTTGTTTGTGGCAACAATAGCACACTTTCATTGTGTCTTATCCTTTTCATTAGGGTTTGACCCCAAGTTTGAGTCCTTAGGGTGTTTTTGAAAGGTTGCTTGGTTTAGATACTTTTTTATTATCTTTTCAGTTCAGTCCAAGTGAGTCAAATCTTTCTTTTGAGTCCGTGTGTTGGTAGGGTCACTTTTTGGTTCACTTACCTACTCCTTTGCTTGGCTTAGTGTTTTCTTAGGGTTTTGGTGCTTAGGAGCAGCCCTTTAGGTCTGACTTTCTGTTATGAGCATTTATTTTCCTTGCTTCTTTTGCACTTTGTTTCCAAGGCTAAATTTTTTTCTTTTGAAACAACTTGGTAGGTTAAGTCTTTCTCAAGTATTTGATTTGATTGTCTCATCCATTTAGTTTGTTTGTCTTACTCACACTTTACGTTAGGTCTTACTTTCTCCTTTCCAAGTTCCTTTTTCTTTTGTGCAATTATCAAAAAAGTCAAAAAGAGGATTCAGTGGCTTAGTAGTAGGATTTATCATTGTTTTGAAGTAGCATAATTTGCTTTGCTTTGAAATTTAAAAGAAAAATACAAAAAGAAATTTGATTTAAAATTGCTTAGTTTCAGTTTTGGAAGAATATAAACGAAAAGAAAAAGACTTTTTGTGAATTTGAAAAAATTACTTTACATGAACTTTACTTTCCTATCGAAACCATTCCACACACTGCACTTCTCTTATTGAGTAAAAAGTAGCCCTTAAAAAGAAATATTAATAAAATTAACTAGCAACGTTTTTCTTTTTAGGTATACACATCATCAACTAGCTTAGGCTAGGATTTCAGGTTTAAATCACCTTAAACCACCCAAAATCGGCTTCATTACTCAACAATCGTAGTATGACTATCTATTAGGTAAATCCACCTCTATCAAATTGTCCGGGGATGCTCTACTCAAACCATAGTTAAGCACGAGGCCATGGGCGATTGGAATTGTTGAGGATACCCCCTCACTTTCCCATCAACTTGTTGATGCCTCGAAAATCGTAGCATCAATCAGCAAGGGATTCTCCTCGGTAAATGATCCCAATTAGATTATTCACCGTTTGGTGTGGGGAATCTGTCCGGTTACTGGTTCCGGCTACCGTAAGATTTGAAGATTCTTATTCTTTACACCGGTTGCGGCCTGATCCACTGTTTATCTATTTTATTTTAAAGATGAAATGAAAGTGCCCTAAGATAAATGCAGGTAACTAATCTAAATTAATCTAATACTATGTAAGCAAATTTAACCTATCTTTGCAAGGAGCAAATTGTAAAGATGAGTAATATACTGAAAGAAACACCTAAAGAACATACATATAGCCATTTAATCATAAAGATGTACCTACAGCAGAATATGAAGGACGTTAAAGATAACTTTAATTCATTTAATACATTCCATTACTCATTTGAGATAAACATATTCGCACAAGAAAATGTAAGAGCATTCATCACATAGAAACAATTCATGATAGCAAAGAATAATCTCACAGCAATATGCAGATGATATAGTAATAATCCAGCAAACATTTGACACATTCCCCAGGCAAAAACGCCTTCTCCCAGGCTTTCATTAGGCAAAATCGAGTTCTTGGAGCAAGTTGCAAAGTAATTCACGTACAAGGAAGAAAATTCATTCACCTACCAAAAGTCATTCTCTTCTCTCCTATTCTCCTATATATAGTTTTACAAAATGCTCCTTGAGCTGCCAAGTGTACCTTAAACCTAGGTATTTTGATTTATCATTAAAAGTCTCAAATATCGAATTCTGATGATTCGTGCCAATCCTCTTTCGCAAGAGACAAAAAGAAAGGACAGTTGTTTGTATAGACATTATACAATTAACAACTTTTAGTTACATTACAAAATCGAATAAGGCAAATTACTATCCAGCTGGATCTGTTGTCTCAATGGGTCGTTCCTCTTCTGCCGACTTGTCCTCTTCAATAGGCTCGCTTGCTTTTGCAGCCTTATTTACCTCTTCTATATAACTAGCCCATTGACTTATTTCCCTTAGTATTGTTTTACTTCTCGTTGAGATCATTACTTTCCGTGCTATCTCATGTTTGCACAAGTCTGATTTGATATTTTCCACCTCTGCGACAGCTTCTTGCTCAATATTTTCCAGGAAATAAGTGTGAACATTAGTTTCATCAATGAATTGATGGAGGTCTTATGGGGTTATACACTCTATTTTCTTCAGATAATCTAACTCTCAGGTCAACTTTCCTTGCAATTCTGCCAAGCACGATTCCCTCTTTGGGAACTCATAAAGATTCTGAGGTAAAACCATATGACACTTGCCATGGGCTTCCCAAATTTTAGAGTAGATAACACGGCATTTCTTGATGGTTTTCCTGATTTTAGTACTCAATCTGCTACTGCACCTCAAGCAGAATTTGAGGACTCCTGTGTCCATATCAAATTCTTCAGTTGTTTTATCCCGTAGGTTCGAAGGGAAACCCGATCTCCCTTTCCTCCATTCAAACTGTTCTCCAAGTTCTTCCACATGTTGCTCATATTTGTCCCTTAATATTAGTGCTTCCACTTCGATAGAAGTCATCTTTGTGATCATTTTCTTCATATTGCAGACTTCTTCATTAATCGACACCAGCAGTTGATGAATCCTTTCCTGCACTTCACAAGCTCGCTCATAGAACGTGGCTAGATCTTCTTTCATTTTATTTTACTTTTCAAGCTGTTCCAATAGTTCATATTTTTCTTGCTCCAATTCCTCGAATTGAGGTTTGAAGAAATTGACCTGTTGGGAATTGTTGGCTTCAAGCTTTTCCAGTTCAGATATACGAACTTTCAAGTTCTTTTGCTCATCTTTTGAGATTGCCAGCTGTATTTCAAGTGAATTCTTCTCATTTTCAAGCCACAGGGCTTTCGAAGTGATTTCTTCTTTCTCCTCCACGAGCTCTTTGTCTTTCCTTTTTAGTTCATTTCTTTCTAATAACTCTTTCTTTCTGTCAGCTTTTATCTTAAAACACAGCTCTATGTAGTTCTTAACAGTTTCCATTAACCGATCGATATTGGATTTACTTTCCTGGGCTGATGCTACAATTCATCCTGCTTGGAATGAAGGATTGATGTCAGTTCCTTAGACAAGCGTGGTCTCTGATACTATGAATTCAGATAAGTCCTCCCCAATTTTCATTTTCCTTACTCTTCTGTCAATAATAGCCCTCTTCCATTCATGAAAATAAATGGAATCCAGGTTGGCCACTTGGCGCTGCTTTCTAGGGTTGTATGGGGTCAGTGCTAGTTCTTCAGTAGAAACAACCCCTTCATGAGCTATCCTCGGTTGGTATATCTTTGACATACCTAAGTCCATGGCCTATGGGCTGGGCGGGTCTTGTTTCACATCTTTCTCGGCTTCTTCCTTTCCTTGTCTGTCTGCTAGCTCTGCTAACTCTGCTTGCAATCTTTCGGCTTCCTCCAACAAGAGTCTTCCTTCTTCTTCTTCTTGCAATTTAGTAGTTTGTTCTTGGAGGATTCTGTCTTCCTCTTCTCTCAAAGCTTTTGCTTCCTGCTCCTGTCAGATTTTAGCAGCTTCTTCTTGTTCTCGTCTTTCGGCCAGCACTGCGCTCAATTTGTCTACTTCTTCCAACAAGGTTCTTTATTCTTGTTCCTTCAAGGCTTGTGTTTCCTGCTCCTTTTGGATTCTAGTAATCTCCTCTTCTTGCTACAACTTAATGGCTAACTCTTGCTAACTCCCCGTTGTTTCTACTTGTTGTAACTTGGAAGCCTGTTAATTTTGAATCCTTGCAGCTTCTTCATCTTTGTGTTGCTTGGCAGCCTGTTCCTGTAGGACTGTGTCTCCTTCTCCTGGTTCTATGTCTTTTGATCCTCCTGATTGGGATGCTGCTGCCTCTTGCTCCAGCTGTATCAGACCAACATGCTTGGGTGCAGACCTTCTATGCATGTCAAACTTGGTGCTTTTGGTGAGGTTTTCCGTGATTGGCGTGTCTATCCAAGCTGATAAAGAACTGACAAAACATGCACTATTCGCTCCTGGAAGCTTTCTCAACTTTGAGAATAATGAGCTATTTGATCTCCATTCTCTGTGTTCATAGGGGAAGAGTTAATTCCCTATAGGTGGATTAATGTGGGTTCGTTGGGAACGTGACTCGAAAATAGAGCGAATTAACGCCACACAAATCGAGTTAAATGGCCTCATCAACCCAGCAGAGGTGTATTAAATGGCATCGAACGACGTCCTCAACACTTAAGAGTTGCAATGGCACGGTATTGGTGCAGCAACACTATTAAGCACAGTGCTTGCGAACACGACGGGGAAAATATCATTAGGATTTGTGCCCAAAAGATGCACCAATGGCAAGGTATTTTAAAAGACAGTGATGGTGGTAGCGATCTTAAGGTTAGGTTTTGCGCGCCGGGTGGAGGAGATATTGTTAATTCTTGCGCCCAAAAGATGTGCCAATGACAAAGTGAATAGGATCGCGAACGTAGTGGCGACCTTAGGTTAAGTTATGCGCTAATGATGGGGACCTCAGGGACAGACTTTGCACTACGGGCAGATGCGTCAATATGGCGCAACAGTTAGGTTTAAAGCTTGTTCCTTTAGCACATACTTCAAAATTAAATGTGCGCTTTGTGTTTGAAGAAAGGAAATGCCTTAGACAAAAAAATCAAGGAAAAAAAAACAGAAAGACTTAAAGCTTGAGAAAAGTTTGAATAGAGGAGTAACTAAGAATTGAAAAAAAAACCAAGCTTCTCGGCAAACAATAAAAGGAGGGGCCCCAATATTGACAAAAAATTGGGGAGGGATGTTGTAGCAACAACACAACCATAAACCAGAGTTGACTCGCGTACGGGGGTCCACTAGTGATTTTGGATTTCGGGCTTTGCTACCCTGCCCATGCGTTTCGACTAGGATGATGACTATTCACCTAGGTTATTTTGTATTGGTGGTAGCCTTAGTATCATTACCTTTAGGGCTCTACCTAGGTAGAGTGGAAGGGCATTCCCACTCCACCTTAGACAGATGTGGAAGGTAACCCTTTGGGAATAATCCTGGGAGGGCGGTTTGGTGATTCAAATGCTTGCACCTAGAGGACCTCCATTGGATGCCACGTAACTAACCGTCGATACTCTATTAGTCTATTTTGGGCCCTAATCATCCCAAACTTGCTTCTGAGAGTATTTTCCATTGTTTGTGTGGTTTTGATCACTATAGGACATTTTTAGTGGTGTGCTCTTTGTGCCGCTTGTTTTTAGTTGGCCTTAGAGATTTATGGCCCGTTGAGTCGGAAACCATGGATAGCATCCCAGTGAGAACCAATCAAGGGACCCCTGTTCAAGGGGCTCCTTGTGCTTTTCCATTCATCTGGAACATTGGTACTCCCTTAATGGCTACCTTGAATCTTTTGGGATTCACTATAGGGATACCAGTTTGGTTGTTTTCCACTCCAAACGCTTTGCATGCTCCCGATGCTTCTCAAGTAAGCACCTCACATCAAGAGCATCAGAACCCTATGCCTGCTTCGCTAGTATCATCTTCTCCTCCTCCTTCTACCTCATGTGGTGAAAGTAGTAATACTAGTAACCAGCAGTCTAAAAGGAATAGACAGAGGAAGAATAGGAAGAAGATGCCAAAGCAAGGGGGAAGCTACCCAGCCTCTAGAGGTCATGTTGGAGGCACCTACCCAACCTCTGGTGGTCATGTTGGGAGAACTCACTCAGTCACTGTAAATCACACTGAACCTAGCCACCCAGCCTCTGAATTTCATGCTGGGGACACCCACCCAGCCTCTGGAAGTCATGCTGGGGGCACCTATCCAGCCTCTGGAGGTCACTATGGGAGCAAAATTTCAGTCACTGCAAATCATACTGAAAGCATGTCTTCAACCATTGTTTCTCATGTTGAGGACACGTCATTGATCACTGCTAGTCATATTAATGACAAGTCACCAGTTACTGTGAGTATACTGGAGACACTGAATCAGCCACTGCAAGTCATCCTGAAAAAAGTTGACATTATTGACAAACCTAATAAACAGAAGCTTAAGTTTCCTTGTAAGTTTTGCGAGGGTGACCACCTGACCTATTTTTGCCTTGTACTTCTAGAAGTACAAAGAGTGTGGTCCGTAGTTCAAAATTCTTCTGCTTATAAGAAACCAGCCACTGCAAGTCATGCTGGCGGCAAGCTGTCATCCAATGCTAGTCATGCTGAGAGTACTATTGTTGTAAAGGATTCTCGGTTTATAGGACACAAGCCAAATTTCCCTTGTAAACTTTGTAAGGGAGATCACCTTACTCACCTGTGACCTTCTATTCGAAAGGTGCAGAGAGTGTGGTCCATGTCTAAAGGATCCTTTGCTCTTGAATTGCCTATAGATTCCCAACAGCCTGATCAACCTTTGGTTGATGAAGTGGTTGAACCAATGCAATATTTGGTCAACTGTTGTGGGGAAAATGCACCTATAGTTCAGGGGGAAACTACCAACTTACGGTGGTAAATATAGACTTGCAAGCATTCTGCAAGTACAACAAATAAATGAAGAGATTAGGGTTTAGAGATGTAGGCACCTCATTCAGAAGGTTGATCCTAGCTTTGCCTCCCTCGCTCTTCAATGCTTATCCAGTGTCGCAATGCCCAGACCTGCAAAACAACTTGATACCCTTCTCAAACACATTTGACTACACATATAAGACTGATATTCATAATAGAAGAAGGCATCAGATTATAATCAAATTGTAATCAAATCTGAGACACACATAACTAGGTCATATTTGGAAAGGAAAGAACGTCTGATCTTTATTAATGAATGAAATCAAGTACATAAATTTATACCTTCTTTCAAGCTTGGCACTTCACGAAACCTAGATTCAAGGTCTCCTGCTTCTGTTCTCCAAGGATCCCAGCCTCTAAGCAACTGTACTAGGGTTTATCATAAACTAAGCACAAGAGAGGGGGATGAGGGTATCCATTCCTCCAGCATAACAATGTTGTAGACTTGGTCCCCTCACATGGCCCTTCTACCCTCCTTATATAATCAGTGAAGGAGAGGAAAAGAAGTTATAACCGAGTAGGAGGTTTCCCAACCAACTTAACTTACCAAAATTTTGAGATTTTGACCAAAACAGGGGTGTACTCTACTCTATAGTAGACAAAGTAGCGTACATATGGATTTGAGCACTACTATTTCATAGTGGAGTAGCGCTCAGAAGGTTTGAGTGCTACTATTGTACACTAGAGTAGGGTACACACGCTACTATCATGCTTGTGTACCAATGCTCATGTTAAAAAATGGCCAAAAAAAGGCTTTTCTGCTCATTTTCAGGAGATGGTTTGGTCTGGAAAAATGTTCCTAAGGGTCATATACATCAAATGGGTCAAGAATGAGGTAATTTCAACCATTTTTATTGTCCCAAATGACTCCTCCATCCATAGATGTCCTGTTGTGTGACTAAAACTTGATCTCAAGAAGTGTCGTCATGCGACCAAGGGAAGCAAGTGTCGTCACGGATGGAGAGGTGTCATTTCAAGCTATAACATCAATCCCACTCTTTTTTCGGAGAGTGAAGTGATCAAATCAATGCAATCTTCGACTGATCCCATCAGTCCTTTAGATACTGATGCACTTGTCCCTGAAGTCTTCTGCATTACCAGTTCAGATGTTTCTGAAATGGGGGGCACTTCATTTGTGCCGAGTGAACCCCTACGAAGCTCTGGGATCATTTCCTTTGATTGGAATAGTCTAACTGGGCCTCTCCTTCCTTCTGCTACACCTTTTCAGATAAAGGTTGATATCGGAAACCATGCGGTTCATCGATGTATTGTAGATGAACGAGCCTCTGTTAGTATCTTACCCGCTTATGCTTGGAGAGATTTAAGTTTTCCTAATCTTGTTCCAGCTGTTAATTGGCCGTTGAATTTCGATAAAATACCTATTGAACCATTGGGATTCCTCCCTCAAGTACCCGCTACTTTGGGTGGAAAAACAGTCTTAGTTGATTTTATGGTTTTAAAGGACCCTATGGATTTTGATATGATCCTCGGGCGTGATTACGTATATGCTATGTAGGCTGTGGTGTCTACTCTCTTTCATGTGATGCATTTTCCTCACAACAAAAGCATTGTCACTATCAATCAACTTACATTTGTTGATCCCTCTTATTACCCAACTATAGACCAAGTATGTCCCCTATCAGTAGGCACTACCATGTCACAATAAAATTGTGTGGCATATTGTTCCTTGAGTCCAAATGCTATTGAGAAGAAGTCTCTGAATTCATTCTTACCTTCTCGGGATTGGGTCCCGGCAATTGACCAGGCGATAACTCCATCTGAATGTTTAGACATGCGTTCTATTTGGGATGATATACTTCCATCTGATGAATTTTTACTAGAGTCTATAATGCAGTCTACCATTCATTTGGACATTGATGTAAAATTAGTCACAGCAGATCTAATGAACAAGTAAATCAATCACAACAGATGAACATAGAAAATATGGTTCAAAACTATGCAAAACATGCAGCAGTGCTCTCTATCCCAGAAAGGGTGAATGAATTACAATACAAACTGTCACAATGACAGAGCAATTCGAATTGCCTAAGGAGGTCATTCGAATTACAGAAATGGATTAGCTTGACTCTAACTAGGAGTCCTCATCAATCAATCGGTGGTGCTCATCAATGCACAACAACCAGTCATCCAGGTGTCAATCTGAGTCTAACTGAGTGTAATAAGTGTAACTGAAGTGTGTAGCACTGATTTAGGATCTGGAGGCTCAGTGGGGGCGCATGGGAGGCTAACTGAAGTCAGAACAAGTCACCTAATCAAACTGGAGGTCCAACGGAAGTGATACAGTCAGTCGAGAGTGAAACTAGCCTCAAATCAGGGAGAATCGGAGCTAACTGAATGTAACTGAAGTGGAACTGCAGTGGTAGGTGAACAAGTGCACCCTTCTCTGGCAGTAGGTGAGAAGTGGGCGCCTTTCAGCCTAGGAGGGCTAAAAATCTGTGGTAGGTGGCTCCCGGGTGCTAGAATGAGGTGGATAAGGTGTTGGAGGCATCAAACTAGTGATTGGGATGCATGCCAGTGCATGCAGGTGCATGCAAACCCTAGATTCTGCATGCAAACCCTAATTTGCATGCAAGATCCTGAAAAAGATGATGTGGATATCCGAACACCCCCCCTCAAGCTAGACTATGATGTGCCAACAAAAATAATGTGGGGCCCTGGTAACTAAGACCAAAGGTCACCCCAATACAATAATCCAAAAAATGCTGAAAATAAACTAAGTGAGGAAAGAGGGAAAACCCAGTGGGAAGAAAGCCCCCCCTCAAGCTAAAGCATAATAATGAATCAATCTGTCTCCACCATGATGGAACTCACCCCCAACAGTGAACGGAGGTAAGAGAACTTCTTCTCAGTGAAGCTCTTGGTGAAGATGTCTGCAATTTGCTCATCAGTAGGGCAATATTGCAGAATGATGGTGCGGTCATGCACCAACTGTCGAATGTAATGCATATGAATCTCAATGTGTTTGGTCCTCTGCCGCTGAACTGGATCTGTGGAGATCTTGATAGCACTTTGATTGTCACAAAATAGGACAGTCGAAGTAGTGCCACCAAAACCAAACTCGGAAAGAATACCCTGCAACCAAACTGCCTGAATGCAGGCATTGACTGCCCCTCGATACTCCGCCTCTGCTGAAGAAAGTGAAATGGCTGCTTGCTTTTTGCTGGACCAGAAAATAGCACCATGACCAATCATGAAAACATAACCGGAAGTGGACTTCCGATCAATGCTATCACCTGCCCAATCTGAATCAGTAAAACCAATGAAATCTAGCTCAGAATCTGCAGCATAATGTATGCCAAACTGTTTCGTACCTTGCACATACTGCAAGATCCGCTTGGCTGCTCACCAATGAAGCTCATGTGGCTACTGCATATATATTGACACGGCACTCAAGTCATATGAGATATCAGGCCGTGAGTGTGTCAAATAAAGTAGTGAACCAATCAACTGTTGATACATACTGCAATCTGCAAGCGGTGTGGAATCTCCCTCCTCAAGACTGATTCCTGAGAGGAATGGGAATGGGGCTGCCTTACATTCAGCCATATTAAACTTCAATAACAGGTCGGAAGCATATTTTTGCTGAGATATAGTGATCCCATCAAAATTTTGAGCTATCTCCAAGCCCAAAAAATGACTCAGCAAGCCCAAATTGCTCATGTCAAAAGCTAGATTTAAGGCAGATTTTAGCTTGTTTATTGAAGTAAGCGTGCTACCAGTAATAAGCAGATCATCAACATAAAGTACAATAACCAACAAATTACCTTTAACTCGCTGAAGATACACATTCGGATCAGATTTGCATCTTTGGAAATTCTGAGAAAGAAGGAAGGAGTCCATCTTTGCGTACCAAGCTCTTGGGGCCTGTTTTAACCTGTACAAAGACTTCATCAATCTACAAACCAATGATGGATCTGATGTATAACCCTTTGGCTATTGCATATAGACCTCTTCAGCAAGGTCTCCATGTAAAAATTCACTCTTCACATCCATGTGGTGCACTTCCCAGTGCTTGGATGCGGCAATAGCTAAAACAAGGCGGATGGAATCCATCTTTGCAACCGGTGCAAAGGTCTCAGTGTAGTCCACTCCTTGGACTTGGGAAAAACCTTTTTCCACCAACCTTGCTTTATATTTGCTGATAGTGCCATCAGCATAAACTTTAGTACAGTAGACCCATTTACACTTCACTAATTTTCTTCCAGGTGGAAGAGAAACTAGCTCCCATGTATTGTTCTTTTGAAGAGAACTGTACTCTTCGTCCATGGCACTTTTCCATCTCGGATCTGGATGGGCTGAATAGTATGATGTAGGATCTGAACTAGCCATCAAATAAAAAATCTCAGGAAGAAATGGATCAGCAATAGAAAGAGCCATACCTGCTCTTTGAAAGTCTCCTCTTGTTCGTCTCGGATCAGCAGGATTTCCAAGACTAGAACCAGCAGATTGTAGAGTGTTTTGGGCCCAATTTGGTAACTGAGGAGGATCATAATGGTCGGATTCCGAACCTGATATGTCATGATCATCATATGCTTCTACAATATCATAAATATCAGATATCATACCTTCATTATCGCTGCTCGGATCTTCTTCTGGTGAAGGCGGTGAATCGACAGTCTTTTCCTCGACTAGTTGCAATTCTTGAAGCGGTTCTTCAAACTGCACACCGCGCTCTATGAATATCTTTTTAGATATGATATCCATGAGTTTATATGATTTTGATTCTTCCCCATATCCTATCAATATGCACTCGATACTTTGTGGATCCAAAGCTCGTCTCTTCTCAGAAGGGATTCTAGCCCATGCAATAGAGCCAAAAACTCTCAAATTTGACACATCCGGTTTGTGACCAAAGAATGCTTCGAAAGGAGTCATACCTTTCACGGATGAATGTGGAACACGGTTCTGTATATATGCAGCAACATTGATTACTTCAGCCCAAATATTTGCAGCCAAACCTTTCGATTCAATCATGCATGTAGCCATCTCTTTCAGTGACCGGTTTTTCCTTTCCGCTACACCGTTCTGCTGGGGTGTGTAGGGAACTGTATGTTGGATCTTAATTCCGCTTTGGGCACAAAGTTGCAGCAACTCGGACTTGATATATTCCCCACCATTATCAGATCTAAGATATTTGATCTTGCTCTCAGTGGTGGTCTCAACAGAAGCCTTAAAATCCTTGAATTTTCCAAGCACTTCTGACTTGTTTTTGAGAAAGAATACCCATGTAAAGCGGGAAAAATCGTCAATAAATGTCAAAACATACCTTGAACCATTTAATGACATATGGGGCAGCGGACCACTGATATCAAAATGGATCAATCCCAAAATAGTAGAGGCTCTGCTAGCCTTGCCGCGGTCGAATCTGTGCTCGGGGTGCTTCCCAATAATGCAACCGGTGCATATTCCCTTCGAGGAACGGAGTTGTGGAAGCCCATCTACCATGGATTTATTTGATAGCAGCAGCAAATACTTATAATTTAGATGTCCAAATATTTCATGCCAAATCCTACTAACCTCATTACCATGTGTGCGAAGGGCAGTGGGCTTTGCAAGCGGAATAAAGTGCGAAAACTCATAGCATTTTGCAGTGTGGTTTGCCTTTCCAACCGCAACTAGTCTTCCACTTTTGATATCAGAAATTTCAACTGTATTAGGGCTGAATGTGACTTGCTTTGGTTCACCAGTATGTGTCATTTGATACACATAAAGGAGATTCGAAGCTAAGGAAGGCACATAGAGAAAGGCACATAGAGAACATTCTGAAAGCATCCATGTTCTACATGAATCGTACCTTTGCCCTTTGAAGAAATTTTTGAGTCATCTCCCAAATGGATGGGGATGGAGCTGTTTGGATCGAATGAGGAAAAAGAATCAATATTTGCAGCCATATGATTTGATGCACCCGAATCTATCAAGAGAGTAGTGGTCTTCGAAACCGTTGCCATGAGTGCTTGTCCTCTTTCATGATCATCATTCCGATCCTTCTTCCTTGCACCGTCAGGAAGGGTTATGTTGTTCTTTTCCAAAAGGAGGGCCATTTGATCTATAGTCTTCTTCATACATGAACTTTCGGGATGAAAGCCACGGTTACAATAAGTACATTTAGATTTTTGGTTACCTTCTTTGCCCTTTTGCTTGGATTTCGAACTGGATGGTGCATCCGTTTGCTTGCCTTTGTCTTTTTGCTTGTGAGGCTCGAATTTGGGCTTCTCCTTCTTTTGCTTTCCTTTAACATTCGCGATCTTGGGTCCTTGAACAAATAGGGATGAATCTTTGGAGCTTATGGACCCCATTTGAATCAACTTGTCATGCTCTTTTGTAACGGACTCAATGAAGGCATTCAAGGTAGGCATCTTCCAATTCGGGGTAGTTAGCCGACCGGAATTGAAAGTAGAGACAAATACCGAATAATCTTTCCCAAGCTTGCTTAGAATGGAGAGGATCAACTGTTTATCCTCTTTGATAACACCACTGTTCTTCAATTGCAAGTTCAAGTTCTTGAATTTTGTGAAGAATTCATTGATGGTCTCAAAATTTTCAGGATTAAGGCCAATCAATTCATTCTCTAATTGAAAAGCCCTAAGCTCATCCTGCTTGCCGAATAGTGTTTCAAGTTGCTCCCATATGGCTTTTGGAGTCTTCAATCCGCTGAGATGGAAGTGAAGATCTTTGGAGATGGAGAGGCAAAGAAGACCATAAGCTTCATCAAGCTTGTTGTAGTGTTTGGTTCTATCTGATAGGTTGCTTGGCTCCAATTCAAGACCAATAGTGACTCGGTAGTAACCTTTTGAACGTAATATGATCTCCATATCATCTTTCCAATCAAAATAATTGAATGGGGTGAGGATAGGCTTTGAAGAAGAGTATTCCATTGCTAGGAGCGAGTCAACTGATGAAGAGGAAGCTTGCATGCAGACTATAGCGAGTGCAATTGTTGTAGGGAAGCTTGCATGCAAAAGATAGCGAGTGCAATTGAAGGAGACAATAAACCTGCAAATCACATAAAAACAACCACAATAAGGTCGAACAATCCACCCTTTGAGAGTTGCATCACACCTGGGATTGGATTTCAAGCAATGTTGAATAGGTCCAATGTATTAGTTCCAGGAATTATGTGGTAACTCAAGATTCTGGAGTGGTATTGGAATAGTTTTCAAGCTTTGCATGCACAGGAGCGAATGCCCTTGAGATATCTCATGCCAAACTTTTTGCAATTTTTAGCAATTCAGTCAAATCTTCTTGTACAAACACCTGTAGAAAAGAGATCTTGTCCCTGCAATGGCTCTGATACCATGTAAAATTAGTCACAGCAGATCGAATGAACAAGTAAATCAATCACAACAGATGAACATAGAAAATATGGTGCAAAACTGTGCAAAACATGCAGCAATGCTCTCTATCCCAGAAACGGTGAATGAATTACAATACAAACTGTCACAATGACAGAGCAATTCGAATTGCCTAAGGAGGTCATTCGAATTACAGAAATGGAGTAGCTTGACTCTAACTAGGAGTCCTCATCAATCAATCGGTGGTGCTCATCAATGCACAACAACCAGTCATCCAGGTGTCAATCTGAGTCTAACTGAGTGTAATAAGTGTAACTGAAGTGTGCTGATTTAGGATCTGGAGGCTCAGTGGGGGTGCATGGGAGGCTAACTGAAGTCAGAACAAGTCACCTAATCAAACTGGAGGTCCAGCGGAAGTGATACAGTCAGTCGGGAGTGAAACTAGCCTCAAATCAGGGAGAATCGGAGCTAACTGAATGTAACTGAAGTGGAACTGCAGTGGTAGGTGAACAAGTGCGCCCTTCTCTGGCAGTAGGTGAGAAGTGGGCGCCTTTCAGCCTAGGAGGGCTAAAACTCTGTGGTAGGTGGCTCCCGGGTGCTAGAATGAGGTGGATAAGGTGCTGGAGGCATCAAACTGGTGACTGGGATGCATGCCAGTGCATGCAAACCCTAGATTCTGCATGCAAACCCTAATTTGCATGCAAGATCTTGAAAAAGATGCTGTGGATATCCGAACAATTGATCCATCGATGAGCATTCTTCCACCTTCACTTCAAGCTCGTTAAAAACGGTAAGGAGGCTACGAGCATTCTTACACCTTCACTTCAAGCTTGTTAAAAACAGTAAGGAGGCTACGAGCATTCTTCCATCTCTCCTTTGAGCTTGTTAAAAAACAGTAAGGAGGTCGCGAGTTTACTTTTTCGGGCTCGTTAAACCTTTACGAAAAATATTTTTATAAAGTCTTTTTAAGCTCTTGTTTGACTTTTCACAAACAAACAAGATTTATGAGCATAATTGTTCTCTTCAGACTCATTAAAAGGAAGTGAAGGAACATCCACTTAGGTATAATTTTAACCCTTTTCCGGAATTTTGCGGATTACTTACAAAAAAGGAATACTTTAGTCATCCGTGGCTAGAAGAGTTCTTCTCTCATCGTTTTACACTTTTTCGGGGGAGGAGACTAATTGTGCGAAGAGGACTTTTGGAGCCTTCTTTAGGGTTTTCAGGCTCTCGAAACATGAAAAAACCAAGCGAGCACTCACCTACTCGGGCTTGATGTGAAATCCATGAGAGGGCATATATAGGATTGTTTAAGTTTTTCAGACTCTATAAACAGAAAAACACCGGCGAGCATATACCAACCCGGGCTCGATACTAAAATCCATGGGTAGGTGTATGGATTTATTGTTTAAGTTTTTCATACTCCTTAAAATTGAAAACACCGGCGAGCAAGAACAGATCTCGGCTCGATATTAAAATCCAGAGATCAATATTATAGAGTATTCTTCTATCTCTTCTTCGAACTTTGTAAACAATGAAGAAGGCCCTGAGTCTTCCTCCCATGGGTCCATTAAAACTTTTACATGGTTGGAATTATTGAATTTTCTTTCTTGGACTCATTAAAAAAACAAGAAGGACATTCTTTTACCAAAAATAATAAGGGATGAGAAGGGTATATCACATCTTTTCAGTTTCAAAGGCAGTTAAGTCAGTCATGTCCTTGAACACAACACCTATTTGAGTCTTTCACTTCATTTCAGAAGGGTATATCACCTGTTTGAAAAGTGCACTCAGAACGTTGTTGATCGGTTTGTTGTTGCATTTGAATTATTTCCATGTGAAGATTGTCCTAAAATATGAGAGGAATTTGATCGCGGTTTCGAAGAACTGAGTCAATTTCCTGAATTGGTGAACTGCTGAGGGTGTATGGAAGAAGAACTGGAGGTGCCTGACCATAGATTGCTCCATATGGAGTCATTTTAGATGTAGTATTGTACCACCGGAGCCCTTCAATGAAATCCGTATAAATGTCTATCCAAATCCGTGTAGGGATGGGAAAGGGTTCGAGCAATCCCGGAAGGAGTGTCGTTTCACCCTTATTGACCTAGAAAGTATCACATACAACCACTATCTGTTGAATTGTCCTTTTCATTCCCTACTAAAAGAAGTTACACTATGCCCGCTCATATGTTTGGAGGAACAAAGAGTGCCCTGCCGATGGATAAGCATGGAGTTCATAGAATACATAGCCATGTTGAACAGATTGCAACCAATTTGGAATGGGAATAGAAATAGCTGAAAGAGAAAATTGGTCACCAATTGTGTGAGAAAGAGCATTCGCCACCAGATTGTCCTCACCCTTCTTGTAAGTGATCTCATAGGCATAACCCATGAGTTTTCTAACCCATTTCAGTTGTGCTATGGAGGAGACCCATTCTTCCGGGAAATTTTTCACTCTGGTGAGCAGTCTTGATGAAGAAATAACTCCCTAATAGGTATGGTTTCCACTTCTATACTGCATGCAAAATAACCATCATTTCCTTCTCATATGGAGAGGCAGATAAATTCTTACTGGAAAGGTCTCTTGAAGGAGGAAATCCCACTGGTTCAGTAAAGACACCTGCACATCTATCCAAAATGTGTTCTAGATCCAAGGGAGTAGTGGATGTCGTTCCGGTGCATCTGAATGGAATGGAGCTGAGCGATGACACCATGTGAAATATTCTTAAGGATATTTTCCAGGTGATGTGAACTGATGACGCAGAAAGACTTGGTTGTAAGCTTGTAAATGTGTGTTTTTTCCCATTGACTGAAAACTGCATCCAAAGTTCAGCAAAATCCCATAATATGGGGCCAAGAGTGTGTAACCATTGAGCGCCCGAAACCACATCACATCCACCTAAGGACAAGGAAAACATGTTAGAGAATAGGTTATAATATTCCATAGAGATACGCACATTGCGACACTTCCCCTTGCAAGGTAAGGTGCCCCCATTGGAAATCACGACTTCAAAGTTGGAGCAAGGATGGACAAAACAATAATCCTGTTTGGTGATCCGAGGGTTAATGAAGTTATGAGTGATACCAAAATCAATGAGTATTGTAAGAGGTAGCTTCTTGAAGTAACCCATGACCCGCATTGTTTGTGGGGTGGTGACTCCTGCTAAAACATGGAGAGATATATCTGGGTGGTCATCCGAAGATGGAGGGTTAATAGGAGGCTACTGAATTTCGACCTGATCATCTATGGTATCTAGAGCTTCTTCACCAAGTTCAGAGGCAGGCAGAGAATCCACATCCAAGAGATAGAGTTGTTGCTCAACACATCTATGTCCTAGAGTGAATTTCTCATCACAATTATAACAAAGCCCTTTTTCTCTACATGCCCGCATCTATGCTTCAGATAAATTCTTGATAGGAGTTGGTCGAGGAGCTGGCGTGATGGGAGGTCGTTGGGAAACCATATTTTTGAATGGAACAAAAGTGGATTTGGAGCACTGTTGGGCTATGATCTTGTCCTCCGCCAACTTAGACAACCCTAGCACTTCCATCATTGTGTTGGGACAAAACATTTTAACCTCTGAGCAGATTTCATCCTTGAGACCACTGATAAAACAAATCCTGTAGAATTCATCAGACAATCCTTCTGTGTGATTGGCTAGTTTCTCAAATTCTGTCTGATACTCTCTCACAGTGTCAATTTGGTGAAGTTTAGTGAGTGCTCCTGTGAAGTCATCAAAAGCACTAGGACCAAATCGTTGCAAAAGGAGTTGGCAAAAATCTGTCCATTTTGGCTTGTCATGAGCCTTGATGTACCAACGGTACCATTGAAGGGATTACTATTCCAAATGAAAGGATACAAGTGGAACTTTGGGGACATCAAAACTATTATGCAGACTGAAATAGTGTTTTTCCCTATATATCCATCCAGTCGGATCGTTACCATTAAAGCGAGGAAAATCAAGCTTCGGCCCACAAAAATTGCTAGAAGAAGAGAACCCAGTGTCTACAGAAGATTCTGTTTGTTGTTTATTGTTCATGGTTGAATGCTGAAGATGGAAGCTGATAAATTTTTCATCTAGATCTTGGAGTTTGGTTTTGATGGATGTAAGTTCTTCCTCCATGATTTGTGCTCCTGTATGGGTGACAACCATAACCCACGAGTTTTTTTTTTGTGAATGGGTAGAAAAACAAAAACAAAAGCTTCTTTAGTAAAGGGAAATTTCGATTTGGGAAAAACTTTGATGGGTAATTGGGGTTTGACTAGGTTTTGGACACTTTATAATGGTTAGGGAAGCAGAAAATGGGGATTTCAAAAACGGGTGAAAGAATGAGAAATTTTTTCAAAGAGGGACAAAGAAGCAGAAATAGGAAATGAACATTGTGGCAAAATTGGAAGGCAATTGGGTGAAAATAGAAGAAGTTATGGCAAACCCTAAAAATAGACAAATGTGGGATTTCTGGCTTCGGAATGTGGAATTTGGGATAGGGTCCTCAAGAATGAAATATGCAGAATGATATTGCAGGGGTGTCAGTGAATTTTCAAGGGAAACAGAGTTAAAACAAAGAAGATATCGAGAAAAAACAATTTTTTTTGGGAATGGATCTGCAACGACGCGGAAGTGATCGATAACAGTTTTGGATAGATGTAATCTGCGATTTATCAGCTAGCAATAGATATGGACCTTGGGTATGTGCAGCTTTCTAAAGGTTTAGGGGATTCACTTAGACACCAATGGTGTTTAACGGCTTGCGTATTGGGGCAGTACTCCTCACTCCATGACTCAGGTAAAACTGATAACTGCTTTGCCACAAATGAAAACTCTTGGTTTACCTCATGGGTGGGAACTAGTCAATCAGGTAGGGTTCAGTGCCCTTTTTGTTGGAAGGTCCTCTCAATGGGCCAGCTACTTCGGGGTTCCTATGGTACTCCTCACAATGATTTTTAGGGACTATTCCCAAGTACTTCCCATAGTTAAGCGAATAGGGATTATTCTTGGATCCGAACAAATACAGATGCGAAAAAAAAAATTTGGCAGAAATTCCACCCAACGAGCCCAAGAAAGTGTTATGATACTAGATGTGAGGAACCTGCAACAATTAATTAACGAAAATGCACGAGATATCAGAAATAACAGAACTCAGAATAGATTTATTGATCGCGAGCTAGTTTGAGGGGGAAACCTCCTTTGAGAAAGTTCAATATAAATAACTTCTCGTTGCCTTCATTGGCCTCAACACGTACTTATATACTAATTATATGTGCTAATACTATGGATCAATACCATGGAACATATAATACTACGTGATGACTTACAAAGCATATGCGTCCAATACTATGGATCAATACCATGGAACAGATAATAGTATGGGCTAATACAAACTAAGGATGAATAACATGAAACATATAATACTATAGGACGACTTACAAAGCATATGCGTCCAACAACAATATAATAACAAAGTAAAGAGAAGGGTTGACACAGGTTCCTAATACTAGGATACCATATCTCAGTCATTCCAAACTCACACTTGGTTAGCTTTGCATAAAAATATTGATCTTCCAAGATTGTTATTACAATATCCAAATGATGCAAATTCTCTTCCCAAGTCCTACTATAGATCAAAATATCATCAAAGAAAACAAGTGCAAACTTACGGAGCTTCTTGCTGAACACTTTGTTCATGCAAGATTGAAAAGTTGCAGGTGCATTGGTTAGGCCAAAAGGCGTAACCAGAAACTCAAAGTGTCCATGGTGACACCGGAAGGCTGTCTTTTGGATGTCTTTTTCTTTCATGCTGATTTGTTGGTAAATAGATCAAATATCAATCTTTGTAAAGTACTTGGCTCCATGGAGCTCATCCATAAGCTCATCAATCATTGGAATAGGATATCTATTCTTGATAGAATTCTTGTTGAGAGCTATGTAATCTATGAACATCCTCATGGTCCCATATTTATTCTTCACAAGGACTATCAATGAAGCAAACATACTTGAAATTGGTGTAATGAATGCCAAGCCAAGCAGTTCCTTGATGGTTCTCTCTATCTCATCCTTGAACATTTTTGGGTGCTTGCAAGGGTGCACCTTGATAGGTGAGGTGCCTATATCCAATTCAATCCTATGCTCCACTCCTCTATCGAGTGGCCTACCATGAGGAAGTTACCCAAACACCTTCTCATGCTTATGGATAAACTTTTGAATGTCTTCTAGATATTCGGATACTTCCAATGAGTTACCCTTTGTGGTGATTAGGCATTCTGCAGCCCATTGAATATCTCCATGCCTTAGTATGGATCTCATATTGTGTGCACTTACCACTTGTTTTGGATAGGTGTTGATCCCCTTCAACACTACCTCCTTTCTATTTTCTCCCTTGAAGATCATTTCAGGAACTTGGTAGTCTATTGAATGCTTCCCAATGGAATACAACCATTGTACTCCCTAAACCATGCTAGTATCAGCCACATACACAACATAAAAACTATCTATAATGGTATTTTCTCCTAAAGAAATATGCAATTTAGGAATCCATCTACAACAATTCATAGAATGATTACCTGGAATGATAAAAGTGAAGCCTTCAAATTTTTCAGTATGTAGCTTCCTCCTTTCAACCAGAGTTGAATCAATGAAGTTATGTGTTGCTCCTCCATCCACTAACACAGTGACTGATTGTCCTTGAACCACTCCTTTGAATATGAGTGTATCGAATCGAGGCAGTCCGGAGAGTACTGCAATCTTGCTCACCTCAGGAGTAGGTTCTTCTTCTGCAGTCTCATAGGCCACTTTTGCATCTACTGGGGCCTCTTCTTCTTCTTCCTTAGCTTCGCTCTCGGAGTAAACTTCAATGTAGTGTGCTTTTCCTTTGACACATCTATGTATTGGAACCCATGGCTCCTGACAAGTGAAGCACAACTTCCTTCTTCTTAATTCGTCTCGATCCTTATCATAGTTATCCTTTCTAGAATTTCCAGAAGGACTCTTCATGGGTGGCCTTTGATCCTTGAACTAAGTAGGACCAATAGTCCTAGGAGGAAATCTGGTTCTTGGAATAGAGTCTTGCAAGTCTCTGGTTCGACTTAGTGCATCTTGCAAGGTAGAAGGTCTGTAAGAATTCACCAAACCTTTCAAAGGTTCTGACAACCCTTTAATGAATAAAAATATCAATCTAAATTATGAAATATTAGAAACTATAACAGCTAGTTTTTGAAACTCAAATATGTAAGCTTCAGGAGTTCTAGTTTGCTTCACATGTGCTAGCTCTCTAAAGGTGATCTTAGGATATTGTATTTCGAATATTTCAGCTAACCTTCTTGTAAACTCTTCATAAGTGTTCACTTGATCATCCCCAAGAGTTTTTAGGCCATGAAACCACCAATCATTTTCTTCTCCATCTAAGTGTAGAGTAGCCATCTTGATGGCATCTCTTTCAGCCATAGGATTCAACTGAAAATATGTGTCAAGCTTTTGAATCCAAGAGTTAGCAGTACATTTCTGTGAACCATCAAAATAAGCTAAATAAATCTTACCAATAGCATTTCTTAGCTCATAGTTCAGGTTGTGCATTTGGAAGCCTCCTCTTGGGTTTTTCTTGTACTGCAGATCACATAAGTCTTTGAATGGTAAAACACTTCTGCACTCTTCATTCAATGTAAGGTACTCGACATATTTGTCCTCCCATGAAGTAAGACCTCCATTTCAAACCTTAGGTTCCTCTCTTGGATATTCAGTAAAATTGGGCATAGTAGTCCTAGAGTGAGCTTGAGATTCCATATTCAATTCATCAGGGCAATTGTGAGGCCCCATCTTTGAAAAAATATGGCCACCACTCACCCTCCTTTCGCCATGTGGGGTACCATTGTCGCTCCCCTCTCCATTCTTGCTTCTTGGTTGTTGAGCTAAGAAATCTATGGTATCTTTTCTAGACTGAACAATATTGAGGGAGATGTCTTGCAACCCCTTCATAATTCCTTGAACAAAGAGTTTGAACTCCTCTTTGTCTTCATTGTGAGATATGTCTGATTCTCTTTGCAACTTTCCTTCGGTTGAATTTATCTCTTCTCCCTCTTCTTCCTCTGACAGAGGATCCTTCTTCTTGGAATCATAGAAATATGTTAAGATTAGGTTCAGAGGAACATGCTTTGATACCACTGTAATGTACCAACTAGGATTAGTGATACAAAAACTCACTTCCTCAAATAATCAATTAAAACAATGTTTCTAGGAGCTAGTTTGAATGAGGGTGGACAAGATGAAAATATTTGGATGGAAGGAAGGATCTGATATATGTTAATACCTCTACACAAAGTACTCGGACCATTTATGTTTCAAAATAAGAAAGGATGAAATCTACTCCAATGCTCCTGGGCACCCCAACATATGTAGATTAGTATGGCTCTAAAATTTGAATGGAAGATATGGATGAATGTTTTTGAATCGGAGAGGATAAATAAAATGAAATGTCAGTCAATACATAGTCATATTTCAATCCAGCAAGTTTAAATAATTTATGAGAAATATTTACAAAGATACAGGCAACATTGCATTCCAGGATTTCACAACTAGTAAAATTAAGCAACTCCCAAACAGGTAGAGAAGGCTCACGAATTCTTCAAATCAGACATGTATTGGGGCATATAACATGTCAATTAACATCAAGAACATAAAAAAACTCATTTGTACCTCTACTCATTCATTTATTCAAGATAGTCTGGAAACTAGTCAATTTCAATGCAAATCTAGAGAGGGTGGAGAAATATGAGAAAAAATCATAATTCTATAATTTTAATTGACATGACATATATCAGAGGTTTACATTGATTTTCATTACATCATATATGGGCCAATAGGCCTCTCAAAACATTATAGAAACACCTCTCCTCTTCTACACAATAATCTAGCTCTAGAAATCTATAGGAATCTTGGAGATTTGAACCATGAAATGAATTATGCTTCTTATGAAATTCAAATTTGGCTTGATCATCTATAGGACCTGCAAATAAACTCAGTGATAATGGTTGAATGCCATCATCCTCTCACAGGAAGTAGGGGCACATATCCCAACTTGGACTAGGGGCACATCTCCCAAGTCTATGAGGCACAATTGCTCTCAATCCAAACATCAAACATACAAAATATGTGAATGTGGTGTGCATTGGTTCATTTATAGAGAGTGGGTGACTTGAGGAGCAAGTCTCCTTAGATAATGCACCCTCTTTGAGTGGATAAGGAAAGCTAGCTTTCCTACCTTTTCCTTTTTTCTTTGCTTTCCTCCCTTAAGATTATGGACCAAGTATGCAATTTCACTAGTATATTCGGGTTCAAATCCCCCTAGGGTAAGTACTGAAAATGGCTTCCCCAGTGCCTCCCAACCCACTTGAATTTTTGAACAAAGGTAGGGGATGTCTCAAGGATGTTATTAAGGTCCAAAATGCACCATTCATTAGTTATTAAGTCTGTTCCAAACCTCTCCCAAACAATAGCAAAAACCACTAATTCGACCCTTGGGGAAATGGCACCAACTCTTCTTCAAATGCAAATAAACTGAGTATAATGACTTCAAATGCTCAAGTAATGAATATGAAACTTGTAATAAACATCAATGGATTCCATTCATCACAAATATATTAGAGAAACATTCCTTTACTCGAAATCATCATCATTACAATGGCATACATCAATGTAGTGGGGAAATGGACATTGTTTGCTCATTAATTTGTCATTTTTACATACAACCACTTGGTATTTCAACCTGATACTTTATGAAGATAAAGAACAGAGTATATAATGCTTATTACAATCAGAAATACATCATGATAAGCTCTCCCAATAAGTACAAGAGCTCACCCAAAGCGCAATCCCTCAAGGAGCATGAATATGCCTTCAAAACTGGAAATGGTTGAGAGATGGTGCTGCACTAAAAAAAACCACAAGTTTCCCTGTAGCTGGTACCTACAAATAAAAAATCCATTAAAGCTCCATGAAAGACCAGAGTTGCCTCTCCAAACACCAACTTGGATGGGAATCTTTCACACTCGAAATTGGCCAAGGCAAGAAACTAGTCATCCACTAGCTCTTTCTTCACAAATGCAATTTTTCTCAAACAATAAAAAGATGCTATTCTTCTTTTTTCATGAATTTTATAAAATTCTAATTTCCTCCATGGCTCTAATTCCTTCCAAGAGACTCATGCCAACTCAAGTTGGGAAGAGATTCCAAGGAATGCCACTTGTACAACAATTCCTAGTCTCCCACTTCCACCAAATCACATGTGGAAGCATCTTATCTGCCCTAAATCCCTTGAGTGCCCTCTTGGAGGCTAGTTTTATCCCTGACATGTGATATATGTCATATGTCAACCTTCAGGTCTGATTTGTGGCATAGGTGTCATAGCTTCTTCATCATTGTTGTCATAGAGCTAGGGAATCTAGCCCAAGTATCCCACTAGCTCCAAATTGCCTCTTCCTCTTCCATGGGAGTTAATATTCCTCTATATTTCGACTTTGGATGAGTAATTCCATGAATAATACATTTTGAAATCCCCCAAGTATGTTACCATTGTAGTAGGATTTATCATTGTTTTGAAGTAGCATAATTTGCTTTGCTTTGAAATTTAAAAGAAAAATACAAAAAGAAATTTGATTTAAGATTGCCTAGTTTCAGTTTTGGAAGAATATAAACGAAAAGAAAAAGAGTTTTTGTGAATTTGAAAGCATTAATTTACATGAACTTTACTTTCCTATCGAAACCATTCCACACACTGCACTGCTCTTATTGAGTAAAAAGTAGCCCTTAAAAAGAAATATTAATAAAATTAACTAGCAACATTTTATTTTTTAGGTATACACATCATCAACTAGCTTAGGCTAGGATTTCAGGTTTAAATCACCTTAAACCACCCAAAATCGGCTTCATTACTCAACAATCGTAGTATGACTATCTATTAGGTAAATCCACCTCTATCAAATTGTCCTCGGATGCTCTACTCAAACCATAGTTAAGCACAAGGCCATGGGCGATTGGAATTGTTGAGGATACCCCCTCACTTTCCCATCAACTTGTTGATGCCTCAAAAATCGTAGCATCAATCAGCAAGGGATTCTCCTCGGTAAATGATCCCAATTAGATTATTCACCATTTGGTGTGGGGAATCCGTCCGGTTAATGGTTCCGGCTACCGTAAGATTTGAAGATTCTTATTCTTTACACCGGTTGCAGCCTGATCCACTGTTTATGTATTTTATTTTAAAGATGAAATGAAAGTGCCCTAAGATAAATGCAGGTAACTAATCTAAATTAATCTAATACTATGTAAGCAAATTTAACCTATCTTTGCAAGGAGCAAATTGTAAAGATGAGTAATATACTGAAAGAAACACCTAAAGAACATACAGATAGCCATTTAATCATAAAGATGTACCTACAACAGAATATGAAGGACGTTAAAGATAACTTTAATTCATTTAATACATTCCATTACTCATTTGAGATAAACATATTCGCACAAGAAAATGTAAGAGCATTCATCACATAGAAACAATTCATGATAGCAAAGAATAATCTCACAGCAATATGCAGATGATATAGTAATAATCCAACAAACATTTGACACATTCCCCAGGCAAAAACGCCTTCTCCCAGGCTTTCATTAGGCAAAATCGAGTTCTTGGAGCAAGTTGCAAAGTAATTCACGTACAAGGAAGAAAATTCATTCACCTACCAAAAGTCATTCTCTTCTCTCCTATTCTCCTATATATAGTTTTACAAAATGCTCCTTGAGCTGCCAAGTGTACCTTAAACCTAGGTATTTTGATTTATCATTAAAAGTCTCAAATATCGAATTCTGATGATTCGTGCCAATCCTCTTTCACAAGAGACAAAAAGAAAGGACAGTTGTTTGTATAGACATTATACAATTAACAACTTTTAGTTACATTACAAAATCGAATAAGGAAAATTACTGTCCAGCTGGCTCTGTTGTCTCAATGGGTCGTTCCTCTTCTGCTGACTTGTCCTCTTCAATAGGCTCGCTTGCTTTTGCAGCCTTATTTACCTCTTCTATATAACTGGCCCATTGACTTATTTCCCTTAGTATTGTTTTACTTCTCGTTGATATCATTACTTTCCGTGCTATCTCATGTTTGCACAAGTCTGATTTGATATTTTCCACCTCTGCGACAGCTTCTTGCTCAATATTTTCCAGGAAATAAGTGTGAACATTAGTTTGATCAATGAATTGATGGAGGTCTTCTGGGGTTATACGCTCTATTTTCTTTAGATAATCTAACTCTGAGGTCAACTTTCCTTGCAATTCTGCCAAGCACGATTCCCTCTTTGGGAACTCATAAAGATTCTGAGGTAAAACCATATGACACTTGCCGTGGGCTTCCCAAATTTTAGAGTAGATAACACGGCATTTCTTGATGGTTTTCCTGATTTTAGTACTCAATCTGCTACCGCACCTCAAGCAGAATTTGAGGACTCCTGTGTCCATATCAAATTCTTCAGTTGTTTTATCCCGTAGGTTCGAAGGGAAACCCGATCTCCCTTTCCTCCATTCAAACTGTTCTCCAAGTTATTCCACATGTTGCTCATATTTGTCCCTTAATCTTAGTGCTTCCACTTCGATAGAAGTCATCTTTGTGATCATTTTCTTCATATTGCAGACTTCTTCATTAATCGACACCAGCAGTTGATGAATCCTTTCCTGCACTTCACAAGCTCGCTCATAGAACGTGGCCAGATCTTCTTTCATTTTATTTTACTTTTCAAGCTGTTCTAATAGTTCATATTTTTCTTGCTCCAATTCCTCGAATTGAGGTTTGAAGAAATTGACCTGTTGGGCATTGTTGGCTTCAAGCTTTTCCAGTTCAGATATACGAACTTTCAAGTTCTTTTGCTCATCTTCTGATATTGCCAGCTGTATTTCAAGTGAATTCTTCTCATTTTCAAGCCACAGGGCTTTCGAAGTGATTTATTCTTTCTCCTCCACGAGCTCTTTGTCTTTCCTTTTTAGTTCATTTCTTTCTAATAACTCTTTCTTTCTGTCAGCTTTTATCTTAAAACACAACTCTATGTAGTTCTTAACAGTTTCCATTAACCGATCGATATTGGCTTTACTTTCCTGGGCTGATGCTACAATTCATCCTGCTTGGAATGAAGGATTGATGTCAGTTCCTTGGACAAGCGTGGTCTCTGATACTCTGAATTCAGATAATTCCTCCCCAATTTTCATTTTCCTTACTCTTCTGTCAATAATAGCCCTCTTCCGTTCATGAAAATAAATGGAATCCAGGTTGGCCACTTGGCGCTGCTTTCTAGGGTTGTATGGGGTCAGTGCTAGTTCTTCAGTAGAAATAACCCCTTCATGAGCTATCCTCGGTTGGTATAGCTTTGACATACCTAAGTCCATGGCCTATGGGCTGGGCGGGTCTTGATCACATCTTTCTCGGCTTATTCCTTTCCTTGTCTGTCTGCTAGCTCTGCTAAATCTGCTTGCAATCTTTCGGCTTCCTCCAACAAGAGTCTTCCTTCTTCTTCTTCTTGCAATTTAGTAGTTTGTTCTTGGAGGATTCTGTCTTCCTCTTCTCTCAAAGCTTTTGCTTCCTGCTCCTGTCAGATTTTAGCAGCTTCTTCTTGTTCTCGTCTTTCGGCCAGCACTGCGCTCAATTTGTCTACTTCTTCCAACAAGGTTCTTTATTCTTGTTCCTTCAAGGCTTGTGTTTCCTACTCCTTTTGGATTCTAGCAATCTCCTCTTGTTGTTGCAACTTAATGTCTAACTCTTGCTAACTCCTTGTTGTTTATACTTGTTGTAACTTGGAAGCCTGTTAATTTTGAATCCTTGCAGCTTCTTCATCTTTGTGTTGCTTGGCAGCCTGTTCCTGTAGGACTGTGTCTCCTTCTCCTGGTTCTATGTCTTTTGAACCTCTTGATTGGGATGCTGCTGCCTCTTGCTCCAGCTATATCAGACCAACATGCTTGGGTGTAGTACTCTTTCCACCTTTCTTCTTGTAGCATTTCCCTAGCTCTGTTAAATTTCTGGCACTACAAAAGAACTCCTCATTTAGGTCTATAAGATGGGTGTATTCAAAGGAGGTTTTGACATCAACAACATGTCTGGAAACATTTCCACAAGGTTCATGCCTCCTGTAAAACTTTGTATGAAAATGAAAGCTCTCCAAGTCTTGAACATAGTTTTCTCCCTCTTTTTCCCCCGGGAGGCTATATGCGCTGATAGTGAAAGACATTGGCTGATACATCCCTTTTTTCCTTTCAGTGAGGATTCTACTGATTCCCCCAATGCTGAAGAGTTGTCTTAAAGCTTCCCTGTGTATCATAAAGTCAGTGGCATATCGAGGAAGCAGAAAGGGAGCTACGGATCCTCCACTCATACAGATGTATGTGCCTTCTTGGGCATGGTAATAATCTCCAAATGTTTCAATAATAGGCATGGCATTCTCCGACATGCAATTTGGTTCCTCTACAAAAATAAGCTAGTATAAGGGCATGATGAATTTCTCACAGTCCTGCTTGTAGTAGTTTGCATACTTGCTTGCCCAAGTTGGTTGATAGGCTATGAAGAGAGGTGTCTCCTTTCTGTTCCATGAACAACCCAAGTATGGGAAGGTGTGCTTGCTCAACAGGCAGTCTATCAAATAAGAAGACATAAAAAATTTTGCTTTCTTCTGAGTCATTCCTCCTTGGGCGGTGACTAAATGTGATTCCATGCTTTCTGAAATTATATCAACCCAGTTGAAAATGGTACCGGACATGGCTACATGGTACATTACTGGTACCCAGCCAAGCTTGAAGATATTTCCATTTGGCATTCCGAAGATCCGGCTCATCATCAAAACAATGAGTCTGTAGGGGGTCTTCAGGAGGTTGCTCTCATATTCATTTGTTTGCTTTTGTCTTATTTGTCTATCAACTATCATCATTTTCCTAGCAGAAACTAGAGGGTCCATGGGATGCTCTGCTATCTAGTTGTTGTCCAACTAAGCTTTTGCTGGGGGAAATCTGTAAGCGGCTATGATATGTTCAGGTGCGAACGATTCCATATTCATTCCATTCTTATCATTTATGAACCTGGTGTCAGTTTTGACATGAGGGATCAACCAGCCAAGAACCTCGGAACATGGAAATAACTCAGGTTAGGTTGTTTCTTTATGGAGACAGGGCCTCTTGATGTTTGCATATACCAACGTATCTTCTAGGGGGGCATTAGGGTAGTCTTGATCCCTGATGAATCTATATAAGTCACACCACTTGAACTCTGGAGAAGAGCTTCCCGGGGGTACATTAGTGGTAGCTTGCGTATCACCAAACATAGTTTCAAGTGACGTATCTAGCAGGATCTCCACGTCTGAATCTGACTCTACCTTTTGCGTAGCCTTCTTTCTTGCAGACCTTCTATGCATGTCAAACTTGGTGCTTTTGGTGAGGTTTTCCGTGATTGGCGTGTCTATCCAAGCTGATAAAGAACTGACAAAACATGCACTGTTCGCTCCTGGAAGCTTTCTCAACTTTGAGAATAATGAGCTATTTGAACTCCGTTCTCTGTGTTCATAGGGGAAGAGTTAATTCCCTATAGGTGGATTAATGTGGGTTCGTTGGGAACGGGACTCGAAAATAGAGCGAATTAACGCCACACAAATCGAGTTAAATGGCCTCATCAACCCAGCAGAGGTGTATTAAATGGCATCGAACGACGTCCTCAACACTTAAGAGTTGCAATGGCGCGGTATTGGTGCAGCAACACTATTAAGCACAGTGCTTGCGAACACGACGGGGAAAATATCATTAGGATTTGTGCCCAAAAGATGCACCAATGGCAAGGTATTTTAAAAGACAGTGATGGTGGCAGCGATCTTAAGGTTAGGTTTTGCGCGCCGGGTGGAGGAGATATTGTTAATTCTTGCGCCCAAAAGATGCGCCAATGACAAAGTGAATAGGATCGCGAACGTAGTGGCGACCTTAGGTTAAGTTATGCGCTAATGATGGGGACCTCAGGGACAGACTTTGCACTACGGGCGGATGCGTCAATATGGCGCAACAGTTAGGTTTAAAGCTTGTGCCTTTAGCACATACTTCAAAATTAAATGTGCGCTTTGTGTTTGAAGAAAGGAAATGCCTTAGACAAAAAAATCAAGGAAAAAAAAACAGAAAGACTTAAAGCTTGGGAAAAGTTTGAACAGAGGAGTAACTAAGAATTGAAAAACAAAACAAGCTTCTCGGCAAACAATAAAAGGAGGGGCCCCAATATTGACAAAAAATTTGGGAGGGATGTTGTAGCAACAACACAACCATAAACCAGAGTTGACTCGCGTACGGGGGTCCACTAGTGATTTTGGATTTCGGGCTTTGCTACCTTGCCCATGCGTTTCGACTAGGATGATGACTATTCCCCCAGGTTATTTTGTATTGGTGGTAGCCTTAGTATCATTACCTTTAGGGCTCTACCTAGGTAGAGTGGAAGGGCATTCCCACTCCACCTTAGACAGATGTGGAAGGTAACCCTTTGGGAATAATCCTGGGAGGGCGGTTTGGTGATTCAAATGCTTGCACCTAGAGGACCTCCATTGGATGCCACGTAACTAACCGTCGATACTCTATTAGTCTGTTTTGGGCCCTAATCATCCCAGACTTGCTTCTGAGAGTATTTTCCATTGTTTGCGTGGTTTTGATCACTATAGGACATTTTTAGTGGTGTGCTCTTTGTGCCGCTTGTTTTTAGTTGGCCTTAGAGATTTATGGCCCGTTGAGTCAGAAACCATGGATAGCATCCCAGTGAGAACCAATCAAGGGACCCCTGTTCAAGGGGCTCCTTGTGCTTTTCCATTCATTGGGAACATTGGTACTCCCTTAATGGCTACCTTGAATCTTTTGGGATTCACTATAGGGCTACCAGTTTGGTTGTTTTCCACTCCAAACACTTTGCATGCTCCTGATGCTTCTAAAGTAAGCACCTCACATCAAGAGCATCAGAACCCTATGCCTGCTTTGCTAGTATCATCTTCTCCTCCTCCTTCTACCTCATGTGGTGAAAGTAGTAATACTAGTAACCAGCAGTCTAAAAGGAATAGACAGAGGAAGAATAGGAAGAAGATGCCAAAGCAAGGGGGAAGCTACCCAGCCTCTAGAGGTCATGTTGGAGGCACCTACCCAACCTCTGGTGGTCATGTTGGGTGAACTCACTCAGTCACTATAAATCACACTGAACCTAGCCACCCAGCCTCTGAATTTCATGCTGGGGGCACCCACCCAGCCTCTGGAAGTCATGCTGGGGGCACCTATCCAGCCTCTGGAGGTCACTCTGGGAGCAAAATTTCAGTCACTGCAAATCATACTGAAAGCATGTCTTCAACCATTTTTTCTCATGTTGAGGACACGTCATTGATCACTGCTAGTCATATTAATGACAAGTCACCAGTTACTGTGAGTATACTGGAGACACTGAATCAGCCACTGCAAGTCATCCTGAAAAAAGTTGACATTATTGACAAACCTAATAAACAGAAGCTTAAGTTTCCTTGTAAGTTTTGCGAGGGTGACCACCTGACCTATTTGTGCCTTGTACTTCTAGAAGTACAAAGAGTGTGGTCTGTAGTTCAAAATTCTTTTGCTTATAAGAAACCATCCACTGCAAGTCATGCTGGCAGCAAGCTATCATCCAATGCTAGTCATGCTAAGAGTACTATTGTTGTAAAGGATTCTCGGTTTATAGGACACAAGCCAAAGTTCCCTTGTAAACTTTGTAAGGGAGATCACCTTACTCACCTGTGCCCTGCTATTCCAAAGGTGCAGAGAGTGTGGTCCATGTCTAAAGGATCCTTTGCTCCTGAATTGCCTATAGATTCCCAACAGCCTGATCGACCTTTGGTTGATGAAGTGGTTGAACCAATGCAATATTTGGTCAACTGTTGTGGGGAAAATGCACCTATAGTTCAGGGGAGAAACTACCAACTTACGGTGGTAAATATAGACTTACAAGCATTCTGCAAGTACAACAAATAAATGAAGAGATTAGGGTTTAGAGATGTAGGCACCTCATTCAGAAGGTTGATCCTAGCTTTGCCTCCCTCGCTCTTCAATGCTTATCCAGTGTCGCAATGCCCAGACCTGCAAAACAACTTGATACCCTTCTCAAACACATTTGACTACACATATAAGACTGATATTCATAATAGAAGAAGGCATCAGATTATAATCAAATTGTAATCAAATCTGAGACACACATAACTAGGTCATATTTGGAAAGGAAAGAACGTCTGATCTTTATTAATGAATGAAATCAAGTACATAAATTTATACCTTCTTTCAAGCTTGGCACTTCACGAAACCTAGATTCAAGGTCTCCTGCTTCTGTTCTCCAAGGATCCTAGCCTCTGAGCAACTGTACTAGGGTTTATCATAAACTAAGCACAAGAGAGGGCGATGAGGGTCTCCATTCCTCCAGCATAACAATGTTGTAGACTTGGTCCCCTCACATGGCCCTTCTACCCTCCTTATATAATCAGTGAAGGAGAGGAAAAGAAGTTATAACCGAGTAGGAGGTTTCCCAACCAACTTAACTTACCAAAATTTCGAGATTTTGACCAAAACAGGGGTGTACTCTACTCTATAGTAGACAAAGTAGCGTACATATGGAGTTGAGCACTACTATTTCATAGTGGAGTAGCGCTCAGAAGGTTTGAGCACTACTATTGTACACTAGAGTAGGGTACACACGCTACTATCATGCTTGTGTACCAATGCTCATGTTAAAAAATGGCCAAAAAAAGGCTTTTCTGCTCATTTTCAGGAGATGGTTTGGTCTGGAAAAATGTTCCTAAGGGTCATATACATCAAATCGGTCAAGAATGAGGTAATTTCAACCATTTTTAGTGTCCCAAATGACTCCTCCATCCATAGATGTCCTGTTGTGTGACTAAAACTTGATCTCAAGAAGTGTCGTCATGCGACCAAGGGAAGCAAGTGTCGTCACGGATGGAGAGGTGTCATTTCAAGCTATAACATCAATCCCACTCTTTTTTCGGAGAGTGAAGTGATCAAATCAATGCAATCTTCGACTGATCCCATCAGTCCTTTAGATATTGATGCACTTGTCCCTGAAGTCTTCTGCATTACCAGTTCAGATGTTTCTGAAATGGGGGGCACTTCGTTTGTGCCGAGTGAACCCCTACGAAGCTCTGGGATCATTTCCTTTGATTGGAATAGTCTAACTGGGCCTCGCCTTCCTTCTGCTACACCTTTTCAGATAAAGGTTGATATCGGAAACCATGCGGTTCATCGATGTATTGTAGATGAACGAGCCTCTGTTAGTATCTTACCCGCTTATGCTTGGAGAGATTTAAGTTTTCCTAACCTTGTTCCAGCTGTTAATTGGCCGTTGAATTTCGATAAAATACCTAGTGAACCATTGGGATTCCTCCCTCAAGTACCCGTTACTTTGGGTGGAAAAATAGTCTTAGTTGATTTTATGGTTTTAAAGGACCCTATGGATTTTGATATGATCCTCGGGCGTGATTACGTATATGCTATGTAGGCTGTGGTGTCTACTCTCTTTCATGTGATGCATTTTCCTCACAACAAAAGCATTGTCACTATCAATCAACTTACATTTGTTGATCCCTCTTATTACCCAACTATAGACCAAGTATGTCCCCTATCAGTAGGCACTACCATGTCACAATAAAATTGTGTGGCATATTGTTCCTTAAGTCCAAATGCTATTGAGAAGAAGCCTCTGAATTCATGCTTACCTTCTCGGGATTGGGTCCCGGCAACTGACCAGGCGATAACTCCATCTGAATGTTTAGACATGCGTTCTATTTGGGATGATATACTTCCATCTGATGAATTTTTACTAGAGTCTATAATGCAGTCTACCATTCATTTGGACATTGATCCATCGATGAGCATTCTTCCACCTTCACTTCAAGCTCGTTAAAAACGGTAAGGAGGCTACGAGCATTCTTACACCTTCACTACAAGCTCGTTAAAAACAGTAAGGAGGCTACGAGCATTCTTCCATCTCTCCTTTGAGCTTGTTAAAAAATAGTAAGGAGGTTGCGAGTTTACTTTTTCGGGCTCGTTAAACCTTTACGAAAAAATATTTTCTGAGCATAATTGTTCTCTTCAGACTCATTAAAAGCAAGTGAAGGAACATCCACTTAGGTATAATTTTAACCCTTTTCCGGAATTTTGCGGATTACTTACAAAAAAGGAATACTCTAGTCATCCGTGGCTAGAAGAGTTCTTCTCTCATCGTTTTACACTTTTTCGGGGGAGGAGACTAATTGTACGAAGAGGACTTTTGGAGCCTTCTTTAGGGTTTTCAGGCTCTCGAAACATGAAAAAACCAAGCGAGCACTCACCTACTCGGGCTTGATGTGAAATCCATGAGAGGGCATATATAGGATTGTTTAAGTTTTTCAGACTCTATAAACAGAAAAACACCGGCGAGCATATACCAACCCGGGCTCGATACTAAAATCCATGGGTAGGTGTATGGATTTATTGTTTAAGTTTTTCATACTCCTTAAAATTGAAAACACCGGCGAGCAAGAACAGATCTCGGCTCGATATTAAAATCCAGAGATCAATATTATAGAGTATTCTTCTATCTCTTCTTCGAACTTTGTAAACAATGAAGAAGGCCCTGAGTCTTCCTCCCATGGGTTCATTAAAACTTTTACATGGTTGGAATTATTGAATTTTCTTTCTTGGACTCATTAAAAAAACAAGAAGGACATTCTTTCACCAAAAATAATAAGGGATGAGAAGGGTATATCACATCTTTTCAGTTTCAAAGGCAGTTAAGTCAGTCATGTCCTTGAACACAACACCTATTTGAGTCTTTCATTTCATTTCAGAAGGGTATATCACCTGTTTGAAAAGTGCACTCAGAACGTTGTTGATCAGTTTGTTGTTGCATTTGAATTATTTCCATGTGAAGATTGTCCTACAAAATGAGAGGAATCTGATCGCGGTTTCGAAGAACTGAGTCAATTTCCTGAATTGGTGAACTGCTGAGGGTGTATGGAAGAAGAACTGGAGGTGCCTGACCATAGATTGCTCCATATGGAGTCATTTTAGATGCAGTATTGTACCACCGGAGCCCTTCAATGAAATCCGTATAAATGTCTATCCAAATCCGTGTAGGGATGGGAAAGGGTTCAAGCAATCCCGGAAGGAGTGTCGTTTCACCCTTATTGACCTAGAAAGTATCACATACAACCACTATCTGTTGAATTATCCTTTTCATTCCCTACCAAAAGAAGTTACACTGTGCCCGCTCATATGTTTGGAGGAACAAAGAGTGCCCTGCCGATGGATAAGCATGGAGTTCATAGAATACATAGCCATGTTGAACAGATTGCAACCAATTTGGAATGGGAATAGAAATAGCTGAAAGAGAAAATTGGTCACCAATTGTGTGAGAAAGAGCATTCGCCATCAGATTGTCCTCACCCTTCTTGTAAGTGATCTAATAGGCATAACCCATGAGTTTTCTAACCCATTTCAGTTGTGCTATGGAGGAGACCCGTTCTTCCAGGAAATTTTTCACTCTGGTGAGCAGTCTTGATGAAGAAATAACTCCCTAATAGGTATGGTTTCCACTTCTATACTGCATGCAAAATAACCATCATTTCCTTCTCATATGGAGAGGCAGATAAATTCTTACTGGAAAGGTCTCTTGAAGGCAGAAATCCCACTAGTTCAGTAAATACACCTGCACATCTATCCAAAATGTGTTCTAGATCGAAGGGAGTAGTGGATGTCGTTCGGGTGCATCTGAATTGAATGGAGCTGAGCGATGACACCATGTGAAATATTCTTAAGGATATTTTCCAGGTGATGTGAACTGATGACGCAGAAAGACTTGGTTGTAAGCTTGTAAATGTGTATTTTTTCCCATTGACTGAAAACTGCATCCAAAGTTCAGCAAAATCCCATAATATGGGGCCAAGAGTGTGTAACCATTGAGCGCCCGAAACCACATCACATCCACCTAAGGACAAGGAAAACATGTTAGAGAATAGGTTATAATATTCCATAGAGATACACACATTGCGACACTTCCCCTTGCAAGGTAAGGTGCCCCCATTGGAAATCACGACTTCAAAGTTGGAGCAAGGATGGACAAAACAATAATCCTGTTTGGTGATCCGAGGGTTAATGAAGTTATGAGTGATACCAAAATCAATGAGTATTGTAAGAGGTAGCTTCTTGAAGTAACCCATGACCCGCATTGTTTGTGGGGTGGTGACTCCTGCTAAAACATGGAGAGATATATCTGGGTGGTCATCCGAAGATGGTGGGTTAACAGGAGGCTACTGAATTTCGACCTGATCATCTATGGTATCTAGAGCTTCTTCACCAAGTTCAGAGGCAGGCAGAGAATCCACATCCAAGAGATAGAGTTGTTGCTCAACACATCTATGTCCCAGAGTGAATTTCTCATCACAATTATAACAAAGCCCTTTTTCTCTACATGCCCGCATCTATGCTTCAGATAAATTCTTGATAGGAGTTGGTCGAGGAGCTGGCGTGGTGGGAGGTCATTGAGAAACCATATTTTTGAATGGAACAAAAGTGGATTTGGAGCACTGTTGGGCTATGATATTGTCCTCCGCCAACTTAGACAACCCTAGCACTTCCATCATTGTGTTGGGACAAAACATTTTAACCTCTGAGCAGATTTCATCCTTGAGACCACTGATAAAACAAATCCCGTAGAATTCATCAGACAATCCTTCTGTGTGATTGGCTAGTTTCTCAAATTCTGTCTGATACTCTCTCATAGTGCCAATTTGGTGAAGTTTAGTGAGTGCTCCTATGAAGTCATCAAAAGCACTAGGACCAAATCGTTGCAAAAGGAGTCGGCAAAAATCTGTCCATTTTGGCTCGTCATGAGCCTTGATGTACCAACGGTACCATTGAAGGGATTCCTATTCCAAATGAAAGGATACAAGTGGAACTTTGGGGACATCAAAAGTATTATGCAGACTGAAATAGTGTTTTTCCCGATATATCCATCCAGTCGGATCGTTACCATTAAAGCGAGAAAAATCAAGCTTCGGCCCACAAAAATTGCTAGAAGAAGAGAACCCAGTGTCTACAGAAGATTCTGTTTGTTGTTTATTGTTCATGGTTGAATGCTGAAGATGGAGGCTGATAAATTTTTCATCTAGATCTTGGAGTTTGGTTTTGATGGATGTAAGTTCTTCCTCCATGATTTGTGCTCCTGCATGGGTGACAACCATAACCCATGAGTTTTTTCTTTGTGAATGGGTAGAAAAACAAAAACAAAAGCTTCTTTAGTAAAGGGAAATTTGGATTTGGGAAAAACTTTGATGGGTAATTGGGGTTTGACTAGGTTTTGGACACTTTATAATGGTTAGGGAAGCAGAAAATGGGGATTTCAAAAGCGGGTGAAAGAATGAGAAATTTTTTCAAAGAGGGACAAAGAAGCAGAAATAGGAAATGAACATTGTGGCAAAATTGGAAGGCAATTGGGTGAAAATAGAAGAAGTTATGGCAAACCCTAAAAATAGACAAATGTGAGATTTCTGGCTTCGGAAAGTGGAATTTGGGATAGGGTCCTCAAGAATGAAATATGCAGAATGATATTGCAGGGGTGTCAGTGAAGTTTCAAGGGAAACAGAGTTAAAACAAAGAAGATATCGAGAAAAAACAATTTTTTGGGGGAATGGATCTGCAACGACGCGGAAGTGATCGATAACAGTTTTGGATAGATGTAATATGTGATTTATCAGCTAGCAATAGATATGGACCTTGGGTATTTGAATCTTTCTAAAGGTTTAGGGGATTCACTTAGACACCAATGGTGTTTAACGGCTTGCGTATTGGGGCAGTACCCCTCACTCCACGACTCAGGTAAAATTGATAACTGCTTTGCCACAAATGAAAACTCTTGGTTTACCTCATGGGTGGCAACTAGTCAATCAGGTAGGGTTCAGTGCCCTTTTTGCTGGAAGGTCCTCTCAATGGGCCAGCTACTTCGAGGTTCCTATGGTACTCCTCACAATGAGTTTTAGGGATTATTCCCAAGTACTTCCCATAGTTAAGCGAATAGGGATTATTCCCGGATCCGAACAAATACAGATGCGAAAAAAAAATTTGGCAGAAATTCCACCCAACGAGCCCAAGAAAGTGTTATGATACTAGATGTGAGGAACCTGCAACAATTAATTAACGAAAATGCACGAGATATCAGAAATAACAGAACTCAGAATAGATTTATTGATCGCGGGCTAGTTTGAGGGGGAAACCTCCTTTCAGAAAGTTCAATATAAATAACTTCTCGGTGCCTTCATTGGCCTCAACACGTACTTATATACTAATTCTATGTGCTAATACTATGGATCAATACCATGGAACAGATAATAGTATGGACTGATACAAACTAAGGATGAATAACATGAAACATATAATACTACAGGACGACTTACAAAGCATATGCATCCAACAACAATATAATAACAAAGTAAAGAGAAGGGTTGACACAGGTTCCTAACACCAGGATACCGTATCTCAGTCATTCCAAACTCACACTTGGTTAGCTTTGCATAAAAATATTGATCTTCCAAGATTGTTATTACAATATCCAAATGATGCAAATTCTCTTCCCAAGTCCTACTATAGATCAAAATATCATCAAAGAAAACAAGTACAAACTTACGGAGCTTCTTGCTGAACACTTTGTTCATGCAAGATTGAAAAGTTGCAGGTGCATTGGTTAGGCCAAAAGGCGTAACCAGAAACTCAAAGTGTCCATGGTGACACCGGAAGGCTGTCTTTTGGATGTCTTCTTCTTTCATGCTGATTTGTTGGTAAATAGATCAAATATCAATCTTTGAAAAGTACTTGGCTCCATGGAGCTCATCCATAAGCTCATCAATCATTAGAATAGGATATCTATTCTTGATAGAATTCTTGTTGATAGTTATGTAATCTATGAACATCCTCATGGTCCCATATTTCTTCTTCACAAGGACTATCAATGAAGCAAACATACTTGAACATTTTTGGGTGCCAAGCAGTTCCTTGATGGTTCTCTCTATCTCATCCTTGAACATTTTTGGGTGCTTGCAAGGGTGCACCTTGATAGGTGAGGTGCCTATCTCCAATTCAATCCTATGCTCCACTCCTCTATCGAGTGGCCTACCATGAGGAAGTTACCCAAACACCTTCTCATGCTTATGGAGAAACTTTTGAATGTCTTCTAGATATTCGGCTACTTCCAATGAGTTACCCTTTGTGGTGATTAGGCATTCCGCAGCCCATTGAATATCTCCATGCCTTACTATGGATCTCATATTGTGTGCACTTACCACTTGTTTTGGATAGGTGTTGATCCCCTTCAACACTACCTCCTTTCTATTTTCTCCCTTGAAGATCATTTCAGGAACTTGGTAGTCTATTGAATGCTTCCCAATGGAATACAACCATTGTACTCCCTAAACCATGCTAGTATCAGCCACATACACAACATAAAAACTATCTATAATGGTATTTTCTCCTAAAGAAATATGCAATTTAGGAATCCATCTACAACAATTCATAGAATGATTACCTGGAATGATAAAAGTGAAGCCTCCAAATTTTTCAGTATGTAGCTTCCTCTTTTCAACCAGAGTTGAATCAATGAAGTTATGTGTTGCTCCTCCATCCACTAACATAGTGACTGGTTGTCCTTGAACCACTCCTTTGAATCTGAGTGTATCGAATTGAGGCACTCCGGAGAGTACTGCAATCTTGCTCACCTCAGGAGTAGGTTCTTCTTCTGCAGTCTCATAGGCCACTTTTGCATCTACTGGGGCCTCTTCTTCTTCTTCATTAGCTTCGCTCTCTGAGTAAACTTCAATGTAGTGTGCTTTTCCTTTGGCACATCTATGTATTGGAACCCATGGCTCCTGACAAGTGAAGCACAACTTCCTTCTTCTTAATTCGTCTCGATCCTTATCATAGTTATCCTTTCTAGAATTTCTAGAAGGACTCTTCATGGGTGGCCTTTGATCCTTGAACTAAGTAGGACCAATAGTCCTAGGAGGAAATCTGGTCCTTGGAATAGAGTCTTGCAAGTCTCTGGCTCGACTTAGTGCATCCTGCAAGGTAGAAGGTCTGTAAGCATTCACCAAACCTTTCAAAGGTTCTGACAACCCTTTAACGAATAAAAATATCAATCTAAATTATGAAATATTAGAAACTATAACAGCTAGTTTTTGAAACTCAAATATGTAAGCTTCAGGAGTTCCAATTTGTTTCACATGTGCTAGCTCTCTAAAGGTGATCTTAGGATATTTTATTTTGAATATTTCAGCTAACCTTCTTATGAACTCTTCATAAGTGTTCACTTGATCATCCCCAAGAGTTTTTAGGCCATGAAACCACCAATCATTTTCTTCTCCATCTAAGTGTAGAGTAGCCATCTTGATGGCATCTCTTTCAGCCATAGGATTCAACTGAAAATATGTGTCAAGATTTTGAATCCAAGAGTTAGCAGTACATTTCTGTGAACCATCAAAATAAGCTAAATAAATCTTACCAATAGCATTTCTTAGCTCATAGTTCAGGTTGTGCATTTGGAAGCCTCCTCTTGGGTTTTTCTTGTACTGTAGATCACATAAGTCTTTGAATGGTAAAACACTTCTGCACTCTTCATTCAATGTAAGGTACTCGACATATTTGTCCTCCCATGAAGCAAGACCTCCATTTCAAACCTTAGGTTCCTCTCTTGGATATTCAGTAAAATTGGGCATAGTAGTCCTAGAGTGAGCTTGAGATTCCATATTCAATTCATCAGGGCAATTGTGAGGCCCCATCTTTGAAAAAATATGGCCACCACTCACCCTCCTTTCGCCATGTGGGGTACCATTGTCGCTCCCCTCTCCATTCTTGCTTCTTGGTTGTTGAGCTAAGAAATCTATGGTATCTTTTCTAGACTGAACAATATTGAGGGAGATGTCTTGCAACCCCTTCATAATTCCTTGAACAAAGAGTTTGAACTCCTCTTTGTCTTCATTGTGAGATATGTCTGATTCTCTTTGCAACTTTCCTTCGGTTGAATTTATCTCTTCTCCCTCTTCTTCCTCTGACAGAGGATCCTTCTTCTTGGAATCATAGAAATATTTTAAGAGTAGGTTCAGAGGAACATGCTTTGATACCACTGTAATGTACCAACTAGGATTAGTGATACAAAAACTCACTTCCTCAAATAATCAATTAAAACAATGTTTCTAGGAGCTAGTTTGAATGAGGGTGGACAAGATGAAAATATTTGGATGGAAGGAAGGATCTGATATATGTTAATACCTCTACACAAAGTACTCGGACCATTTATGTTTCAAGATAAGAAAGGATGAAATCTACTCCAATGCTCCTGGGCACCCCAACATATGTAGATTAGTATGGCTCTAAAATTTGAATGGAAGATATGGATGAATGTTTTTGAATTGGAGAGGATAAATAAAATGAAATATCAGTCAATACATAGTCATATTTCAATCCAGCAAGTTTAAATAATTTATGAGAAATATTTACAAAGATACAGGCAACATTGCATTCCAGGATTTCACAACTAGTAAAATTAAGCAACTCCCAAACAGGTAGAGAAGGCTCACGAATTCTTCAAATCAGACATGTATTGGGGCATATAACATGTCAATTAACATCAAGAACATAAAGAAAATCATTTGTACCTCTACTCATTCATTTATTCAAGATGTCTGGAAACTAGTCAATTTCAATGCAAATCTAGAGAGGGTGGAGAAATATGAGAAAAAATCATAATTCTATAATTTTAATTGACATGACATATATCAGAGGTTTACATTGATTTTCATTACATCATATATGGGCCAATAGGCCTCTCAAAACATTATAGAAACACCTCTCCTCTTCTACACAATAATCTAGCTCTAGAAATCTATAGGAATCTTGGAGATTTGAACCATGAAATGAATGATGCTTCTTATGAAATTCAAATTTGGCTTGATCATCTATAGGACCTGCAAATAAACTCAATGATAATGGTTGAATACCATCATCCTCTCACAGGAAGTAGGGGAACATATCCCAGCTTGGACTAGGGGCACATCTCCCAAGTCTATGAGGCACAATTGCTCTCAATCCAAACATCAAACATACAAAATATGTGAATGTGGTGTGCATTGGTTCATTTATAGAGATTGGGTGACTTGAGGAGCAAGTCTCCTTAGATAATGCACCCTCTTTGAGTGGATAAGGAAAGCTAGCTTTCCTACCTTTTCCTTTTTTCTTTGCTTTCCTCCCTTAAGATTATGGACCAAGTATGCAATTTCACTAGTATATTCGGGTTCAAATCCCCCTAGGGTAAGTACTGAAAATGGCTTCCCCATTGCCTCCCAACCCACTTGAATTTTTGAACAAAGGTAGGGGATGTCTCAAGGATGTTATTAAGGTCCAAAATGCACCATTCATTAGTTATTAAGTCTGTTCCAAACCTCTCCCAAACAATAGCAAAAACCACTAATTCGACCCTTGGGGAAATGGCACCAACTCTTCTTCAAATGCAAATAAACTGAGTATAATGACTTCAAATGCTCAAGTAATGAATATGAAACTTGTAATAAAAATCAATGGATTCCATTCATCACAAATATATTAGAGAAACATTCCTTTACTCGAAATCATCATCATTATAATGGCATACATCAATGTAGTGGGGAAATGGACATTGTTTACTCATTAATTTGTCATTTTTACATACAACCACTTGGTATTTCAACCTGATACTTCATTAAGATAAAGAACAGAGTATACAATTCTTATTACAATCATAAATACATCATGATAAGCTCTCCCAATAAGTACAAGAGCTCACCCAAAGCGCAATCCCTCAAGGAGCATGAATATGCCTTCAAAACTGGAAATGGTTGAGAGATGGTGCTGCACTAAAAAAAACCACAAGATTCCCTGTAGCTGGTACCTACAAATAAAAACTCCATTAAATATCCATGAAAGATCAGAGTTGCCTCTCCAAACACCAACTTGGATGGGAATCTTTCACACTCGAAATTGGCCAAGGCAAGAAACTAGTCATCCACTAGCTCTTTCTTCACAAATGCAATTTTTCTCAAACAATAAAAAGATGCTATTCTTCTTTTTTTATGAATTTTATAAAATTATAATTTCCTCCATGGCTCTAATTCCTTCCAAGAGACTCATGCCAACTCAAGTTGGGAAGAGATTCCAAAGAATGCCACTTGTACAACAATTCCTAGTCTCCCACTTCCACCAAATCACATGTGGAAGCATCTTATCTGCCCTAAATCCCTTGAGTGCCCTCTTGGAGGCTAGTTTTATCCCTGACATGTGATATATGTCATATGTCAACCTTCAGGTCTGATTTGTGGCATAGGTGTCATATCTTCTTCATCATTGTTGTCATAGAGCTAGGGAATTTAGCCCAAGTGTCCCACTAGCTCCAAATTGCGTCTTCCTCTTCCATGGGAGTTAATATTCCTCTATATTTCGACTTTGGATGAGTAATTCCATGAATACTACATTTTTAAATCCCCCAAGTATGTTACCATTCACCTTAAATTCGAATTGGTGAGAAAATGATGCCAATTGTAGTGGGGAAATCTAGCCATATGTGGGTCCCACTTCCTCCATGTTTCTTCATGATCAAATGCCACTTTGATTTTAACTTGTATATATTTATTGAGCTCCTTTATTAAATATTTATTCCATTCTATTGTTCAAACATCATTTATTATCCCCCTTATTCCAAATCCCAAAGCTTCCACCCCATACCTAGGAAACTAGTAATTTTCCTCCTTGACAATTATTTGACCTTTAGCATCAATTTGATAAAATCTCATGAATATGGACAATGGGATTAGGCCATTGTGACCCAATGCAAAATTTGGGACATGACAAATCCTCCCTTTCCAATATTGCTTTTCCTCAAGCAATTTCAAACATGGGTGTTGAAGAACTTGCTTGCTGTATAATTCTTTGAAGTTGCCATTTGAATTTTCCAACCTTGAGTCTTTAAGATTCCATGAAGATTTTAGAGAGGAACAACCATGCTTGCTGCTGCACTACTTTCATTGAAATCACTTTATTAAGTGGGTAATCCATCCCCCCATACTACTTGTTTCCCAAAAAAATTGAAACCAGTGAGACAAAAATGATCCCAGGGTCCCATTGCTTGCATTGCACCCCAACAATTAAGAGTGCTCTCCAACCCATACCATCAGATAAGAGGATTCTTGGATCCCATTTTCTTGTATGCATTCTTCCAAACATCATGAGTACAAAATATATATCATCAAAGTAAATAACAACATAATGAAAATGTACATCAAGGAGATGCTTCATCAAAGAGTCATGAAAGTGCTTATACCTCCAAGCAAGTAGACCACCAGTTTCCAAGTGCATACAATCTTCAAGTGACCCATCAAATATGCTCCAATGACATAGGTGAGGATCCCATGTCTTATAATGCTACTCCAAAATGATGTGATATGCATCAAAATATTCATCCAATAAGTGAATGAAGAATCTCCACTAAAATCTAAACCAAATAATGAGCAGAAAAAACAAGGAGACTTCAAAGGACTCAAAGAAGTCTCACCCATACATCCCTGAATGTGAGAATCATAAAGATGTAACAAAGTATGTGTCTTCCAACAAAAATATTCTTCAATCATAAATCTATTCACCCAAGTTTTGGATGAAGTTCCTCCAACATCAAATGAACCAAGTGTTGAGCAAGAAAAATCATGAGTCTTCAAGTGACTCAAATGCATATTATAGGTGCATCCATGTAGATGTGAATCATCATAAAGTAACAAACAATGTTGTTGCAAATGTGAATAAGAATGTGCTCCAACCATGTCATCATAAAAGGTAAATCTAGGAGTTCCATACTGATGTGGCACTAACAAAAAGAACCCTTTCACCCATTCTTCATTGAAACTAATGCTGCAAAACATGGAATTGTAGGATGTAGGAGAATCAACTAATTCACCCAAATGATCAAAAAATGCAGGAGTTTCATCATGGAAAGGATCCATATGGGTAGTATCATGCAGCTCCTTCAAAAGTGTGAAACCTTTGTTGTAGATTAGTTCCAATGTAGAGGAATCATGCTCTTCTTTAAAACTTGCATAACCTTCATCAAGAGACAATTCAAGTTCCTCTTTCACCACATCAAGTGTTTGGATCTCTTCAAGTTCATCTTCAAACACATTAAGCACATTCAAATTTCCACATTTCTGATGATCCACCATGTCATGAGAATCCTCCAAACAATCTACCATTTGACAATCTGAAACATAGGAGGAAAAACAAGTATCTTGCAACTTTTCAAGAAGTTGATCATTTTGAATTGTGAGCTTATGATTATCCTCATTATTCTTCAAGTATGAATCATGTAACAATTCATTAAGCTCGAACAAATGGTTTCTCTCAAAAAGCAAAGACATGGAATTACCTTTGATGTGGCACATTGCTCTTTGAATCTTCTCCATGTCTTCAAGGAAGGATGTTTCCTCCAATGAAGTAGCTCTCCAACAAGAATTTGACACCAATGCTTGAGTGTCATGGAGAATGCTAAGGGACTCTTGGATCTTCTTTTCATTCATCTTTAAGGTTCCTTCAAGAAAATGAGGATCTTGAAAATAAACCTTCTCATCTTCTTCCTTCTTGCTTGGATCAACTTCATGAAGCTCAAGTGGTGATGTGGAAGTTGATCTTGTTTCTTCTTCAATTGCTACAAGGTCTTCAATTTCATGCTTAGGGGAATTTTGTATTGCATCAATACTGTCAAAAGTGATCTCTATGTCACCAACATAGAGGTGTGAGCACCCATCAGTAGGTACTCCTTCATAGTTCAAGCATCCATCAGTAGATGCTCCTTGATTCATGTCCAAGGTAGAATGTGTCTCGAATTGATCTGCAATATTTTCAATAAGTTCTTCTTCATGCTCTTGTGATGTCTCTTCCTTTTGACCCTTCAAGCAAGCTGATGCATTTTTCCCCTTGTTTTCCTTAGGATCAATTTATTTGGAATCTCTTTTTGAATAAAATCCAAAAACTCTCATCCAGTAGGAAATGGATCTATTCTCTGGAGGTTCAGATATTTCACTGCTCTTTTCACTCACACACACATGATTTTCTCTCCAAGGTCTTTTACAAGAAGGGCATAAACCTTTCTTCACTAACTCCACATATTCATTTTTGGGCTTATTTGCAAAAATATGTTTAGCATAGTAATCAAAAGACATGGCATTTTGTGTATCTTCCTTGTATAAATCAAGATATTCCTGATATTTTTGATATTGTTGGGGCAAGGTTGTATATGTTGCTCTCCATCTTTGTAACTCATCCATAGCATTATCCTTTGGTGGTGTGACATACTCATATTTATCATACATAGGGTCATAATCATAATCTTCATTCCTCCTGAAATTGTAAGAAGTGTTGCATGATGGAACCTCTTCCTCAAACCATTTACATTATGCTTCATATTGCTCATAAGCATCTGCATATTCCTCATAAGAAATGTACTCATAGGATTCCTCATAATAATGAGACATGGATGCAAATTATTATTCAATGTGTGATATTAATTAACAGGTGCAAGGACCATGCTCTGATACCACTTGTAATGTCTCTTTTTCAATTTGTATAAAAATGCCCAATTTTTCATTTTTTTCCAATTTCGACCCTTGACTAGTTTTGATGCCTAGGTCCCAATTTTGCCCCAAATGATCCAAAATATTCTGAGAAGGTATGTGATTGATGTTAGGACTTGAATATGATGTTTAGGGATGATATATGGCCACCAAAAGACCTCTGCAAACTCTTTTAAGATTTTGGACCAAGTATGCTATTTTACTAGTAAATTGGGGTTCAAATCCCCTTGGGGTAAGTACTGAAAATGGATTCCCAAATGCCTCCCAACCCAATCTAATTTATGAAAAGAGGTATGGGATGTATCAAGGATGTTATTAAGGTCCAAAATGCACAATTATTTAGTTATTAAGTCTGTTCCAAACCTCTCCCAAACAACAACAAAAACCACTAATTCAACCCTTGGGGAAATGGCACCAAATCTTCTTCAAATGCAAATAAACTGAGTATAATGACTTCAAATGCTCAAGTACTGAATATGAAACTTGTAATAAACATAAATGGAAGTCCATTCATCACAAATATATCAGAGAAACATTCCTTTATTCGAAATCATCATCATTATAATGGCATACATCAATGTAGTGGGGAAATGGACATTGTTTGCTCATTAATCTTCATTTTTACATACAACCACTTGGTATTTCGATCTGAGAATTTATGAATATGAATAAAAGAGTATATAATGCTTATTAAAATCATAAATACATCATGATAAGATCTACCAAGAAGTACAAGAGCTCACCCAAAGCCCAATCCCTCAAGCAACATGGATATGCCTTCAAAAATGGAAATGGATGAGAGATGGTGCTGCACTAAAAAAAACCACAAGCTTCCCTTTAGATGGTACCTATAAATAAAAAATCCATTAAAGCTCCATGAAATACCTAAGTGGCCTCTCCAAACACCAACTTGGATGGGAATCTTTCACCCTCGAAATTGGCTAAGGCAAGAAACTAGTCATCCACTAGTTCTCTCTTCACAAATGCAATTTTTTCGCAAATCATCAAAAGATGCTATTATTATTTGGTCATGAATTTTATAAACTTATAATGTCCTCCATGGGTTTAATTTCTTCCAAGAGACTCATGCCAACTCAAGTTGGGAAGAGATTCGAAAGAATGCCACATGTACAACAATTCCTAGTCTCCCACTTCCACCAAATCACATGTGGAAGCATCTCAGCTTCCCTAATTCCCTTGAGCACCCTCTTGGAGGCTATTTTTAGCCTTTACATGTAATATTTCAGCCTTCAGGTCTGATTTGTGTCATAGGTGTCATAGCATCTTCATCATTGTTGTCATAGAGCTAGGGAATCTAGCCCAAGTGTCCCAGTAGCTCCAAATTGCCTCTTCCTCTTCCATGGGAGTTACTCTTCCTCTATATTTAGACCTTGGATGAGTCATGCCATGAATAATACCTTTTGAACTCCCCCAAGTATGTTACCATTCACCTTGAATTCAAATTGGTGAGAAAATGATGCCAAGTGTAGTGGGGAAATTTAGCCATATGTGGGTTCCACTTCCTCCATGTGTCTTCATGATCAAATGCCACTTTTATTTTCACTTGTATATATTTATTTAACTACTTTATTAAATATTTATTCCATTCTAATGTTCAAACATAATTTATTATCCCCCTTATTCCAAATCCCAAATCTTCCACCCCAAACCTAGGAAACTAGTAATTTTCCTCCTTGACAATTATTTGACCTTTATAATCAATTTGATAAACTCTCATGAATATGGCGAATGGGATTAGGCCATTGTGACTCAATGCAAAATTTGGGACATGACAAAACTAGTCAATTTCTATGCAAATCTAGAGAGGGTGGAGAAATATGAGAAAAATTCATACTTCTGTAATTTTTATTGACATGACATATATCAGAGGTTTACATTGATTTTCATTACATCATATATGGGCCAATAGGCCTCTCAAAACATTATAGAAACACCTCTCCTCTTCTACACAATAATCTATCTCTAGAAATCTATAGGAATCTTGGAGATTCGAACCATGAAATGAATGATGCTTCTTATGAAATTCAAATTTGGCTTGATCATCTATAGGAACTACAAATAAAATCAGTGATAATGGTTGAATACCATCATCCTCTCATAGGAAGCAAAGGCACATCTCCCAACTTGGACTAGGGGCACATCTTTCAAGTCTCTTAGGCACAATTTCTCTCAATCCAAACATCAAACTGACAAAATATGTGAATGTGGTGTGCACTGGTTCATTTATAGAGAGTGGGTGACTTGAGGAGCAAATCCTGAGTTTTTGTTGTTTTTTTTATTTGCTCCATATTTCTTTCCTTTTTCCCTATTTTCTAGATTTATGTGCTTTCTCATTAACTTCTTCCTCAAGTCTCCTCTCAGTCAACCTTATCCATTAATACACCCTAGTGGAGCATTATCCTCATTTATTCATCATAAACATATTAAATGCATCAAAATTAAATATTCCAAGTGTATAACAAACTTTAGATAAAATTAAATGCACACTCCTAATTAATTAAATGTCTGGAATACAAAAATTAACCCCATGATACTGAATTTGTCTCCTCAACCCAAGGGATTGGTTGGGTTAGGATCTTGGTCCAATGTTCACTATTGAGGGGACATGAAATTCCTCTGACAATTGTTTTCCCTTATGTTTTGGCCACATATATTATAGTCTATGTAACTGTCCCATGAGATAATACAAAGATTTGAGCAACAAATTTAGTATTATTTCTATTGTTAATACATATATTGTTGAATGTTGAGATTGTTAGCATATATTTCATGGCTTTATGACCTCTAATTCATTTTTAGGATGTGTATTTGAACTAGTTTTCCTTGAAATTTTCATTTACTATGGATCCTATGTATGTGATGTTGTCAAGAAACTCACACAAACTTGTGATATATTTGCATTTTGTCATAGCTGTTGAATTATTTATATAAATCTTAGTATGGTACTCTACCATTAAAGAACGGGGAACTGTCTTGTAGGAACCCCTAGTATTTTCATTTGTTTCCATCTACTAAATTAATATCCATTCATATTATAAGCACTGTAATACTCTGTAAAATTCCTCTGAGATTATTTTATTTGTTCACAACTAATTCAAAATGTTTCATTCATAGATATATTCAAGAAAAATAAAATTCATAGCATAACCTCACACAGATGTAGCTCTAGGATCTATAAAAGTTGAGTCTCATCATGCCCCGATGTGTATTATTTTCAACCTAGTATGCCTTAGGGACTAACATAATTAAAAACACAATTAATTTGACAGAATAAGAGTAAAATAATTTAAAGTGCTAATAGCTAAAGAATCAAGAAAACTAAGAGTGTTAGTTATAAAATATATACAAAATTAACTAAGAAAATTATGAAATAAATTTTGATAAAAACAAATTATCTACTAATAAAACAAAATTAAAAGTGTTATTTTATCAAAGCAAAACTATCTAACGTATACGTTAGACTTGGTAGTTGCTTAACGTGTGTGATAATGTATGTCCGTTACACATTAAAAAAATCAGTGTTGCGGGATAAAAAATTTCAGTATATATTGTTCATGTGATAAAAACACTATGTGGGGTATTAATATTTTAGTTGTGTGTGTTTTTATGAAAATGAAATCATTTGACTTATTAATCTGTGTTATGTTGAAGAGAACAAAAAACTGAATCTAGCAACTAGTTTGCTTTTACAAAAATAAGACTTCAAAGTGTAACCCCTTTAACTTGAAATTTTGTCAAAATGTACAGGTTTTAAAAATATAATGCGTATAGTTTTGATTATATACAATTTGTAAAAAAAAAGGGTTGAATGCCATAAAAAATGAAATAAATATAAATCATAAAAATGAAGTCAAGGATGCATGTATGAACAAAATTATTGTATTGATCAAAAGGAGTTTGACAATCATCAGTACAAAACAGTCGTGCCCAGTTTTAGGCCCCCGAGTACAGGAGGTTTCGAAGACCTATGTTTATCTCAACATTCCAAGCTCAACAGGGTGAAACCTAAACAAAGTGAATGTTCATGGTCAGATTGTATTGAGGTAACTTGCATGGATGAAGATGTTAGCATTAAAAAATATACCAAAAAGCACAAATACATCCATAATAACAGAATGTACCTCATATGGAAAGATGTTATTTTTTCACCCTAATATATGGACCTGATAGTAGCCTTACCTACCATCACCGCATTGATAGGCTCTAGGATGACTGTGTATGAAAAAAAAAATTACTAGGAACCTAGCGGAACCTTACTCCTCACCTCTTATTCGATCCCCTTGAGCTCTTGTGTGGATATGCATTTAAAGACATTTGAGAATAGTTGAAATATTTTTCTTGCTTCAAGGAATTCAAGTGTTTTCGGAGCATTTGGCGCTTAGTGGATCTTATAGGAAATTAAAACACATGGTGTGGAAGAACAATAGCTCGTTATGGGAACAACTATACTCCAGGACTTTGGTTTGGTGCTTTGTCTTCCAGGATAAAACTGGTGTCTATTTTATTACATTCTTTGTGATGGGTATCCTTTCCATGATGTTCTCTATCATCTTAGCTTCTTTCAATTCAACTTCCTTGTGATTAACTCTTTCTTGCTTGAGAAAAATCTCGTACTATGGTTTAATTCAGTTAACATATGCATTTTTGTCATGTCCCAAATTTGGAATTGGGTCACAATGGCCTAATCACATTGGCCATATTCATTAGAGTTTGTAAAATTGATGTTAAAGGTCAAATAATTGCCAAGGAGGAAGATTACTAGTTTCCTAGGTTTGGGGTGGAAGCTTTGGGATTTGGAATAATGGGGATAATAAATTATGTTTGAACATTAAAGTGGCATAAATATTTAATAAAGGAGCTAAATAAATATATACAAGTGAAAATCAAAGTGGCATTTGATCATGAAGACACATGGAGGAAGTGGGACCCACATATGGCTAGATTTTCCCACTACACTTGGCATCATTCTCTCACCAATTCGTATTCAAGGTGAATGGTAACATACTTGGGGGAGTCCAAAAGGTATTATTCATGGCATGACTCATCCAAGGTCGAAATATAGAGGAAGAGTAACTCCCATGGAAGAGGAAGAGGCAATTTGGAGCTAGTGAGACACTTGGGCTAGATTCCTTAGCTCTATGACAACAATGATGAAGATGCTATGACACCTGTGACACAAATCAGACCTGAAGGCTGACATATGACATATATGACATGTTAGGGATAAAAATAGACTCCAAGAGGTGCTCAAGGTTATTAGGGCAGCTAATATGCTTCCACATGTGATTTGGTGGAAGTGGGAGACTAGGAATTGTTGTACAAGTGGTGTTCTTTGGAATCTCTTCCCAACTTGAGTTGGCATGAGTCTCGGAAGAAATTCAACCCATGGAGGACATTATAACTTTATAAATGTCAATAACAAATAATGAAACCAGCTTTTGATCATTTGTAGAATTTGTAATTGCATTTGTGAAGAAGGAGAGCTAGTGGATGATTAGTTTCTTGCCTTAGCCAATTTCGAGGGTGAAAGATTCCCATCCAAGTTGGTAATTAGAAAGGCCATTCAGACCTTTCATTTGGAGCTTTAATGGATTTTTTATTTGCAGGTGTAATCTACAGGGTAGCTCATGGTTTATTCTATTGCATCTCACTCCTTCAACCATTTCCAGTTTTGATGGCATATTCTTGATCCTTGAGGGAGGGTGTTTTTGGTGAGCTATTGTACTCTTTGGGGGAGCTTATAATGCCCTATTTCTTTTGTAATATGAATTAAATAATCTTTTATTCATCTCTAGAAAGGTTCAGGTCGAAATTCCAAGTAGAGATGTATAAATCTCATTTTTAATGGAAGAACAATGTCATTTCCCCACTACCTTGTTGTGAACCAATGTATTGATGATGATTTCGAATGAATGGATGATTCTCTGATGAATTTGTGATTAATGGACTGCCATGGATGTATTTTACAAGTTTCATGTACTGTACTTGAGCGAGCATTTGAAGTATTTTTACTCAGTTTAATTGCATTGGGAGAAGAAATAGTGTCATTTCCCAAAGGGTCGAATTGGTGATTTTTGCAGTTGAATGGGAGAGGGTTGGAACAGATGTAATAATCAATTAATGGTGCACATGATACCTTAATAAAATACTTAATACATTCCCTACCTCTTTTCAGAAATTTGAGTGGGTTTGGAGGCAATTGGGAAGCCATTTTCAGTACTTACCCCAGGGGGATTTGAACCCCAAATTACTAGTAAAATTGCATACTTGGTCCAGAATCTTAAGAGAGTTTGAAGAGATATTTTGGTGGCCATATGTCATCCCTGAACATCATATTCAATTCCTAATATCATTAATACACCTTCCTTGAATATTTGAAGGCATTTGGAGTCAATTTGAGAACTAGAGACCAATACTAGTCAAAGGGAAATCACTAGTAAAGTTACCTACATTGACCAGAATTGAAAGAGTATTTGAAGAAGTATTTTAAAGGTAAAAAGGCATGCCTGAAACACCTATTTATGTTCTAATGTCATTCATATACCTTCTCAGAATATTTGGGATCATTTGGGGCAAATTTGGGACCTAGAGATCAAAACTAGTCAAAGGTTGAACCAAGGAAAAAAAGTGAAAAATTGTTATTTTAATAAAATTCCTAACAAGGGACATTACAGTGGTATTAGAGCATGGTCTTGGCACCTGATGTGGTAGAACATTAATGAATACCAGGAGTTAAATAAATAAGCCACCACTCTTAGAAACTGAAATTGGATGTACTTTGGTGAAAGGGAAGAAGTAGGAGAAGAAGTGCATTCATTGGTCACCATGACTAAGGATGAGAAAGGAACCTTAGAGGAGAATGAAGAGTTTAGAAAATTACTTAAACCATCCTTTGAAGACAAGTGGAGACAATACTTTCAAGAGTTCAAATTGTTGCTTAGTGAACTTGGAAGCAACTCGGAAAAAATAATGAGCAATGGTTCTCTTTTCAAGGAAAAGGATGAAATAATTTATGTCACAAAAGAGCAACCTAATGTAATTGTGGAACATGAGGTACATGTTGATATGCAGGTTCTTGAAGATGCTACACTAAAACAAGAAGAAGGACAAGCACTTGTCCTTGTTCAGAGGGATTATCGGTTGCCTCATGGAGAGAATTGCAAATCCTTGGAGGAGGCACATGATCTCACAATAGTTGGACCAACCAATTATGGAGAGGATGAATTAAAGATTTCAATGGGTAAGAGTTGTAAGGATTTAAGGTTGGTTCATAATTCCTCACCCCTTACTTCTTTTTCAGCCACATCAATTGGGGATGAAAATTGGGTGAAAGGATTTTTTTTAATGGTGCCACATGAGGGGTATGTAACTCCTACCTCTCATTTTGAGGATGACATGAATAGAGCACCTCATTATTTACATTTGCAGCAGAATATTTGTTTTCCTTGTGATGATACATATCTTCATGGACACTCTTATGATGTTCACTTGAGTCACTTGAAGACTCATGATCTTCCTTTCTCCTTGCTTAGTTCAATTGATGTTGGAGGAACTTCATTAACTATGTGGATGAAAGAATACAGGGATGATTGTTTTGATGCATCTTACATATTTTTGGAGCAGCATTATAGGACATGGGATACTCACCTATGTCATTGGATTAGATTTGATTGTTCACTCGATGCTTGAATGCACTTGAAAAATGATGGTCTACTTATATGGAGGTACAAGCACTTTCATGATTCTTTGATGAATCATCTTCTTGATGTACATTTTCCTTATGTTGTTATGTGATTTGATGATATATATTTTGCACTCATGATGTTTGGAAGAATGCATACAAGAAAATGGGATCCAGGAATCCTCTTATCTAATGATGTGGGTTGGAGAGGACTCTTAATTGTTGGGGTGCAATACAAGAAATGGGACCCTGGAATAATTTTTATCTCATTGGTTTCAAATTTTTTGGGGAAACAAGCAGTATGGGAGATGGATTTCCCAATTAATAAAGTGATTTTTATCATAGTAGTGCAGCAGCAAGTATGGTGGTTCCTCTCTAAAATCTTCATGGAAACTCAAAGACTCAAGGTTGGGCAATTCAATGGCAACTTCAAAGAATTATACAGGAAGCAGGTTCTTCAACACCCATGTTTGAAATTGCTTGAGGACAAGCAATATTGGGAAGGGAGGATTTGTCATGTCCTAAATTTGGAATTGGGTCACAATGGCCTAATCACATTGACCATATTCTTTAGAGTTTGTAAAATTGATGTTAAAGGTCAAATAATTGCCAAGGAGGAAGATTACTAGTTTCCTAGGTTTGGGGTGGAAGCTTTGGGATTTGGAATAATGGCGATAATAAATGATGTTTGAAAATTAGAGTGGCATAAATATTTAATAAAGGAGATAAATAAATATACAAGTGAAAATCAAAGTGGCATTTGATCATGAAGACACATGGAGGAAGTGGGACCCACATATGGCTAGATTTCCCCACTACACTTGGCATCATTCTCTCACCAATTCGAATTCAAGGTGAATGGTAACATACTTGGGGGAGTCAAAAAGGTATTATTAATGGCATGACTCATCCAAGGTCGAAATATAGAGGAAGATTAACTCCCATGGAAGAGGAAGAGGCAATTTGGAGCTAGTGAGACACTTGGGCTAGATTCCCTAGCTCTATGACAACAATGATGAAGATGCTATGACACCTATGACACAAATCAGACCTGAAGGATGACATATGACATATATGACATGTCAGGGCTAAAACTAGACTCCAAGAGGGTGCTCAAGGGTGTTAGGGAAGCTAATATGCTTCCACATGTGATTTGGTGGAAGTGGGAGACTAGGAATTGTTGTACAAGTGGCGTTCTTTGGAATCTCTTCCCAACTTGAGTTGGAATGAGTCTCTTGGAAGGAATTTGACCCATGGAGGACATTAGAAATTTATAAATGTCAATAACAAATAATGAAAACAACTTTTGATCATATTTAGAATTTGTAATTGCATTTGTGAAGAGGGAGAGCTAGTGGATGACTAGTTTCTTACCTTAGCCAATTTCGAGGGTGAAAGATTCCCATCCAAGTTGGTAATTAGAAAGGCCATTCAGACCTTTCATTTGGAGATTTAATGGATTTTTTATTTGTAGGTGTAAGCTACAGGGAAGCTCATGGTTTCTTCTATTGCAGCTCACTCCTTCAACCATTTCCAGTTTTGATGGCATATTCTTGATCCTTGAGGGAGGGCATTTTTGGTGAGTTATTGTACTCTTTGGGGGAGATTCTAATGCCCACTTTCTTTTGAAATATGAATTAAATACTCTTTTCTTCATCTCCAGAAAGTTTCAGGTCGAAATTCCAAGTAGAGATGTATAAATCTCATTTTTAATGTAAGAACAATGCCATTTCCCCACTACCTTGTTGTGAACCAATGTCTTGATGATGATTTCGAATGAATGGATGATTCTATGATGCATTTGTTATTAATGGATTCCCATGTGTGTATTTTACAAGTTTCATGTACTGTACTTGAGCATTTGAAGTATTTTTACTCAATTTAATTGCATTGGGAGAATAAATAGTGCCATTTCCCCAAGGGTCGAATTGGTGATTTTTGCAGTTGAATGGGAGAGGGTTGGAACATATGTAATAATAAATTAATGGTGCACATGAGACCTTAATAACATCCTTAATACATTCCCTACCTATTTTCATAAATTTGAGTGGGTTTGGAGGCAATTGGGAAGCCATTTTCAGTACTTACCCCAGGGGGATTTGAACCCCAAATTACTAGTAAAATTGCATACTTGGTCCAGAATCTTAAGAGAGTTTGCAGAGGTATTTTGGTGGCCATATTTCATCCTTGAACATCATATTAGAGTCCTAATATCATTCATACACCTTCCTTGAATATTTGAAGGCATTTGGAGTCAATTTGAGACCTAGAGACCAATACTAGTCAAAGGGAAATCACTAGTAAAGTTACCTACATTGACCAGAATTGAAAGAGTATTTGCAGAAGTATTTTAAAGGTACAAAGGAATTCCTGAAACACATATTTATGTTCTAATATCTTTCATATACCTTCTCAGAAGATTTGGAATCATTTGGGGCAAATTTGGGACCTAGAGATCAAAACTAGTCAAAGGTCGAACCAAGGAAAAAAAGTGAAAAATTGTCATTTTAATAAAATTCCTAACAAGGGACATTACAATTTTTCATGAAACTTACTTCTTCTTATTCTGTCGCGTTCATAAAAACATAGTAGTGAAATACTTGTTATGTTGTCATGGGGAATACCTTTGCTCTGTCAATATATGTATATTTTTTTCCTTGGCACAAAACAATTTTCACCTAGTAAGATGTGTCATCAGAAGGAAATGTTTCATCGTGATGATATATGTATATTATTTTCCCTTAGCATGTACTAGTTTCAAAAATTAACCCACTAACAACTTCTTTAACAACCGACTTGAGTCCTCTCAAGATATGGGAAAAAGTACAACGAATTTGATGGTTCCCTCTACTAGGACAACAATGACATAAAAATTTCATCGATTCGTGATGTTGCAGGAGACAGAATAAACATGTTTCCACAGTTAACATATAGTAAAATAATCCATGAGTTGGATAGATATTTATAATTCCATTGCCCATCGATGTATTGTTCTAAATTATCATCATGCTTCCATGCTAGCTCTCATTTTGTTGCAAGCCCTAAGGATGATACGTTGTTAAACGTTGTGTAGGTATTGGCCACGTAAACCTAACTGTGGCCACCATGCCATCATTGTGCCTATCGACTGACCAAATATATCTACGTTGTCATTTTTTTTTATCTTGGATTTTAATATTTGTAGGTATGAAAGACAATCAACTGATGGGATGGCTGCTTTTTTATTTTTGAAATGGATATTGTCCCTCTTAGTGATGAATTACAATTTTGAGGTGACACATGTGCACATAATCTAACCTTTTACTTATTAGTGTATGTTGTGATTGCAACATTCTTAGGATGCTTCTATAGATCCTCACCACTTGTAACCATTGGAATATAGGTTTTTTTTTTTTTTTACCATTTTAGATTTCGAACACAAGATTGCATTTCTACCAGTCATCCTGATATACATGCATTATCTCATGATTCACTTGGTTTCAATAGTCATAATCCTTCGTTTTGAGACATATTATTGATTCATGGTGTGAAAAATAGACAAATTGAACTCGAGGTTCTTAAGAAAAAATCATAAATTAATGATAGTTGTTATCTATGCGAAGGACCTATATATGATTTTTTCCTAATATTTCAAGGTCCCTGTTTGAATCATGAGAAATAATAAGGATGCTACATTTAATAGGGTGATCCCTTTTAAAATAGGGAAGCCAGGAATTTTACCCCTTTTTGGTTTTAATGCATGCATGGATGCATTTTATGGAGGTTATACAGATCAACTCATGGAGGTGACCCTAACTATGCACAAAAATAATCATAGGAAAATAATTCTTAAAGGTTCACTCTTAAGGTAAATATCATAAGACTTTTTTTAATTTGATGAAATCTTTGAGGAATAAGGTAAAGGGGAAGATTTTTTTCTTTTAAATAATGCGAAAAATAGTAAGATGAGGCCCTTTTGCAATGGGGTAATTTACTAGAAAACTCCCCCTTTTATTGCATTAATGAAAATTTGAACATGAGAGACTTAGGAGGCCGGTCCTTTTTTAATTTTATTTTGGGCATGACGACACAAATGAATTTAAACCAAAGGACAGTAATAAAACTTGACGTAATTTGACCAACAAAGTGCACATGAATCTGAAATGAAGAAATTTGGAAGAGTGGCGCAAGGGTCAAATTGGGTAAAATTATATGTTGATTAATTCCCAACATTAAAATTTTCAACCAGGGAGTCATAGACTTAGAGATGCAGGAACAGTATGTGCAGTGCCTAAAAGTATTCAAACTACACACACAATAAAAAACCAACAAGTGATTCAATTCACTCTCACTCATGCCTACTGTCAACTCCTATTCTATTTAATGAAATCGAATGCAGAAAATAAAAGTTCAAATAACTGAAATGTAAATTAACTCAAAAAAAAGTAAAGATGTAAGAAATGACAATCGAGTCAAGATATAAAAAACTAAATTATGGAAAGTATATCTAACTAAGAAAACTCTTTATAATCTAACTTGTTACTCTACGCAATATGAATACTATGATTATCATTCAATGAAAACTCACATTGTTAATGCAATCTAAAATAACTAAACTATATTACATGAAATGAAATTATTAATGCAATCTAAAATGACTAAACTAGACTACATAAAATGAAAATTAAAGAGGAATTAGATAAAAGCCAGATCTCGATTGAATCAAGGTTACTAAAACTGAAAACAAAACCAAATATAAATATAAATCACATCAAGCCTCACAAAATATCATTGCTACTCTTATACATTCAATACTGAGGACCTGGTGGAATGATTCATATGTCTCCGGTGAAATCGTAAGTATGCTTAGTATCCATTATTCACATGAATGTTATGTTGGTTATAAACAATAGTTTAATTTTAAAAATTAATAAGAGATCATGTTCAGACATTTGATATGCATCTTGGAAATGGTTTAAAACACAGTTGATAGTTATGTAATTTCTATTTGTATTAAAGAACACACGATTGCATATATGTTCAAACCCAAAATGATTAGCAATTGTAACTCTAACATGTTGGTCCTGACCTCCTGTAGAATTAAATCAAGCACACTCAAAAGATTAAAAATCAGTTAAATGATAGAGTAATCAATACTCAACAGGACTGTTGTTCCTAGAACAAGGAATGATAAAAACACATACGCAGAAAATAACTCGCTGCTACACCAAATCAATGAGATAAAACACACACAAAATTCTAGAAATTGAATTAAAGAAAAAAGCAATAATACAGACCAAATTTAGGGGCCCTACCCAATTGGTTGCGCACTACTTGAAGAGGCTCAGATCAAGCTGGAATAATGCACCAAGATTAAGAAATGACCAGCTTCCATTGATTTCATATCAGAACTCGGATTACAAAGTCTTTGCTCATAACCTATGTCTCTCTACCACAATGATCCATGCTCTCTTCTTTGAAGCATTATTTATACATAAAATCCATTGGATAAGGAGAAGGTCCGATCCCCAAATCCCTGGGTCACTCAAATGAATTGCCATCTTTAGAAAACCGACCAAACCAAAAATTCTGAAAAAAAATAAGTTTTAACGAACCGAGGATAAGTGTTCAAGTGTCAGCTAAATAAGACCATTCTGCAAGTGGGTTTTTTGGAAAATTTTCCAAATTCCTAATCGTTTTCTCAGAAATCAAGTCCGAAGTTAGTTTCCTAATAAAAATAGAAACTAGATAAGAAAATTAGAACGTCAAATTACGAAAATAAAAACTTCTAACCTAATGAGAAGAGACAAAAATTAAATGCAAAACATGCCAGGAAGAAAATTGACCTAGGACTAAAAATACAAGCGTAAACTCCTACCTCTACGAAGGGTGAAAATCATGGAAGGTGCCATTTATGGTAGAGGAAAGCATCGATGGCGTTATGGCGATTATAACTAGAGTTATGATTGTAGGAAATTTTACTTGAGCTTTGAGAATCAAGATAAGCTTGATTGTGAAATACTGAAGATGAATGCGAGTTCTAATTGAAAAGGGAAGAAAGTAGTTGAAGCTTGAAAAATTAGTGAAAATAGAAAAATATTTGGTCCATGAGTACCAAATGAAATCTTCAAAAATAAGCTTAGGAATATCCATGTCCCACTCATTTCCTACTATAATTTGATTATAAATAATTCATTTGATATCTTCTTCATAATCGACAATGATTAACTACACATGGATTCTTTCATAATTATTGATTTCTTCATCATGTTGCTTCAGGATAGACTCAAGGTATTTATTGCAGATAGGTTGCATGTGATATTGGGACAATGCATTACTTCTGGGAATGATACGCTTATTCTCATCAAGGAAATTTATGGACAGAAACTCCTCATCAAGTTGGAAAGCATTGTCAATAAAATCATGAGGGTGATTGTCGTAAATCAGTTGATGGATTCCCTCTAAAGCATAAGGTTCCGAATCGAGGGTAGGATTATTGAAAAAATGATTCAAATCCCCAATCCAGAAAGACTGAGCATCTCTCTTGTTCGGGTCATAAACTGATGGAATATTCTCGGCTATGAAGGGTTCATCAAAATTATCATTCGCAATGTCATTCATGGTTAACAAGGGTAGGACAAAAATTCTCAAGACCATTTTCAACCGCTTCCTCCCAAGGACCAATTTATTTCCTCTGATGATCATTCACAATAAAATTATCCAGAGCAATCTCCTCATTGAAAAATAAATCTTCTTATATATTAGATCCTTATACTCAAGAAAAAATTAATCTTGCGGATCAGGGAAACAAGGTGCATTAGGATGAGGCAGGATGACATATTCTTGAGGAATGAGAATGTGGGGGGTTTGTTTGAAATCAGCTTGGAAGATAGTATCATTGAAAGATAAAATCCCATGAATGTCTTACATTAGAGGGGAAATAGAGTTAGGGACATCAATTGTATTCTTGACTATGTCAATAAGGGGTCTTGGGATCTAGGCATAATCACTAGGAGAAAAATTCGTGTGCATATCCTCCCACTGCTTCCTATGTTGGTATCTCTTAGATTCCAAAAGTTCCTGGCAGGTGTTAGGATCATGAAGATCATCACATAAATCACACTAAGGAAAAGGAGGCTTTGAATTGTAAAATACAGTCTTGAAAATGTTGATTAATTGCTCCCAATCTTGGATAGAATAGTCAGGTAGAGAATTAAAGCACTTGGCACCCTTTCCCCGAAGTGTATGGTGGAAGATACTATTGAAGAATTTAACTTTGGAATATATTCTTATTTGTATTATTTTTGTTTGTATTGTACACCCTACGGGGATTATTGTTGATGTAATTGATCATGTAAAAGTCATTGATGTTGATGTATATGTAACTTTGGAATTTATTTCACCTATGTATTTCATCTATGTATATTGTACTCCTATAGAGATGTGTTATTCCTCTATAAGGAAGTGTCGTCATTTGTATTGACAAGTGTCGCAAGTGTCGTAACTTGTCGATAGGTTATTAGACCACCATATGTGGGGTTGGCCCTGATTGAGTTAACCATGGGTTATTAGGCTAAGCTAGACAAGTCGGCCCCACTGGTTTATTGGTCAGGACAGGACATGTATAAATAGAGATCAGGAGATCTCTATTTGATCATTCACTTACTCACTCTTCCATCACTCGGAAAGTGGTGCACATGTGAGGAGGAGGATCAGCTGCTAGGAGAAGACTATCTCTTGTAATTTGGTTGTATCATTGCTTTGTCTATCTCTGAGGAAGTTGCAGGGTTTTTCACCTTCTTGGTTTTCCCCGGTGAAACTCTGTGTCTCTTGTGTGCTTGCATTATTGTGTCCATGATTGATATGCTGTAGATATGCTATACATGTTATTCTCTCAGTTAAGATCTTAGATCAGATTGAAAATTCTGAAAAACTAACATGGTATCAGAGCTAACCTGAAAGAAGGCATGGTATGGCATTTATGACATTGGTTGCACTTGCGAAGCTAGGGCTTGATACAGCAAAATCCATTCATCCTAGCACTTTCTCTATAAATCCATTTCGACGAGGTTTCAGGATCTGAAACTCTTACAAGTCGAAGATAAGATCCCCATGTACCTTGTATCCGAATCACAACTTCTAATTCATTGTACTTTGTGTTTTATGATCTGTACAATCTAGGGTTTCTGCCTCTTCCAGATCTGAATCATAAACAGGTGACCTAGGAAAAAAGGTCATAACTTGGGCTAGGAAGTTGCAAATGAAATTTGGTAAAAAGTGACAGGTAGGGAACGGACTGTACTTTCAGAGGCCGAAAGTGAACCAGTGACACGTGGCACTCCTCACAAGTTCGCTCTCCTGTTTTATCCCATAAATAGGTCACATTGTGACACTTGACATAGCTCTCTCTCAGAGAATCCAATTGAGGTCAGACCTATGGGGTTGGAAATATGACAGGCCGGACTACCAAAGGTAGAAGTTTCATACCTTATGGATTTGTAATTTCAGAGTTACACCAGAAACAATCAGGTGCATATTTCTATCAAAACAGAATTGGATTTTGAGCACCTTCATTCATGGCTCCGGGAATTAGGGTTTCAGAGAAAGTTGGAATATTTCTAATAGGAGACCGTGGCTGAATGCTACTCATCAAAATTGAAATTTAGATACCAAGTTCAAAATATTTTGGTTGGGCAGAAGGCCGGGCTTGATCAAACCCTAGTTCGGGACTTTGATCGGAAAAGTGGAAAATTAAGGCTTCTGCAAAAGTTGGAATTTTTGAAGTCTGTGACCACGGCTGGAAGCTTGTTGGAGCATAGGCCGCAGCTATAGTAAAAGCTGCAAATTTTGGGGAAAAAGCACAAGTGTCAAAAGGTAAGTGCTAATTTTGTATAAGCACCAATTTTTGGGCAGAAGCAAATAAGTGCGCAGTACGGTGCCAGATGGATGAGCTCAGCGCAGATCACGGACCGGAAATTGCGGAGCTCGCGCACACACGCCAAAGAAGAATAAATGAAGCAACGGAGTAGAGGGCTCAGCTACCCTCATTAAGGGTAAGTACAGAAGTTATGGTTGCTCTAACCAAGGAAGAAGCAACGGACCAAGGCATTAAAGGCGAAGGACATGGAGCAATAAACAATGAAGCAGCGCCCATACCCGCAATCTGTGCCGAAAATGACGGAGCCTGCAGGAAGCGGCGACGTGACTGTAAGCGGCGCCTACAGTACACCTAGCCATGTACGCGGTTAGGTTTTTTGGGGAATACTGTTGAGAAAGGCCCACAGTTTTGTAAAGGTGCGACCCTCAGGGCCACCTATATATATGTATAATTGATGAGGGAGAAGGTTGGTCCATCTTAGTAAGTTGGTTGGTTGTTTATTGATTGTTTTCTACTGTGTTGTTAGAAGACAAGAGTAGAACCGGATAGCTATGAAGCTAATCCCTGAGTTGCAGACAGTCTGGGTTGACGTCTAAACTATTGTAATCTCTGTGGAGGAGAGAGTAGATCTAGGAGAAGGGCTCCCAGGAGAAGGGCTCCCAGCTGTGTGTGTGGAGTTTCCTGGAAAGATCTAAGGCTGCAGCTGTGTGCGCAGCATTACTGTATAACTTCCCTTTGAGTTAATATAAGAGATACTTCCCGTGGACGTGGTTTCCTGTGGAGGTGAATTCCATAAGTCTTGTTGCTATGTTAATGTTCGCGTGAATGCATGTCTGTGTTGTTATCTGTGCTTTCATGAACATTGTATTATCTTTATGAATATGTTAAGTCCGTTCTCAAAGCTTCCTTCGATGCTATAATTGTTAAGTATCCGAGAGATCTGTAGAACGCCGTCGCTGCGGCGCTGTGAAGTGTGAGGCCGCATCATGGTGTAGGGCCGGAAACGTTACTATATCGGACGCCGAGGGTGATCGCCTCGGGTGTCAAAGTGGAGATACCGCGCAGCTAGACTAGTACGGGTTTCAGCGCTGTCGCGCCGAGAGATCTAAGGAGAGTAAGACATTCCGCGCCAAGGATCCTCCAGTATGAGAGAGGAGGAAGGTTGCAGTCTTCGCGTCGCCAAGGTTAAGGAAACCTGATTCCTTAGCCCCCCCATAGCCACTTCGGGTGAGACTTCGGGCTGCTACGCAGCTCGTTGCCGAGAGGGCCAGTGCACCAAGGGGTGTTTGTTGTTGCGCTTCATTAAAACCCGGGTCTGTCCAAAAAGCAGCCAACAAAGCTCCTAAAAAAAATCAAAGTTGAGAGCTTTGGATCAAACTTTTTGGTTGGGCAGAAGGGTGGGCTTTATCAAACCCTAGTTTGGGATCCTGTCTAGAAGATCTGAAAGTTTCAAAGGCATTTTTTAGGGGTGAAACTTTGCAGTTTTCAAATTCTGAGTATACCAGCTTGATCAGCTCATCAAGGCGCATCTTTCTATCCTTTCAGAAGTTTGAAATTCAAAGTTTGAATTTTTAGGGTTTCTCTGACAAACCCTAATCCAACTCCAGATCCAGTTTCTACAAATCAAGTGGATTGGGTTAATCCTAGAAGAGAATGAATTGGTCACCTGCATAAGTGAAGAAGTTCCAGTTTCAGAGGGAGATAAGGCTAAGGCCTTACATAAGAATATTACAAGCAATATCGACAGGTATGACTTATCCGGGTATGTTTCGAGATCTGTTCATGATTAAGTTTATGGTATGTTTGTCTTCATTAAGGTTAGTACAATCTTGATTAACTTTAGACTTGTCATATCACCTTAATAAAATTATGAATGCATGATAGAAGATATTCATTGATTAGGGTTTTGACACTTATGATTGTACTAATGCATCATGGTGTTGTATGAGGTTGATGTTGTCCGCTAACATGAAAGGTACATCAAGAAAGACAAATCATGTTCTAGTTCAAGAACATATGACCATGGTCACATGAAGGAAAAGGTTCATCCATTGCCATGGATCACATAGAAGATCTACTTATGAGGTATGTATAACTTGGTTCTATAATAGTTAACCTATGAGATATGCAAGTTACTAGCACAAGTCATTGAAGAGAACAAGAAGACATTATGCGGGTATGTTAGACATAACTAGCTAGCATGCTAATTCAGGTATGTTTTTCCTATATCAAGTTAGAACCCTGCCTTGTGTTAGGATCTCTTATATAAGTATACATGGCATGATTGATAATGATTATTCATTGAAGTTAGTAATCATGGGTTTAGGCATATTATGCTTCTTACTTTGATTGATGATATGACTAACCAGAAAAGTCCTTTGGTCAAATAAGAATATGCATGAGTAAAAGAAGTATTCCCTGAAACTTTGAATACTAATGTTTATAATCTGTGTTTGAAATTATCATGACTATACATGTTTAATATTATTGTGTTTTGATTATACTAATGAATAATTATGTATGAGATCTCGAGGGTAACACAATGATGATACTAGTAAGCATGCATAGTGATCAATGATGGATATAAGTTCAAGGACAGGTAATCCAGGAAGCAAAGATCAAGAGGGAGCACACCCCAATAGTTTCTGCAAGGATGCAGACATTCAGAGGGATTTGACCACTTCTCACAATCCACATCAGAATGGAGTTGCAGAAAGGAAGCAAAGACTAAGAGGGAGTCCACCCTACAACCAAACAAAGATAAGTATTTGAATTGTTATTTCTTGCATATTTGTTTGTTTAAATAATATTCTTTAATGATGTATATGCTTATGTTCTTAGACTTAGGGTGTGTATTATGCATATTAGAATAATTGCATTAATGAACAGTATACTACTAATATGCATCTAATGGGTAAGTGGCCTATGGCACTATACAACATTCCATTGATACTTATCTATAATGAAACCTCTTTGCTAACATGTTGGGAGTTGTGCACACTCTTAACAATGTTCTGGTAGATATTGGAAGGCATCTAGAAAGTTACGGGATATGGATAAATGTTGTATTAAAGCATTGGCTAAGATAATTGCATGACTGTATGACATATTTATTTATGTGTAAGAATTTGTTCTGAAAAACTATGAGATGTTTTCTAATCATGCAATTTAACTTGTTTTGTAGGAAATATCGTATACCATCACCTACAAAAGAAGGGCTACAACATTTGTTCAACAAAAAATTTATCTATTGAAGATATTGAAGTTCCCAGGATTCGGGAAGAATGCCATGATTGAGGAGTACCAGTCGATCATGAAGAATGATGTTTGGGATGCAGTCTCAAGACCTGAAGGGAAGTCTGTTGTGACTTTCAAATGGATCTACAAGATCAAGCATGTTGTAGATGACAACATAGAGAAATATAAAGCAAGATTTGTAGCTCGTAGCTTCTCCCAAAAAGAAGGGATTGACTATGAAGATACCTTTTCTCCTGTGGCCAAATACACTTCCATTAGATCAGTACATTCTCTGACTACAGTGATGAAATTGAAGATACACCAGATGGATGTCAAGACAACTTTCTTGAATGGTGTAGTCGAGGAGGAAGTGTATGTGGAGCAGCCACTTGGTTTTGAGACACATGATAGAGAGTCATATGTGTGCAGATTGAATAAAGCCTTGTATGGCTTGAAGCAAGCTCCTAGGACTTGGTATGGTAGGATGGACAATTTTCTATCCAGTTTGGGCTTTACCAAGTGTAAAGCGGATTCCAACCTTTACTACAAGGTTGAGGAAGGCAATCCAGTGATACTAATTTTATATGTGGATGACCTGTTTGTTACAGGTGAGGATAGATTGATTACCAACATTAAGAGGAAGCTTATTGCTGAGTTGAGTTTGAGATGAAGGACTTGGGGATCATGCACTATCTTCTAGGCATGGAGGTGTGGCAGAGTGCAGATGGGATCTTCCTTGGACAAGGGAAGTATGCAGTAGAGATCCTGAAGAGGTTCGAGATGATGGAATGCAAGGACATGGCCACACCTATGGCATCGAACCTAAAGCTTTTGTGTGATGCTTCATCTGAGTTAGTTGATGTCACTATGTATCATCAGATGATTGGGTCCTTGATGTACCTGACGAACATGAGACCAGATATTTGCTTTGCAGTGAACACATTGAGTCAGTTTCTAACAGATCCAAGGAGTGTTCACCTGGTTGTTGTAAAGCATATTCTGAGGTACCTGAAGGGTACAGTTGATTATGGGCTCAAGTATGATGCAAATCAAAAGTTTAACCTACAGGGCTATGTTGATTCAGACTGGGCAGGCAGTGCTGCAAATAGGAAGAGCACATCTGGGTGCTGCTTCAGTATGGGATAAGGTGTGATCTCTTGGTTTAGCAGGAAGCAATCCTACGTAGCACTGAGTACAGCCGAAGCAGAGTATGTTACAGCTTGTTCGGCTAGTTGCGAGGCAGTATGGATCTGGAGGCTACTATCTGAGTTATTTGATCTCCCACTGGAGACTACTGGTATCTTTTGTGACAACCAGAGTTGTGTGAAGCTATCTGAGAACCCGGTGTTCCACAACAGGTCGAAGCACATTGAGATCAAATATCACTATATCATGGATATGGTGCAGAGAGGAGCAGTGAAGATCCTGTATGTTGCGAGAGATGAGCAGGTTGCAGATGTGTTGACGAAACCACTAGCCAGAGTGAAGTTCGAGTACTTCAGAGAGAGGCTTGGTGTTCTTCAGATTGATGACACTTCGAGGAAGAAGTGATGAACACATTTGTTGGAGCCATTCCAAGCATGGTGAGAGGAGGATCCTTCCCATGGCTGTGGATGTAAGCGCTGGATGATGAGCATCAGGATGATGCTCCAGTCACTGCTTTGTATATGCATCAGTTGGATGCTTTGATCAGTTGGATCATGTATATGTATATGCATCATGTTGGATGTTGGATATGATCTGGATGCTGGATATGATCAGGTGGATCATGTGTTATATGTATCAGGTGGATACATCATATGATCAGGTAGATCATGTATGATGATATGTATTAGGCAGATACTGTGTATGCATCAGATGGATGCATTGTATGATCAGGATGATCATAGATGATGAGCTTTAGGATGTTGCTCCAGATGACATGCATCAGGACGATGCAGTGATGATGATCAGGTTGATCATGTGATGATGTACATCAGGATGATGTATGGTGAGTATCAGGTTGATACTCTATGGCCATGGACAGGTTGTGCAGATAAGCACATAATAGCACCCTGGGAGATTTGCAGATACTCTTTCAAGGTTTTTCCTATGGCAGATAATAGCGCCCTAGGATATCTAGCAAATGCTCTTTCGAGGTTTTGCTTGGGAGGACATATAATAGCGCCCTGGGAGGTTTGCAGATACTCTTTTGAGGTTTTTCCTATGGCATATAATAGTGCCCTGGGATATCTGGAAAACGCTCTTTCGAGTTTTGTTCCTATGGCATATAATAGAACCTTGGGAGATTTGATAGGTTGAGCTGCGTGCTCGTAATCAGTCCTGGGATGGTCTTTCGAGGTTTTGCCATGACCACATATAATAGTGCCCTGGGAGATCCGATAGGTTGAGCTGTGTGCTCGTAAGCAGTCTTGGGATTCTCTTTCGAGGTTTTGTGGTGGGGTCACATGTAATAGCTCCCTGGGAGATCCAATAGGTTGGGTTGTGTGCCCGTAATCAGTCCAAGGATGCTCTTGCGAGGTTTTGTGATGCACGTAATAAGTCCTGAGGATTCCATAGTATGGCCAGTGATGATGAAGACCTACAGGTAGTGGGCCTACATCCAGTATGAAAAAGGACTGGCTCTGTAGAACTTCCTATGATGAGTAGATTCATAGATTGATAGAGATAGCAGCAGCCGTGACGATGACGATGATTCGCTGATGATGATCCAAAGAAGAAGACTTGTGCTAGAAGATCTGTGTCGAGAAATACCTTCCTAGTTAAGAGGGAGTGTTGATGTATATGTAACTTCGGAATGTATTTCACCTATGTATTTCATCTATGTATATTGTACTCCTATAGAGATGTGTCATTCCTCTATAAGGAAGTGTCATCATTTGTATTGACAAGTGTCGTAACTTACCGATGGGTTATTATACCACCATGTGTGGGGTTGGCCCTGATTAAGTTAACCATGGGTTATTAGGCTAAGCTAGACAAGTCGGCCCCACTAGTTTATTGGGCAGGACAGGACATGTATAAATAGAGATCGGGAGATCTCTATTTGATCATTCACTTACTCACTCTTCCATCACTCGGAAAGTGGCACACATGTGAGGAGGAGGATCAGCTGCTAGGAGAAGACTATCTCTTGTACTTTGGTTGTATCATTGCTCTGTCTATCTCTGAGGAAGTTGCGGGGTTTTTCACCTTCTTGGTTTTCCCCGGTGAAACTCTGTGTCTCTTGTGTGCTTGCATTATTGTGTCCATGAATGATATGTTGTACATGTTATTCTCTCAGTTAAGATCTTAGATCAGATTGAAAATTCTGAAAAACTAACAATTGAAAGAGTCAATGTAAACCCTAACCATTACGTCGGCCTGGAAATATCTAGAAAAAAGTATTTTATTGTAAATTGTACATGTTGGCCCAGTTATGTGAGTCAAACCAAACTTGTTTAGTAAAAAGGTCAAGTCAGTTGATTAGTACAAATGAGGATTTCGACCTCCTCATTTGGTTGCCTCACTTGCATATTGATTTCACATCACTAGGAGAGATAGAGTCAAGTGAATAGTTGCTTTTGGAGTCTTCTTGTTTTTTAGTCTTTGCACGAGGGATATTATTGTACATTATGATGAATCTATGTAGAAGAGGTTTGTTGGGTTTTTCTACCTCGAGATGGTTTTCCCAGTATAAATTTGTTGTGTACTATTATCCATGATGTGCTTTTTTATCTTTCAATGATCCAAATTGTTATTGCACCTAAAATTTAACATGGTATTAGAGCAGGCTTGAAAGAAAACATTGTGCAGTTGTTGCAACTGCAGAAACTAGGGTTTCAAATTCATGGAAGAATTCTCCATAGATCAGCTGAAAAAGAGGGTGCATTCAACTCACCTCACTAGGGCGCATCTTTCTATCGAAGTAGAATCTAATTCTGAGAATTTTCATTTTTGGGCCCACCACTATAGCTCAGAGAACTAGGGCACCAATTTTTTGGAGGATCTGTCCACAGAATTAGGAAAAGAAGTACATTGCTCAGCTCATCTTGGGGAGGTGCATATTTTCCTCCAATCATTTTTACAAGATCCCTAAGTTGAGAAATTAGGGTTTCTCTAACAAACCCTAAGTCACCCTGGAGCCAAATCTCAGAAGTCAACCTTTGGTTGAAGCATCTCATTTGGTAGGTTATACTTTATCTATTTCCATTTGAGGTTCTCAATTATCAAGTTTATCAAGATGACACACAATAGAAAGCTTGAGGATAAGCTTGAAGGGGTAGAGAACTTCTGAGCATGGAAGTATAGGGTAATGATGATCATCCTAGAAGAGCATGAATTAGACAAGTATGTTACAACAGTAGTTGTGGAGCCAAAGGCAGATGAGGACAAGGAAAATCACAAGAAGAATCTTATCATATCTAATAGGATCATAGCTAACTCCAACAAGGATCACTTGATCCAACACATCTCTTCTCTGAAGACTCCGAAAGAGATGTTTGATGCATTGAAGGGACTACTTGAAGGGACCAACATCAATAAGAGGATGACCTTGAGGACTCAACTTAAGGATGTGAAGATGCAAAATAATGAAAGTATGCAATCCTACTTCACAAGGGGTTCTAGCATCATAGATCAATTGAATGCAATTGGATATGAAGTTAAAAATATAGAACTAGTGATGACTACCCTAAATGGTCTTCCAAGATCATGGGAGTCATATATTCAAGGAATATGATCAAAGAAGAAACTTATCTTGTTCAATGCAATTTTGGAATCTTGCACTCAAGAGGAAGTAAGGATTGCAGCCAAAGAAGAAAAAATAGGTGATGAGGACAATCAAGCCCTAACAGCTCATACCAAGAGAGGGAAGAAAGAAGATCACCATCACAAGAAACCACACAAGGGTAAAATATTCACTAGAGACTACTCAAGTTTTAAATACTTTAATTGTGATGAGATGGGACATATCTCTAGGCATTGTCCCAAGAGGAAATTAATCAATAAGGGGAACAAGAAAAGAAATCATGTTCATGCTGTAGATGATGATGAACCAGCTAAGAAGAAAGCAACAGAGGATTCTTCAAGTGACGAAGAATATGTTTTGATATCAACACTCACAGGTATAGTCTCACTTGGTAATAATGATTGGATTTTTGATAGCGGTGCTTCTAAGCACATGATGGGATTCAAAGATTCTCTCAACAACCTCATGGAAAAGGACTCACCTCACAAGGTGAAGTTAGTATATGACTATCAATATCCCATCAAAGGGGTAGGAGAAGCTTCTTATAAGATTGAATCTGGGAAGCCTGTCAAAATGAAGGATGTTCTATATTTACCTAGATTGAAGAAGAACTTACTTTCCATCTTGACACTAGATGAGAAAGGATTCAAAGTAGCATTTGTGGATTGCCAAGTACTTATGTGGCCCAAAGGTAAAATATTTGATGATACAGTAGTAATTGGAGTGCAAGAGGGAGGACTATACAAGCTCAAGGGACATCCAGAACAAGCCTTGGTTCATGAAACTATGGAACCAAGTGAGTTGTGGCATAGAAGATTTGCTCACATCAATTACAAAGATTTACCAATTGTGAGCAAGATGGTGAATGGGATTCTCGAGATCCAAACCAATCATGAAGGCCTATCCAAAGGATGTGCGAAAGGAAAGAATGTGAAGAATCCATTTCCAAGTAGCAACAACAAAGTGAAGGATATTTTGGAACTCATACATTCAGATGTCTACGGGCCTATGTCTTTCAACTCATTAAGTGTGTATGCCTAATATGTTTCTTTTATTGATGATTTTTAAAGAAAAATATGGATCTATTTCTTAAAAGACAAAGATGAATTATTTATCAAGTTCAAGGAGTTTAAATCCCTTGTAGAAAATCAAACTAGAAAGAAAATAAAAATATTAAGATCAGATAATGGAGGTGAATTTACCTCGGGATATTTCAAAGAATTATGTAAAGACTCATGGATTAAGAGGGAGATGAGAACTCCCTATAATCCACAACAAAATGGAATTGCAAAAAGAAAGAATAGAGAAATTATGGAAGCAATGAAGGAAATGATCCATGATCAGGACCTTCCTATGCACTTATGGGCAGAATCTGCAAGGACAATAGTATATGTTCAAAATAGGACTCCGCGCAGATTTCTTTAGAACAAGACACCAAAGGATATGTTTATAGAAGAGAAGCGATAATTCATCCATATAAGAATATTTGGATTCCGTGTATACATACACATTCCGAAATAAAAGACGACTAAGTTGGAGCCTTTAGGGAAGAAGGGAATCTTTGTCGATTATAGTGATTCATCGAAGGTTTACAAGATATATATACCAGGATTCAAGAAGATCGAGACTAGAAGAGATGTAACCTTTGATGAAGCATTTCCTTTAGCAGGTTAAGGAATATTCACTATGATGAAGGAAATGATGAAGAACCTGAGACTCCCAGAGTTTGAGATACAGTAATGGAAGAGCAGGATCCAGAAGAACTTGAGGATCATGATATGACTAAGCCACAGAGACTGGTAGATCCACCAAAATAAGTGAACTCACACAAGATAAAACCATATTGGGAACGAGAACATATTCAGGATGCAGAGAGGTATGGTGCCCCATAAGGAAGTAAGATACCTCAGACTTACTCCAACTATGTAGCATTGTTGAGTGACATCATTGATGTTGAACCTTCCAGTTATGAAGAGGTTGATAAAAAGCAAGTATGGAAGGATGCTATGATCGAGGAGTATCAATAGATCATGGAGAATAATGTTTGGGAGGTGGTTCCGATACTAGAAGGGAATTCTGTAGTGTCTTCCAAATGGATCTACAACATCAAGCATGTGGCAGACGAAAGTGTTGAGAAGTACAATGCAATATTTGTGGCTCAGGGTTTCTCCCAGAAAGAAGGTATTGATTATGAGGAGACATTTGTTCCAATAGCTAGATACACTTCGATCAAGATAGTACTTGCTATAGCCAAAGTCATGAAGTGGAAGGTGCATCAGCTAGATGTCAAGACTGCCTTCCTGAATGGCATAGTAGAGGAGGAAGTGTATGTGGATCATCCACTAGGCTTCGAGACACATGACATGCAAACTCATGTTTGCAGGTTAAAGAAGGCCTTGTATAGATTGAAACAGGCACCTAGGACATGGTACGACACGATAGACAGCTTTTTGACGAGCTTGGTGTTGACACCAGGTCTGAGGAAACCTAAAATTTTTGCTAAAAGGTCCTAAGAGAAAAAATCATCACAAAAAAGGTTGAATTGAAGGTTTTTATATAAAAGTATAGAAGAAAAACCCATATTTATAAAGTCCGCCAGCAAATATATGTAAGGGTTAAGCCCCAGTCAAGTTCCGTCGGCGGAGATATTATAGATCAAGATCAACGGTCAATATCAACCCCGCGTCGCCAATGTAATCGTCAACAAATGGTGGAGGGTGGTAGCGGACATAATACCACCAAGGCACGTGTCCGATATTCATTCATCCGCGTATGGATAAAGTGGTATTGGAAACCACTATAGCACCGCGCGGAACCACCCATTATGGAAATGTGGAAAGATACCTTACGTGGCAAGATGGGACCCAACACGTGGCGAACAAGGAAAGTTTGGTAGGGCCATGGCACGTGGCATCATATTTTATAATGATCGGAAGGCTAATACATACCTAGATAAAATCAACGGCCAGCGTTTCATCCGCGGACAGGAACATGCACACGGGAAATAAGGAAAAGCGGTCGCGGAGAATAAACCACCATAACAGGTGTCAACAGGTGGTGTATCCGCGCGGGGAGCAAACCAGGAAAGGAAACAGCCTTTACGATCGCGGATACCACCAGGGGAATAAAAGGAGACGAGATCTGACGGCCCAAAACAAAGCCTCGAAGATCAACGGTTGGATATGACCCACGTTCATAAAGGTGCAAGGATGTTAATTTAAAAAGGCTTATATAAAAAGAAAGGGCTCCACATAACGGCATTTTGCATATGTCGTTATCCTGGAGAGCTCCGAAGACTGGTGGAAGCTGGTGATTGCGACAGAAGGCGAAAAGCGAGCACTTACAGGTAGGGTCTGGTGACCTGTCACACTTTTTAAACGGAATTTTGTTTAAAAGAAGCGTTTAAATGGAGACTGTGCAAGATATAGACGTTTTTACGTCAAAAGATGCCCTAGAAGAAAGAGATGAAGATGTTTACGATACCCTAATTAGGTTTCCGGTCTCCGATGTAAAAATTAAGTTGTCTGAGTTAATAAAAGATGGTATAGACCCCCATAGGGTTCACCAGTCGTCTCTGATAGCTTTTTGCCCAGACCAATTTCCTGTTTTCCCAGAATTCGTCTCCTGGTGTGCCGAAAATTATTCCCGGGAAGAAAGAGTTGTTTTAAACAGCCAGAAAACCAGAGCCATTTGCAAAATCAAGCCAGCCGAATTGATTAGAGCCCTGGAAGTAGATTTGCCCCAAACCCTGGACCCTGAGGTTTTTTCTGAGGTTTCAATTATTGAAAATTTTCATCATGCTTCTCAGAGTGATAGGGAAATGTTTTTGTCAACGTGTCTCAGACCAGAGACTAGCATTTCGGAACTCCCTTATCCTTTAGATACCAATCTTTTTAATGAAAATACTCAGTTGGTCTTGACACTGTTGGCCGTAGTTTTAGGGTTAGATATGGATTTGTATATAAATGAGTTTCAATTGAGTTTATTGTACAGAATAAGTATAATCCAGTCGGGAATTGACGAAAGTCAAATTCCCCGACTAAATTTTGAAACATTCATAGCAGAAAGGATTCATGACCAGATGGTAAATTTTTCCACGCACAGACATTTCAGGTTTCAGGCCTTTTTAATGAGAATGATTATGGTATCCAGTCAGGAAGAATTACAGTTCCCAGAAATTGTTTTCACAACTCCACTGGAAAATAATATGTTCAATTTTATCAACTACATGCTCTCAGCGATCTTTAAGATGATTTTCGGAAAAAATCTGCCTAGAGTACTGCCGGAAATGCAGGTATCAATGCAATTGAATACAGAATATGCTACAGGGGATTGGTTTTTATCGAAAGATAGTACAGTAGTCAGATTGTATGGATTTAAGCATAAACCCTATGTGTTGCCAGCATTCCTCACTTTGAGGATTTTTGCCTTGGAATTCTTGAGACAGAAATTGATTGTAGAAGATAACAATTTTTTAGTTCACAGACAAGCAACGGACATTAAATACCCTTTCACATTATGTCCGTTCACAATAAAGAATAAGAACGCTGCTGTGTATATAGAGAAGTTGTTAAAAGACATGAATTTTGAGACAGATGCAGCTATGGAGTATGACCCATTAAATATCATATCCAAACGAAGAATTGAGCATCGTATCAAGGCTCTGAATCATCAGATCATTGAAGGAATGGCGGACAGAGCCAACTGGCTCGAATACAAAGAGGAAATTATTCCGGACACGTCCAATAAAGAAATGTCATTGGTAGAAGCAACGGCAGAGACAGAAAGCGAAATAAATACTGCATTGGTGGGGTCCAAAAGACCTATACAGGACATCATGATCATCGATGATGAAGAGACGGAAAAAGGAAAAAGATTGAAAACTGATGAGTCACAAGAGTTGACAACAATTTCAGAAGAAGCAAAAGCGACAGAAGATGAAATACCAGAGGTTACAGTGAAGGAGTACAATATTGAAGAAACCCCTGTAAGGGGTGATGTAAATAGACCCAGGAATATCATGGACGTATTTGATGAGCATAGTAAAAATAAACAGGAATCCGCGAAACAAACAAGTCAATTGTTTCCAAAGGTCAGGAGTATATCTAATAACGAGGCGAGCTTATTTACCAGCAGAAACATCCAAGAAAATTCTTTGAAATTTTCAGTTGTAACAAAAAACAAGATCTCAGAGATGAAGATAGACTTGTCAAAAGTAAATGCCCCTGATAAAATTTTGTTACATAGACAAGTTGGAGAGGTCATATACTCAGATTATTTGGGGGCCACATTGAGAGCAGACAAACTGAAGAATTCAGTAGACAAATTAAATAATCAGTTGAGACAGGAAAAGGCTAAGAATAAGTCTCGACAACAGCAAATTAAGAAATTACAAATAGATCTGACTAATAAAGATGGAGATGCAGACACAAAACTGCTCAAGGAGAAGGAAGATATGATCTTAACATTGAGACGAAAATTAAAAATCCCAAATACTGTACTTATTCAAGGCGCAGAATTGACAGTATTAGAAAAAGAGAAAGAAGAACTATCTAATGAAGTAAATGATGTCACTGCTAAAATGTTAAAGCTTTCTGACGAAAAGGATTATTGGGAAAAAGAAAAGATCATTTTAGAAGAACAGTTGGCAGCAGCAAGAAAACAATTAGCAGAGAATAGTCAGCAGCAAGTACAGACAGGCTCAGAAGAAGATAAGACTGGGGTAGATGGAATTTTACAGGCAATGTCACAAATAAGTTTAAAAGATAATGAAATAAAATTGTTAAAGACAGAGATACAGAAATTGAAAGAAGAAAATGAAGTAAAAGAAAAAGAAATAAAAACTTTGCAGGCAAAAAATCAGGAATTGAGCAATAATAATAAAGGATTAGCAGCTCATGTAACAGGGCAAGCTGCTATGCAGGGGTGTAAGCATATGGCGTGGGACTAGATCATTAAAGAGGTTGAAAAACTTAGGCCATATCTGGATTATATAAGAGTTAAAGAAAAGGTAGCCAAAGATGCCTTCGAAAGTTGCCGAGCAGTCAGGGAGAGCCTTAATAGAAAGCCGAAAGAAGTAGCCCAGAGAGCAATAACATTTTCAAACAGTCTATCTGAGGCAGACCTGACAGCCATGAGTATAACGAACATAATTTCTGTCATCACTTGGGCCAGAAGGATCTTGGGAAAATACTCACATGTCGAAAATGTCGAGGCTAAAGCAGGAGAAATAAGGAAAGAAGTAATCCAGTTCAAAAAGCAATTTGAAAAGTTAGTGAATAAGGGATTCCCAGCTTTCTGGGACGAAAAGAGTGAATTAATTCCTCCAAATGAATATAAAAGATTACTGTTTGATATCAGGATGGATCACCGAAATTTCCAGCAGCTAGATCATATGCTCACAGGAAAAATTCTAATGGAGAAAATGTCAGGGGAATTTGAAATTTGAAATATGTTAATTTCAACTTGCGCAAACCTTCTTCCTATTTCTTATGCAGGTCATATTGAGATGCGAGTCTTGGTGAAGGAAATGACCAGTTATGACTTACCCACGGTTGACCAGTGGAATTATGTGGAGAAGTACGGAAAGACCAGATATTCTGTTCATACCTAGATGCACTTGAAACTCTTGCCATGTGGCGAAAGGGTGATATCCAAAAAGTTTTTCCAAGTGGCAAAAAGACATTTTTATTTTAAATTTGTAATATTATTTGAAAGACGGTTATGGGTTGCTCGAAGACAGTTATCTTTTAGTTAAACATTTTTAATTATTAATTAGAAGAAGCAGTTATGTAGAGCTTCTTCTAAAAAATTTTGTATAAAAACAATGGAGGTCATTGTTGAAGGGGTTGGAAAATTTTTGAGAAACAAGTATGTTTTGAAGTTTATTTTTGAGAAATAAAAGCAGTACAGTGATGGTACCTATCTTTTGATATCAGAGATTCATGAGTTAATCAGTCTTACAGTCTGTTATTCTTCTTATCTTTATATGTGTATGTTTACTTTCTTCGTTATATCTCCCATAGTGTTTTTCTTCCATATTTAAATGAGCACTTGAAATAACTTGAGATTCATACTAGTTATGCCTCATTTTATTTGCATTTAAATATCCATTATATTCTCCAAAGTTGACAATAGATTCATCCTGGATAGATGCCTGTTGTTGATGGAATGTCTTTACTTCTTTCTAAGCCACCTGAAAAATCGAATTGACTGTAATATGATTACTATCTTGCCTCTGTGTAAATTTGTATGGTGAAAATCTCTCACTGGTTTATTATACATTTTGAAAGCTTCGACTCCATGCCCAATGTTTCTTGTTTACCTTTTCGACCAGAAAATATTTTTTGAAAAATTCTGAAAGAACCTTTGTATATTTTAGCCTTCACATATATATCAAAGAGAGAGCCCTCTCTGGTGGAGAAAATGGCTAGTTCTTCTACCTAAAGCTTGGTTTGAAATAGGTTACCTTAGGTCTTATTTTCTTACAACCGGAATAAAATCTAAGTGCTAACATTTTGGCGCCGTTGCCGGGGACCGAAAGTGAAATTTTCCCTGGGAGAAACGACAAAGAAAGCTCAAATTTCTTGGGCAAGGAAGTTTGAAACAAGTTGGTTGTAGATATTGCCCTGGCGACTTCACTTGTGACAGTTTTCAGAAGTTTTGAGAGTAATTTGAGAAAGACATTGTGGCTACAAGAAGGAATCCAGGTTCGCAGTTCTTTTTAGGCGTGGACAATCCAGAAAAGCTCCTCAAGACGGAGAAAGTCAAAGGCAAGACGAAAGAAGGTATTTCTCAGTTTTCGAATATATTCCCTTCTTTACAAGAACATCTGTTTGAGGAAGAAAATATTGGTTCAAGTGAAAATATTTTGCTTAGAACTAAATCAGATTCTGATTTGAAAGAAACAAAAGTTGATCCACAAAGTTTGTGGGACTATTCTTTAAAATCTGTTTGGGAAAATTTACAAAGATCTGAGAGGAAAGAACCTAAAATATCCAAAGCCCAAAGAATACCTGTACAGGGTAATAGACAACAGGCGACGGTTGTTGCACCTTATAATCCACCACCCATGGCAGCCAGATTTGCTCCTTTGGTTTTGCCAGCAGTTTTACATGATTTGCCTCAAAATTATGCACAGAGAATCTTTACTTTTGATAATGAGGGAAATTATACCGCACAGCAACATGTTGACAATTTCAGTGATTTTATTGATTTAGAAGAAGTGGATTATGATGATGCTAAAATGAGGTTGTTTGCTCAAAGTTTAAGGGGTGAAGTGAAAAAATGGTTTAGAGCTTTAGCCGCTGGATCTATTGCAAATTATGATGCCTTTACAACCCTTTTTATCGAAAGGTGGGAAGATCAGAAAAATCCTTCGCAGGTATTGACCCAGTATAACAATCTGAAAAAGGGAGGTTTTGAGTCAGTTCAGGAGTTCTCTACCAGATTTATGAAATTCTACAATTCAATCCCTACAGATATAAAACCTCCAGTGGGAGCAGCCAAGTTACATTATGCAGATGCTTTTGAAGGTGATTTCTCATGCACATTAAGAGAAAGAAGATCTACTACTTTGGCAATAATGATGAAAGATGCAGTAGAAGTTGAGGCTAATATGATGGCTTCTGGAAAAATGAGGCATAGAGATATGGATAGAAAGAAAATTAGAGAAGATGATCAAAATGCAGCTTCTTCTTCTTCTTCCTCTACAGACGTAAAATTCGAAGCAATGATGAAAACTATGGAAAAATTGCTAGAAAGATTAGTAGTGGATAACAAAGCTCCAAATAAAGAACAAGCAGAACCTCAAATCAGAAACCCAAATTTTAGAAGGCCTTTTGCTCCAGCTGCAAGGCCGAGAGAACAGCGAAACCCAAGAAATGCAGAAGAAGATCAAATCCGACCTCCTTTTCCTGAAAATTATATTGCTGGGGAAGCTGAAGCCGAGATACCTGAAGGAGATATTCACCACTGCGTCAGTTCTGATCCAGAAGTGTATTTGACTAAACAGTAGCATGATATGTTCATGGCAGAGGGAGAATGTTGTAGTTTGGAGATAGGAAGTGATCAATACCAGATTGGTTATCAAAATGCCATAAACGATCTTCAAAGAAAGATAAATCTAAGGAACCGAGATGTTGTAATTGACAAAGGGAAAGAACCAATAGGCAAGTCAAAAAGAAATGCTGATAAAACTTCTACTAGTCAGTCTGAACCACAAACTAAAAGAAAAGAAAATGAAGATGTGCCCAAGGTAATTCCAGATAGCAAAAAAGATTCAATGAAGGAAAGTGATAAAAATTTGGTTCCTTTCAACATACAGAATGAAATGTCAAAAGTCAAGATTTCAGTACCCTTTAATGAAATACTGAAGAACAAGGAATACAAGGAACAAATTTTTAAGATGATGCAGGTAGAAAATCGGGTGGAAATAAACACTTTGGAATTAGATGATGATAATCCTAATATCTGTTTAGGATCAAGAATGGAAGACAATAGTTTGGAAGAAGTTTCTCCCTTCTATGTAAATTTGGATATTCATGATAAAGTGGTGCATAACTGCATGTTGGATTCTGGAGCTTCTCATAATTTGATGCCCAAACTTGTAGTAGAATCTTTGGGATTGGAAATTACAAGACCATATGATGACTTATTTTCTTTCGATTCAAGGAAAGTTAAATGTTTAGGGTTGATAAAAGATTTGACAGTCAATCTCAGTAAAATACCAGCCAAAGGTATTCTTATGGATGTGGTGGTTGCTGATATTCCTGCAAAGTTTGGTATGTTATTGTCCAGATCATGGGCTTCAAAGTTAAAGGGAACTCTACAAATGGATATGTCTTTCGCTACTATTCCGGTGTTGGGAGTACACAGAAGATTGTATACTGAAAAGAGAGTTGCCTATTTGGTAAGTGACCTAAAAGAACCAGAGAAACATGCCATATATGCATTAGACACCGATTTGGGTTCTTGCATTTTGTACAATGATGTTGAATCTAAAGAAAAAATTGATTTAATTGAACCTAAAGAAAATGAGAATGAAAGATTGTTAAGAGAAAAGATCAGAAGAGAAGGTACCTGGACGATGCACTTTGATGGGGCTAGAAGCAGAGAAGGAGCTGGAGCAGGAGTATGGATAATTACACCTGACAGAGAATTTCTAATGTTTTCTTACCAATTGAATTTTGAATGTACCAACAATGTTGCAGAATATGAGGCTTTAATTCTGGGATTGAATGTGTTGAGGGATTTGAAAGCAAAAAAGATTGAGGTGTTTGGGGATTCTGAATTGGTTATAAATCAGGTAAAAGCTATTTATCAGACCAAACACCCTAAAATGAGGTCCTATAGGAATGAAGTGTGGGATTTACTGGAAATTTTTTTCGATGAACATGATGTTATCTCAATTCCCCAAATTAGCAACACTGTAGCAGATTCTTTGGCCACTGCAGGAGCTGCATTCAAAACTCCCATCTTTTCTAAAAAGGAATATAATATTGAAGTCATACATAGGCCATCTATTCCAGACAATGTCAAACATTGGCAAGTCTTTGAAGATGACCAACAGATCAAACGCTTTTTGGAAATGACAGATGAGTTCAATTACAGGTCTATTGATGCAGAAGGTGATGAGATGGGCCCAGATGAAGTGGATTCTCCGGAGGAAACAGAAAAATTCAGGCAAAGGATCGGAGGTAAGGATATTATTCAGCTGAAGAATAATGTCATCCCTAGAGGTTTAATTCCTTTAGAAAAGCTATTTGATAAAAATGATGTGGTAAAGAATCCAAAGATTGAACCAAAACCTGAAGATGTAAAAGATTACAATTTAGGTTCTGAAAAAGATCCCAAATTGGTAAAACTTTCAAAGAAATTACCAAGAAAAGAAGAAGATAAAAGTGTGGAAGTAATGAAAAGGTTTTCAGATGTTTTTGCTTGGAGCTATGAGGATTTGAAGGAGTATGATATTTCTGTTATACAACACACAATTCCAATTAAACCAGATGAAAAGCCTTTTAAGCAGAAATTAAGAAGAATAAATCCCAAGCTACTGCCAGTAATAGAAAAAGAGGTGAGGAAACTGTTTGATGCTAAGATAATTGTGTCTTTGAGGTTTTCCAAGTGGTTAGCAAATTTAGTACCCGTAAGGAAAAAGAAGGGAGAAATAAGGCTGTGTGTGGATTTTAGAAACTTGAACAGAGCTTCTTTGAAAGATAACTATCCACTCCCTAAAATGGACCAGGTTTTACAGCAAGTTGTGGGAGCCGAAAGAATTTCCATGTTAGATGGTTTTTCGGGTTATAATCAAATCAAAGTTCATCCAGAAGATCAAGAAAAAACTGCTTTTACTACTCCTTGGGGAACGTTTATGTACGCCAAAATGCCATTTGGTCTAATGAATGCAGGCGCAACATTTCAGAGAGCTATGGATATTGCATTTGCAGATGAAAGGGACAAAATTGTGGTGGTATACATGGATGATATTACTGTTTATTCAAAGAATGCTGCTGATCACTGGAAGCATCTGGAAAGAGTCTTCATAAAATGTAGAAGGTTTGGGATTTCATTAAATCCAAAGAAATCACATTTTTGCATGGAAGAGGGAAGGTTATTGGGACACATCATATCCAAAGAAGGCATTAAGATCGATCCGGAGAGAGTATCTGCAATACAAAAGGTGGGAATCCCTAGGAGTAAGAAAGAGATTCAGTCATTCATAGGAAGGGTAAATTGGTTGAGGAGGTTCATTCCCAGTTTCGCTGAAATTTTGAGAAATATAACTGAAATGTTGAGAAAAGATAAAGAAATTAAATGGAATGAAGAAGCAAGAAAATCCTTTGACAACATTAAAAAAGAATTGACTGAAGCACCGGTGTTAATTAGTCCATTATACAAGGGATTTCATTATGTTTACTTATGCATCGGAACACACAGTGGCTGGGGTATTGTTGCAGAAGAATCAAGAAGGTATAGAACAGCCTATTGCATTTTTTAGTAAGATTCTGAGAGATGCAGAATTAAAATACAACATCATGGAAAAACAAGCTTATGCTTTGGTGAAAGCATTGAAGGATTTCAGGATATATATTTTGCATTCTCATACAATAGCACATGTTCCATCAGCAGCAGTAAAAGACATTCTTACACAACCAGATCCTGAAGGGAAAAGAGCAAAATGGATAGCAGTATTGCTGGAATATGACCTGGACATTAAACCCACCAAATTGATAAAAGGTCAAGGTTTAGCTAAAATGATGACAGAAACAAATTGGGATTCCCTCAGTATAAATTTTCTAGCTGAAACTTCGACCGAGAATGTTCCAAAGTCACCGATAATTGAAGATTTCTCTTTATCCCCCTGGTACTCAGATATCGTATATGTCTTACAGAATCTCCCAGCACCTGCAGACATGGAAAAAACTAGGGCAAGGTCAGTAAAACTGAAAGCAGCAAAGTTTTGCATATTGGATGGGAATTTGTTTTGGAAAGATCCAGGAGGAATATTGTTAAATTGTCTTTTAGAGAATGAGGCACAGCATATTATGGTGGAATTTCATAAGGGTATGTGTGGAGGACATCATTCATGGAAGGCTACAGTAAACAAAATTCTTAGAGCTGGTTTTTACTGGCCCAGCATGTACTCTGATGTGTATAAAGAAATAACAAAATGTCATGAATGTCAAATTTTCGACGGAAAAAGAGAATTATTGCCATTTCCATTGAAACCCATTTCAGTCGAAGCACCTTTCCAACAGTGGGGGTTAGATTTTATTGGTGAAATTAACCCGAATTCTTCAGGACAACACAAGTGGATTTTGACTGCTACTGACTACTTCACAAAATGGATTGAAGCCATCCCAACCAGAAATGCTACAGAGACGGTGATTATGAACTTTTTGGAAGAAAATATTTTGTCCAGGTTTGGTTGTCCTAAAAGGATAGTGACAGATAATGCCCCAACGTTCAAGTCAAAAAAGATGATAAATTTTTGTCACAAATACCACATACATCTGAATCACTCAACAGCTTATTATCCACAAGGAAATGGATTAGCCGAATCTTCAAATAAAAGTTTAGTGAGAATCATTAAAAAGTTGCTAGAGGATAATAAGAGGGCTTGGCACACTAAACTGAAGTATGCTTTATGGGCAGACAGAATCAGTACAAAAAGAGCAATTGGCACTTCCCCTTTTCAGTTGGTATATGGTACAGAAGTAGTTTTCCCTGTTTCTTTAGGATTGCCAGTCATGAAATTGTTACAAGAAGTTGATGAAGAACCAAATCATATGCAAAGAAGAATAAATCAAATGATAGAGTTGCATGAAGTCAGAGAAAAAGCATATAACAAGACTCAAATACATCAAGAAAAAATGAAAAAAACTTTTGACAGAAAAGTTAAAGAAAGGGATTTTCAAATAAATGATTTGGTTTTGAAGTGGGATTCCAGAAAAGAAGAGCACCATGGAAAGTTTGAGCATTTATGGAAAGGTCCATATATTGTTGCAGGATGCCAAGGAGAAAATGCATTCATCTTAAAAAATTGCAATGGAGAATTTTATCCTGGAGGGCCAGTGAATGGGAGACACCTCAAACATTATTTGTCCTAACAGATAGAAGTGACAGAGAGTTCCTGTACAGTGTAAATATTTAAAAAAAAAAGGGGGTTTGAATGCAGCCCAATGGATCAGGCACTTGGTCTACGATGTTCTTTGCTACCTCGCAGGGAGGATAGCATCCCCAGTTGGAGCCAGTTGTTGACACCAGGTCTGAGGAAACCTAAAATTTTTGCTAAAAGGTCCTAAGAGAAAAAATCATCACAAAAAAGGTTGAATTGAAGGTTTTTATATAAAAGTATAGAAGAAAAACCCATATTTATAAAGTCCGCCAGCAAATATATGTAAGGGTTAAGCCCCAGTCAAGTTCCGTCGGCGGAGATATTATAGATCAAGATCAACGGTCAATATCAACCCCGCGTCGCCAATGTAATCGTCAACAAATGGTGGAGGGTGGTAGAGGACATAATACCACCAAGGCACGTGTCCGATATTCATTCATCCGCGTATGGATAAAGTGGTATTGGAAACCACTATAGCACCGCGCGGAACCACCCATTATGGAAATGTGGAAAGATACCTTACGTGGCAAGATGGGACCCAACACGTGGCGAACAAGGAAAGTTTGGTAGGGCCATGGCACGTGGCATCATATTTTATAATGATCGGAAGGCTAATACATACCTAGATAAAATCTACGGCCAGCATTTCATCCGCAGCCAGGAACATGCACACGGGAAATAAGGAAAAGCGGTCGCGGAGAATAAACCACCATAACAGGTGTCAATAGGTGGTGTATCCGCGCGGGGAGCGAACCGGGAAAGGAAACAGCCTTTACGATCGCGGATACCACCGGGGGAATAAAAGGAGATGAGATCTGACGGCCCAAAACAAAGCCTCGAAGATCAACGGTTGGATATGACCCACGTTCATAAAGGTGCAAGGATGTTAATTTAAAAAGGCTTATATAAAAAGAAAGGGCTCCACATAACAGCATTTTGCATGTGTCGTTATCCTGGAGAGCTCCGAAGACTGGTGGAAGCTGGCGATTGCGACAGAAGGCGAAAAGCGAGCACTTACAGGTAGGGTCTGGTGACCTGTCACACTTTTTAAACGGAATTTTGTTTAAAAGAAGCGTTTAAATGGAGACTGTGCAAGATATAGACGTTTTTAGGTCAAAAGATGCCCTAGAAGACAGAGATGAAGATGTTTACGATACCCTAATTAGGTTTCCGGTCTCCGATGTAAAAATTAAGTTGTCTGAGTTATTAAAAGATGGTATAGACCCCCATAGGGTTCACCAGTCGTCTCTGATAGCTTTTTGCCCAGACCAATTTCCTGTTTTCCCAGAATTCGTCTCCTGGTGTGCCGAAAATTATTCCCGGGAAGAAAGAGTTGTTTTAAACAGCCAGAAAACCAGAGCCATTTGCAAAATCAAGCCAGCCGAATTGATTAGAGCCCTGGAAGTAGATTTGCCCCAAACCCTGGACCCTGAGGTTTTTTCTGAGGTTTCAATTATTGAAAATTTTCATCATGCTTCTCAGAGTGATAGGGAAATGTTTTTGTCAACGTGTCTCAGACCAGAGACTAGCATTTCGGAACTCCCTTACCCTTTAGATACCAATCTTTTTAATGAAAATACTCAGTTGGTCTTGACACTGTTGGCCATAGTTTTAGGGTTAGATACGGATTTGTATATAAATGAGTTTCAATTGAGTTTATTGTACAGAATAAGTATAGTCCAGTCGGGAATTGACGAAAGTCAAATTTCCCGACTAAATTTTGAAACATTCATAGCAGAAAGGATTCATGACCAGATGGTAAATTTTTCCACGCACAGACATTTCAGGTTTCAGGCCTTTTTAATGAGAATGATTATGGTATCCAGTCAGGAAGAATTACAGTTCACAGAAATTGTTTTCACAACTCCACTGGAAAATAATATGTTCAATTTTATCAACTACATGCTCTCAGCGATCTTTAAGATGATTTTCGGAAAAAATCTGCCTAGAGTACTGCCGGAAATGTAGGTATCAATGCAATTGAATACAGAATATGCTACAGGGGATTGGTTTTTATCGAAAGATAGTACAGTAGTCAGATTGTATGGATTTAAGCATAAACCCTATGTGTTGCCAGCATTCCTCACTTTGAGGATTTTTGCCTTGGAATTCTTGAGACAGAAATTGATTGTAGAAGATAACAATTTTTTAGTTCACAGACAAGCAACGGACATTAAATACCCTTTCACATTAGGTCCGTTCACAATAAAGAATAAGAACGCTGCTGTGTATATAGAGAAGTTGTTAAAAGACATGAATTTTGAGACAGATGCAGCTATGGAGTATGACCCATTAAATATCATATCCAAACGAAGAATTGAGCATCGTATCAAGGCTCTGAATCATCAGATCATTGAAGGAATGGCGGACAGAGCCAACTGGCTCGAATACAAAGAGGAAATTATTCCGGACACGTCCGATAAAGAAATGTCATTGGTAGAAGCAACGGCGGAGACAGAAAGCGAAATAAATGATGCATTGGTGGGGTCCAAAAGACCTATACAGGACATCATGATCATCGATGATGAAGAGACGGAAAAAGGAAAAAGATTGAAAACTGATGAGTCACAAGAGTTGACAACAATTTCAGAAGAAGCAAAAGCGACAGAAGATGAAATACCAGAGGTTACAGTGAAGGAGTACAATATTGAAGAAACCCCTGTAAGGGGTGATGTAAATAGACCCAGGAATATCATGGACGTATTTGATGAGCATAGTAAAAATAAACAGGAATCCGCGAAACAAACAAGTCAATTGTTTCCAAAGGTTAGGAGTATATCTAATAACGAGGTGAGCTTATTTACCAGCAGAAACATCCAAGAAAATTCTTTGAAATTTTCAGTTGTAACAAAAAACAAGATCTCAGAGATGAAGATAGACTTGTCAAAAGTAAATGCCCCTGATAAAATTTTGTTACATAGACAAGCTGGAGAGGTCATATACTCAGATTATTTGGGGGCCACATTGAGAGCAGACAAACTGAAGAATTCAGTAGACAAATTAAATAATCAGTTGAGACAGGAAAAGGCTGAGAATAAGTCTCGACAACAGCAAATTAAGAAATTACAAATAGATCTGACTAATAAAGATGGAGATGCAGCCACAAAACTGCTCAAGGAGAAGGAAGATATGATCTTAACATTGAGATGAAAATTAAAAATCCCAGATACTGTACTTATTCAAGGCGCAGAATTGACAGTATTAGAAAAAGAGAAAGAAGAACTATCTAATGAAGTAAATGATGTCACTGCTAAAATGTTAAAGCTTTCTGACGAAAAGGATTATTGGGAAAAAGAAAAGATCATTTTAGAAGAACAGTTGGCAGCAGCAAGAAAACAATTAGCAGAGAATAGTCAGCAGCAAGTACAGACAGGCTCAGAAGAAGATAAGACTGGGGTAGATGGAATTTTACAGGCAATGTCACAAATAAGTTTAAAAGATAATGAAATAAAATTGTTAAAGACATAGATACAGAAATTGAAAGAAGAAAATGAAGTAAAAGAAAAAGAAATAAAAACTTTGCAGGCAAAAAATCAGGAATTGAGCAATAATAATAAAGGATTAGCAGCTCATGTAACAGGGCAAGCTGCTATGCAGGGGTGTAATCATATGGTGTGGGACCAGATCATTAAAGAGGTTGAAAAACTTAGGCCATATCTGGATTATATAAGAGTTAAAGAAAAGGTAGCCAAAGATGCCTTCGAAAGTTGCCGAGCAGTCAGGGAGAGCCTGAATAGAAAGCCGAAAGAAGTAGCCCAGAGAGCAATAACATTTTTAAACAGTCTATCTGAGGCAGACCTGACAGCCATGAGTATAACGAACAGAATTTATGTTTACACTTGGGCCAGAAGGATCTTGGGAAAATACTCACATGTCGAAAATGTCGAGGCTAAAGCAGGAGAAATAAGGAAAGAAGTAATCCAGTTCAAAAAGCAATTTGAAAAGTTAGTGAATAAGGGATTCCCAGCTTTCTGGGACGAAAAGAGTGAATTAATTCCTCCAAATGAATATAAAAGATTACTGTTTGATATCAGGATGGATCACCAAAATTTCCAGCAGCTAGATCATATGCTCACAGGAAAAATTCTAATGGAGAAAATGTTAGGGGAATTTGAAATTTTAAATATGCTAATTTCAACTTGCGCAAACCTTCTTCCTATTTCTTATGCAGGTCATATTGAGATGTGAGTCTTGGTGAAGGAAATGACCAGTTATGACTTACCCATGGTTGACCAGTGGAATTATGTGGAGAAGTACGGAAAGACCAGATATTCTGTTCATACCTAGATGCACTTGAAACTCTTGCCATGTGGCGAAAGGGTGATATCCAAAAAGTTTTGCCAAGTGGCAAAAAGACATTTTTATTTTAAATTTGTAATATTATTTGAAAGACGGTTATGGGTTGCTCGAAGACAGTTATCTTTTAGTTAAACATTTTTAATTATTAATTAGAAGAAGCAGTTATGTAGAGCTTCTTCTAAAAAATTTTGTATAAAAACAATGGAGGTCATTGTTGAAGGGGTTGGAAATTTTTTGAGAAACAAGTATGTTTTGAAGTTTATATTTGAGAAATAAAAGCAGTACAGTGATGGTACCTATCTTTTGATATCAGAGATTCATGAGTTAATCAGTCTTACAGTCTGTTATTCTTCTTATCTTTATATGTGTATGTTTACTTTCTTCGTTATATCTCCCATAGTGTTTTTCTTCCATATTTAAATGAGCACTTGAAATAACTTGAGATTCATACTAGTTATGCCTCATTTTATTTGCATTTAAATATCCATTATATTCTCCAAAGTTGACAATAGATTCATCCTGGATAGATGCCTGTTGTTGATGGAATGTCTTTACTTCTTTCTAAGCCACCTGAAAAATCGAATTGACTGTAATATGATTACTATCTTGCCTCTGTGTAAATTTGTATGGTGAAAATCTCTCACTGGTTTATTATACATTTTGAAAGCTTCGACTCCATGCCCAATGTTTCTTGTTTACCTTTTCGACCATAAAATATTTTTTGAAAAATTCTGAAAGAACCTTTGTATATTTTAGCCTTCACATATATATCAAAGAGAGATCCCTCTCTGGTGGAGAAAATGGCTAGTTCTTCTACCTAAAGATTGGTTTGAAATAGGTTACCTTAGGTCTTATTTTCTTACAACCGGAATAAAATCTAAGTGCTAACACTTGGTATTTACCATGAGTAAAGAATATTCCAACCTTTACTACAAGGTTGAGGAAGTAAATCCTGTGATTCTACTGTTGTATGTAGATGACTTGTTCTTGACAGGTGAAGAGAAGCTCATAGTAGAAACAATGAGGAAGCTTTCCACAGACTTTGAGATAAAATACTTGGGTATGATGCATTACTTCTTAGGTCTTGAGGTGTGGTAGAATCCAGACGAAATTTTCCTGGGTTGAGGAAAGTATGCGGTAGAGATCCTGATGAGATTTAGGATGATGGATTGTAAGGCCATGAGCACACCTATGGCATCAAATCTGAATTTTCTAAGTGATACTTCTTCAGAACTGGTGGATGCCACAATGTATTAGCAGATGATTGGTTCATTGATGTATTTGACGAACACAAGGCCAGACTTATGCTTTGTGGTGAACACTTTCAGTCAGTATATGGTAGAGTCGATACATGTTCACCTAGTTGAGGAAAAGAATGTGCTGAGGTACCTGAAGGGTATGGTTGATTATGGCCTCAGGTATGCATAAAATCATAAGATTAACCTACAAGGTTATGTTGATGCGGATTGGATCGGGAGTGTCATGGATAGAAAGAGAGCATCAGGGTGTTGCTTCAGTTTGGGATCTAGTATGATCTCATGGTTCAATAAGAAGAAGACAAGTGTGGCAATCAATATAGCTAAGCCCGAGTATATGGTAGCTTGTTCGACAGGCTGCGAGGCAATGTGGCTTTGGAAGTTGCTATCAAGATTGTTTGATCTCGAGTTAGAGGTGACTTGTGTCTTTTGTGACAACCAGAGTTGTGTGAAGTTTTCGGATGACCTTGTGTTCCATGACAAGTCAAAGTACATCAATATCATATGTCACTATATCTATGATATGGTGCAGAAGGGAGCAGTGAGACTCTAGTATATAGAAACAGAGGAGCAGATAGCCGATGTGTTGACCAAGCCTCTTTCGAGAGTAAAGTTTGAATACTTTAGGGACAACCTTGGATTGGTCCAGATCAAGAGCGAGTGATGAGCTCGGATGAGGTAGCAGGTAGTCACGGGTCATGTGATGTAATTAAGTCTCCTAGGATACGAAAGGATATGAACGAGTGGTGAGGTAATGCAGGTGGTTGCAGTGTGCAATGTAATGGATGCTCCTGGGATGGACCCACTGGATGGATTGCTCAGTTCATGGATGATGACAAAGGACTAGATCTACAAGAGTGAAATTCCTATGTTGGTTCTAGGCCGCATCCAATATGAAATAGGACTGGATCTATGGTGAAAGTCCTAGATTGGGTCTAGTTCACATCCAGCATGAAACAGGGTTGGATCTGTGTGAGAAAGTCCTAGACTGGGTCTAGGTCACATCCAACATGAAACAGGGATGGATTTGTGTGACAAAGTCCTGGACTAGGTCTAGGTCACATCCAACATGAAACAGGGTTGGCTCTGTGTGAAAAATTCCTATATTGGATCTAGGCCACATCTAGCATGAAAAAGGGTTGGCTCTGTGTAGAGTTGCATCCAGCATGAAAAAGGGTTGGCAATGCAAGGTACATCCAACATGAAAAAGTGTTGGCTCTATGAAACTTCTTATGATATATAGATTGGGGAGATGTCAGATGTCAATAGTTCGTGTACAAGAAGTGCAGCAGCTGGAAGACAATGGTGACAATGATTGAAGAATACCTTCCTTGTTAAGAGGGAGTGTTGAAGAATGTTAATTCATAAGATATTCTTATTTGTATTATTTGTGCCATTTGTATCATTTTTATTGTACACCCTATGCATATTATTGTTGATGTAATTGATCATGTAAAATTCATTGAAAGAGTCAATGTAAACCCTAATTGTTAGGTCGACCTGGAAAGATCTAGAAAAGAATATTTTATTGTAAATTATACTGGTCGGCCTAGTTAGGTGAATTAAGTCGGCCCTATTTAGTAAAAAGGTCAAGTCAGTTGATTAGTATAAATGAGGAGTTCAACCTCCTCATTTGGTGACCTGACTCACACATTGAGTTCACATCACTAGGAGAGATAGAGTCAAGTGAACAGATACTTTTGGAGTTTTCTTGTTTTTGGTTCTTTGCAGGAGGGATACTATTGTACATTCTTACAAATCTATATAGAATAATTTTGATAGGTTTTTCTGTCCCAAGAGGGTTTTCCCAAGAAAAATTTGTTGTGTACTATTGTACATGGCATGCTTGTTTATCTTTCAGTGATCCATATTTTCATTTCACTTAAAATTTAACAGATAAATACCATCAGAGAATGATTATAAATTTCGTTTGCGAGACAATATTCAACAAATATTTTGATATGATTGTTGGGGATTTCAATAGGTAGTCCTATGAATTGGGGAAGGTCAGTGACCAAACACCAGTTTCTCGGACTATAATATAGAACACCTGGAGTAACTATAGGTATAATTGTAGGCCACCAGGAAACAATCATGATTGGACAATATGTGATGGAAGATTCAATGTAATATCCTCTAAGGGATTGGATCAAAAAGTATTTCAAGTATAGTTAGGAAATTTGTTCCCCAACAGAGTCGTAGTTTTATGTTGGTGCTTAGATTGACATGGGGAAGAAAATTGAAAGAACACCCTTGGAGGGCTAGTCAAAGCGAAGATGAGGATGAAATCCAAAGTGTTTCTTAAATCCCTCGCCCTTCAATGAGATTATGTACATCAATGAATTGAAAAATATTATTAATTTGATAGAAATAGAGTAAAATAATTAAAATCACTAATAGTGAAAGAATCAAGAAAACAAATAGCATTAGTTATAAAATATATACAAAAATTAACTAAGCAAATTAGAAAATTAGAAAATTAGAAAAATAAATAAATGATCTACTAATAATAAAAAATTAAGAGCGTTAGTTTATCAAAGCAAAAATATCTTATGTATATGTTAGATTAGGTAGTTGCTTAACATGTGTGATAATGTGTGTCCATTACGCATTTAAAAAATCAGCATTGCAGAATATAAAAATTTCATTGTATATTGTGCATGTGATAAAAAAAACTATGTGGGGTATTAATCTTTTAGCTATGAGTGTTTTATGAAAATTAAATACGTTGACTTATTAATCTGTGTTATGTTGAAGAGCATGGAAAACTAAATCTAGTAGCTAGTTCTCTTTTACAAAAAGATCTTAAAGTGAAATGTCTTTAACTTGAAATTTCATCAAAATGTATAGATTAAAACAATATAATATGTACAATCCTGATTATATATAGTTTGTAAAAAAAAAAATAGTTGAATGACATAAAAATTTCAAGAAATATGAATGATAAAAAATGAATTTAATGATGCAAGTATTGTTGGAATTCTTAATGATACTGAGAGGGGGGTGAATCGGTATCATGCACAAATTAAACATTTATCACTTTAAAAATTATGCCCCAATTCCTGTTTAAATCACAACAATAAAACACAATTGTGCACAGAGTATTTGGAAAGTAATTGGTATATGTATGAAGGTTTTGATTACATAAATAGATGGGAGACACCAATATCCAAATATATGAGCACCAAATCGCTCAAACACCAATCTGAATGGGACACCAATCCCACATGCAAGCACCAATTCACTGATTACAAGAACCAACCTATGAGGACACCAATCCTATGTGCAAGCATCAACTTGTTGTGTATGGGTACCAACCTGTGAGGACACCAATCCTATGCGCAAGCACCAACTTGTTGTGTATATGAACCAACCTGTGAGGACAACAATCCTTTGTTCAAGCACCAACTTGCTGTGTTCATGCACCAACCTGAGAGGAGACTGCAATCTCCTATCCTTTCCCTCTCATCCTCCCCGAGATAGATATAGTTTGATATATAGGCCAGTAACTATGTTCCTCTATCGCATTATGATCTGCACACTTTCCTTATCTTACTCTACACTTTTTTTTTGTGCACTCATCTACATAATCTCCTCTACACACTCTACTCTATGCTATGCACACTTTGCATTGTGCACTCTACTCTGCACACTCTTCTATGTGCACTCGACTCTGTGCAAAACAATCTTCATGGGTGTTACACTGTCACACACTAGACTACACAAGATAATCCTTAATGTTGTGCATCCATAACAATAGCTTCTTTTCTACTTAACATGAAATAATTTATTCCTCTTCACAAGGTACACCTCCACAACATTCAAAGCATCTTCAAGAATCTAGAACATCTTCAATAAAACCCAAGAAATTATCTTTAAGTACCCCAAAAAATTCATCTTCTCCTTGGAATTGCGTACCTTTTCAGAGATCCATACTTGCTTGGATGGATATCAAATGAGGAGGGTTCTCCACTTATTTATATAGTTCTTAGATCACTTTCTGGGCCAACATAACAATGCATAATATCATGGCAGGGCCGAACTAACATTATGGTCAGGTTATCTTCACAAATTCTTTCATATCTTCTCTTTCCTATGGAATTAGAGAGACTTCCATATACTGTTGAAAAGGTCTCGGAACAATATTTCCAACCATGCAACTTAAAATCCATTTTGAACTATATATTGTTAGTATAATTAATACTCCAACCTTGTCCACCTTAGCATTATTTACCTTTTCCTAGTATTTGATGATGTCGTTATCTCCCTAGTGATGTGCAAATGTCATCTAGGACCCATTATCCTCTTGATGCGCCCCTACATGCATGATTTTAGGACCACTAGATCCATTTCCCTGCATTTTAGGAGCTAACTTAGTGATCTGGTTCAATCCAACTGAGTTCCTCCCGAGTTCCTAACTCTAGTGGGGGGATTGAGCTCCGATTGCAACTAATTTTGATCTAATGCACCCTATCTAGCCTATTTTGCATACCAAACTCACCAATGTGCCCTTCTTGGTCAGTTAACTGGCAGTAGCTTCAGTTCACTGACTCTCAATTGAGTTTGGTATCTCCGGAGCACTCCAATGGTGATATTTCCTAAGCTAGACTAGGTATACTGACTGGGATTTGAATTCTCCTTGGATAATCAAATTATCTCCATTGAATTATATCTTTTTACTATACTAATTAATGAATAATGACACACCTTTCTGTGCACATCTGAGTTTCAATGCATGATGAATTTTATTGCTCATTTCATTGCAATTTTCACTGTAATTCATCTTTTCTTCTAATTCTTTCTCTGTGAGGTATTCTTAGGCTCTATGATATACTGTGAATTTCACATATATCTACAGCTGAAATCGCTCCAAATATAGGGTATCCAAATTAGGCATCTCTAAGGTGCTTCATGTCTACATCAAGGGACCTATTCATTGGTTTCTTCTTATCCACTTTATAGCTTCATGTATTCATGTTGTTTTACTAAGTTGACATTGATAGACCACTTCAATGTCCTTTTACTAATATTGACATCAATGACAACCAAATGTCCAAAAATATCCCCCTTTTTACATGATGGTAACTTAGTAAAACAATATTGCTTCTTCTGCGAATATATTGTCTTCCTTGAGTTGAATTCCCCTATTTTCATGGTTTTTAACTCGAGCTTGTTTTATTGTTTTTATCTCCCCCTTTGACATCAATGACAAAGAATAATTGAGATTCTGTGGCTCCCCCTGAAAATATGTAGCTTCCTTTTTTTTTTAACTCTCTTGTACTTAGCATGAAGAATTTTGATCTATAATTATGGCATGCTCCCCCTGAGTCTATGCTTGGTATTATTTTGTTCCATCTTGTCATCTTGCTCAAATTCATTGTGTTTTTCTCCCCGTGAGGTCTTGTTAGGTATTCTCATTAAGCTCTACTCACCCTTGACTTATGCTGCATTATTTACGTTTATAAACCTTCATGCAACTATCAAAGCTCATCCTTCCTTCTAGATATCCTTTCCCATGATCCTAAGACCTGTCAATGATGTGCTTGTCATGATTTCTCATTAGATTCTCTTGGGGTGCCAAATTTCTTATGAAAATATACTCCCAAGCGGAACCTGAACCCTATCTTTCATCTGCATTTACAGCTGAGAGAAATACTTCATTTGTCTTTTCATTATTGACTTCATAATGAAAGGATGCTTCCTTAACTTCTATTGGACTGGTTTCTAGTCCTTCATGACTATTGTTCTCTTTGGCATTCATATTCCAAACTTTCTTGACTCAAAATTTCCTTTCTTGTCTGGATTAGTCAATACCAATTGACACATACCTTCATCTTTTGAACTTATTCTTAGAATCATATAGCATACTCTCTTTTCTTGGAGTCATGTAGACTTGGGCTATATGGCTTAATGTATTGTAACTATGACATCTAAAAATGTCCAGTTGATTTGCATATCCAATATCTTATCTAGGATGTTCACAATCTTCACTTTCTTCTTTATTTGACTATGTTGACTACCCCTATCTTTAAGTCCCATCATTTTCTACATTTGTTAGTTGCTTTGACTTTTATTCTGCAATTTGTTTTACTGTTATTTCCAGCTCAGAAATATGTAGGTATCAACCTACTTGAGGATCAAGTACAAGTATGCTGGTGTAATCTCTTCATAAAATGTTTCAACTTCTAGAGCTTCTTGTTTCGGCACAGTCTTCAGTTTCTATGCTACTTCAACTTTTTGCGCAACTCAAGCTTCAATGTAACTTCAACTTCTACACCACTTTTCAACTTCTGCATTGCATTCTGTATCTTGGAGAAAAATGGGATCATAAATATGTATTGAGAGATTCATTTCACAATTCTTCAATATAAAAAACAATGATGTCCTTTCCTTCAATCAACATATTTCCTAGCTTCAAGACAAGAGGCTTAGCCTTAATTTTTTATTGTCCTTTTACTTTCTGCACATAGAACCAATCCACAAATTTCATCTTTTTGATTTGTTGATTTCTTTTTCCAAACCTTTCTACATTTTTATTTCTCTTGATTTGCAAGGATACTTCTTATTCTGTTTAGATCATATAGAGTTGGTTGAGATTCTTCTTCAATATTATTTTCTTGTTTTTCCTTCCAAAATTTATTGGATTTATTTGATCTCTCACAGTCCCGATCTTTATGGCCAAAGATGTTGCATTTGTAACATGCCACATTGTTACAAAACTTTGCAATGTGCCCAAAATTGTTGCACATCCAACATTCAACAATTCTATCAACTGTTTTGAATTTGTTGTCCATAAAGTTAATCTTGGCATATACTTCACAATCCACTACTTTATGCCCAAATTTATTACGAGAGAAAAAACAACCAAGAAAAGGATTTTTGTACTTGAGTGTATGTTGTCTCCTTAGTAGTACAACCCTCTTGTATTCGCTTCTATCATACCTTGGATTATTATCCTTTCCTCCCATGTTGGTGTCTTCTTTGTGATTTGTGTTGACTTTAACCTTCTCCTCAAATTATTTCGAGTTTTCTTCAAGAGTATTTTTATTTTTTTCAAACCCAAGACCAGTATTGTCATGTGGTGATATTTGAAAACTAAGGATGTGTTCTAAGATCATGGTGCTCTTCTCAAACCTTGAATTTGTCTTCAACTGGGAAACTGTCTTATCCAAATGTTCTTTTAGTGAAAGGATCTCAAGCTTTTGCTTTTTACAGATTTCATTCTTCTCATGAAGTTGGTTTGTAAAATATTCGTTAGTCCTCTTGGCTTCATCTATTTGGATTTTCAAACCATTAATTGTTCTTTCAGCATCAAATAATTAATCCGTTTGTTCATCTACGATCTTCTCGACTTTTTCAAGTTTATGTGTCATTTGTTTGTTAAAGATTTAAACTTCCTCTTGATATTTTTGCAGCTCTACTTTCATAGATATATTTTCTTTTCTTAGAGAAGCAATAACAGTTTCTTGTCCTTGGAAAACTATCTCCCTCTCACTTAGTTAATTTACTAAGGATTCTTGAGTCACGTTTTCCTCCTCTATTTGACCTTCTAAACTCATAGTTACTTGATATTTTTCTTCATGCTGTACCAACTGTTCCTTTAATACTTCATTTCATTTTCTTATTTTTATTAACTCATTTAGAGTGCTAATTATTTCACCCTTCCAATCAACTTTTGCAGTTTCCTCATCTTCAAACTCAAACGTTTCTTCTTCACTTTCAAACTCATTGTGACTATCACTCATATTAGGTAGACTACAAGATCCATTTTCAACAGAAGATTTGGAAGAAGAGAAGTGAGTTCTATTATGAAAATACTTGCAGAGTGTGAAATTCTATGTCACAGCAGATCTAAAGAGTTAAGGATACTTCACAAAGAAAGAATGAGCAGAAAATTTGAAGAAGAGTGAAAACTGCAGTAAAAAAGAGCAGAAGAATATTAATGCAACATAACTCAAATAAGAGAAGAATAATGGCACATGTTCCAATTATCATATAATAAACAATGATGTTACATTGGAGAGAATTCGAATCATGCAAGAGAATTCGAACCTCAGTTCGTCTAGCATAGGGATTATCACCACTGGAGTGCTCTGGAAGACTCAAAGTCATCTGAACTGAACCTAAAATTAGCTAACTGAAGTCACAATCAGTTAACTGATTAAGGAGAGCGCAATAGTGATTTTGTCATGCATGCAAGTCAGAAAAGGGCACATGAGGCCACAATCAGTGGCATCTGAATCTATAACCCCCCACAACAATCAGATAACTCAGGTGGACTGCACTGGAACACTCAATAGGTTGCTATAAAATAGGGAACATATTGAAGTGGTCTGAAAATGATGCATACAGGGCTCATAAGGTGTTATATGGATCCTCGATGACATCTGCACACCCCTAGGGGGGAAATGACATCATCAGCAACTAGGAAAAATAAATAATGCTAGGTAGGACAAGGATGGAGTATTGAAATATCCTAACACCCCCCCTTAATCCATACTTTGCATCCCGAGCCCTGGTTACTAAGACCAAAGGTCACCCATACAATCAAATAAATGATAAAAAATAAAGAATTGTCCATGAACCAAGGAAATGGGGAAAAACCTCATGGGAAAAATACCCCCATTCAAAAGAACAACAGTAGGGAACTCAAAGAACCTTCATGCTAAGCAGAGAAGGAAAACAAATTCCTCAATGAAAGCCTTTGCAAAAGTATTGGCAAGTTTCTCATATGTAGGATAGCAATGCAGGTGCTAGATATGGATCTGCTCCTCTGATGTGCCTCCCAGTGTGTAGAAGTTGTATTTGAAAAAACAATTCTTTCAGGATCCCTTCTTTCTACTGGAGTGAATGGCTCATTCTGGTCCAAATCATGAAACTTTGAGTACCTTTTGTCAGACAACCGAGATTGTTTCCTAATTGTATATCCCCCATGGAAAGTCTCTCCAAGATATTGTGGATCAAACCCCACCATCATGCAGCACCTCTCTAAGAGAAGTGGATCTACATGACATAGTGCAAGTTTTGCATGATACTGAGATCTAGTGGTTCTATGGTCAGATGGATCTCCAACTGTGTTCCCAGTAGCTAAAAGGACTTTGTGAGCCCATATTGACCTTGGCCATGGATTGGGAGCATGTGTTGGATCTGGATCTGAATATGAATCTCCTTGAAATTTATTCTCAACATCAAGATCTTGATCCTCATATTCATTAGAAGAGCTATCACTCTGATATTCATCATATTATGATGGGCTAGGCAGAGAGTATGGAAAAAAATGTGAGAATTCATATGCCTTGGATGCATGGTTTTTAAACCCTTTTGCTCTAATATTCCCATTGGAGATCTCTGCAATCTCAACTATGTCAGGACCAAAGACCATTTTCTTCGATGAACCTGTGTGAGTCATATAATATACAAGAAACAAATTTTCCAACAAAGAAGGCACAGATAGAACATTCTTGAAATTTCCATGCTCCATATGTACTGTTCCCTCCCCTTCAGCAGAGATCTGATAGTTGTCTCCCATGTGAATAATCAGACCATATTTGATATCTAGAGAAGAAAATGATTCTCTGGAGGCAACCATGTGGTTGGAGGTTCCTGAATCTATGAGGAGGGATTGTGATTTTGAAAATCCATCCTTCAGTGCATGGAAACTCTCATGACCATCATACTCACTTCTAGAATCAGTCTCTCTTGCACCTTTTGGGAGGGAAACGTTGTGCTATTCAAGAAGCTTTTTCATTTGATATATCTTCTTCTGCATGCAAGATCTCTCTAGGTGGTTTCCTTTCTTTCAACAGGAACACTTGGATTTCTCAAATCCCTTATGTTTGTCCTTCTTAGATCTGGAGGATCTTTCTGATGGACTTAACTTGGAATTCTGCTTGGGTTCATATTTCCTCTTATCCTTGCCTTTGTGCTTCCCCTTCCCATTCACACTTTTTCTTCTCCAGCCATAAGAGCTTGATATTTGGAGGCCTGTAAGGCGCCCATCTATATCAGATTATATTTTTCTTGGATGAGATATTCCGTGAAAACATCTAAGGAGGGCATCTTCCAACCAGGGATTGACATTCGCCCATAATGGAAGGTAGAGACAAAGATAGAGAACTCAGGACCTAGCTTGCTCAGAATGGATAGCACCAGTTGCTCATCCTTCTTCTCAATGCCAAACTGCTTGCATTTCTGTAGCTAGGGTTTTACCCCTAGCTTGTGCCAATGAGCACCTACCAAGGAGAATGGACTCCTTAGTAGCAGTTCAGTATATTAAACTAATTAAGCTAAAACAAAAATTAAATTACTTCTAAAGCATGCATGAAACATAAACATTAAATTGAAAGAATGGCTTTTTGTATTGATATTACCTTCAATGAGAAGGTTTGATGAAGCCCTTTGCAGTGTCCAAGAGGATGCTCCAAGCTTCAAGATGCTCCTTCTCCTTCTCCAATGATGGGAATGGGCCAAAAGTGGCTCTCAAAGTGAAAGTAGTTCAATGGTGAACTAGGGTTTCGAGAGAGATTTTGGCAGAGTAAGGGTGCTTGTGATTGTGGATATGGAATAAGGGATCTCCATCACCTATTTATAGTTTTTTGGTGGTGGAGTGCTGACCCACGGTTTTAGGAAACACATGGTTTTGTGCAGCTGTATAGGGTTTTTTTCTCCTTTTCCTCATTATTTTATATTTTTTATTCCCTTTTTAGGGGATTTTTGCTATTTTTGGAGGAAAAGGGGGTTTTTTTAGCCTTTTTTAGGCTATTTTGAGGGTTTTGTGGCCTTTTGGAGGCATTTTAGGCCTTTTGGAGGCTTTTTAATGGGATTTTTTGGGATTTTAAGGGAAAAATGGTAGGAAAATGGACAAATGAGCCATATAATGTGGTAATGAGGTAGTGAACACTTTTTGGGTGTTAACAGATTGCCCCCTGATGTGCGAGGTCAGGAGCTCATCGTATGGCCGATGGACATCATAAGTCATGAATGGTTTTCCTGGGATGTGGAGAGAAGAGAAGAAACAAACTGAAGCCCGGAACAACGATCCCGAACAACTGTAAGAGCTAAAAGTACATAACCTCAATAATGGATGAGGAATCATCTGATCATATGGACGAGGCGGGCATTCCCATGCTCGTATCAGGATATAACATAATAACAACAATGGGGTCCAAAAAATGGGGACCTGAAATATACATGACCTCAAATACTGACTGAGGAATAATCTCAATATATGGACGAGGCGGGCATACCCATGCTCGTATCAAGATACATAAACATAACTGTGAGGCCCAAAAAAAGGGGGACCTGTAAGATACATAGCCACTGTGTACATCATAAGAGTCCAGAGGGGACACAAATATGGGACATACTGCTGAGCTGATCATGTGTGAACTGAAGAACTGGTGCACTGGAACAATCAACAGTGCTACTGAGTGTGATACCAAAGGAACTGATGAGCTGCTGGATCATAGTGACTGGGGTCAAACTCTCCATGGTACACTGAACTGGAACTGATCTGGGACTGAAACTAGGTACTCAAGGAAGCATAGAACTGGATCGCTTCCAAATATAATCGCCAACGCAGCCCGGACATCCACGGGAACATACAACTGGGCGTTCCGAAGTGACTCACCAATGTGCTAGAGTCGGGGGAAATCCGGGGTCTTCGACAAAAAACTGATGGGATATAATCCTACGCGATCCTCAACGATGCGATCAAGGTGCTGAAGTCGAGCATGTGAGGAACAACCACTCGGAGAGGCAATGATGACTCCTCTCAGAATGATCCGTAGGCACTTACCACAGATGGTGATAAGTCCAAGGCGTAGGGACCTCTGGGCCTATCCTCTGGAATAGAGGAGCTGTCGTCGACAGAGGGAGACCTGCAACTATCAAGGCAATGATGTTTCCTTGACAGGAGCGCGAGGTACAAGACCGAAATGTGATAGTGCTGATGGCAGGACTGATAAACTGTGGGGGGACAACTGGGCAAGTAGAGCGGGTGGACTCAAACTTCCTTTGTTCAGAGTATGATAATTGGAATGATCTGGCAGCATATGAAACTGACTAAGGGGAGATGGATCATAGCTGTATGGGATCTGGGAAGGTTACTGGGCTGAGGGAGACTCAAGCTGGGGTACAATGGCAGGAGACTGCAGAATACTCTGAACAAAGGCGACCTGATTGGGGGTGCTGCCGAGATGATAGATCAAAGTGCCAAGAGGCATGGGGGAAAACTTCTTCATGGGTTAAGGAACTAGAAGAAGTGTGTGTAAAATGGTACTGTCGTGTGGATTTTACGAGCCCAGGACAGTTCATGCTCGTGGTTGCTTTCAATTTTAGAGAGTCTGAAAGCAAGTAAGAAGACTCCAGGGGGTTGCTTTTTCGTAGATTTAGTCTCCAAGGCCCAAAGAAGCATAAAAGGATGCAATGAAGAACTCTTCTAGAGGGTTCCTTTGCTCAGAATGTGGTAATTAGGGCGCCAACAACTATATTTGACCAACTTTGGCCCATATTTTGGTGGATAAGTCATTATTTGTCCTAACTAACTCATAACAACCTTCTAACAACCTTGGATTGCAATAATTAACCTATTTTGGACCAATTAATCAATAATGTGACTAATGAATAAGGTACTAAGGTGTAATAATGTTCTAACAGTGGGAGAGAATGTTGTTGTTTGAGATGGGTATACATTGTTTTTGCTTGAGCTTGAGTGCAAAAATCCAAAAATAGAAGAGGGTTCACATTTGGCTTGATAAACCTAGCTATGGATTTGCTTGGATTAGATGTGATGTGCACTTTGTTGTACATGAGCTTGAGCGTTCCCATTCCTTGTGGAAATCATGCCCAGCTCGGGGATGGAAATTGTTTGAGATATTGATGAACACAATTGACCTATGGCTAGGTGGAATGTTGCAGCTGCATAGCTAGTTGCTCAAGGCAACTTCACCATTAAGATAAGTATTCTCTATGTGTATTAAACTATGCAATGTTTTTAATTTGATGACTGTTATTGATATGATGAATGCATGTAAAATGTGTGTGGATAGTTTAATTCCGATGTGCATGTCTATTTTGAATATGCATATGCACACATGTGTTTTATTTGCTATGAATTTGGATGAATGGGTTTGAGTTTTTTGTAAAAGCCCAAGATTTGTAGTCATGTCCCCTTCCTTGCGCCAAATCGATGGGAGGGAACGTGACATAGATGTGTTGAATTTTTTCAACAAATCAAGTGGCCTTGTCCACCTTGGTGTGAGCATGGGAAAGGTGCTCTTGTGTTGAGGAAATGAGAAAAGCTACATCAATTTGGGCCAATGTTTGGAATTCCAAGCAAACTTGGAAAGGGTTTTGTCCAGTAGAGCTATGAAGGGCTTTGTTGTAGCTATGTTGAATATATGGAAGACTCTTATCCCATGTGTGGGGATATTTAGAATTGTACATCCTCAAAATATGCACAATCATCCTATTGACCACCTTTGTATGTCCATCAGTTTAAGGGTGGAAGGCAGTTGTTTGGGTGAGTTTGGTACATGAGTGACCATAGGATAGACCAGAATGTGATCAATAATTTATTGCCCAAATCTAAAATGATAGTCTGTGGTAGCCCGAAATGAACCCAAGGATGTTTGAATAAGAGCTTAGCAGTGGCTTTGGTGATGATGATCTTCTTGCAAGCTATCAAAATGGCCATCTTAGAGAAGCGATCCATGACCAAAAACACACAATCATTACCATGATTTTTTGAAGGTAGTCCTGACATGTAGTCCCGGAGATGGACTCCCAAGGCACATTGGAAGTAGAAAAATGGGTGTACAACCCTTGCTTCTTAATGGAAGGTTTCACGATGGCATAGGAAGTGCATGATATGATATACCCGTTGACATCTTGTTGGAGATTTGGCCAATAAAAATACTTATGCAATAACACTATGGTATTTTCTAGGCCAAAGTGCCCTACCACCCGACTGTAATGTGCTTCCCAAATTATCTTCGCATGATCACTTTAAGGAACACATACATGGTCTAGATGGAATAAAATTCCTTCCTAAAGATGAAATTTTACCACTAATGTGCCTGTACATAATACTCGATAGGTGGAAGAAAAATAGGGATAATTGTCATATAGTTGAGACCATCCCGAGGTCTCATGGCCATAAGAGTTGAGCACTGTAATCAAGGTTTCCACTAGAGGTTGACTGAGGCAATCGATGACTTGATTGGTGCTTCCCTTTTTATACTTGATGTTCAGGTGGAATTGCTACAAGTATGGAATTGTTGCAGGTATTAGGACCACTTTTGGTGATGATCATTCTGGGACTTCCTTTGTGTTTGCATGAATTGCAGGGGCTTGTGATCAATGTGGATGATCGTCTCTTTGCCTTCAATGTAATGCTTCCATTGGCAGTAAGCATGGACGATCAATTAAATTTCCTTGTCATTGGGGTATTTGTGGACTGCATCTGAGAGTGTCTCTCTGTGATATGCCACTGAATGTCCATGTTGAGTGAGGACTCTTCCAATAGCATTAGCCCGCATCTATCTCAATTTCAAAGGGTTGTTGTATATCTAGTAAGGTAAGGAGGGGTGTCGAACATAAGTGTTGCTTCAAATCCTCAAATTCTTTTTGTTGTGACTTGGCCCAAACAAAATTGTCCTTAGATCCTCCTTTGGTCACTTGGATAAGGGGCCAAGCAATATGAGAGAAGCCCAACACAAATATGCGATAAAAGTTGTCAAGGCCTAGGAAGCTGTGAAGCTCTGTGAGAGTCTTTGGGGTCGGCCAATCACGAATGGCTTGGCTATTGGTTGGATACACATGCACACCATGGTCATCCATGATGTATCCCAGATACTAAATTCTCTCCATTCCAAATGAGCACTTCTCTATATTGGTGTATAACTTGTGTTGTTGCAGGGTGTTGAGGACCTATTGAATATGTTGCAAATTTTTTTCCCATGTTTTGTTGTAGATGAGGATGTCATCTAGATATATGACCACAAAATAATTGGTGAATGGACATAGAATATCATCATCATCCTCATGAAACTTGATGGAGCATAAATCAAGTTGAAATTCATGACCAACCAATCAAAAAGGACATCTTGAGATTGGAAGATGGTCTTCCAAACATCGGTTGACTCAATTGGTACCTAATGATAGCTAAACTTCAAATCAATCTTACTAAAATACCTATCACACTTGAGTTGGTTGAGAAGGTCATTGATCTAGGGAATGGGATACTGATTCCATACTGTGATTATGTTTATATTTTTGTAATCAATACAGAGTCGCCAAGTCCCATCTTTATTCTACACCAACACAATTGGGCTCCCGCAAGGTGAAGAGCTTGGTCAGATGTGCCCCTTTTGGATTAATTCTTGAATATGTCGCTTGACTTCTTCATTTTCCATGTAGGTATTCCTATACACTGGCCTATTAGGTAGAGGCTCCCCAGGTATCAAATCAATTGAGTGTTTGACTTGGCAATGTAATGGCACCTCGACAAGTGTGGTGAAGATTTCTCCATGTGATTCCACTATCATGTCCATCTACTCTTGTTGTATAGAGAGACCTTATGTGGAGGTGGTAGATGTTGTTGTAACATCCCCTTCCATCAATCCGGTGCAAGGAAGGAAACATGACCAACATATCGAGCTTATTGACAATCTCATCCCCATTCAAATTACTAAGAAATGCATGGATAATTTAAAACTTCTGTGTGCAATTCATACGCAATATAAACACAGCGGAATTAAAACATAATAACACACACACACAGTGGAATGCACCAGCATATAAATCCCATTCTTATGCTATGTGCAAGATTCATATCAACCATATTAAGATATTCATTTCATCTCATTAACATGAACAGTTAACATTCAAAATTAACACATTACAAAATACATAATGCATATAAATTAATCCACAGAGAATACTTATCTTGAAATGCAAATGTCCAAACAACTGGCTACGTGAGAGAAACGTTCCACCCAACCATAGATCTCTGTCCATCCTATATTATTTTAGCTGAGAGATCACCCCCGAGCTGGGATGTGTATCCACTAAGGAGGAACTAGACAAGCTCACTCACAGCCATGGATTCACTCAAACGGTCATGCTAAGCCAGCACACAACTGGGTTTATCAAGCATGCAATAAGGAAAGGAGGAGGATGCTAAGCCAGCAAGCTCAACCACAGAACTACAAACATCTCAAGCTAAATTCAAGCAATCCAATCCTCTGTTCAAACATCCACACTTGGATTTCTTACAGTTCTGTTATCCAATAACTCAATCCTGTCACTTCATTTATGGGATATAAAAACTGGGTTTTCCAATGGATTTCGGGGTATCTAATACTCTCAATTTCGCCCCATGGTTCATATCTATGGATCCCCCATTGGATTTTACTGGAAAATACCAATTATGGGCATTTATGGCTCTTCAAAATGTGGGTTCTTGCAAAGTTTCGATTTCTGGTTTTTCTCACTACTGGCAATTCGTAATGGATGAAAACTGAAGCTGGAATCTTCCCCAATGGAATGAGAATGAGGAAGAATCCATTCCCATGAGGTAGAGTGACTTGTGGTACAAGAAAACAGAGCCCATACTCTACCATACGAATTTCTGGGCTGCCCATGCTCCATTGAAACCATGGACTGTTTTCTTCAACCACTTACTTACAACAGAATTAAATGCCAGCAAGGTAAGTCAAATGGGTTCTCAAGATGACATTTAGAAACCTATGGTTCAATTCCACAACCCCCTCACCACTCCCTAGTGGATACACATGGCCCCTTCTCATTCGTTTCCTCCATAGCCAATTTTGGTATTTTATTGCATGATGTTTATTTACATCATTTTTACAATGTTCCATGGCTAAATAGTACATGGGTAACATAATGTCTAATACTTGCCTTTTAAATAAAATTTGAGCTTTCACTAGCCGGGCCTTGGCCTTGAGCTCAATGCTAGGAAAACATACATCACATGTATACAATATTTACATTAAAAGTTAATATATCCTAAGGGTCAAAATGGGGTATTACAATCCCCCCCCCCCTTAGAATAACACCGTCCTCAGTGTTCCAATACTTAGGAATACATATACAATTTACACGTCCAAAATTTTCAAAACTTTTGCAGATTTGCCCTGCGTTCTATCCTTTACTTTGAACTTTCAGGACCAAGTCCCTTGGCTTCCACGAACTGCTCCTTCTGGTTCTGACCTTTCAACTCATCCACAAGTTTGAAAACTTTATGGCTGCTACCCTCTTGATGTTCCCTTCTTGGGAAGTTGCGGAGGCAATGATGTCCTCCACATTTCCAACATTTCATTGGCTGCTTCATCTTTACCTGCTCGATTTCCTTTGAGTCTTCATGTCTGGAACATTTCTTAATGGACCGATTGGACGAATGCCTCATCATTGATCCACTTTCCTTTTCCTTACTGATTGCTCTCATAATGCTTTTTACCTCCCTTTACAGACAAATAGAGTCCTGCAAAACCTTGTGGTTCATCTCATTCTGCCTCTTCTGTATCTTGAGCATCTCTCCAAGATTTTCTTGGGTCTTGGCAATTGTTTGAAGGAGACTTCCAGGCAAGTCCAATAGCCTTTGGTCCACTGCCATGGTTAATGTGCACAACTAGATTTCACTTTGCTCACAAGTAGCACTTGCTTTGCAACAATTGTAATAAATTAACTTCACTTTCTCATCTGTGTAATGTATCATTGTAATTCTGTTAGGCCAAGCATAATATAAACATTAAAATCAATCAATTAATTGCCAATTGACATGTGTAGTCCATGCTTTATCCATGAAACTTTCATACTTTCCATGCTTTCCCAACATACACATGAATTCCTTCATGTTCATCCATTCACAGGAAATTTATTAATTCAACATTCACAATTATTTCAAGTCATGACATGCATCAAACAATTTTCTGTTTTTATAAACGCATCAATAAAAAGGAAAGAGAGATCAGTAAGAGTTTTCTCCTCTTAGTCTTGTTCCATTTTGGAACCTACACCACCACTGTGGTTTTCATGCTCCTAGCCTATTTCACTTCAACGTGAATGCTTGACCTGCCCTTCTTGGATATGACACTTAGTGTCTATGGTCTATTCCAGACCTCTCAACCATGGAGTCCCTCCACATGGTTTGTCTACAACTCTTGGCTGCTAGGACCCACACAGTCCCACTAGCACCATCTTTTATTACTGCTCAAGCTGAGCTTTTTAGGACAGTCACATGTCCACATGCATCCTTAAGATGCTTTCATGGTCCTTGCTTCTAGCAATACCTACACTCAAACATCGAATCAATTCACATGTTTAGTTTATTTTCATAGGTTTTATCTCTAAACAAGAGTTTAAGAAATCATAACCAAATCATGTACACATGTATATTCATATTAAATAAGCAAGAAGTTGCAAGATAACCAAATACTTATCTGCATTGGATGTATTCACTTTATTCCACAGGCTCCTTCTTTGTTTTACAAGCCTTGGATCGCCTATGGACTTGGATGTTCGGCCAACGCGCAAGCTGCTCCACCACATCAAATAGTCTTGGATGTTCGGCCAGCACGCAGGCTGCTCCACAACATCAAATAATCTTGGATGTTTGGCCAGCACACAGGCTGCTCCACAACATCAAATAGTTAATGCTCAACCAGTCACTCTCTAGATTTACCAAGTAATTTATAGTTCTTTCAGGGTTCTTGCTTCCTGTAATGACCAAGGTTTTCAACAAAGAAACAATAATGCATCAACTTAACTGTTAGAGGACTTACACTTGAAACCTTCGTTATTCAAAATAAGAAATGAATGAAATTGAATACTTATCTGTATTAGACATTTCCTCTCTAGTCCACAGGGTCCTGCTTTTACTTTACAAGCCTTGGGATCCTCTTACGGATTGGGATGTTTGGCCAGCATGCAGGATGCTCCAAAACATCAAATAATTAATGTCCAACCAGTACACCATCACGCCGACTTGGAAGGAAACTTCACCACGACCATTTCTAGGTCAAGGCTCTACTATGGAGCCATAGGCATATAATAGCCCCTTCATCAACACCGTCACAACCCTTAATCAAAATCCCCACAACCTCCACAACATCCTTTCATACACATTAACCCTTCCACCACAACCCCTCACAACAACCTTTTACTTTGCTTCTTTAGTGTGTAGCACCAAGTTGCATCTGTTTAAGGTGACAACACAAGTAGTATAAGAAAACTTGTCAGCATTGTTATTCTAAAATTGTAACCATAATTCATAGCATTCACTATCAAGTATTGAAACACCAGGAATGCGTCCATTCCCTTAGGGCATAATCAATTTGGTATCCCCAACATAACTCAACACTAGAAAGGTGTGCACTCCTCATTGATGTGAGCTATGCAAGTCCTAATCATACTTCAAGCAGTCTGAATAATATACATAAATAGAATATGCTCTGCATAGTAATTCTAACAATTAGACCTGCACACACACACACACACACACACACACATATATATATATCAATCAGGGTTTACATAACACTTATTCATTTGCAGATGTAGTCCTTCTTTATTATGGAGGAATGGGAGCTCCCTTTTCTGAGTTGACAATCCCTCGGTTTTCAATCCCAACTCCTTTTGATGTTACATAACTCTCATATGTCTTATTGACATAATCTTCATCATTTCACTCATATTGTTTACCAATCATGTAGTGCAGATGGGACATTATCAAAATATCCAATGGCGTTTCACCCAAAACCCATTTCCAATGTATGGGATCCTTCCCATGAAGTTTGGATTCTGCAGGCCCTCTCTTATGGTCTTACTTATTAAGTAGCCAAACAGTCAAGAATTATTTTTTAACAATAAAATTCAAATCTGATTGTTCCATATCCAATCAATGGCATTAATAATTAAATTCAATATGAATTTGCAATTCTGTCTACTACAGAAATTGATTTTCTTAGCCATGAGGCTATCCTCATATTGCTTGGCTCTTGTAAGTGGTATCACTTCTCCCATTATGGTCTTATGTCTGCTGCCATACATGAACATCCACTTGCAATATGTCCTCCTGACACAATTCATATAAGCCAAATAGTCATTAGTCATTTATTAGCAAAATTTCAAATATGAGATTTACAAATCTTCTTTCTAACAAAACTTAGAGTTCTCAACCATGAGATTCCTTTTCATAAGCTCTAACTCAAATTTTTCAAATCTGTTCCCTACAAAAATTAGATTTGTAACCATGATATTATTCTCATAAACTTAAATCAGAATATTTTCAGATTTGTTTCATGCATAAGTTAAATTTCACAACCATGAAAATCTTCTCATAACTTTTGGCTTTGCACATGGTAGAGTTTGGTCTTTACTATGGTCTTATCCTCATTGCCATACGAAAGACATTTCTACCTGGAATCTGAAACTTTCAATCAGCCAAACATGTTGTGAGTCTCTATGCATATAATATTTCATTGCTGCAACAATCACTAAGGCATTTTCAGAATTATAACACTCCAAAATTCAAACACTTCCAGCTGTTAACATATCAATATCACCAAAACTCATTTACTTCACGTGATTCATTATCATACTAAAATTGCAAGGTACTTTCACATCATTTATGCAATTTAATGAAACTTTAGATACTCATTATTTTACAGTCATCATTTATACAACTCTGCCCTTCCACGGAGCATTCCAGCAACCCATCGATCATGACTACCCTCTTCATGCACTTACTATTCTGCATTCATAACAGCCCATGAGATGATCATAGAATTATCATCAATTCATCATCTCATTCATTATTTAGTTTGAAATAATACACGCACCATCCCTATGCATTCATGCAATGCATCACAACATGTGCACCCACACTTATGCATGTACATTTACAACATTTACTCAAACTTTTCATCTAATTAACTCAATGCATAACTACAAGATTTATAAAATCTCTTAATGCATATCTACTCAACGCTACCTTGTATTGATTCATGAATACTATGCATTCAAACATACTATGGCCTAACCATGACTACCTCTTATAGGATGCATTACCGTAATCCATATCACCAATCCTCACTTGTTTTGGTTATTAATCTCATAACCAAAATACACATGGCATGATATATTTTTATATGAATGTAGTCTAAATTTATAAACAGTCACATGGTATGAGGCCTCTTGCTTTCACCACTCCATGCTCCACCACACTATGGTAGTATGGCATTCACACGAATGCATTTCAACTCTAAATGCATACCATTTTATGATTACTAAATATGGTTCAATAGATTTTTACCCAATCCCCTTTCAACACATATGCAATCATCATAATTAAACCATTACCTATATGGATCCCATTTACACCTTTGATGTTACCTGATCCGTTGGTCTCTTATAGAGGATTACAGAATTCTTCCACCAATCTCTTGATCATGGATTCGCTACCTTAACATTTTATTCATAAGGTTGTTAGCCACATGCAACAACATAATTACCATATTTAGCCATGCTTCTGTTGTCTTTGGTTCTACAACCATTACCAACACCAATAGTGATTATCAACCACAATATTTTCCATTAGTGATTCATTTCATATGTATAACCTTACTACTTTTACCAATATGTAATATCATATGTGTGCACCAACATCTGCTCATGCACTGTGCAATGTTTATTAATATGTCAACTAATGCATATTCATGCCTTCCATCTAATCTCTTGCATTTTCATCATTCTCATGCCATAATTTCATGTACATAAAGCTTATAAAATATAAATACAGTTAGCAAGACAAGGGTTAAGGAATTCTCCCTTTCCAATCCCCTATCTTTGCATGACCTTCCTCTTCGACATCATAGTTGGTTTGACTTCATGGTCTATGCTACTTCCAGGCATGCAATTCTAGAAATTGCCCATACTGGCAACAATTTTGCCAAAACAACCCTTGGCACTTTTCTGCTCCAATTATCTATGGTGTATGATAACCCCATTCAAATTCTGACTATGCACAACTGTTCCCTACTGGAAAAGCTTTCCAATTCCTATCCACGTGCTCCATTCCGACTTCTGGTGTGGAAACTACATTACTTCAAAAATGACCATTTTTACCAAAATTTCTGCACTTACTCAGTTACAAAGTACCCTAAACTGCCAACTCCAGCGATTTGTAGAAACAAATCTATGAAGAATCACAAAAACTTTTCTATCGGGCGAAGTTATTCCATATAACAAGGAACACTCAGCAACTCACAAATCTCTGTTCCAATGCTCCATTCATCTTCTATAAAATTCTGAGTTTGACTATTTTCCACTTTTCACATTTTTCCAAAATTTCAATTTTTGGGCCAAAAATGACTATTTCCCAAATGGTGCATTTCTGAAAAATCTCTATCTAACGAAAAATGTTTGTTTTCATGAGAATAAGAAATGTTGAGTTCAGTAAATTTCTTGAATCCTGATTACAGGGTCACTTTCATCCACTATTCAAAATTCCAAAAACGTGGCCCGGAATAGTGCTTTTAGGCCTTCTTGCACACCCCGGCTCCACATCCTTTGGAGTTCGGCTCCAAAATTCCAAAATTAACACTGTGCCTACTCCATGACCGCTCCATATCCGTTTCGGCTCAATCCGACCTTCTGTCAAGCGTCGGGACACCAATTTGTAAAATCCGTCAATTCCAATTTTATGTCAAATTGGAGCATAATGAGCTCAGGATCCTCACTGGACCTTCCATGGCATTCATTAATGGCCTCAGGATGCCACTGAACTCATCAATTTCCAATCCTATATGCTCCTGCAATCCAAAAATCAAATTTCCGGCTCTAAATCAATTTCCGATCCTGTATGCTCTTTTTTTTTCTTTTTTTTTTGCCACCCCGCAACCTGAAACCCAAAATTGCGGATGCGAAAATTCAAGTCGCGATCTCAAAAATGCAACCATCCCACAACCCGCAACCCAAACCTCGAATATGTGGGTTCAGAAAGTCAATTCGCGGTCACGGTGACAATCACGCAACCCGCAACCTGAAACCCGAAACTACGGGTTCGGAAAGTCAGGTTGCGGTCACGGAAATGTGACCATCCTGCAACCCGCCACCCGAAACCCGAATCCCGAAATGCGGGTGCGGGATTCCGGAAATCCAATACACAATTTTTGGAAAATTGCGTTCCTGAAACCTGACATCGGCAACCCTGGAACACCTCCAGACCTGTAACTTCCAGGGTTCATAACTCCTTCGTCCCTTGGCCAAATTAAGCGAGTCTGGTACCGTTGGAAATCTGTTGGAGAGCTCTATGCAATGGTGTGATCCTCTGCCACATCTAAGAACTTTGATCCTGCCATTTTCCATTTCAAAATGATGCCCCAACTTCACCAATACCACGTTAAGACATTATGTTACTTGTCTGCAAACTCAGAGTTTGGCCCAAGTAGACCTAGTGCTGTAAGCTGGGCTCTGATACCACTCTGTAATATCCCCTTTCATCAATCAAGTGCAAGGAAGGAAACATGACCAACATACCGAGCTTATTGACAGTCTTAGCCTCATTCAAATTACTAAGAAATGCATGGATAATTAAAAACTTCTGTGAGCAATTCATACACAATATAAACACAGCGGAATTAAAACATAATAACACATACAGAAACTGGAATGCACCAGCATATCTATTCCAAGTAGATGATGAATCAATAGGAAACGAATCAATCCCATTCTTATGCTATGTACAAACTTCATATCAACCATATTAAGATATTCATTTCATCTCATTGACATGAACAATTAACATTCAGAATTAACACATTGCAGAACACATAATGTATATAAATTAATCCACAAAGAATACTTATCTTGAAATGCAAATGTCTAAACAACTGGCTACGTGAGAGCAACATTCCACCCAACCATAGATCTTTGTCCAGCCTATATTCTTTTAGCTGAGAGATCACCCCCAAGCTGGGATGTGTATCCACTAAGGAGGAACTAGACAGGCTCACTTACAGCCATGGATTCACTCAAATGGTCATGCTAAGCCAGCACACAGCTGGGTTTATCAAGCATGCAATAAGGACAGGAGGAGGATGCTAAGCCAGTAATCTCAACCACAGAGCTATAGATATCTCAAGCTAAATTCAAGATCCTCTATTCAAACATCCACACTTGGATTTCTCATAGTTCTATTATCCAATAACTCAATCCCGTCACTTCATTTCTGGGTTGTAAAAACTAGGTTTTCCAATGGATTTCGAGGTATCTAATACTCTCAATTTCGTTCCAAGGTTCATATCTATGGATCCACCATTGGATTTTACTGTCAAATACCAATTCTGGGCATTTATGGCTCTTCAAAACGTGGGTTCTTGCAAAGTTGCGATTTATGGTTTTTCTCACTGCTGGCAATTCGTAATGGATGAAAACTGAAGCTGGGATCTTCCCCAATGGAATGAGAATGAGGAAGAATCCATTCCCATGAGGTAGAGTGACTTGTGGTATAATAAAACAGAGCTCGTACTCTGCCATACGAATTTCTGGACTGCTCATGCTCCATTGAAGCCATGGACTGTTTTCTTCAACCACTTCCTTACAACAGAATTAAATGCTAGCAAGGTAAGTCAAATGGGTTCTCAAGATGACATTTGGAAACCTATGGTTCAATCCCACAATCCCCTCACCACTCCCTAGTGGATACACATGGCCCTGTCTTATTTGTTGACTCCATAGCCAGTTTTGGTATTTTATTGCATGACGTTTATTTACATCATTTTTACAATGTTCCATGGCTAAATAGCACATGGGTAACAAATGTCTAATAATTTTCTTTTAAATAAAATTCGAGCTTCCACTAGCGGGGCCTTGGCCTTGAGCTCCACGCTAGGAAAACATACATCACATGTATACAATATTTACATTAAAAGCTAATATATCCTAAGGGTCAAAATGGGGTATTACAGTTGTTGTGATCTTTTGTTCACCTTCAATGTGAATCATGAAAATGACAAATTTCCCATTCTGGGAGATTATCTTCCTACACTACTTATCTATGATAAGAGACACTACAGTATGGGGTCTACCTATGGTATCCTAGAGAGTTGATTTCCCAAAGTAATAATAACACTACGAGCTCTAGTTTCATATATAGCATGACGTTTGCACATATATGGTTGTCCTAAAAGAAAATCACAACCTTCGAGTGGGGATACAACGCACATTACCTCATATTTGAATGGCTTGATGTCATAGGGTACACAACATTGTTGACCAACATGGATGTCTCGTCCTTGGATGAGCCTCCCAATTTTGTAGGGTTGCGGGTTTGGTGTTGCTGGCAACTTCAACCGTTTGATGACCTCTGTCGAAATTAGGTTCTTTTGGATTATGTTGTCAATAATGAAATGTAGCGGATTTCCCCTTACCCACATATGCAAATGGAAGAGGCACTCACCTTCCTCTGACTCCTTTGGATTGTCGGGATAGATCTTTGTGGTAGTGATGATGATGTTGGGTTCTAAATCAATTATTTGCTTCTCCCTATCTACGATTGCGCTGCTGGGTTCTGAATCAGAGTCGAAATTGGGATATAAATCTAAATATTTGATCTCGACCACCAATGACTACTTTGAGCGACATTCATCATTGTTGTTCCAAGGGCTCTTATGGAAATCGCACAATTTCCTAGTTTCCTTCTTTGTTTTCCTGTTCCCCTTCTTTGCTTATGGCTTGGTGTCACATCCCCTTCCATCAATCCGATGCCAAGAAGGAAACATGACCAAACTTACCAAACTTATTTGACAATCTCAGCCCCATACATTACTCATAAATTCATAACAATTAAAAACTTCTGTGTGCAGGTTCATACTCAGTATAAACACAGCAGAAATAAACATTATACACACGTAACTACATCATTCATTCAATCATACATATATCAGTCATCAATTATCATATTGTAGTCCATTAACATGAACAATTAGCATTCAGAGTTAACACATTGCAGAACACAGAATGCATATAAATTAAACCACAGAGAATACTTTTCTTGAAATGTAAATGTCCAAACAATTGGCTATGTTAGAGCAACGTTCCACCCAACCATAGATCTCCGTCCAGCCTGTATTCTTTCAGCTGAGAGACCACCCCCAAGCTGGGTTGTGTATCCATTAAGGAGGAACTAGACAGGCTCACTCACAGCCATGGTTTCACTCAACAACTATGCTAAGCCAACACATAGTTGGGTTTATCAAGCATACAAAAGATGAAGGAGGGAAATGCTAATCCAGTGAGCTCATCCATAGAGCTACAGGAATCTCAAGCTAAATTCAAGCAATCCAGTCCTCTGTTCAAACATTCACACTTGGATTTCTCACAATTCTATCAACAAATAACTCAATCTCGTCACTGGACTTCTGGGCTATAGAAACTGGATTTTTCAATGGATTTCGAGGTATCTAATACTCCCAATTTTTTCCCAAGGTTCATATCTATGGATCCTCCATTGGATTTCACTATCAAATACCAATTCTGGACGTTTATGGCACTTCAAAACATGGGTTTCTTCAAAGTCGCGATTTATGGTTTTTCTCACTGCTGAGAATTCGTAATGGATGCAAACTGATGCTAGGTTCTTCCACCATGGAATGGGAATGAGGAAAAACCCATTCCCATGAGGTAGGGTGACTTTTGGGTCAAGAAAATAGAGGCCATACTCTTCCATACGAATTTCTGGGTTGCCCATGCTCCATTGAAGCCATGGACTGATTCTTCAACAACCTTCTTACACAGAATTAAATTCCAGCAAAGAAAGTCAAATGGGTTCTCAAGATGACATTTGGAAGCCTATGGTTCAATCCTCCAAACCCCTCACCACTCCCTAGTGGATACACATGGCCCCTTCTCATTAGTTGCTTCCATAGCTAGTTTTTGGTATTTTATTGCATGATGTTTACTTACATCACTTTTTACAATGTTCCATGGCTAAATAGCACATGGGTAACATAATATCTGATACTTGCCTTTCAGATAAAATTTGAGTTTCTACTGGCGGGGCCTTAGCCTTGAGCTCCACACTAGGAAAACATACATCACATGTATACAATATTTACATTAAAAGCTAATATATCCTAAGGGTCAAAATGGGGTATTACAATCCCCTTCCCCTTAGAATAACACCATCCTCAGTGTTCCAATACTTAGGAATACCTATACAATTTACACGTCCAATATTTTCAAAACTTTTGCAGATCTACCCTGCATTCTATCATTTACCTTGAACTTTCAGGACCAAGTCCTTTGGCTTCCACAACTTCTCCTATTGATTCTGACCTTCCAGCTCATCCATAAGTTTGAAAGCTTTATGGTTGTTACCCTATTGATGTTCCTTTGTTGGGCAGTTGTGGTAGCAATTATTTCCCCCACATTTCCAACATTTCACTGGCTACTTTATCTTTTCCTGCTCAATTTTCTTTGAGTCTTCCCACCTGGAACGTTTCTTAGTGGACTGATTGGATGAATGTATCCTCATTGATACATTGCCCTTTCCTCGGTTTATTGTTTCCAAAATTATTTTCATTTGTCTTTGCAGACAAACAAAGTCCTGCAAAACCTTATGGTTCATCTCATTTTGCTGCTTTTGTAGCTTGAGTAGTTCTCCAAGATTCTCTTGGGTCTTGGAAATTGTTTGAAGAAGAGTTTCAGCCAAATCCATTAGCTTTTGGTTTGTTGCCATGGCCAATGTACACAGGAGCCCACTCTTTGCTCGTTAGTACCACTGTTTTTGTAACAACTGCAACCAATTAACTTTCACTTCTCACCTGCATTCAACAATTTTATGTTTTTATAAATGCATCAATAAAAAAAAGGAAAGACAGAGCAATAAGAGTATTTTCCTCTTAGTCTTGTTCCATTCTAGAACCTTCACCACCACTATGATTTTCATGCTCCTAGCCTCTTTCACCTCAATGTGAATGCTTGACCTGCCCTTCTTGGCTATGACACTTAGTGTCTATGATCTATTCCAAACCTCTCAACCATGGAGTCCCTCCACATGGTTTGTCTACATCGCTTGGCTGCTAGGACCCACATAGTTCCACTAGCCCCATATTTCATTATTGCTCATGCTGAGCTCTTTAGGACGGTCACATGTCCACATGAATCCCTAGGATGCCTTCATAGTCCTTTCTTTCGATAATACCTACACTCAAGCATTGAATCAATTCACATATTTAGTTTATTTTCATAGGGTTTATCTCTAAACAAGAGTTTAAGAAATCATAACCAAATCATATACACATGTATATTCATAAGCAAGAAGCTGCAAGATACCCAAATACTTATTTGCATTGGATGTATTCACTTTATTCCACAGGATCCTTCTTTGCTTTACAAGCCTTGGATTTCCTATGGATATAATAACGAATGTTGGGATAGCACGTAGGCTAATCCTCAACCATTCATATAGGCAATGCTAAGTCAGTACGCTGACTGGTTTTATTGACATCCCATTTAGCAATATGCTAAGCCAGTACTCCGACTGGGTATCATCAAGTATTTGAGGAATGTTTGGCCAGCACGCCCGCTGCTCCATAACATTCAAGTAGTTAGTGCCCAACCAGTACACCTTCACGCCGACTGGGTTTACCAAGCATTTGTAGCGCCCAACCAGTTACTCTCTGGGTTTACCAAGCACTTATATTTCTTTCAGGGTCCTTTCTTCCTGCACTGACCAAGGTTTCCAACAAAGAAACAATAGTGCATCAACTTAGCTGTTAGAGGACTTATACTTGAAACCTTCGTTATTCCAAATAAGAAATGAATGAAATTGAATACTTATCTGTATTGTGCGTTTCCTCTCTGGTCCACAAGGTCCTACTTTTACTTTATAAGCCTTGGGATCCTCCTCTGGATTGGGATGTTTGGCCAGCATGCAGGCTGCTCCAAAACATCAAATAATTAATGCCCTACCAGTACACCTTCACGCCGACTAGGTTTTCCAAGCATTTGGTGGTGCCCAACCAGTGCCATACCTGGTTGGTCCTTTCCATTGTCGATCCAACACATCCGTCTAGGTCATCAGCCAGTGGAAGAAAACTGTGCCATCGACCATTATAGGTCAAGGCTTTACTACTCTGCCTCAGGCTTGCATCGGCCTTTCACACTTGTCACAACCCTTCATGTGCATAACAATTCTTCATCGACATAAGGATGGCACTCCTTCTCCTGTGCAAACCAGCGGTTCCCTATAGGAACTCCTTAGGTGACTTTCTTGAGTACATTTTCTCCACTTTTTCCTTTAATGTGCAGCACCAAATTGCAAATGTATAAGCCGACAACACAAGATGGATAAGCAAGCTTATTAGTATTGTTGCTCTAAAACTATAACCATATTTCATAACATTCACTATCCAATATTGAAACACCAGGAATGCGTCCATTCCCTTAGGGCATAGTCAATATTGACATCCCTAACATAACTCAGCACCAGAAAGGTGTGCACTTCTCACTGGTGTGAACTATGCAGGTCATAATCATACTTCAAGCAATCTAAATAATTTAAACAAATGGAATATGCTCTACATAGTAATTCTAACAATTATACATGTCCATATATATGTATATATATATATCAGTTAGGGTTTACAGAACACTTATCCATTTTGCAGATGTAATTTTCTCTTCATTTGTGTGGAATGGGGGCTCCTTCTCTGAGTTGACAGTCCCTCAGTTTGCCATCCCAACTCCTTATGTTCCATAACACTCATATGTCTCACTAACATAATCTTTACCATCTCACTCATATTGTTTACCAATCATGCAGTGCAAATGGGACATTATCAAAATATCCAATAGCGTTTCACCCAAAACCCATTTCCAAGATATGGGATCCTTCCCTGTAATGTTCCCATTTTGACCCCCTTTACATTAAATCGTAAATGATGTAAATATTGTTATTTAATCATGGTGAAGAGCTCAAGGCCAAGGCCCCACCATTGATTTAGCGTTTTATGTATCGGCAATTAAAAAAATAGATGCCTATGGTTCTTGTGCTAGATAGGCACAATGTAAATTAAGACATCATGTAAATACGAATTTTAATGAAAAACCCACAACTGGCTATGCAATGCAACAAAGAGATGGGGGCATGATTACTACAAGGAATAGGGAGGAAAATTATTCAAACCCTTGAGCCAATGGTGTTAATCCATGTGTCAATGAGAAAACCCATAAACCACCAACTACCCATTTTGGGTTATGCACCCAATCATTTAATTCTTCCAGAAATTGGTTGAGGCAGTTAATGCCTTGGGAATGAAGAGGTATGGCAGCCAATTTCGTGCATGGGCAAGCCATCAACCTGGAAAAATGTACTTTTGCTTCTGGGGCAAGAAAACACCCACGAAATGGTGCCCAAAGCCATTCTGAACCCAGAGTCTTTCCTCTCTCACGTAGTCTGAGTTAGTTGGGCTTTCCCCATCACATTTTTTTACCAATTTCCTGCATTTTTCCATAGCTGGGAGCTCGTTTTTGTGTTGCACAGTGACTGGGAGAAAGAGAGTCACGTTTTGGGGGTTTATAGAGGTCGTTTCAGCCCCTGGAATGGATATAAACGTTTTCTGAAAATGAATGGCTCTCCCAGGGTTTATTTCCCATCTACCAGTTCGTTTTGGGTTGCCCACGTTTTTCAACACTTGTGTTTTGTTGTAGGGTGCATCCCTGTGTTGGTTGGAAATTATGAGCAAGAATTAGGAGTGGAAGTGGACCAGAATTGGCTTGATAAACCTAGTGAGGAGGTAACCTCTCAAGAATATCAAAAGGGCTAGTTGCTCTTCTATGCACACCTTGAAGAACACTAGAATGGAAGGTATGGCCTGAGGGACTGTGTATTAGTGAAGGGAATACTTCCTTGTGCCAGGTGTGTAGCTATTTTTGGGACCAAGCTAGATAGATCTTGCAAAGGGTGCCCATATCTCTATGGATGATCTCACTAGCTTAGCAATTCTTCCTTCTATTGCCTAACAGCCTGATAAACCCAACTGTAGCTTGGCTTGGCTGATTTGGTGTATCTTGGGCTATGTGTGATTCTGTTGTTCCCTGATTCCTTGTAGAGATCATGCCCAACTCGGGGGTGGCAGTGTGTTGAGATATTGATGATCACAACTGGCCTATGGTTGGGTGGAACGTTGTAGTTGCATAGCCAGTTGCTTGGGACTACTTTGTTATAAGATAAGTATTCTCTTGTGTTAACTTTGCAATTATTTATTTGATGAATATCTTGAATGTATGATGGATGTGTAATTGAAATTACTTCCATTGTGTTTTCTTATAACCATACATTTCCATATGTTTTTTTATATTATGTGAATGCTTATTTAATAAATTCATGGGGCTAGATGCCCTGGCTTCAGTCTAACGTTCTCTCCATCGCACTGGTATGATGGGTGGGGACATTACATTTTGGTATCAGAGCTGCTGGTTGCAGCCTTGGACCTCTATGGGCCAAATCAGATTACAGTCACATGGGAAGGTCCCTTCCTAATCACCACAGGTATCAGCATCGGGCCTAAACTGGCTAAGTTGAATAAAATTATAGAGGTAAGATCACCTCCTGCTGAGCAGCAGTCATCACAGAAAGAAGGAAAGATTTCAAATTTTCCTAAGAGTTTTTTGAAAATTTTGTCTAAGTGTTTTTCGGCGTCGAAAGGAAAATTTTCAGAAGAACTCCGCGAGTTGGTCCGCAATGGTGGAAGAACTCGCTGAGTTGGTCCGAAACGACGAAAATTTTCTAAGTGTTTTTCGGCGTTGAAAGGAAATTTTCGGAAGAACTCCGCAAGTTGGTCCGTAACGGCGGAAGAACTCGCCGAGTTGGCTCGAAACAACGAAAATTTTCTAAGTGTTTTTCGGCATTAAAAGGAAATTTTCAGAAGAACTCCGCGAGTTGGTCCGCAACAGTGGAAGAACTCACCGAGTTGGCCCGAAACGGCGAAAATTTTCTAAGTGTTTTTTGGCGTTGAAAGGAAATTTTCGGAAGAACTCCACGAGTTGGTCTGCAATGGCGGAAGAACTCGCCGAGTTGCCCCGAAATAGCGGAAACATTTTCTAAGTGTTCGGCATCAAAGGGAAATTTTGGAAGAACTCCACGAGTTGGTCCGAAATTCCGGAAGAACTCAGCAAGTTGGCCCGCAATAGCGAAAGGACTCAACGAGTTGGTCCGAAAAATCTCAAAAATTTTCTAAGTGTTTTCGGCGGAAGAACTTAGCGAGTTGCTCCGCAACAGGTCGGAAGAACTTAGTGATTTTCTCCACAATAGGGCGAAAGAACTAGATGAGTTGCTCCGAAACAGGAAATTTCAGCTGTTTTTCAGGGATATTTTCAGGTGCCGAAAATGGAAAAATTGCCATGGAACTTATGCGTCAAATTGCGTGAAATGGAAAGATTTACAACAAAAAAAAAAAAAAACGAGGGCGCTGCTCTCGACCCACTGCCAGGGAAGCCACAAGGGGGCAAGCCCCCTTGACCCCCGTCATCCCCCTCATATGTCATTGATTGTGAGAAAATTCTATGATTTGACAAATTGTCAATATAATATTTTTCCACGTGCATGAAAGTAGTTTATGAATTTCTGAGAATATAATGCAGCTAACAATTGTGTTAATGAACACATTTTGCAGAATCACAGTTACATCAGGGCAGCACTCTAGATAGTACAGTTGGAAAGTTTTGGATCTTGGTGGGCCAAGAAAATCAACATCATGGATGATGCATAGGATCCCTATGAGCCTGAGACAGATGCCATGGGGGAGAACATACATGTTGAAAATGCTGAAACAGAATCTAATGGGAGAAGAAATCAAGAGACTCCTCCACGTATTGCAGCCACCATGAGGAGCCTAAGGGTGGAATTGCAAAGCTGTAGAGAAGATAATGAAAGGATGATTAAAGCTTAGGAAGAACAAAATCAGTTGAATGCAGCCATGCTGCAGAGTTTGATAGACATCCAAAGGCAAATAAACTCTGGGCATCAGACATCAAATCGAGAAAGGGGTGGGAGTAGTTCTAGAAGGAATTCCCGTAAGAGGGCCAATAGCTCAAGAAGAGTTTCTACAAACGGAACATATACTCCAGAAATATCTTCTAATGAATCATATGACTCTGAAGAATCCATTGAGGGTTCAAGCTCTTCATCTCACAGAAGTAAGAGGAAGAAGCACTACAAGAACAATTCACATGGGGAATTTAAGAAGGCGAAACCTCCTACATTTGATGGAGACGTAAAGTCTGGTCAAGAAGTTGAAGCTTGGCTTCTTGGAATGAGAAAGTATTTCCAAGTCCAAGACTACTCGGGAAATATGAAGGCAAGGGTTGCCATCTTCAACTTGAATGGAAGAGCATCTATATGGTGGGAACACATCAGGCAAGTGAAGAAGATCAATGAAAGGAAGATTGTGTGGAAGCAGTTCAAGAAATACTTCAAGTAGAAGTACCTCTCTGATAAGTACTATGATGATAAGATCAAAGAGTTCCATGAGCTGATATTGGGACAATTGACCATGGAAGAATATGCAAACAAGTTCTTGGAGCTGCTGAGGTATGTCAGGTATATTCGAGATGATAAGGTGAAAATTCAGCGTTTCCTGAGTGGACTGCCCCAGTCATATAAAGATAGAATTGAGTTTGATGAACCTCGAACTCTAGAGAAGGCCATAAGAAAGGCCAAGTATTGCTTTGATCAAAACAAAAGCAAACCAGAATTCCATAAGGCATGGGAGGATAAGAAAAATGAAAAGTTTGATCAAAGGAAGAAGGGGTTCAAGCCTCCTCAATTCAGGAATCAGCAAAGGCAGCCATCACAGGTTATGACTAAGCCAACTAGGATGATGGGAGACAAGCCAAGAGATCCAAAGGAGCCAAGAGAACCACTTCAATGCTGGGGTTGTGGAGGAGACCACATTCTTAGGAACTGTCCACATCGGAATGGGAATGCAAATCAATTCCACAACATCCAGGGACCTGAAACTGTGGGTCAAGTGGCGAGGACAATCCCTAGAATCTATGCAGCACTAGACGACCACCAGGCAGATCATCAGTCAACTGTGGTTGAAGTTGAAGGTAAGATTGCTAGGCAATCTGTTTCTATTTTGATTGATCCTAGATCTACTCACAGTTATGTCACTCCTAGAATTGTTGAGATTTGTGCTTTCAACAAATTAAAGCATAGTAAATCATGATTAGTTCAACTAGCCACTAGAACCAAGAGAAAAGTTAGTGAAATAGTAGAGAAATGTCCATTAGAGATGGATGGACTATTCACTTATGCAGATCTGAATATTTTGCCACTTGGTTCCTATGATATTCTCATTGGAATGGATTGGTTAGAAGCACACAGGGTTAAACTTGACTGCTACATTAAGACATTTGAATGCATGGATGAAGAAGGAAACCCGAGGGTTGTAAAAGGAATTCCAAAGGTGACTTCTGTTAGACAGGTTTCAGCCATGCAGCTGAAGAAGTTCTGTAGGAAGGGATGTCAATTGTATGCAACCCACATTTTAGAGGCAGCAGAGAATGAAACTCTTAAATTGGAGGACTATCATGTATTGCAAGAATTCAGGGATGTTTTTCCTGATGAGATTCCAGGACTCCCTCCAAAGAGAGACATTGACTTTACAATTGAACTTGTGCCAGGAGCGGCACCAGTGTCTAAGACACCCTATAGGATGAGTACACCGAAATTGCTAGAATTGAAAATGCAATTACAAGAGTTGCTAGAAAAGAAATATATTAGGCCAAGTGTGTCCTCGTGGGGAGCACCTGTTCTATTTGTGAAAAAGAAAGATGGAACACTCAGGTTATGTATTGACTACAGGCAGTTGAACAAAGTCACTATGAAGAAAAAATACCCATTGCCCCGAATTGATGACCTTTTTGACCAAATGAGAGGAGCAAAGGTATTTTCAAAGATTGACTTGAGGTCTGGTTACCATCAGGTAAGAATCAAAGAAGAAGATATTCATAAGACAGCCTTTAGAACGAGGTATGGACACTATGAGTTTGTAGTGGTACCATTCGGTCTCACAAATGCACCAGCTACATTCACGTGTCTTATGAATAATGTTTTTAGCAAGTATTTGGACAGGTTTGTTCTTGTATTCCTAGATGACATTCTCATCTATTCTAAGAATGAAGAAGAGCATGAAGAACATTTGAGAATGACAATGCAATTACTAAGGGAGCATAAGTTGTATGCAAAGTTGAGCAAATGTGACTTTTATAAAGATAGAATTCATTATTTGGGTCACATCATCTCCGACGAAGGAATATATGTAGACCCTGAGAAGATTGAAGCCATTATGAATTGGCCAACTCCAAGGAATGTGACTGATGTGAGATCTTTTATGGGCCTTGCTGGTTACTACAGGAGGTTTATCGAAGGATTCTCCAAGGTTGCAAACCCGATCACTTATTTGCAAAAGAAGGGGATAAAGTTTGAATGGTCACCAAGATGTGAGAAAAGTTTTCAACGGTTGAAGAATCTTCTTACAAGTGCACCAATTTTGAAAATTACAGACCTAGAAAAAGACTTTGTGGTGTGTACCGATGCATGCAATCAAGGACTTGGAGGAGTTCTTATGCAAGACAACCACGTGATATGCTATGAGTCAAGAAAGTTGAAGGAGCATGAGAAAAACTATGTTACTCATGATATAGAACTTGCATCCATAGTACATGCTTTAAATATGTGGAGGCATTACTTAATGGGAATAAAATTTGAGTTAAGGACAGACCATTGTGGTCTGAAATACTTGTTTGATCAGCCAACTTTAAATGCTAGGCAAGCTAGATGGTTGGAATTTTTGTGTGAATTTGATTTTGAAATCAAACACATAAAAGGGAAAGAAAACAAGGTGTCTAATGCACTCAGCAGGAAGGTACATGAAATGCATGTGGCAACACTTAGTACTTGCCAACCAGATTTGAAGCAACAGATTGTTAACCATATTGTTGAGGATGAAGTGTACGTGCAGATAAAGGACAATTGCAGTAGCAAGACCTTGGCAAGAAGTATGAAGGCTATCATTTGGAAGAAGACGGACTTCTTACTTATAAGAATAAAGTCTATTTTCCAAATGCGGCAGATTTGAGGAGGATTGTTATGGGTGAAATCCATAAAGCTCCATACTCTGGTCACGCAGGATATCAGAAAACAATTGCTACAGCAAAAAAATATTATTTCTAGCCAGGCATGAAGAAGGACATCACTGAATACATTTCTAAGTGCATGGAATGCCAGCAGATGAAGAGTGAACACCAACATCCAGCAGGTTTATTACTCTTGGTGCCAATTCCAGAGTGGAAATGGGAAGTAATATCCATGGACTTTATTACAGGATTTCCAATGACTGTGAGACAACATGACTCCATCATGGTTGTGATGGACAAGTTAACAAAGGCAGCACATTTTATACCGATTAAGTCCACACATAAATCCGATGCCATTGCAAATATTTTCATGAAAGAAATTTTCAGATTACATGGGTTGCATAAGGCAATAATTTCTGACAGGGATACCAAGTTCACTTCCAATTTTTGGAAAGGTCTCTTTGCAGATTTGGGTACACAACTAAGCTTTAGTACCGCATACCATCCTCAAACAGATGGGCAAACAGAAAGAGTAAATCAGGTGCTTGAAGACATGCTTCGCGTGTATGTAATGGACAAACCATCCAAGTGGGAGGATTATCTACACTTGGTAGAATTTGCATATAACAATGGGCAACAAACATCGTTGGGAATGAATCCTTATGAGGCTTTGTACAGCAGAAGGTGTGGACACCACTGACTTGGGACAATCCAGTGAACATAATTGTACATGGGCCAGAATTGCTTAAGGAAATGGAACAAGAAGTTGCCAAGATCAGACAGAATTTAAAAACAGCCCAGGATAGACAGAAAAGATATGCAAATAAACATAGAGTGCATAGGGAATTCAATGTTGGGGATCATGTGTATCTTAGAGTGAGATCAAGGAAGAGTTCCTTGAAGCTTGGGAGTTGTGCCAAGCTATCACCTAGATATTGTGGGCCATTTGAAGTGCTTGAAAGAATAGGGCCAGTTGCATATAGACTTGCATTGCCTGCTAGCACTAAAGCTCATAATGTTTTTCATGTCTCTTTGTTTAAGAAATATGTACATGATCCTAACCATGTGATTAATTGGGATGTGATCCAGGTGGAACCCAAGGGAGAATTCCAAACCGATCCATTGTGCATCCTAGACAAGAAGGTAACATTGCTCCGAAACCGAACCATCGGACAGGTAAAGGTGCAATGGAAGCACTACGGTCCCGATGAGGCTACATGGGAGCTGGAGGATGCCATGAGGGTAGCATATCCATTTTTGTTCAATTTTGATGAGCACTGAGGACAGTGCTAATGTAAGGGGAGGGGAATGTAATGTCCCCATTTTGACCCCCTTTACATTAAATCATAAATGATGTAAATATTGTTATTTAATCATGGTGAGGAGCTCAAGGCCAAGGCCCCACCATTTATTTAGCGTTTTATGTATCGGCAATTAAAAAAATAGATGCTTATGGTTCTTGTGCTAGATAGGCACAATGGAAATTAAGACATCATGTAAATACGAATTTTAATGAAAAACCCACAACTGGCTATGCAATGCAACAAAGAGATGGGGGCATGATTTCTACAAGAAATAGGGAGGAAAATTATTCAAACCCTTGAGCCAATGGTGTTAATCCATGTGTCAATGAGAAAACCCATAAACCACCAACTACCCATTTTGGGTTATGCACCCAATCATTTAATTCTTCCAGAAATTGGTTGAGGCAGTTAATGCCTTGGGAATGAAGAGGTATGGCAGCCAATTTCATGCATGGGCAAGCCATCAACCTGGAAAAATGTACTTTTGCATCTGGGGCAAGAAAACACCCACGAAATTGTGCCCAAAGCCATTCTGAACCCAGAGTCTTTCCTCTCTCACGCATTCTGAGTTAGCTGGGCTTTCCCCATCACATGTTTTTACCAATTTCCTGCATTTTTCCATAGCTGGGAGCTCATTTTTGTGTTGCATAGTGGCTGGGAGAAAGACAGTCACGTTTTGGGGGTTTATAGAGGTCATTTCAACCCCTGGAATGGATATAAATGTTTTCTGAAAACGAATGGTTCTCCCAGTGTTTATTTCTCATCTACCAGTTCGTTTTGGGTTGCCCACGTTTTTCAGCACTTGTGTTTTGTTGTAGGGTGCATCCCTGTGTTGGTTGGAAATTATAAGCAAGAATTAGGAGTGGAAGTGGACCAGAATTGGCTTGATAAACCTAGTGAAGAGGTAACCTATCAAGAGTATCAAAAGGGCTAGTTGCTCTTCTATGCACACCTTGAAGAACACTAGAATGGAAGGTATGGCCTGAAGGACTGTGTATTAGTGAAGGGCATACTTCCTTGTGCCAGGTGTGTAGGTATTGTGGGGACCAAGCTAGATAGATCTTGCAGAGGGTGCCCATATCTCTATGGATGATCCCACTAGCTTAGCAATTCTTCCGTCCATTGCCTAACAGCCTGATAAACCCAACTATAGCTTGGCTTCGCTGATTTGGTGTATCTTGGGCTATGTGTGAGTCTGTTGTTCCCTGATTCCTTGTAGAGATCATGCCCAACTCGGGGGTGGCAGTGTGTTGATATATTGATGAGCACAACTGGCCTATGGTTGGGTGGAACGTTGCAGTTGCATAGCCAGTTGCTTGGGACTACTTTGTTATAAGATAATTATTCTCTTGTGTTAACTTTGCAATTATTTATTTGATGAATATCTTGAATGTATGATGGATGTGTAATTGAAATTACTTCCATTGTGTTTTCTTATAACCATACATTTCCATATGTCTTTTTATATTATGTGAATGCTTATTTAATAAATTCATGGGGCTAGATGCCCTGGCTTCAGTCTAACGTTCTTTCCATCTCACTGGTATGATGGGTGGGGACATTACATTCCCATGAAGTTTGGCTTCTACATGCCCTCTCTCATGGTCTTACTACAATGTGTCTTCCTGGCACACTTATTAAATAGCTAAACAGTCAGCAACATTTAACAATAAAATTAAAATCTGATTGTTCATAACTAATCAATAGCACTAATAATTAAATTCGATATGAATTTGCAATTCTGTCTACTATAGAAATAGATTTTCTTAGCCATGAGGCTACTCTCATATTGTTTGGCTCTTGTAAGTGGTATCACTTCTCCCATTATGGTCTTATGTCTGCTGCCATACATGAACATCTACTTACAACATGTCCTCCTGACACAATTCATATAAGCCAAATAGTCATTAGTCATTTATTAGCAAAATTCCACATCCGAGATTTACAAATCTGAGATTTACATTTCTTCTTTCTAACAGAACTTAGAGTTCCCAACCATGAGATTCCTTCTCATAAGATCTAAATCAAAATTTTCAAATCTGTTCCCTATAGAAATTAGATTTGCAACCATGATATTATTCTCATAAACTTAAATCAGAATATTTTCATATTTGTTTCATGCATAAGTTAAATTTCACAACCATGAGAACCTTCTCATAACCTTTGGCTTTTGCACATGGTAGAGTTCGGTCTTTACTATGGTCTTATCCTCATTGCCATACGCAAAACATTTCTTCCTGGAAACTAAAACTTTCAATCAGCCAAACATGTTGTGAGTATCTATGCATATAATTTGTTCATTGCTACAACAGTCACTGAAATGATCTCAGAATTATAACACTCAATAATTCGAACACTTTCAGTGGTTAACATATCAATATTACCAAACTCATTTACTTCACGTGAATCATTATCATACTAAAATTGCAAGGTAGAGTCGCATCATTCATGCAATTTAAATGAAACTTTAGATACTCATTATTTCAGTCATATGGTTTATACAACTCTGCCCTTCCACAGAGTATTCCGATAGCCCATCGATCATGACTACCTTCTTTATGCACTTACTATTATGCACTCGTAACAGTTCATGAAAATATCTTAGAATTATCATCAATTCATTATCTCATCCATTATTTATTTTGCAATAACACATATACCATCCCCATGCATTCATGCAATGCGCACAATATGTGCACCCACACTTATGCATGCAAATTTACAACATTTACTCAAACTTTTCATATGCATCCACTCAATGCATTATTACATGATTTATAAAATCTCTTAATGCATATCTACTCAATGCTACCTTGCATTGGTTCATGAATGTTCTACATTCAAACATATTATGGCCGAAACATGACTACCTCATATAGCATGCATTACCATAATCAGGACCACCAGTCCTCACTTGCTTTGATTATTAAGCTCATAACCGACATACACATGCAATGATATATTTTTATATGAATGTAGTCTACATTTCTAAACAGTCACATGGTATGAGGCCTCTTTCTTTCACCATTCCCTGCTCCACCACACTATGGCAGTATGGCATTCACATGAATGCATTTCAACCTTAAATGCATACCATTTTATGATTACTAAATATGGTTCAATGGATTCTTACCCAATCCTCTTTTAACACATATGCAATCAACATAATTAAACCATTACCTACATGGATCCCATTTACACCTTTGATGTTACCTAATCAGTTGGTCTCTTACAGAGGATACCAATCTCTTGATCATGGATTTGCTGCCCTAGCCTTTTCTTCATAAGGTTGTTGGCCATATGCAACAATATCATCAACATATTTAGCCATGTTTCTGTTTTCATTGGTCCTACAACCAATACCAGCACCAATAGTGATTATCAATCATAATGTTTGCCATTAGTGGTTCATTGCATATGTAGAACCTTACTACTTTTACAAATATGTAATATCCTATGTGTGCACAAGCATCTGCTCATGCACTATACAATGCTTATTAATATGCTAGCCAATGCATATTCATGCCATCCCTCTAATCTCTGGCATTTTCAGCATTCTCATGCCATAATTTTCTACACATGAAGCTCATAAAATATAAATACAGTAGCAAAACAAGGTTAAGGGACTCTCCCTTTCCAATCCTTCATCACCGCATGGGATTCTCTTCCACATCATAGCTGGTATGATTTAATGGCCTCTAGCAAAAACACAAGGAATCATTAGATATGATTTAATCACCAAGCATCAATTCAATACATATACTAATGCATAATATTCTAACTTACTACTTTCCAGGCATGCAATTCTAGAAATTGCCCATATTGACAACAGCAACAATTTTGTTTGTCAAAACAGCCACTGGCACTTTTTTGCTCTAAATATCTATGATATAAGAAAAACTTATTCAAACTCTGGTGATACACCACTGTTCCTTGTTGGATAAGCTTTCCAATGCCTATCCACTTGATCCATTTTGAATTCGGGTGTGGAAACTACATTAATTCAAAATTGACAATTTTTACCAAAATTTCTGCACTTTTACACAGTTACAAAATATCCTAAACTGCTAACTTCAGCCATCTGTAGAAGCAAATCTATGAAGAATCACGAAAAAAATTCTATCGGGAGAAGTTAGCTTATATAACAAAGAACACTCATTAACTCATGAATCTCTGTTCTGATGCACCATTCATCTTTTATAAAATTATGGGTTTGACTACTTTCCACTTCTCACATTTTTCCAAATTTCAATTTTTGGGCCAAAAATGCCTATTTCCCAAACGGTGCATTTCTAAAAAAAAATTATCTAACGAAAAATGTCTGTTTTACTGGGAATATGAAATGTTGAGTTCACTAAATTTCTTGAATCCTAATTACAGAGTCATTTTCATCCACTGCAAGCTTTTTAAAATCTCCAAAAAGTGGCCTGGAATAGTGTTTTTTGGCCTTCACACTCAACCTGACTCCACATCCTTTGGATTTTGGCTCCAAAATTCAAAATTAACACCGTGCCTACTCCATGACCACTCCATATCAGTTTCGACTCAATCTGACCTTCTGTCAAGCGTCGAGACACTGATTTGTAAAAGCCATTAATTTCAATTTTGTGCCAAATTGGAGCATAATGGGCTCGGGATCCTCACTGGTTCATTCATGGCCTTCGTTAATGGCCTCAGAACGCCACTGAACTCACCCAATTATGATTATGCAAGCTCCTGTTATCCAAAAATCAATTTTCGGGCTTCATACTCTTTTTTTTCTTTTTTCTTTTTTTTTTGCCACCCCGCAACCCGCATCCCGCAACCTGAAACTACGGGTGCGGAAAGTCAAGTCGTGGTCACGAAAATGTAACCATCCCACAACCCGAAACCCAAAATTGTGGGTTCAAAAAGTCAAGTCGCAGTCACGGAAGTGTAACCATCCCGCAACCTGCAACCCGAAACCCAAAACCCAAAATGCGGGTGCAGAAAGTCAAGTCGCGGTCACGGGAATGTAACCATCCCGCAACCTGCAGCCCAAACCCGAAATGCGGGTGTGGAAAGTCAAGTCGCAGTCATGGGAATGTAACCATCCCGCAACCCAAAATGCGAGCGCGGGATTTCAGAAATCCAATACGCAATTTTGGAAAATTGTGTTCCTGAAACCCGAAATCTACAACCCTGGAACACCTCCTGCCCTGCGACTTCCGGGGTTCATAACTCCTTCGTCCCTTGGCCAAATGAGGCAATTGTGGTACCATTGGAAATCTGTTGGAGAGATGTCTCCATTGGTGTGATCATCTGCCACATTTGAGAACTTTGATCCAGCCATTTTTCCATATCAAAATGATGCCCCAAACTTCTCCAATACTATGTTAAAACGTTCTGTTATCTGCCTGTAACTCAGAGTTTGGCCCAAGTAGCCCCAATGCTGCAACATGGGCTCTAATACCACTCTTTCACGTCCCCTTCCATCAATCTAATGCCAGGAAGGAAACATGACCAAACTTACCGGGCTTATTTGACAATCTCAGCCCCATACATTACTCATAAATTCATAACAATTAAAAAATTCTATGTGCAGGTTCATACTCAGTATAAACACAGCAGAAATAAACATTATACACACATAACTACATCATGCATTCAATCGTACATATATCAATCATCAATTATCACATTGCAGTCCATTAAAATGAACACTTAGCATTCAGAGTTAACACATTGTAGAACACAGAATGCATATAAATTAAACCATAGAGAATACTTATCTTGAAATGTAAATGTCCAAACAACTTGCTATGTAAGAGCAACGTTCCACCCAACCATAGATCTCTGTCTGGCCTGTATTCTTTCAGCTGAGAGACCACCCCCAAGCTGGGTTGTGTATCCATTAAGGAGGAACTAGACAGGCTCACTCACAACCATGGTTTCACTCAACAACTATGCTAAGCCAACACATAGTTGGGTTTATCAAGCATACAAAAGACAAAGGAGGGAAATGCTAAGCTAGTGAGCTCATCCACAGAGCTACAGGCATCTCAATCTAAATTCAAGCAATCCAGTCCTCTGTTCAAACATTCACACTTGGATTTCTCACAATTCTGTCAACAAATAACTCAATCCCGTCACTGGACTTCTAGGTTATAGAAACTGGGTTTTCCAATGGATTTCGGGGTATCTAATACTCTCAATTTTTCCCCAAGGTTCATATCTATGGATCCCCCATTGTATTTCACTATCAAATACCAATTATGGACGTTTATGGCACTTCAAAACATGGGTTTTTTCAAAGTTGCGATTTCTGGTTTTTCTCACTACTGGGAATTCATAATGGATGCAAACTGATGTTGGGTTCTTCCATCATGGAATGGGAATGAGGAAAAACCCATTCCCATGAGGTATGGTGACTTGTGGGTCAAAAAAACAGAGACCATACTCTGCCATATGAATTTATGGGTTTCCCATGCTCCATTGAAGCCATGGACTTATTTCTTCAACAACCTTCTTATACAAAATTAAATTCCAACAAAGTAAGTCAAATGGGTTCTCAAGATGACATTTGGAAGCCTATGGTTCAATCCCCCAATCCCCTCATCACTCCCTAGTGGATACACATGGCACCTTCTCATAAGTTGCTTCCATAACCAGTTTTGGTATTTTATTGCATGATGTTTACTTACATCACTTTTTACAATGTTCCATGGCTAAATAACACATGGGTAACATAATATCTAATACTTGCCTTTCAAATAAAATTCGAGCTTCCACTAGCAAAGCCTTGGCTTTGAGCTCCACGCTAGAAAAACATACATCACATGTATACATTATTTACATTAAAACCTAATATATCCTAAGGGTCAAAATGGGGTATTACACTTGGACTGGTTGTCATGGGGTTGGTTGTCCTTATTTGTTTTCTCATTCCCCTTCTTTGCTTGTGGCTTGGATTGGTTTTCATGGGACTGGTTATCCTTACTTTGTCCATTGTTCCACAAGCTAAGGTTACCCTTGCCTTGCTTCTATTGTGGATTCGTAGGCCCAAACTCCCACTTGTTCTTCTTCTTGAATTTTTGTTTGATCTTGAAAGCATATTGATAAGCGGATCCCAGCGACGAGATGTCAAGAAACTCCATTTCGGTTTGGATATACCTATGTAGTCCCCCACTGTATTTTAGAACCAGATGCCGCTCAGAGACTTTGATTCCCATCTTGGTGCACATGGTATGGAAGGTATTTGTGAACTCTGACACTATTTGGTCCCTCTCTTAATGTAGTGTGGTCCATCTCATGTACTAGTCATCATAGTTTCCTACAGGATAATATTGTTCCTTAACAATATCTATAAAATAGGCCCAAGTGGGATTGGCCTCAAATATTCCAGAATCCTCTATTGATTTTTGCTTATAATAAGTTTCTCACCTATTTTTGATGTGGTGGACAACCTTAAGGAGCGCAAAGCTGATATTTTCCCTATCGAAAAAATTGTGGACAAAGAAATACCCTTCTAGCATACTCAAGCATTTATCTAGGGAATCAACATCAATCTAGCCTACAAATAAATGGATATCAAAGTCAAATTATACCTTAAAGGCTGCGGCTCCTCCAAAGTGACTGCTTTATGATCCCTCTGTTGTTTTCGGCATTTGTCTAAGAATTTGGGCGAAATTGTCCATCATCTCATTGCTCTATCATGTGAGGGATTCCTCGAGCAACAGTTTTATAGGATATTCTATTCCATCTTCTCTCTTCCTCTGCCATGGGAGGCGTCTTGGGATACCAAGGGCGGTATTTCTCAAGCTCAATTTTCTATATCTCAACCTCGTCAAGGACATGCACGAAGAAATAACAAAAGAGCAAGCTACTCTGATACAAATGATCTAGATTTATGTGAGAAACGAAATGAAAGAGCATATATAGAACCACATATACATGTATATTGTAGGGAACATAGTGATCAATAAACCCAATTTCTATTAAGTGAATGAAACATAACATATTATTATATAAAAGCAGCTAAAATGGTGGTAACTTTATCTCTGAGCAAGGATGTGGAAACTATGCTCATTCGTGACAAGTTGATTACAAAAGGAGAAGGGCCTTTTTATCATAATTATGAAGGGAAAAACCCTAAACATCTAAAAACCTAACTCTAGGATATGAACCGTAAAAAGGTTTATGGGCCCCGAGGTGGTTAGCTGATGTGTCAACTTCCCAAGGACATAACTTTTGCATATGATCTTTGTTTAGGGCGCTCGGTATCCTGTTGGAAAGGTCTAGCTGATAAGTATACATTTCTCCCATACAAGTGTGCCTTTGGCTATGTCTAGCCTGTGGTGTTTCCAAAATCATCATTTAAGGCCTCAAAATGGCCTCAGAAGTTTTGGGACTGAAAAATTGGAAAAACATTATCGAACTGGAAAAATTGTTTTGAGCCAGTGGAATAGGTGGGTGGCCACCTATATCTATTTGGATCATCCAAGTGGTAAAAATGAGATGTGATGAGATGAATATGAAAACCTTACACATGCAATCACGTCTATAAAGCAAAATATGAGTGTGGCCATGTGTCCCAATGATTTTCCTCAAGGGGCACTGGATACCCACCCAAAGGATAGTTAATAGATCCACAAGGCCAACACCTCCTTGAGGTGGAAACCAAGGGGGCCTTCCATGACCTAAATAGGGGTATTTAGCCACAAAATCAACATTCTACACAATATAGCCCCAAAAAATTGGCCTTTACAAAAGAAAAAGTAACCCCTCACTATAATACATCTACAAGGAACACTTCAGACAATCCAAGGAATAATAGGACCCTATTGAAGAATTTTATAAACCTATGTAACAAAACCAATACCAAAAAAAATCTAAAATACAACCATTAATAATGGTTCACACACAAATTTTCCTTAAAACCCAAAACTGGGAAAACCAACCTACTTGAAAGTTTCTCCACTCTACATGTTGTATTATCTTTTCTATTTACAATACAATATTATAGGATCTAAAACCATATCCATTAACTTGGATTGGATTATAAACTTAATTCCTTAACCAAAATTAGTTTACAATGGGACAAAAACTATTGGCCGCAAAAGCTCAAAATAGACCAAAAATTGTCCTAAAATTTTCTCTGCCTGGGGGTGATCCCCCACCAAACTCCATTTACTCTTGGAACCTACAAAGAGTACAACACATGCCAAACACCTACTCCTCTACTCATCCCTTCCCATAACTCTATAAGGAGAGAAAAATGTTGAATAAAGCTCAGAGGATGAATCCATGTTTAAGAATTTATAGTGTGAAAAGTCGATTAGCACACATGCTTTTCACACTAACTTAGCTAGAATTAGAACCTTAGATTCTCTTCTTTAGTGCATCTTTCTTCCCAAACTTAAGCTCCAACAAACATTATGTCTATCTAAAGCATATTGATTGTCTAATAATGTTACATTTTAGTTGTTTTAGGTTCAAACATTATATCTAGCCAAAGCACAATGATGATCTAATAATGTTAAGTTTTAGTTGTTTTAAATTCATCACTAAACAAATTGTGGACTTTTGAGTTTCCACCCACAAAACATCCATTATTTTTTATTAAATAACTAAATACGCCGTAAGTTGTTTTTACAAGTGGGAGTCGACTCTCTGAATTCGCTTTTATATTTTTTTTTAGCGGTCTGATTGGTTGTCCGACGATTGCAAAGAGATGATATGTTGATTCTAGACAGACTTGAAAAAAAATCTATTAGTGCTTTAGGGTTTGACTCTTAGGGTTATTTTCTTGGTTTCCATATACATAATAGTTTTCATATCATTCAACGCATATACTCGTTTGCAACTGCTTGATGGTGAGGGTACGATGGAGGAGCCAACCTCAAATCCTAAGCTGACATCTTGGTTCAGCCATGCCCGAGTTCTTCAAGAGTCGCAGGGTTAAGAGGATGGCCATACTCTACATTTTAAGTTTTGGGAAGGTTGAGGTTGCTAAATGCGGCTCATCATAGTTCTGTGTTGTGCATAAGGGAAGCTATAGAAGGGTCCTGCCTTCACATGGGTCAGTCGTGTCCTTTTACTCAAGGAAGTTAGAAAATATTACTCTTGTTCATGCATATTTCTAAGTATGTAGGTCTAAATGCTATCCTAGGTCACATCCATAGAGTAATACGACAGTTTTGAATGGATCTCGAAATAAGAATCCTTTGTTGCCCATCGAATATCATAGAAGCTACGTCGTATGTAACTAGGGTTCTGAAATTATTTCCTTTTGAGAAAAAATATGGAGACATGCAAGCATAAACATGTGATTTCAATGGCGATGTTGCTTGAGATCATGATGAGTAATGCACTATTTGGAGGAAGATATCGTTGCGCCTTTATTAGATTAACCGCCTCTCGTGAAGGATGGCTCTCTTTCAAAACAGAAATAATGCTTTGCATCCACACATATTTGGCGTGAGGTTTGACTGATGGAACAGATGCATGGTGCAAGTCATTAGCTTGCAAGGCTCCATTGTGGCTTGGGATTGGTCTTTGACTTGAGGTATAGTGCAATGCGATGTGGTGTTGGATTTGGTCTTTGGTAATGTAGCCCGAGAGGTGGCCAATTTGTAGTTGAGAACACAAGATATTGGGCAAGTCTTGGCTAAGCATTTGGACCGGTATAATTTGGAGCTTGACTTGAATATCGGCTATGAGCACAATCTGTTAGATGCAAGGCATGGAATTTTCTTAATGACAAGATTCCTCTTGGACTCCGGCGAGGAAACTCGGGCTTGGTTATAGACTCTTGAATTCTCCATATAGTGCTTGTGATAGACTGTGATTTATGGTCAATGAGGCTGCAGGTGTTAGTACATGGTAGTTATAGTGCATATGACGGTGCGGATTTCAGTACATGGTTTTTGGACTGCATATGAGGTTGGGCCTTGGCTTTGACTTGAAAGTATCGGTGTGTTTTAGGCGCTTAGGTTGTCCCTACCCAACCTGGATTGTACCCAGTTCTCCTCTTCTTCCATGGATACATGATTCTCAATTCCTTTCACAACCAACTTCTGCACCATATCACCTCCCACATATACAAAATTAAAGTTCTCATGCCGTAGGCGTAGATCCAGTGGACGACATGGCCCATTGCCATCATACTCACCCGTGTATTCTCACTTAAAAACCCCATTCCTTCAAATTTATCCTCCCAACCTTGTTGATTGGAGTGGACCTAGGCAGGTAAAGAGAAACCCTTTGTTTCCTCGTTGAGCTCCCAAAAGATTCTTCAATGAATGCTCAACGCTGACATATCATTTTGTGGAGACAAATTACGGTCATATGGATTTCCTAGATGATGAGACTAGAGGGGTGTCTACAAGAATGAGGTAGCGTGAGAGCCCATGCACATATTTTGTTGTGCAATTATGGCATCTTTTCTCAACTCCTACCTGATAAATGATTACAACGCTTTCAATGACCTTCTTGTTCATCACATGAACACCGTAGTAAAACTTGAGCCCCTTGCAGTATTTTGTCTTGGCAGTTGAATGGAAATCAATAGAATCTTTGTTGGATTGAATGGTTTAGATAATATCTGACATTCAAGCATGACTCTGCGGCCTACCCATATCCATTCCCTGCAATCTTTGTGGGCTTCTCTATGTCAAAATACTTACGGTAGATAGGCATGCATTTTTACTTAAAATTGAAATGGGTCTAATCTTGTATACATGTATTTTTATGTATAAAAAACAAACATTACTTATCTTGCGAGAGCGGGATTGCAAATGACATTCCTTGTTTTTGGGGTTTAGCAGAAATAAAATTACCCTTTTACAGAGACAGCTTTACGATATTGCATACATTGTTTCCATCATATACATGGAGATTGGCTTATATTTATTCGGTGTTTTGTATATCTAGAATACAGGATAGTTTTAGTTGACAATTGTTGATTCTACTTTGAGCCCGGAATTGGTTAGTTCTCATATTTTGTTATGAACCGTTACACCAAAACCCCAAGATGTCAGTGAAGGCCTCCCACTAGAATCTTAACATCCCACCATGCTCCGCAGTCCATACTCTGGACTGGATGTGCGCATGTACGATGGTGTCCCCTTTGAGCCATACGAGCCCCGGACGAACACTGCAATGCCGACGTTGCCACCCGCTCTGTGACTCGAACCTAGGTGGAGGCTCTGATACCAAATGTTACGAACCATTGCACCAAAACTCCTAGGTGTTAATGAAGGCCTCCCACTAGGATCTTAACATATTTCTTTCAAAATATTTGTGTATAGAGTTATTACCAATTTATACTTTTTCATTTGTGCATGTTCAGAGAGTTCTCTTGGCTTCCTACAGACTCCAAAACTGGATTCGTGAAGTTTTTCCCAAAGTCTTTACTTCCTTGAGAAGGGATGAAAATTGTGTAGTGTTTTGACAAATGGCATCTTTATTGTTGATGGGTGATATATTCCTGCAAATGCTTTCTGAAGAAAAATGTCTTATAGGAAACCTATGATATTATGTTCAATTTTGGATTTTAACATAAATGATTGACTACTTGATTTCATGTATCGATATCTGTGCATGTTCCAACCTCGGCTTAAAGATTGTTGCAACTATATTGGCAATGTTTTTTTTTTCATTCCGAGCAAATATTACCTCCCTATGTGATTGTCATGGGTTTTTCATTTCCTTCTGCACTAAACTATTGAAATCTTTTCGAACATGATGTTATGTTTCATAATTTTATTTTCCGATAGGGACTGCACATTGTCCGAAATGGTTATGGTTTATGTGGTTTATTGTTAGGAATAAAATTCAATAACACTTGACTTGATGATCACTATCCAGGATAATCTTCACATGGGCTTAGGTTGAAATGTTCTGTAATTTTGTATCTATTGGGATTATTATTTGGCTATGGCCTAGAGTGGTTAGGCTAGTGTGTGGTCATACATATAAATAAATTCAAAACACTAGAGGATGTAAAGCTATATAAGGAAAGCTAGTTATATTCAAACTCAACAGAATATAAAGCCATTTGTAACTCTGGAGAATGTAAAGCCGTGAGGGAAAGGTGGTTATTGGAATACTTCATAGGGATTTACATGATTGAAAAAGTATATGGTAAATAAATTGACATAAATAAGTTAAATTTGGTTTTGATTTTGAGTAAAGTAATAATTTGTACTTCTTTATTAAGTATTTCATATTACAAAATATTAAATTAAAAGTATTATGTAATGGTTAATTTGGAAATATTTTTATTTTAAAAAAATAAACTTTTTATTTATTATATTAATAATTCATTTATAAATTATTCAATAATTAAATTTACATTTAAATTATTAAATAAAGTATAAATTTAAATTAAATTTTATTTTTAATAAAAAAATATTTTATTTTAATAATTTTGAAACATCTAAATTGAAAGGATTACATAGATATAAAATTATAAATGTTTTATTTTAATAATTTTGAAACATCTAACTTGAAAGGATTATGTAAATATAAAATTTTAAATGTTTTTTATTTTTATTTTTTTTCACACCGAAAAAAAAACTTTTATTAGAAAAATATGTGTCAAAATATGCAAGGAAGGCAAGAAGCCTCTACTTTTTGTGTCAGACTACAGAAAGAAAACATAATTTCGACCCTACATATATCCTTATACATACAAAAGAAGCACGTTCCTTCCAAAGGAAATGCCTACTGCTAAAACAGAGGAGACATCTGGACTGAAATGGCCAATTTAGGCTCACACAACATGGCACAGCATGCCTCAAAATAGTAAGGTGTCCAATCTGACTAGAGTTCCAGCTCTATACTTGTCCAAGTGAATAGTTCCATCCATGGCCCCTAGGATTCTCTTAGAAAGTAGGTCTGCATCCATATTATACTCTCTATAAATATGAGGAAAGAAAGTGTATGAAAAGTTGAAGTGAGTGAGTGAGTTCGATTCAACCATCCATCCAACTCCACCAAGAGTAATTCATCCCTGCCACATGCCCAATTGATAATACACTAAGAATCGCCAAAGATAGAAAGAGTAAGGATACCTTTTAACTTGGAAAACCATAACAACCCCCAAAGGGAAATAAGCTTTGCTCTGGTATTTGATCCACACCCTGCTCTCATAAAGAGATGGTAAGAAAGAACGAGAGATAATTTTAATATCATCCCAGCTCCACACAATCCAGTCTACGCAGCTCCGTAAAAAAAAACCAAAGGGAAAGGATGATCGGATTCAGTGAAGGGTTTTGTCACACCCAGTTTCTGTGAGGGAGAGAAATTGATAGCAGAGAAGTAGCCAATTATACACGAAATGAGAAAATGTGGAGAGGCCTTTATCTCCTGGAAGAGGAGCCTGTTACGTGATTTCCAGACGTCCCAAGCAGCAATAACACATAAGAGTAGGATCAATCGGATGACACTCGAACCAGCGTTTGATATTCCCTTTGAAGGTATCACATACCCAAGGAAATTGAAAATTCAAAGATCGTTGCAAATCCTTCCAAAGGACCAGGAAGAATTTACAATTTACAAAGAGATGTTTGACCTCATCCGGTGCAGAGAAACATAAGTAGCAACGACTCGGCCCATAGAAACCACGTTTGATAAGTTTTTGCCAAGTGAGAATCTTGTTCTGCAGAAAAAGCCACATAAAACATCGAATATTCAAGGGGGCATTTGAACCTCCATAGATAATGTTTCCACCATAACGGAGAAACCGTAGCTTCTGACTCCTTCACACAGTTATAAGCAAGACTCGCAGTCACCATGATAGTAGACTTGTTGTATCCCCATATTAATTTATCCTCCTTGCAGTGAATGTATCCGTTCACTAAGTTAAGAAGCGAATTCGTCTTCCATATTTGAGATAAAAAGATAATATTGTATTGATAGATGATGATAAAGTTACAATAAGTTCACCTTTATAAGGCTTGAGCAAGAATAGCGAAGGGTTACACCCTTTCGGTTATTAACCTGATAATCTATTTAATATATAAATAATAATATTAATTAAATATTCATAGCATTGCCTTCCCCTTTTGGAAAGCTTTGTCCTCAAAGCTTGAGTATTTTCCTAAAGTTGTCCTTCATTCAGATTCAGTGTCGGTATTAGAATCGGGCGCGATTTCTTGTGTAGAGACTTGCACTTCCTTCCCATTGATGATTTTGCACTGTATTGTTTGATTGTTCCTACATTTATGGCCTGGGGTCCAATCATCACTGCATCGATGACATATGTTTTTTTTCTTTTTTCTATTATCAGAGTAACAGTTAGATGACTTTGATCTATTTTCCATTTCATAGGCATATGGTTGAGGTTTGTGGCATTGATGGTCGGGTGACCAAGTATCTTCACAGTACCTACATTGTGTCTCTTTTTCTTGTCAATAATGGTTATCGCCTCTTGTTTTTATTCCTTCCAGTTTGCGTTCTACGGCTTTTGCTTTATGTCTTGCTACCTCTACGTTAGGTATGTCGTGTAACTTTAACTCTTTTTGGAGGTATGGTTTAAGACCTCCTAAATAGGTTTCGAGTCTTTGTTTGTCCGACAACCCAAATACTCGTGTCGATAAGGATTCCCACCGATGTGTGAATTCCTCCATGCTTCCAACCTGTTGTAATCTGGTAAGTTTACTGAAAAATTCATCTTCTTGGATTCCTTGAAACCTATTAAAAAAATCATTTTTGAACAAGTTCCAGGTGTATGCAAAATTGTCTCTCTTCCACCATAAGTACCAATTATAGGTGTACCCTTCCATATGCATTGACGCATATTTCACCTTCTCCTCGTCAGATTGAATATTGTAAATGTCGAAGTATTCTTCCACTTTGTTTAGCCAAGGAACGCATTGGTCTTCACTTCCACTGTATTTCGACAACTCTATTTTTTCCTTAGGTGGGTACACTATATAAGGATGAAATTGACTACCTTTTGCTTTATGGTTTGATGATGGATCAGAACTATTGGACGATGTAAATGACATATTTGAACTGCTTCGTTGTTGGCGGTGTTTTTTAGCTTTTTTATTCTCTACTATCTTACTGATAGCTTCTATTTTGCTGTTTAATCGTTCCTCCATATTTGACAGTACTTTTGTTTCTATCTCTTGCTTAAGCATCGCATTGTTACTTTTTATTTCTTTTTGAAATTCTTCTTGATTCTTGGCAAGTGCTTTTTGTGTGAAAATATGAAATGAGGCATCTAGCATGTCTAGATTGTTGCCTTGGTCTGTCTTAGCCGTTAGTCTTTGTAACACCTCTATTAATGTATTATGGTTCTGCGTCATGGTGCTCAAGTTCTGGGTTATGGTGTTTATATTTTAAGTCATAACACTCATTTTGTCATCCAAGTCTTTTTGTTTTTCATTCAGAGTGTCAAATTTTTCACTCAACCTTCTTTCTAGTACCAGAACAACTTCATCTTTGATTTCTTTTTTAAGCTTTGCATTGGAATTTTTTATTTCTTCCTTTAAATCTTCTTGAAACACTTTGTCAAGTTTGTCCATTTTGGAGTTTAGAACTTTGAGGATTTTTAAATCTCTAATTTGGTCCTTTTCTAATTTTTCTAGTCGGTCTTGTAACTCGGCCATGGTTCTTGACCTGGTGTGGGGAGGTGAATATTTGGAATCGATTTTGGTAGGACTAAATTAGTTAATAAGAATTATTGTAAAGACAGTAATTATTATATTTAAATATTAAATATATATATTTTTAATTTGGAAATGTAATTTTTAATAAAATTAAATATTAATATAATAATATTAATATAGTATTTAATTTTTATTAAAAATTAGGGTTACAGAATGGTGGTGTTGATAGGGAATGGAGCGAGCTGTGGAATTAGGGTTACGAAATGGGGTGTAGAATGGTGGGTTGCGGAATGGTGGTGAAGCGTGACGAAGAGGAGTCGAGAGATGGGTGAAGGGAGGAAGAGAGGAAGCGTGGAGTTGGACGGAGGAGGGTGGCGCGAAGGGATGGCCTGGCGTGGAGTGGTGGTGATGGGGGATGAGGGGAACGCAGAGCGTAGGGTGGAGTTGGGAGTAAAGGGGAACGCAAAGCATGCGGGGGGACCTACAGAGGGGCTACGTGGGAAGGTCGTGAGGGAGGGAGGGAAGGCAGAATGGAGGAGGGAGGGAGAAGAGTACGTGGAGTGGAGGAGGGAGAGAAGAGATGGGTAGCAAGTCGCATGGAGGAGGAGGGAAGGCAGAGGTGGAGAACCCTGGAACAGATTTCCGCCAAGAGAACTTCACGCAGTGAGCATTGGAGTGAAAACGTGCCAAGAGACGGAACCAAGCTCATAGGAGCGAGAAAGCCGCAACCATATCCAGTTGGATTTGAAGGGAGAGCCGAAACTGATCTTTGATACCAAATGCAATGAACGTATCCGTTCACTAAGTTAAGAAGCAAATCCGTCTTCCATATTTGAGATAAAAATATAATATTGTATTGATAGATGATGATAAAGTTACAATAAGCTCGCCTTTATAGGGCTTGAGCAAGAATAGCAAAGGGTTACACCCTTTCGCTTATTAACCTAATAAGCTATTTAATATATAAATAATAATATTAATTAAATATTCACAGCACTCCTCCTGTGAGAGAGTAATTCTAGCTTGTGCTAAGGTGGAAACATACCCATTCCATTCAGCATGAAGACCCAGCTCCAACAACAAATCTGACGCATCTTGCCAATAAGTAAAGACATATGTAGCAGAGCAGGAAGCTTGTTTCAAAACATAAATATTTCTACGATGAAGTGCACATACAAGATCCGGAGAAAGATTGAAAGCAGGGCCGATCCCCGCAATAGGTTCATTGCCCACAAATATTTGTGTACCTCTACCTACAGTCCAACCAATGGAATGGTTAATAACAGGGAAAATTTTCAAAAAACTCTGCCACAGATAAGAACCATGTAGATCCTTCTTTCCATTTCGTAACAAAAAAACATGAGACAATCTGTGAAGATATTTTGCACGCACCACCTTTCCCCATAAACCAGCATAAAAAATACTAAGCCACAGAGACTTTGCACACAAGGATAAATTAAAATACCGCAAATATTTTATGCCCCACCCATTGAGATGTTTCGGCTGGGTAAGCTCATCCCAAGAGACAAGAATTAAAGTTTGAATTTTACACCATTACCTGCCCAAAGGAACTATGTGAAAAGCTTTCTAAGGGCCGCGATCACCATATGAGGAACCAAAAAAAGTGAGAACCAAAAGACTGAGATGCTCTGTAAGACCGAGCATATCAACATAAGACGACCTCCCAGGTATAAATATTTGAACGCCCAAATATTGATCCTTCATTGAACCTTCTTAATGAGCCACTGCCAATCTGCAATAGTATAGCCGCAAGGCTTCAAATAATAACCCAGGTATTTGAAACCATCACCGAGGACTTTCATCTGATAGGGTAAAATAGAACTGATCCAAGTCTTCAAGGAATGATCCTGGCATTGATAATGAAAGTAAGACTTTCCGAGACTGATCTCCATACCAGCAGCATCACAAAAATTTAAGATAATATCTTTCAAATGAGCCTATTCTTCCAAAATACCCCTCCTAAATAAGAGAACATCATCAACAAATAAAAGATGAGTGATTGTAATAGTAACTGCCACCTTAATACCTTTTATATGGTCTCCTTTTCTAGCTTCACTGATCAATAGACTTAAACCTTCGATATCCATAATAAAGAGATAGGGTGACAAAGGACATCCCTGTCTAAGTCCCATGTTCCCTTAGAAAGTTGGAGATGGCGAACCATTGACGAGGACAACAAAGTTTGCAGAAGACACATAAGACATAATCCAATCAACAATCTCCACTGTTAGACCAGTTTGGATAAGGATAAATCTTAAATATGTCCAATCTAGCTTGTCATAAGCTTTGACTAGATCCATCTTCAAAATGAAAGCATCCAATTTTTTCTGCTTGACTGAGTGTATGCTCTCTTGAGCAATGCCCACCGCGTCCAGTAATTGACGATTATGAAGAAAGTCGAACTGTTCAGCTAAAATCTAACATTCAAGAAAAGGCTTCAAACATTTAGCAATAACCTTGGTAATGAATTTGTACAAAAGGTTACAAAGAGAGATAGGTCGATAGTCACCGAAACCAACCAGTCTATCAATCTTCGGGATTAGAGAGATATAGGTGGAGTTCAATACACCCGGAACATGATTCTTATGTCTAGAATCCTCAATAGCCACAATAATCTCCTTTCCAAAAAGGCTAAAAAAATGTAGAAAGAATTCTATAGTCCAATCGTCCGGTCTCGGTCTTTTATCCTTTGAAAAACGTTTCAGCGTCTTCAATACCTCAGCTTCAGTAATGGGACCACCAATAGTGTGGCAAGCATCTTCATCAAAAAAGCGTGGAAAGAGTTTTAAAATCTTCAATTGGATTTCTAGGTTCTTCCTTTCATTAGCCCTGTAAATATCCTTGAAATACTTAGATGCTTCCTCCTCCAGCTATGAATGATCACAAATGGCATGCCCCTTCTCATCTTCTAATTCCCAAATAGAATTAATCAACCGCCTTTGGTTATCATACCTATGGAATAACTTGGTATTATTTTCACCATCATTTATCCAAACAGCCCGACTCTTTTGTCTCTGGGTTTCTTCTAACTACTGAAGAATCTTTCTTTTTTCACCCTCTAGGACTGCCAAATTATCAAGTCTATGTTGATCAAACAACTGGTCATTTACCGAGAGGGAAAGAACTTGAATATCATGATCAATCACCTTGAGAAGATTGGAGTTCTCCCTTTTTTATCTCTTTCCTAGGTAATGACCTCCTTTCGGAACCGATCAAGTCTCTTCGATAAACACAACAGAGGAGAACCATGAAACGAATTTGAGATGTCCTCCCACCAAACCTTGACCATCTCACAAAACATAAGATCTTCTAACCAGATAGGATTGAATTTTAAGGGGTACAGAGAGAAGTTGTTGTCGAAATCCAACTGTAAAGAAATAACTTTGTGGTTAGAGAATTCCACCGAGTAGGCCCAGGATCGGTACCTTCCAACAATATCACAAAGATCTTCTACCATGAAGAAACGATCGAGTCTTTTGGCTATGCCTACTTTCCTGCACCTACCATTAGACCAAGTAGATACAAGAACAGTAGGAACAATGTCAATCAGCTTGGCTTCATCGAAAATGGCAGTAAACAGATCCACAAGAGGATCCATACCGACACCCCAGGTTTCTTCGGGAGAGCGTAAAATTGAAATCACCAGCTAGAATAAGCTTTGAGTCTTGAAGAATACCCCCAATCCTCAACCGATCCCAAAACATATTCCTGTTCTGATATGGTGCATAGATGTTTAGGATACAAATAACCCTGGAGAGGCCCATCAGCTTCCCCTCCACCAAAATTCCTGCAAAAGTATGAAAATCCTTCAGGTCGGCAACATCAAGGTTCCAGGCAGTTAAAGTGCCCCCCGAGAGCCCCGGTGAATCTATTGCACAAACCCTCCAGCTTGGTTTGATACGGAGAAAGAACTTCATAGCATCCTCATCGCTTAACATAGTTTCCTAGAGTAATAATACCACAGGCTTGAACTTGTCCAAAAAATGTTTCAATGTAACGCATTTCGGGCCACTGCAAAGCCCTGTAACATTAAAGTAAGAAATAATCATGGGGGAACACACTCCAGGGCCTCTAAATATCTAAGGGCCGAAAAAGAGGGAGGAGAAGAAACAACACTTCTATGTAGGCCTTTCTCAAATAACGAAGTCACTTTAGGGTTACTGCAGACAGGAGGAATAACAGGGATAATCCCTTTCCCTCGCTTAGGATTTCTAGTCTTTCATATGGTCACATTCCCATGCATAATTGATGAAATGGGTATGATATCCGGAGAGCCCGAGTCCGAGTCCTAAGCAAAAAAAGTAGGAAGGGGGAGTCTCACCCTCGAAGGTAAGACGAGAGGCCCGGGATCAAGGTTCGAAAGAGAAGAAGGGGATAAATCTATACCTAGGGTATTCAAATCCGGTGTCTCCTACTGAATCAAGGGCGGGTGCACTGGAGGGGTTACAGACGTAGCAAACATGGGACACCGGAGAGCACCAATGGCAATATCCCCCCCCACTAGGGATAAAAATCAACGGTGACGCAGTATCAGGTGAAGGGTTAGGGTTTGATAATGGTAAAGTCCCATAAACTGTGACAAGTGGTAAACAGGTGGCATAGTTAAGGTTCAAGCAGGATAAAATATCAGCAGAAGGTAGAAATTTTAGTAAAGTAGGAACAATTTTAGAGAACATACCTACACACTCCAAGGCTGAAGAGTAGTCCAGTGGAAGTTGACATTGTAAGCAACCGTCCAACCCTTCCTGAGACGAAGGACGAATTGAGCTATTGTTAGATAACCCGCTAGATGCACCAGACGAACACCAAGCCTTGGAGTGGCCAACAACACGACACTAGTGGAAACAAAAAGGTATAAGCCAATAATACAAACATTGAACAAAGGATCCTCCTTCCCAAACAATCTCTATTTCACCAGGTAAACCCTTGTCATAATCCAGGTCCACCAGTAATCTAGGCGAGTTCCGCTCCGACCCCACCAATGTTTCTTCTTCTATAAGGATGAGCCTACCGATGGAATTTGCGACCTCCACAAAACCCTTGAAATTCCAACACTGTAACAGGAAATCCGACAAAATAACCCATAAGTGTCGCCGAGCTAACATCTCTTTTTGGGGGTCAAAAGAGGCATGCCATCGAGCAAGCACCAAGGAACCAAAGCCCAAGACCCAGTATTTATTTTCAACAGTCCTCCTATCTTCCTCCGACAAAAAGAGGAATACCATCCAACCATTCACTAACGTTAAGCCCCGCGACATATTATCAATATGCGACTTCCATTTACACCGTATCCATGCTAGCAAATTAGGGGGAGCAAGCTTCAGGTACTCGAATTTTCCTATTAAGGCCCTTTTGCTCAATGCATACACCATTTTGAAGGTGATATCTTTACCAAGAACACATAGCAGTCTTCCCTTCTTTTCCTTCTCAAAGGTCAGCCGAGGACCGGAAAAATCCTTCTTCAACCCATAATCGGTGTTCTGTCTAGCTTTTATCACAGACGGTAGCATATCACCAAGAGTTTTCCCATCTCCATCACCAAGAGTCTTCCCATCACCAGGACGAGACGCCTTCGAGTACACATGGCGCCCCCGAGATTCTGAAACAAAGGGCCAGGGCTCAAAGTCCACCATTGAGTGGGGCTTTGTCTTGACATTTCCAGGGGTAAACCCTCCTCGGGAGAAAAAAGCACCAGAAAACTCCTTGGAAACTGGCCCGTTTGTCGGGGGAGAGATATGGGTGTCAGCGTCCCCCACAGTACCCATCAGAAGGTCAACACCCCACAACCTAGAAAGCACGTGAACCCACCAGAATAAACAAAACAAAAAAACTATTCAGAAAGACCTTCCTTCTACGTACTGTGACAGTCAAACAATGGGTTTAAACACATGAATTCCCACTTATTTTAACCTGGTTGGTACTAGGTTTGTCTCCAAAGAGGCAAACTTACTCCAGGACCATTGTTTAACCATCAGGTGACAATGGAGGGCAAGGAAACCCTAAAAAAACCTATTCCATGCAGAAAAACCACATGACCAATGTGGGTTCAGCAAGGGCTTACCACCATCAACCAACAAAATGGGGGCCTCGCCAGCTCCAAGCCCCCTTCATCACTAACGTCGGGTTCCTTCCATCACCATATTGGACTCACAACCAAATTTATAGATTGTAATTCACTATATCTTATCATAATAGAAAAATAAATAAAATTTTAGGTTTTTCACTTTTCTATATAAAATTAAAAAGTGTTTACAACTTTTCAATTTTTTATTTAATTTTACAATTACAATTATTTACCTTAGGGTATTGTATTATTTAATATTGTATTATTTATAACTTATTTAGTTTATAAGTTAAAATTATTTAAAATTATAATCTTATCTTTATTTTTATTTAGTTCAAATTAGATTTGTTTAAGTTTCAAAATGTTAATTTGAGATTAAGGTTTTTTTAAGTCATAATTATAGTGAGATTTTGAAGTTAAGGGTTTCATATTTTTTATCCACAAATTGTTTTAAAACCTCAATGTAATTTATTAGCATTAATTTTAAAATGTTTCTAAACTTCAACATAATTTATTAACATTGTTGGATTTACATAATTTGATTTATCAAAAATTCCAATAAAAATGATAAAAAAAAATAGAGTTCCAATAAAAATGACAAAAAAATTAAAGCATGTACTGTCTCATTTCCCCTTGTGTTAATTACAACCACTAGATTCCTTGTCTAGCAATTGGAAAGAGGAAGTCCATCAATTCTCAAAGCGGATATGTTTTGCATCTACAACTTCAATGTTGCACCTGTCACTTCAATACAGATTGGATACTCAACCCATTACAAAGTTACAAATCTCCTTGCTTCATATGCAATACGGCGTTCTTTTATTACACCCTCGAATGCAATTGCTAACTAATTTATATTAATTGCACTAATTTATATTAAAAGTGAAAGTTTTGTTTTTTCAAAAGTGAAACCATTTCTACCTTTGTAAATATTGTTACATCAATTAGTTATCATAAATTCAAAGTAGACTCACACTCCCATCTAGAGGACCGGGGAAAAAGGTAGTTTATAGTACAACACATGTTGTGGGCATTTTAACCAGAAATCGTAGGACGTACGCATAAATGGGGTTGT